>CM035120.1:128430971-129648847 GCA_020205555.1 Panax stipuleanatus | reverse complement strand
TGGTCTAATAGATTGCATGAGTGACTAAACAAATTAAGATTCACTATATCTTTTTGTTGTTCAAATTAACAAATAACTTGATGAGTAAATCTGCCAAATCAGATGAGAAAAAGAAATTTGATTAATGTTTTTCAAGCAGAAAGTGAGTTAAATGGAGAGAACGAACAGTTGCAAATTGAACAAACTCGGAAGTAACCGAACAAAACGTGGGGGAGGTTGGGAGAACATAACGTGTTCAAAAGGGTTAAACTAAAAAATTTCTATTAATTACTTTTAATAGTAGTAGAGTTTTATGGCATACTTAAAGGGCTTGTATGGATAAATTTATCGAACTTGTTGGAGTTTTCAGGAATCCAAAAAAGCTTCACTTGATAAAAAGCTTTAGGCTATTCAGGACTAGGCCGCGCTTTTTTTAGTGTTCAGGCTGGTTGCCATATCTCAGGCTGGACCAGCCCGGTCTTTTAGCAAAAAAAACTAGGAATGTTTACGGCCCTAGGCCCAGGCCTGGCCTTTTCAGGCTCTTTTCAAATTGGTTCAGTCCGGTCATTCAGATTTCGGTCCTTTTGTACACCTCTACTTAGGAGTTATGAGTAAAATATTTTACAACTAGGCTTGCAAATGAACCGAACCGTTCACAAACAGATTCGGTTCGAATTCAGTTCGAGTTCGATTGGATTGCATTGCCGAGTCGAGTTCACACACGGTATCACGTTCGATTGCTCGATTAAACATATTCGCAAACCATGTAGTTCAGTTCGATTGTGTTCACAAACAATTCGGTTCGGTTTGAGTGTGTTGATGATATTCGCGAACATGATGTTGTTTGACTATATTCGCGAATTGTTCGCAAACTCGAGCATATTCGCCAACTCGAGTATATTTGCCAACTTGAGTATTTTCGTGAACTGTTCGCAAACAACTAACGATCCGAACTCGCACACGTGTGTATTAGTTCGATAGTGTTACTCGAACATATTCGAATTCGACTTATTGTGTTCAAGTTTGACAAAGTTCGAATCGGATCGGATAATTTGCAGCCCTATTTACCACATTTATCCGCAAGTTACATGTGTTCAAGGCCATTGGGTGTAATTAATGATAATGATTTTAGTCTATTTTCAATGAATTTCTTACCATCACACAGCCACTCACGTGTATCAGTGATTTATAGAACATCATTCACCAGATGGAAAAATAAAAAATAAAAATTTCCATATATTCTTTCTTAGTGCCAATAAACAGATAAGCTAATAAGAATTTCTAGTACACGAGTACAAATAAAATCCATAAAAATCTGATCAGCCTTTGAGCTGCTAGTTCCACATATCAATCATATGGCTGAATCATACTTTAAATTCCATTAACATTACAACATTCATGTGATTGAACAACTTCATTATAGGATGAAATATGGTCGAGTACATGTCCAACATAAGTGTTGGAGAAACTAAAAGAACGTCATATTTACTAAAAGGCTGAGTATTTACAGAGGCCACTCACTACACGTTCAAGGATATAGAAACACAGACCTTTGACCTAATTTTGCCTCAATCAGTTGGTAAGTTAAGCTCTCCCTCTGGCCCAGCTCTCTTATTTATGAACTTGCTTGAATCTAAACTGCCTTAAAAATAAACACAACTTGTAACATTAAAAATCTAAACAGCCTTTTAAATTTCCGATCCATCTTCTCCAACATCTAATAATCTTTACACAAAGCAGGTCATGCAGTAGGATTAGTTTGTATTCTTTTACTTGAACATGTACACTTAGCTCGAATCTCATTGAGAGTCTGCACAAAAAAGAATATACTTGATGAGGGAAAAGAGAGGCTTGTTTTGTGATTCGTATGAGCTTGAATGAGATGGGTTTTTAGGTATACCTGCACTTCTTTCTGTATGTCTTTAATGCTCTCAACGGCCAAATCTAACATATCAGCTGTATTTGCTTGCTGTCAAAGAACAAAAAATATGTAAATTCTCATGACTTCTAAAAGAACAATTATATTGCATGATTGTGATAGTTTTTTTTTCTTTTTGATCTTGTGATCGTGATAGTTTGAAAATTACCTTGTCCATATTTGGGAAGAGATCTTGCAGCTTTTTCATTCTTTCACTAATACGTGTTCGTCTCACCTGTAAATCATAACAGCAATTTAAATAATTATGTTAGGTTCATGAACATGAAGAAATTAGCGCTATGTGATGGTCAAAATAATCAAGCACTGGAAGGATTAAAAGCAATTGGGATAAGATTATATTTAGACTTTACCCTCTCTGCAATGCTTCGTGGGTGAGTGGCAAAACCTCTTTTGGCCCGGATCTTACAAGGAATGGAGTCTTGTTGAAACGGCCAAAAATTATCAATTGTGGCCATCTCGGCAGAGGTGCTTGGCGAGCTCAGCTGGTGAACTAAACCAGAACTATAATGTTTGGAATCCTCATTCTGAAACGTACGGAAATTGAGGTTATCTTTGGTGACTGACAGAATCATAAGCTATAAAAAGAAAATTTAGACACAAATTATTCTGAGAAATACCCGAGAGTCAAATCCATTCAAGTTGGAAAACATCTTCACTTCACTGTCTCTGTTTCTTTTCAAGTTATTCGCGATAGAATCGTAATGACTGTTGGGGAGATAACGCCCACTGGGTTGCTCTCCATTCTGTCCACTCCCCAAGTGCCCATTCTGTTGGCTGCTAGTTCCTACGTTATCGTTTCCATTTTCAATGATCGGAGGCATGAACCTTGAGCAAGAAGATGGCCCAGATGAGAAGGTCATACAACTACTCAACCTGCTGGTTTTAGAACTGGCTTCTATATTAGTCCTAGTACTAGCTCTGAAATTCACCACGTCGCCTGGCACACCAAATCCTGAGATTAATCATGTCAATGAAATTCTTAATTAGCAACCGGTTCGAAGTCAAGATATCAATACTAAAGGAAGTTAGTTTACAACTGATCTCAAATTAATTAACGCTAAAAAGAGAACCGAATTCAAACACTTGTGGCATATGAAAATTCAAAGTTCCAATAATCTATCCATAATATATGGTTTTTGATATTTTTATACAAAGCCATAATGGTTAAATTAGTTAATCAGGGCGTAGTAAACAAAGCTTGAGATAAATACATAAATAGAAAAATACACAACCATGCTTACAAAACACAAGCCACTATAAAACTAAGATGTTACTCTTTGTCCTAACCCAAATTTTCGTGTTCTCCAAACTAAGTTTTTTTATTGTTCCCAAGCTAAAGTTAAGGCCATATAGTTTACCGACCAATTTTCTATAAAAAAAAAATTCTACAAAACAAATTAAAAGAAAGGATAATATTAGGGTTATCAAATTTTTTGTTTCAAATGCTAGTCAATCACATGATATTTAGTCGACCAATGTAATGATGTCATATCACAACTCACAAAAAATTTAAAAGCTCTAGGATTATCCAAAACAAAATTCGACTAAGTCTCATATTTCCGTGTTTTCCAGATATAAAAGAAAACAACAGTTTTTCAAAATGATAGCCATTACCCATAGACTAAAAATGCAGAACAAAAAGTATGATGACAAAAGCTGAAAACAAAAACAAATAACTAGTCCATATTTGTTTGCAAGGATTATAATCCCGGGATTATAATCCATGAGATTATAATTCAAGACTATTAATCCTAGGATTAAATAGTCTTAGTCACATGTTTGTTTTTTATGGGATTATTCATGAGATAACTTAAAATAATCACATGTTATATTTGTTTTTTACAGGATTAATTAAAGGATTGGATTAAAAAATATCGTTTGGACTATTATACCCTTACCAATAATAACATATTTTAAACTATAATTTAAACTTATTTATACATCAAAAAATAATAAAAAATTAATTTAAAACTTTTAAATAAGTGGTTATATTATTTAGTAAATATTATTTTTTTTGAGAGGGGGGTGGGGGCGGGGGTGGGGCAGGTTGGGACGATGGCAGGGTGGGAGTGTATACATAATCAGTAAATATTATTTTTTAATTTTTGTGGAGGGTGGGAGGAGAAGGGAGGGGAGGGGAGGGGAGGGGAGGGGTGGGGTGGGGTGGGTGGGCGGGGCGGGGCGGGATGGGGGTATACATAATCAGTAAATATTATTATTTTTTAAGGGGTCGTGGGGTGGGGTAGGGTAGGGTGGGGGTGGGGTAGGGTGGGGGTATATATAATCAGTAAATATTATTTTTAAAATTTTTGTGGGGTGGGGGTGTGTGGGTGAGGTGGGTGGCGTGGGTAGGTGGTGGGTGGGTGGGTGGGTGGGGTGGGGTGGGTGTGGGGCTGGGCGGGATAATCAAAAAATAATTTTTTTTGAGTGGGGTGGGGGGTGGGGTGGGGTGGCGGGGGTGGGGTGTGGGGTAGGGTGGTGGTGTATATATAATTAGTAAATATTATTTTTTTAATTTTTATGGGGTGGGGTGGGGTGGTGGGGGTGGGGTGGGTGGGGGTGCGTGTGGCGGGGTGGGGTGGGGTTGTATACATAATCAATTTTTTTTTTGAGTGGGGTGGGGGGTGGGTTGGGGTGGGTGGGGTGCGTTATGGGTGGCGGGGTGTATACATAATCAGTAAAAAAAAAATTTGTGCGCGGGGTGGTGGTGTATCAATAAATATTATTTTGAAGAAAAAAATCGACTGGTATACGGAAATGATAGAATAGGTTATTAAAAAAAAGGTCTAGGGGTAATTTTGTCTAGCAAATTTTAATCCCAAATGGTAGAGATTATAGTACCAGGTATGAGATGGTATTAAATAATCTCACATCCTAAGCTATTTTATAATCCCAGGACTAATAGTTCCAAGCTCAAATTTTAAAACAAACAAGCCACGTGGGATTAATAGTCCTATCCCAAGTGTAATCCTTGCAAACAAACATAGCCTAGAGGTGTAAATAGTAACGGAAAAATTCGTATCCGTTACCATTCGTATTCGAAAAAAAAATGAATATTATTTTTCTTTGAAAAAAAAAGGATATATCGTATTCGGTTTAAAGATATCTGCAAATAAACAGATACGAAATATGAATATTGGCGTATTCGTATTCGTTTAACATCTTACCGTAAATATATTCGGTGGATAGCGGATATCCAAAATTTGTATCCAAATAACACTACAAGAAAACTAGATAATTCTGACGGAATTATTTTTGACGGACTAAATTCCCTCGAAATTAAGGTATTTCCGACGAAATTTTCCATCAAAATTTATTCCCTCGTAAATAAATTAATATCGACGAAATTCAGTTGAAAATGGCAGGCATCCCTTTGTGCCAACATTTCCGTCAGCGCCAATATTATTTTCGTCGAAAATACATTTATTTTAAACCAACAATAAAATGAAGTATAGTTATAATGAAAAAAAATATTCTAATTCAATAAAAATATATATAATATTATATAATAAAACATTAAAAAAATAGAAAAATATTTTAATATTATATAATATAATATAAAAATTTAAGGGATGTGTTGGAAACATCAAAAATAAAATAAAGTAAAAATAATAAAATTTAATAAAATAAAATTAAAGAAAAAAATAATATCAAATAACGAAATAAAATAAATAAGTAAATAAATAAAATTTAATATTAAATTAATAAATAATAAATAAATAATAATAAATAAAATAATAAAATAAATAAATAAATGCAATATTAAATTAATAAAATAAATAAATAAATAAATAAAAATGATATAATTTAATAAAATTAAATTAAAGTACAAAATAATATAAAATTAAAAATTAAATAAATATAATAAATATATAAATGTAATATTAAATTAAATTAATAAAATAATTTAATTTAATTTAACATAAATTAATATAAAAATAAGATAAGATAGTATAATATAAATAGATAAACTAAACAATATTAATTTACTTAATTTCCACTACTAAATATAATAAAATTTTAAACAGTAAACTAATTAGTATTTGCTTAGTTTCCCGCTGCTAAAATAAACTGACTTTATATGCATGTTATGTCTGGGACTATTCCTGGATGTTATGTCTCTCACTTAGGTCGGTGTCAACAGCTTAGAACGTTTTTTCTATTTTGAGGACTTTTCGGCTAGTATATCTGCATGTTCTCCGAGTGCATTCTTAGACTAAGTTGTCATAGTCTAATTTGTATACTTGGAGACCATGGGGAGGTGTTGCCTAAATTTTCTTGAAATTGAATAAACGTGCTCAAGGAGTTGCCACCAGTGAGGAGACACACCTAGGAATGGGATAGCTAATAACCCTGATATGATTGTGTCTTTTGTTCAATTAAAAATGTTAGACGACCAGAGTTGGATGAACCGTAGGATACCGTTTGCTGTGAGGGGATTAGTTGCTGCTTACCGTGACGGGATGTTCAAATTTTTGAAGTTTACAAATGAATATGCTGATGATCCAAACGGAAAGATGAGATGCCCGTGTGTCAAGTGTAAAAACCTAATTTGGAAGAAAGTCGACGACATTAAATTCGAATTATTTTTACGTGAGTTTGTGGATGGATATTCCATATGGGTTAATCACGGGGAATCAGCTAAGTTGAGGGAAATGGCCAACAGTGTAGACTAACCAATTTACGAGGATTCATACGGTGATGATTATTATGTCTTGGAGATGTTGGTTGATGTTTATGGCCCTAACAATATTGTTTGGGCTGCAAACAAGCATTCGTCAAGCAGTGCTCAACAAGATCCAAATGACACATCAGTTGCCTTTTACAAGATGTTATTTGAATCGAGGGTCCCATTGTACGATGAAAATGATAAGCACACCAGACTATATGGAGTGACAAAGCTCTTACACTTCAAGAATGAACATGACTGCAGTGAGAGAGGTTTAAATGATTTGTTTGCTCTTATCTACAAGTTCTTACCTAAGGATCATATTACTATGAAGTGAAGAAGATGATAAATGAGTTGAATATATATAGGGCATCAGAAGATCGATACTTGTGAACAGAAGTGCATGGTATACTATAGGGAGGATAGAGATAAGTTATAGTGTGATATCTGCAACATGCCTCAGTACAAGACGACAAAACATGGGGGGAAAGAGAAACATGTGTCTAAGAAGATCTTATTGTACTTTCCTCTTGCGCCGAGGCTTCAGTGTCTATTCATGTTGTCAGTAGATGAACTTAAGATTTTGTGGGAGATGGGGGTCTAGACTTATGATAAATCGGTCAAGGAAAGCTTTGTGATGAAAGCATCCTTGTTGTGGACTATCACTGACTTTTCGGCACTTGGGATGATCAGTGGATGGTCGACTTACAGTAAGCTGTCATGTCCAGTCTGTATGGGGAATGTTCAAGATACACAGCTGAAGCATGGGCGGGAAACTAGTTTCTTTGGAACTGCTCGTAGATTATTGCATGTTGATCACAGTTATAGAAAGATCAAAGATGTATACACAATTCAATAGAAAGACAGAGAAGTGGGTTTTTGGTCGATTAAGTCAGGCAGTGAGGTCTTGGGCTGTCTGAACGATCAGAAATTTCCACTGTCAGGGAAGGAGTACAATAAGTTGAGAGCAATAGGTTACGAGAACATTCATAACTAGACACACTCGCCCATGTGGTTTGTGTTGCCATATTGGGTCACACTTTCAGCTCGTCAATGTATAGATGTCATGCATACAAAAAAGTATATATTTGAGAACTTGTTTTACACAGTGCTAAATGCAAGTGGTAAAACAAAAGACAGTGACAATGTACGAGAAGATTTAGAGGCACTGAACATATATAAGGCAGGAATTGTGGCTCCGCCCTAACAATTTAAAACCTAAATCTCCATTTTTTTTTCTTATCAAGCAATAGGTTGAAGACATTTGCAAGTGAGTAAGTGCGTTGAAGCTCCCAGATGGATATTCTTCTAACATATCTCGTTGCAGTAAAGTTGAACAGTTAAAAATTAATGGGTTCAAACACTACTAGAAAAATAAGAATACGTGGCAAAATTTTGTAACAGTTTTTAAAAACAATCACAAAAGATAGTAATTTGTGACAGATTTTTTGAGCAATCACAAAATAATAGTATACATGATGGCTCTTAGTGATGATTAATTTTTCCATCAATGTATTATAATTGTGATGACTTTGTCAATCACCAAATTTTTCATGCAGAATAAATTTTCTTTTTTGCGACACAGTAAGCCATCACTTATAGATATACCATTTTCGTGATTGCATTTAAGCTATCACCAATATTTTAATGAAAAAAAATAATCAAAACAATATTTTATGATGGCCATGGCAATCATTAAAAAAGAGATTTTTGTGACGACTTTTATTTACAATTACAAAAAAGAAAGTATTTTATGATGGAATTTTCAAGCCATCACAAAATAATAAAATATATGATGACTCTAAGTGATGACTTATTTTACCATCATTATAGAGTATTTGTGACTGCCATTGCAGTCACCAAATCTTATGTAGGACTAATTTTGTTTAGTAAGTCAACTCACATATATTTCCTTTTATATTTTGTTTTAAAATTATAATCATGATCTTTGGTGTAGTGGTAATACTCGTTATTTACTTTGCAAATGGGGGAGGGTTCGAATCCTACAAGTATCATTTGATACAATTAATATAGTGAAATAAATTGTTCATAAAAAGAATTCACGTTCTTACCTTTGATCCCTAAAGTCATGTGTTTTTTTTGTGATGGCTTTGACAATCACAATAGATTACGTGTTAATGTGATGGTCAAAACCATCACAAAAAGGCTTTCATAATGGGGGTATACAAGACGACATTCGTGATGGCTAAAGTCATCACAAAAACTTTTTGTGATGATATTTTGAATTTATGATGGATTTGAGACATCACAAAAGGCCATTTTTTTTTGTAGTGAAAAGTCACGATTGCCATGTATTCATACAGAAGTTGATGTCAATTGCATTTCGTGAGATGTTACCTAGAAAAGTTATAGATGCCTTGACCGTACTTTCATATTTCTATCGGGATTTATGTTCAACGATTATAAAGTACATTAATTTGGAGAAGATAGCAAAAAACATAGTGCTTACAATGTGCAAACTCGAAATGATATTCCCTCCAGGGTTCTTTGACTCGATAGAGCATTTTTCTATTCATCTAGCATATGAACTTAAGCTTGGAGGATCGGTGCCAATATCGGTGGATGTATCATTTTAAATTTCGCTGGTTTGATACTGAAAATGGTGTTAAAGTTGATCGTAATAGACTCGTCACATTAGATATAAAGTCAAAGTTACAGTCTCATGGCATTCGTGTTAGCCATTCAAGCAACTCAAGTATACTACGCGCCTAATGTCATCAGTTGTAGAAGTCCCTTGTATACAGTTGTCACAACGAAGACTCAGGCATTTGATGGTGCTAATCTGCCTGGGACGGATGACCAGTTTCATGAAAATATTAGCTATCTTAGCCAGGTAGTGCTAAATGATGACGATGTGCTGCTAAATGATGTCGTTGACGTACTCAATGATGAGGAAGGCAAGGAAGATGTGGTCGTCAATGACTATGTCGTTGTTGAAGATGATAACGATGAATAAACTGATAATGAAGAGGAAGAGACAAAATCCAAGGATGACAATGATGTTGATTCTGACAGGTTTGATAACGTACCAAGTCTAAACTTATTTATATTTTGTAAATAATTCACTATTAATAACGATTATTTAATTAAATTAATTGAAATTAATTACATTATTTTGGTTATTTCAATAGTATATTTATGGCTAGACATAGCTGTTGGTGGTCGCAACGGTGGTGGTCGTACAGGATCCGTTACATGATGACGAAAACTTACTAGGTGGTCGCAACTAGTAAGTTTTCGTCATCATGAATTCGATTTCGTTTAAGCACAACATTTTTATATTTTATGAAAATCTAATATTAACATAATGTCATCAATTATACTTATATATACTAGTCGTCAACGTCACCGAAGGACTAACCTCAGTTTATTTGTCCATCCGCTGGCAGTTCCACACGCAGTCCGTGTAGATGTCGACTCTGCGCAGTAAGTGTCAGAGAACGTAATTTTAAATTAAAATAATTTATTTGATGACACAATTAAATAACACACTATTATTTTACTTTTATTGTAGTATTTTGGACCATGTGGCTAATGCGACCATACACACCATACTCTTGACATACCACCCCACTGGCTGCATGTAATTTAGCCATACGCACAGTATGATGTCTCATTTATAGAGAATGTGTTGCGCGAGTTTCACGTAAGTTAATTTCATAAATTAAATTGTATACGTAAATATTAGTTATACATTGTTCTAATTTTTCTAATAAGTAATCATTTTTTATAGATTTATTTTACATATGAGGAGGGCATCTCTCAATTAGTCGGTGACTCTATTATTATTGCACATATAGCGAATAACTATACCGGTTGGTTGTACGAGATGAGACAGAGGGTCTCTTTGGCTGTTGTAGACCAGCCCGGGACTACGATTCGAGACCATCAGCCCCAGATTCGTCTCAGATGCAGTATGGGAGGTAATGTGTATGTACTAGGACGTTGATGACTTCAAGAAGAAGTCTGACCAGATGAAGAAAAATCTTGGTCAGCTCTGAATAGTACATACTACTGGCTCACAGTCTTAATTTTTAGTAATTATTAATATTAGGTAGCTAATAAAACGCTTTAAATAACTCACATGTACATAATAAATTACAGGACCGATTTCAGAAACTTCAGGACCAGCGTGTAGCTGAGTTACAGGCCATGCTAGGAGAGATTTTAAGCCGTTAGATTTCACCATCACTCCACTCGATATTAGCTTATCTCAGGATGAGGAAATGACTTTTTGGGTCGCGTCTCACGATCCCCCAGTAGCAGTACCAAAAGGTATCGAGTGTTGGGTCTGTTGAGGGTACCAACGTATACACTACCTGGAGGTATTCATATTTAGTATGTTTCTCGTTATTTCATAATTTATAAAATAATATAAATTACTAGTAATGTTATTTTTATTTCCGCAAGCTTTAGTTAGCGTCAGCAGTCCGAGAGTACCTGTTGGACCATCTCATACGGGCGTTGGCTTTGACGACGAGCTATTCTAGAGGGTTATGACGACATTGTCGGAGACGTTTGGTACGAATCCGATATTTCGTCGTCAAGACTTGCGTAGTCGTGCTCACCTTCATCAGCTTGCTCAGGAAATTGTAGAAGGGGTCACCGCCGAGGGTACGGGTATCCCTCCGGATCAGTTCGTTGCGCGATACGCGACGAGGTGGTACGGATGGTGGTTAACCTACTATTGGAGACTTTTGGGCCGATGTTGAGTCAACACCCGACTACTCAGGTATTTTATTCATTTTAAGTTGTATATTATGCATGTTATTTAATTATCATTACCTCTCTTTAATTCTCAAATACGAACTAATAAGTTATATTTTTAAATGTATCAACTGGGTGGCGATGCCGAGTAGAGGGATGAGGACGATGATTTTCAGACACTAGAGCAGCACCAACGACCCCTGCCTGATAATCCTTCTCACTTCCTTCTCACACCGGTGGTAGTACTAGCTTGATTTAGTTTTGTAGATCATTGTAAATAATTTTTATCTTTATATACTTTAGTTTAGCTTTATTTTTTGTAAATCATTGTACTCAGTTTAGTTTTATAAATTATTGTACTTTTAAACAAATTTTTATATAACTTATCATAAATTAATTTATATTTGTTATTGCCTTTGAGGTAATTCATATATGTTGTTACTATTATAATTACGTTGTTTATGAACATAAGATATAGATTATTGCATGTGTTGTTGGGATAAAGTAGATTTACAACTACAAAAATATGGTAAAAAAAACCTGAAAACTGCAAAAAAAAAAAAAAACGTTATTTCCAACGAAAAATCCGTCGGAAACAATTTAGTATAATTTATTAAAATTATACTATTTCCGACGAAATATGTTATTTCTGACGAAAATTCCGTCAGAAATATGATAAAATAATTGAACAGGTGGTCGACACGTGACAGACTTAAACTCGACTGAGTTATTCCATCGGATATAAGTCCGTCGAAAATAACATTTTTTCGACGTAATATTGGTCGGAAATAGTATATTACGTCATAAATAATTAATTCCGACTAAATTGTCAACAAACTAAAACCCGACCAGTGTATATCTGACAAAATCTTTGACGAATTTTTATGTCAAAAATAAACTATAACCGACAGAAATAGCTTATTTCCGACGGAAACTTCCATCGAAATTAAATTATTTTCTTGTAGTGTAACTTACACACACACACACACAAACACACACACACACACACACACACACACATATATATATATATATATATTCATTATTATATAATAAGTAAAATAATATTTTTTTAATGGTCTTCTTTATATAATAATTATTTTTCACTATCATATGAAAATTATTTTAAAAATAGGTCATTTTACTTCTAAAATTTAGGAAATAACACTTTTATTATAATATTAATAAATTAAAATAAATTCATTTAAGTATAGCTAATGGATTTTTACTATTATAAAGTTAAAATATCTAAAATGTACTCCCTCCCTCCCGTATTAAACGTCTTAATTTCTTTTTTAGGATGTTTTATAAACGTATTAAACGTATTAACTATTTCTATATTTGTAAATACTTTTATCCTATTTTTTCACTTATACCCTCATAATCTTTTTACTCAACTTTTATTGAAAATTGAAGAAAAGATAAAAAATTTACATTGGGAAACTGATGAACTATTATACCACTTTCTCTCTCATATTACCAGCATAACATGTCTTCTATTTAATGGCTCTCTAGACTCTTTTCCTCTATTCATCCTAACTTATAGTATTTATTGGGAATGTGAGAATAACAAAAAAAAATGATCTAGAAAACTAATTCACATGTGAAGAAGTAATATTTCATAAAAAAGTGGAGAAATACTTCAATTAATAAGCAATTCAAACGGGCAATTTAGGTTTAAAAAAATATATTACTCCCTCCATCCCATAATAACTGTCGTTTTAGAAGAAAAAAAAATTTCAATTTATTTGTCGTTTACAACTTTCTAGGAGAATAAATTATTTACTTTCCTATATCACTCCTACATTCTCTCATTGTCCTAATAAATTCTCTCCATTGTATTAATAGTTTTCAACTTCCCATAAAGGGGTAGTGATGGAATTTTACACAAATTTTAATTAATAAATGATAGCATTAAATGACTTTCTTAATCCATGTGCATAAAGCTAAAACGACAGTTATTATGGGATGGAGGGAGTATTAATCAGCATGTCGAAATCAATTAGGACGTTTATTTCGGGACAGGGGGAGTATCATTTAACAAAAAATTATATACTACAAAAACAAAACTATAGCTATTAACTTGTTACAAGTTTTATATTTTCAAAACTTACTTGCAATACTGGGAGGCGGGGGTAATGACAATATAATTTTATTGTTAAAATGTGTTACGTAAAAATTAATTTAGAATTAATCTAAAAGAAGGGGTGATTAGATTAATTCACGTTTATGATTTTTTAGGTGGAAGAAATATTTATCACTTTCATTTGCCCAATTATTTAGAAACTAGAAGTCCAAATATTTAAAGTAAACTCAATGACAATTTTGGATCAAGTTGAATTAACTAGTTGTCATACATTATAACTCACACTCTCCATAAATATAATGAAATAAAATATTTTTTTTATAACTATGTAATCTAAGTGTTGAAGATAAATAATAAATAAAACTCCTCATAAACATATTATTAAAGTTTTAATCAAGTATTTGAAAAAAAAAATTAAATATTCAATGTAAACTTTTGAATCTAATTATAGATTATAAATATTCATACACAATGCAATATTAATACCACACACACATAAAATCGACATCTACTTATTAATGAACATCTAAACATTAAGAAGTAGTGCATTCAATTTGAAATTTAGAATTTCGAAAATAATGAAAATTTATTTGAATTGTAATTTAGAGAATTGATTATTGTATTTATTAAAAATAAATAAATTAATATTCATTCATTAATGAACTAAACTTTAAACTCATTATTTATTTTAATAATGTTGACAACTAAAGTTTAATTATTTATATTTATTTAAAATTCATTATATATTTTTAATATATATTTATTTTCTTCCCCTTTATGATTATGATGTTTACTTAATATGTATGGTTTAAACTTTAAATTATGATTGGTGATGAGTAATTATTCAATTTTTTCCTTTATTTTTTGTAAATAATTTGAATGAATTTTATATTATGTGCCTGAAAAACAAAGTTGGATACTCGTATATTCGAATAAAATAAACAGAAACAGATACTATCTGTATTCGGATATTATTTCAAATATCGAATACGGATAGTATTTTTAAAATTCGTTGAGTAACGAATACGGATAACAAATTAATTTTCCGAATACAAATACAGACTATTGTATCCGTATCCATATATCCGTTTCCACCCTTATAAATAGAGTCATTTTACACGGACATTTTTATTAGACCGGAAACACCTAAAATATTATATTTTATAAAAATTTCAGTTGAAATAAATACTATACATTTTTTAAAAATCACAAAAAAATAATAATTAAAAATGTTCAATATTCCGATCCAATAAACATGTCTGCCAAGACTTATTGCTACAAATAACCAAAATCAAGCCTTTAGTACTTTCCTTTATGAGTTCCAAAATGGAGGCAAAAAGTCAAACTTTCACCAACCCAAATTTAGCATATAGATCTGTTCAATTTCCAAATACTAAAGTAAACTTTTAATTAAACCAGTTTTCCACCACCAATCATATTCATCAACAAAATCAGTATTAAGGAAGAAAAAAAAAACAAAAATTACCAATTTCATCCGCCAAATTTGACAAAAATCCAGCTGGAGAACTGCTCTGCCGTATCAAATTCGAGCAATTTCCACTACTCTTCACTTGATTCAAACTCTCCATTCCCACAGACGAATTCAAACCCCTAAACGTATTCTCTGCATAAGGAACATCGCCCAACACCGAATTATGATCAGCCGCCGGCGCTGGAGTAGCATAAACCACTTCCGAAGGAGCAATAGCAGAAACAGAGGAATAATCACTAACTGCCTCAGTCATTTCCTGCTTCAGAGCCTTCGGAAATTTCAGATCAATTGCATCACTCTCGTCGGAATCAAATCCCGGAAACATAATTTCCGATTGTCGATTCGTGTACTCATCGTCATCACCATCACCGGCAACACCGTCATTTAGTAAATTAACGAAGAAAGAGCTCGGAGCCGATCGATATCTCGTCAAATTAGAGCTCAGCAGTGATTGCTGCGGCGGCGGCTGCTCATAATTATACAAATCTGAATGCATCAACTTGAAATTCAAAGAAAACAAAAGACCATCCATATCTCTCGCTATGGCTCCCGAGCCACCAACGCCATACATAATTAAACTTAATTATTCAATCCCCGAATTGAATAACAAACTGAAGAAGAAATTAAATTTCAATTTCACTGCTTCAAGTATGAAAGATTTAGATTTTTATCACTGAAAGTTGATTTTTGAAGAAAATTTCAGAGAGAGAAAGTAGGGGAGAGAGAGAGAGAGTGGAGAAATGATTTTGGCATTTAGCTTATCGACAACTTTTAAGTGCCTACTCACACTATCTTTATCTATGTTTATCTATTTATGGAATAAAGTTGCCCTCGGAATTTGTCAATATTTGGTGGTCTCAATCCACGAAAGGGACCCTCCTTAGGCGAGGCTTTTGTCGGCTTCTTCGATTGAGTTTCCCTTCCTTTTTGTCTTTACCACTCATTTTAGAAGCCATTTTCATGTTCTTGTATTTTAACTTTTACACCCTATTTTGAAATTTTAATTTGGAGAGAATAAAAAATGAAGCCAAAAAAAAAAACATAAATAGGGAGTGGATCTTATTTTTATGTGAGAAAGACTCGTGTGAAAAAATATTATTTTTTTATGTGAAAAATCAATTTCCTTTTTTGAACTAAAAATTTTCTGTTCATTTTTAAGATGAAAATTAGAGAAAATAAAATGTGTCTTTCTCTTCTCTTCCTTCTTTTCTATCCTCTAAAAGTCTCTTCTCTTTTTTTCTTCAACTAAAAAACTCCTAGACACAACGTTAATTTTTAGTAGTTCTCATCTTCAATTCATATATATTTGTATGAACGGTTCATCTTTTTTAATGTAAAAATTATTTTTTTCCTTTTTCATACGAGATTTGATTGATAAATGTAAATAATCAGTTAAAATTCTTACTATTATAATTGCTAGATTAGTAACCCTTGAGCTTTTTTAAAAATTTATATTTTTCAAATTATATTTTATATAAAAATCAATATAAATAAATGAGTCGTGTCAGATTTTTGAATTCTTATTTTAATGTATAGTATGTATTTTTGTATTGACCAATAAATTACATAATATTAATTTAAAGTTATCAATTACTTTTATTCAGTTTTGGTGATAAATAATTAGCTTCTTATCTGTACATGAAGAGGGGATGTGAAGGGGAAACGGAAAAAGGCAGGGAGGAGAGAAAGTGGGATTGGATCTCATTTTTTTTCTTTCATGTTTTAATTTTTATATATTTATATATATAGAAATTTGATCAGGTTCGGGAGTCCGGACCTTGCTAAAATGCGGACATTTTTCTTTCTTTTTTTTTGATTTTATTTTTAAAAAAACAACTAATAAAAAATGTATAATATTTTATAGAACTCGAAATTTTTCATAATACAGTGTTTTGGGTGTGATTTAGATACATATAACAAAACAGGTTGGGACTCTGTCTCAACAACCGGATAGGATCCTTTGGGACTCTTGGGATACGAAGATTATAAAAGCTACACATATATGGGAATCTATTCGAACGAGGCAGCAGTCGGTTCCATGGGGTTCAATTGTTTGGAATAAATGCCTTGTCCCAAGGTACTCTTTTATTTTGTGGCTGGGCATCCTCAAGAAGCTCCCCACCAATGACAGAACTGTAAGATTTTCTGGTAGATCATGGAACTGTCCACTTTGCAACCTTCATCTTGAGACCTTTGATCACTTGTTTTTTAACTGTGTCTTCTCCAAATCAGTTCTTCAAACGGCTATCAATCTTGGAAATTGGACTACTTTCCCCATCTCTTGGGATGCCATTATGGACTTCCTCACCACATTTCAAGGCTCTAATATGTCACGGAATATCCTAAGCTTGACTGTGGCTGTCTGTTTCTACAAAATTTGGGAGGCAAGGAACAAAAGGCTACATAATGATCATCTACCTCCTATCACCAGTATTACAAAGGATGTTATCCACATCATTAAATCTAGGCTTTCCACTTGCAAATCATTCATTAAAGCCACCAATAGCCAATATTTTTGTAATTGGCTTTTAACTAGTTAGTTGTGGTTGGGGTCTTACCTTGTATAGTTTTCTCCACTTTGGGCATGTCCATAGATGACGTAACTATATTCTGGGGTATGCCCCTTTGACATTGTACTTTGGTTCTTTTTATACAAAATTTAGCAAAAAAAAAAAAAAAAAAACAGGTTGTACAGACTGTACAACCTGTTTTGTTATATGTATTCAAATCACACCCAAAACACTGTATTATGAAAAATTCCCAGTTCCATAAAATATTATATATTTTTTATTAGTTGTTTAAAAAAAAACCAAAAAAAAAGTCCGCATTTTAAGAAGGTCCGGGAGTCCGGACCTGATCCGGCCTCTATATATATATGTAAATAAATCTTTTGTCTTAAAAAAGAGTTCCTTTTAATTTTGATTAAATTTATTTGTAAAATTTTTAAATTTAAGTTGTAATATAAATTTAGTTATATTTTTAAAATAAAATTTTTATACTTAATAGTACTTTGTAATTTGTTTATAGAATTCAATATTGCATTAATTAAATGAGTCGGAAAATGAAAAATATGAACGCCAATCATAATTATATAAATATACATATATTTTATATAAAATTGTTTGCAAAGAAATATAGACTCTTTTATTAACTATTTTGATACCATGCTTGTAATATTTAATAAGCTATACTAATATTATGTTCCATTCCTAAAGGAATCTCAATAAGTTTTAATCGAGTTCAAACTCCAAAGCCATAGCAACTTGGTTATATATGCCACGACTTATTTTGACCTAGAATGTAACTATTAGGAAAATACGAGGTACTGATAGTGGCGGAATCAGAACATTTTTAAAGAGGGTCAAAATATATCAGTAAAAAAAAATTATTTATTAATGCTTGGAATGCTTTTAAATTCATTTTGCCCAATTATAGTATTTCACAACATCCTATTCCAACCCTTGTCAATCTTTGAGTTATGAGTCTAATAGCTTTAAATACATATATATATATTTTAATTTACCCCAAACTATGTGACTATTAATCAGACTTCAAAGTTTTTTGTCAACTGATTAGCTACTTTTATAGATAAATTGCAAATTATAATATTATATATTCAAAACCTTATATTGTGGTTCATGAGATTAATTAGCTTGAAAGAAAGAATTCCAGCAACAAAACCAAAAAAAATAAATAGAAGAACAAAGATTTAATAATCTTGATAGGATAGAACTATGGTGAACTTATGGTCTCTATAATAGGATATAAAAAAAATTATTTTATTTCTTTAGCTTTTTATTTTTAATTAGTTTACAGAGAGAATTACTACCACTTTTTTTGCCTCACTTTGATGATAAAGCAAAAACAAGAGAAAAGCAAAGAAGAAAAGAAAATACATAAAAGAAAAAAGAAGGAAAATGAAAGCAAATAACCCCCCTGGAACCCCTCTGGTTCCGCCTCTGAGTACTGATAATATAATACTTCTTTCTTTCGATATAACTTGAATTTTTAAGATTAATTTGAGATATTTTTAAATTAAAAACTAATTTATTTTATCTAAATTTTAAAAAATGATAAATTATAAAATTAGTCGTATTTCATATATAATTTATAATTTTATCAATTAAAATTGAATAAAATTCTATCGATTTTAAATTTTAAAAATTAAGATTTAAATTTAAATTTTAAAACAGAAAAAGTACTATAATTAATTTTAATTGTCTACCCTTTCATTTACCTAACAACATAAGCCACATCCACGTGTTCATCCCTATGAGTCATACAAATTATATATGAAATTAAATATATATATATATACACAGCTGTGTAATACACAATTGTGTGTGTGTATATATATATATATATAGGGCCCGTCTCTCCAGCGAACCATAGGGAGCGAACTAAAAGCGAACCGGCTATAGCGACGGTTTTTTTCGTCGCAATAACATAGAAAACCAGTTTTTTATGCTATAGCGACGAAAAAAACTGTCGCTATAGCCAGTTCGTTTTTAGTTCGCTTTCTATAGTTCGCTGGAGAGACTGACCGTATATATATATATACGGTCCGGATCTTAAGCTTACCTTTTATCCAACATACCTTGTTTACTCTCCTTTAGCGACGGACCGGGCAACGGTTCGGTCCGTCGCTATATATACAACCGTTGTCTTAGTTTTTAGCGACGGACAACATATAGACGACGGTTGTATATATAGCGACGGACCGAACCGTCGTCCGGTCCGTCGCTAAAGAGGGTAAGCAAGGTATGTTGGATAAATGGTAAGCTTAAGATCTGGACCGTATATATATATATATATATATATATATAAAAGATAATTGTCTCTACAACACATTTTTAGCTGGTGCCATTTTGCACCCCAACCATTGGACAATACATATAAATTATTAATTATGTCAACATAGTATTAGTAGTAGCTGGTTCCATTTTGCACCCCAACCATTGGAGACAAAATTTGATAATTAACTATTTTATTATAAATATTGTATCGAATTACTTATATCAACCATCCTCATTTCTCTCTTTAGTCTCATAGGGTTGCAAGTTTTTAGATTTATATATAGCTCTTTTGTCAATGGAATTATAATTATTTCAAGTACAAAGCAATAAATACTCTTCTTATCCGTTCTATATATATAAAGTTTTTCTCTCTATGATTAGTAAATTAATATAAGTAGAGTATAATTTTTTAAAGGAAATTGATATTTTCACATCATTTTTTAATATTTCCACACGCAAAATTTACATATTAATTGATATGTCGAATTTTATTACCTAATATATGAGTCATTTATGACAATATATCAGTTTCCTTTTCAAAGAGCAATGCTACTATCACATAAAAACTATCACATAACTCTCACATACACACACATATACTGTGGGTCCCCGCCTGACATGCGGGACCCGCAGTATGTATGTGTGTGGAGTGGTTAGCATAAAGTTCATTTTTTGGTAAGTCGGTCAATTGACCAATAGAGTGCTGACACGCAAGCGGGGATATGTTCTCTCTCCCTGCGTGTAACCACCTGTTAACGCTTGATTTGACGAAATCACCCAAAAAGACAGGCCAAAATAACCCCAACGGTCGATTGTATCGTCGTGAGATCAAACCCACGAAATATACTCACATAAACATAAATAAAAGAAATATAAAAGTATGAACACAAGAATTACATGGAAACCCAATTGGAAAAAAAACCATGGAGAGAGAGAGTAATCCACTACAATAATATTGAGAGTAAAAGTTGTGTATTTGTGTTGTATATCTTGTGTCCCTTCAAGCCCTAGCTTGTAGCCGTATAGAAGTCACCTCCACCCTAATCCAACTAGGAGAAGGACTCCTTATCCCTCCAAATAAGGAAACACAATCATATTTTAATAAGGACTCTTTACTGTCATAATAAATACATATGGGCCAATCACCAGAACCGGACCATTAAATAGATTGGGCTGCACCACGGCTAGACCTAAATAATCACATCCCAACATTGCCCCCAGTCTCTTATTTATAAGGAACTTATAAATAAGAGAGTATACAAAAAGTCCACCATACCTTCCGACTGTCATGTTGGTAAAACTATGAACCCACCACATCTAATGTCATTTGTTTGTTTTTTGGGAGAACAAATCCTTCCCGAATGATGCTTATTCAAAGGATTTTTATCCTCGGGATTTTATCCTCAGGATTTTTATCCTCGGGATTTTATCCTCGGTTTTACCTCCAATATGACCCTTTACCAACCTCAATCCAATAATGAATCATCGATCAATCTCCCTTTCTTACTCCCACCGTTCGATCCAGGCCTTCCGATCAGTACCCTTCGTCTGCTCGTAGCCTTCAACAGTGAATCCACATGATGTTGCAAGTATCATTGATCAAGAGTTGGATATACCAATGCAGATATATATCAGAGCTTATTTTCTCCAGTCCAGCTACATGTCCCTCCGCAGTCCGCACCTCTTGTGCATAGGTTGGCGATACTGTGTTTACAATGTTAGAGAACACGATGGCACCTTTAACAGGATTGACCTTATCATGAGATGAGTGGTCCTGCATCCTATCTTGCCTATTGAAGTGACTAACATCAAGACCACAAGATGTTAATTCTGAAGTAGGTGCAGTCCCTTGACAAAGCAGCAACAATCGATGCTTCTGGTGTTGTTTGGGCCATCTCCTGCCCTTTGTTCCAATGCAAGTATGCCAATTTGCCATGTGTTCGGTGTGGGTCCTCACCCATGAGATAGAATTCAAGATAGAAAAGAATTAATTTTCTTTGTGAGCAAGTAAATGGGTTTACTTGATATTAATCCAATTAGAAATTGGGTTAATGGAAGCAATATTGGAATTGGAGATTTCATGAAAGGAATCAATTGTGAAAAAGGATTTGATAAGGAGATGTGATCCCTAATTTGATTAGGAGAATAAATTGTTTCTAATCCAAAATAGGAATGGATTAGAAAGAGTACTATAAATAAGGCTATGGGGGAGTCTTATTTGATACATGAGAGAAGCTTGGTAACAAGAAGGTACCAAAAGAATAAAGAGAGAGAATTATAGGTTGTGGGTATCTGGCACCATATCCATTCAATAGAAAGCTTGAAGACTTTATTGTTTGGAGTGCTTTTGGGTGGTGAAGTTAATTAGGTTTCTCAACCTAATTAAAGGTAAATTTGTATTCTCTTGATTTATTGTGTAACCTCAATTTTTAGGGCATAAAACTTGGGAGGATTATTGTAAGCCCATTATTAATGATATAGTGGAGATTCGGAGTTCGGCCTGTGTTTTTTCCCTTTAAGGGTTTTCCACGTTAAATTTGGTGTCTTGCTTGTGGATGGTTATTTGTTATTTTTGTTCTCATAATTGGTTTTGTTGAGTTCCTATTTAATTGCACAAAGACGGAAAAGTAATTCCTGGGATTGAGATTGTTTTAGGCGTACTTTTCCCAACACCATGAAATAAGTTTTTCCATACGGTCTCACCCCTTCCGTGTCTGTGATATGGCCTCCTTTATAGCTCTTCCAACTGAGGGAAATAGAATACTCGAGTTTGTGAGCTATGTAGCGGACCCAAGTGGAGTGAGAAACCATTGCAAGGCGGGTGTATTAGAAAACTGGGCGCCGTAACCGGAGGGCCAAGCTTTGGCTTAAACCCTCGTTTCCTCTTTTTTCAATAGCTGCCCAGAATAAAAGTAATGAGTCTACCACATTAAATATTCACAATATGTGTACATGTAAAGTATCAATAATCAATTACGATCATGCTTCAATTGCTATTTGCATAGTACATATATACACACAAGTATATATTTAATTTAATAAAAAAGAATCACTTATCTCCTTCGGTGAATCGGTGATTTTAAATCGACACAAGTGTCTTCTTTCTCACAGATGGCGTCAATGTTAACTCCTGATTTTGTACGCCTGACGAAATCACCCAAAAAGGGAGGCCAAAACAACGCCAACGGTCGATTGTATCGTCGTGAGATCAAATCCACGAAATATACTCACATAAACATAAATAAAAGAAATATAAAAGTATGAACACAAGAATTACGTGAAAATCCAATTAGAAAAAAAAAATCACGGAGAGAGAGTAATCCACTATAATAATATTGGGAGTACAAGTTGTGTATTTGTGTTGTATATCTTGTGTCCCTTCAAACCCTAGCTTATAACCGTATATATATAAGTCACCTCCACCCTAATTCAACTAGGAGAAGGACTCCTTATCCCTCCAAATAAGGAAACACAATCCTATTTTAATAATGACTCTCTCACTGTTACAATAAATATATATGGGCCAATCACCAGATCCGGACCATTAAATAGATTGAGCTGCACCATGGCTAGACCCAAATAATCACATCCCAACACCACCCTATTGCCCAATTGACGAATTTATCAAAAATTGAACTTCATACTAACCGGATTCGTATGTGTGTGTATGTGAGAGTTATGTGATATAATTTATGTGATAGTAGCATTATTTCTTTTTAAATCCCTTGAATTTGGAGAAAGCCAAGAACATGACATTGAGTGCCTTTTGGGAAAAGGTTGGGGAAGTTCAGCAGCATAGTATAAAGTAGTCCCTTGGATTGAGGTAATTGGGTAGACACGAAGCCTATATTTGTACTCTATTATCCTTAAAAATTTATTTCATTTGCACAAGAATTAACATTTATACCGAAGGCTTTGCCTCAAGTGATAAAAAAAAGATAATGAATTTTTTTTGGAGCATTGGGAATTGTAAGGAAGAATTTGGAGGAAATTAATCAAAAACTTACACATTTCAAAATACCAAAAATATCATTATTGTAAGACCCCAACTTTTATGAATAAAGATTTAATTTTCTTTATATATTATTTCGAAATAATAAGGTGTTGATTTGATGAATGTGAAAAGTTATGAGTAAAATGTGCAAATATTTTAAAATGAGCAAGTGGTTATAAAATATTCATTGTTGTCGGGAAATATTCGTTTGGTCGTGGAATATTCTTGTTGTCGGGGAATATTCGTACGACGGCGCAGCTATTTGTGGGCCCCACAACGGAATAACTGTCGGATAAAGAAAGCGACAGAAATAATCTTTTTATAAAATAACGACGAAGTTGTTACCGTTAGTACTGTTGCAATACCCGGTGGTTAAAATACAGTAATACGCGGTGTTGCACAGTAGCACACGGTATTGCACAGTATTTTGAATTATTGATTCTTACGTGAGAAGGCACTTACTCAATTATTGTTACAGTAATTACTGTTCAATATTTTATATTATTGATTCAATAATTGTATAATATTTTATTGATTCAATAATTGCTACGTTGATATTTTATATCAATAATTGCTACGTTGCTATGATTGATTCAATAATTGTCACTGCACAGTATTTCACATTATCAACTCAATAATTCATATTATTTGAATAATATTATTAGATAGCATTATTGACAATGTCTAAGGAAATTCTGTCTAGGAGGGGTTATTTAATTGCGCGCCAGTAAGGAGAAATCCTTATCGGAAGGCCCCATCTTTCCTGGGAACGACCTGGTTGTCAATATTGTAGTTCTGTAATATTATTTGTGAATAATTAATTTTGATTTATATGATAAGAAAATATTTATTTTGTGGATATAAAATAAAGAATTAGCGCTGATGTCTTTTTATCAGTATTTTGGTGTGGAAAATCATCCGTTTATGGATTTCGGATAATTTTTGTTTGGAATTTGGAAAAACTTCCTTCTACAAAGTTGTAGAGAATTAAATTTCCTATGAAAAAACATAGAATTTGTATTTTTCTGACAAAAGGGCTATTTATTATGAATTATTAAAGTTTCGGAAAATAAATATTTTTTTAATGGGTGGGCCCCACTTTTGTTGTTTTGTTGAATTTTTTTTTGATTTTTTTAGTAGCTGGCGGCGGAAAATTTTAAAAAAAAATTATTTTATTAATTTAGTCTACTTTGGCATCCTAAGCTTTTCTTATAAATAGGGTGCTTAGGTTAGAATTGAAAATCACAACAGAATCAGAAGTTTTCTCTTTCTATAATATTGAGCGTATTTTGGTGAGTATTTAGATACTTTGAATGTTACTATCCAGTGCAAGTTTTCTTCAGCCTTATATCCGATATACCAGTCAGAAGTACTATTCTTTTTGAGGTAAGGGATGTTATTTTTTTCGTAAATGATGTTATTCTTTTCAATATCATTATACCAAAATATTGGCATGGATTTTATTATGAAATTCTTACTTTTTTGTCGGGGTTACTATTCACGTATACGGCACTATTCACGAAAAAAAATTAAATCTTCTTCTATTTGTCTAAATTGTCTGTCATGGTTACTATCTTTGATTGGATCTAAGTTTTGAGCTTCATTCTTGAATTTTGCTTCACAAAGTGTTATTATGAAATATTCTTGAACTTGGATAAACTAAATTACGAATCCCTAATCTTTGTCTTTTATCTCACTGGATTCGTTATTTATATGGTTTTTCATCATCCTCAGTCCTAAAAGGTGATATAACTGAATATCTTTGGCCTGTAGAGCAAAGATGAATGATTACCTGATGAATATCTTTGGCCGTAGTGCAAAGATGACAGGTGTTGAGATGAACATGACCACTGGTGATACCAATGAATATCTTTGGCCTGTAGTGCAAAGATGAATATTTAATTTGAGATATATATTGATTGATGTTACAGGGATAAAATATTGATGATGTACTTTTAAATCATAGAAGATAGTAGACTTCATTCTCTACTTAACTCTTCTAATGAATTGTTATTTCTGCTGTAAGTATTGATCTAAAATTGGTTGTCCATTATATTTTATCTGATTTATTGAAGGCTAACGATAATTTATTTTCCATTATCTTAGTCGTAATATTATTTACTGGGCTAGTTGAGCTCACCCTTTTCATCTATTGTCCTCTTCAGGAAATTAGAATGTCGTAGGGACTAGTCGGGGGACAGAGTAATGATCCGAGTTAGAGCAGTAGTAGTCCTCACTATTTCTGATAAATAGTGTGATAATAATTGTAATGAGGACTTAGTTTGAATATTAATATTTTTTACATATTTGTATTGACACTCACAGTTGTGTGGTCGTATTTTGCACGACCGTATGATATAAAGTTTGTATTTGAATTCTGTACCATGTATTTGGCAACTCAGAATAGGTTGGGTTGACTAGACCTATTCTGGGGGCGTCACAGTTGGTATCAGAGCTTAGGGATATGATCTCTAGCGGAGATCGGGGAATAGAACTAGGAGGGGAGAGACAAGTAAATCCTTCACTAGTATGTCCTACCTAAGCTTATGTGATATTTAATTGGTCAGTCGGAGCATAGGGTTAATATGTGATAGGTTAATTTGTTTAATTATCCCTTGTTTTATGGCAGTATTTGAGAATGGCAGCTGAGAATGTTAACAACGAAGTGAATGAGACCGTGGAGACACCTTTAATCACTAACCAGGAGAAAGTGCAACAGGAAGGCAATGTTCATCCTGAAAACAACGCTGGTCAGACGATAAACGATGAGATGTTTAGAAGTTTTTTGTAGTTCATGCAAAACCAGACGAGGGAGACTCGTGTGCAAAATACAGGTGGAGATAATAACAACTCGCCGCTTGTCACTGCCAAGAAGTTCAAAGAATTGGGACCACCAGAGTTTCTGGGAAAGCCAGATCCGATCAAGGCGGAGATGTGGGTTAAACAAATTACCAAGATATTTGATGTCTTGGGATGCACGGAGGAACAGAAGGTTCCATTCGCCACGTTTATGTTCTGTGGAGAGGCAGATTACTGGTGGGAATCCGTGAAGCGTACCCAGCCTGCCGCACTCAAGATGTCTTGGGAAGCGTTTCAGAAACTGTTCAATGACAAGTACTTTCCTGAAAATATTCGTCATATGAAGGAGGTAGAGTTTATCAGACTCGAGCAAAATAACATGACGGTATCCCAGTACGAGGCTAAGTTCGCGGAGCTGTCTAGGTTTGCACCTCATTTATTGGAGAATGAGGAACGTATGATGCGGATGTTTCTAAGAGGTTTGAAACCCGAAATACGTCAATACCTCATTTCTCATAAATTTTCTCTATATTCGGATGTAGTGAACAGTGCCCAGTTGTTAGAACGAGATAATGATTATGTTCAACCAAGGGACAACAACCAAGGTCGTACCGGTGGCAACAGTCATCGGAGCAATGACAACCAGCGGGGAGGAAAGTATGACCGAAGCGGTAACCACTCCGGTGGTAATCGTGGCCATGATAGTAGGAAAAGCGAATCGGGAGGAGATTTCAAAAAGAGAAGGTATAACAATGAGAACGTGAAGACGTCGACATCAGCACCAGCATCAGCTGTTTCGAGGGGAGGAGAACGACTACCGGTCGTATGCTATAAATGCGGGAAAGAGGGACACATCAACCCAAACTGCCCACAACAATTCAAAGCATGCTATAACTGTGGAAAAGAAGGACATATAGCTCGAGATTGTCCTATAGCGAAACCAAATCCAGCGGGGGTGGTGATTCCAAAGGCGGTTTCAGACAAGTCAAAGTCGGTGATTCCTAGAAGAGCGTTTGTCGTGACAGCCCAAAACTCTAGGAACCCGAATGAATTTATCACGGGTTAGTTAATCATAAACTTTTGCGAAATTTACACCTTGTTAGATACCGATGCTACCCATTCCTTTATTTCGCTTGCTTGTGCTCAACGTTTGAACTTGACTTCTGATAAATTAGACTTTGACTTATCTGTTGAAACTCCATTGGGAGAAACCTTTGTTACATCTACAGTTTACAAATCTTGCTTGATTCAGATTGGTACCCTTACCTTACCTGTTGATCTTATATCTTTAAAAATACTTGCATCTGACGTGATTTTAGAAATTGACTGGTTAACCACTTACCATGCCAAAATTGATTGTTTTCGTACGGTTGTTAGTTTTCATATTCCTAATCAACCTGTTGTGTGAATCCAAATCACCAAACCACTAAAATCAGTCAATATCATTTCAAATCACAAAGCTATTCGTTTATTGAAAAACGGATGTCAAGCTTTCTTAGCACATGTCACTGATCTAAACCAGAATACGTCAGATTTGAATGATATTTTCGTTGTTAATGAGTTTCCTGATGTATTTCCCGAAGAACTTCATGGTCTACCCCCAGAACGTGAAGTTGAATTCTTCATTGACCTTGAACCCGGTACAAAACCTATATCTAAAACCCCATATCGAATGGCTCCTATTGAACTTCAGGAGTTAAAGGTCCAATTATAGGAGTTGTTAGACATCGGTTTTATTCGTCCTAGTACGTCTCCTTAGGGTGCTCCTGTTTTATTCGTTTGGAGCGAGGAATGCGAGAAGAGCTTCCAAGAGCTCAAGAGGAGACTTATTTCGGCACCTGTTCTGACAATACCATTTGGTTCGGATAGATTTGTCATTTACAGCGATGCTTCGGGCAAAGGGTTAGGATGTGTTCTCATGCAACATGGGAAAGTCATAGCCTATGCCTCGCGACAACTCAAAGAATATGAGAGGAATTATCCTACTCATGATCTAGAGTTGGCAACTATCGTTTTCGCGTTGAAGATCTGGAGACATTACCTGTACGGAGAGAAAGTGGAGATTTATACGGATCATAAGAGCCTTAAATATTTTTTTTCACTCAAAAGGAACTCAACATGAGGCAACGACGTTGGCTTTAGCTGTTGAAAGATTACGATCATACCATCCAATACCATCCTGGAAAAGCGAACGTGGTAGCTGACGCGTTGAGTAGAAGATCATATATGGGAACGAGTGCGATGATGTCAAGTATACGTGTAGAATCAGCTTTGATTGATAAAGTTAAAGCTGCTCAAGCTACGGATGCAGAGCTGATGAAGATGAAGAAGGTGTAAGAAGGTGCCATTCCAGAAGCAAGAATCGATGAAGAGGGAATACTTCGAGTCAACTCCAGACTTTGTGTTCCTAACGATTCTGACATGAAGCATAGAATCATGATGGAGGCACACAACACACCGTTTGCAATCCATCCTGGGAGTACCAAAATGTATCGCGATCTTCGACATACATTTTGGTGGAGCAATATGAAAAGAGAGATCGCGGAGTTTATTTCGAGATGTTTAACGTGTCAACGTGTAAAGGCGGAGCATCAAGTGCCGAAGGGTCCATTGCAACCACTGGAGATTCTGAAATGGAAGTGGGAACACATTACGATGGATTTCGTTACGGGTCTTCCCAAGGTTTCTCAAGGCATAGATGCGATTTGGGTTATTGTTGATAGATTAACCAAGTCTGCTCATTTCTTACCGATACGAGAGACTTATTCCTTTGAACGTCTTGCTCATATGTACGTGAATGAGATTGTGAGATTACATGGCATGCCAGTATCCATAGTTTCGGATCGTGATCCCAGATTTACTTCACGATTTTGGATCAGTTTGCAGAAAGCTATGGGCACGGATTTACGATTCAGTTCGGCTTATCATCCACAAATGGACGGACAATCGGAAAGAACTATTCAAACTCTTGAAGATCTATTGAGACTTTGTGTTCTAGACTTCAAAGGGAGTTGGGATAAGTACTTACCATTGGTGGAATTCTCCCACAACAACAATTATCAGGCAAGTATAGGTGTGTTCCATTCGAAGCGTTGTATGGGAGAAAGTGTCGTTCTCCAGTATGTTGGAACGAGGTGGGTGAAACAACATTGTTGGGACCGGAGTTAGTACGCATGACTACGAAAAAGATCCAAATGATTCGGCAACGTATACAAACAACACAAGATCGACAAAAGAGTTATGCGGATCTTCATCGAAAGGACGTGGAATTCAAAGTTGGGGACCATGTGTTATTACGTGTTGCTTCGTGGAAAAGAGTTACGAGGTTTGGGAAAAGAGGAAAGCTTAATCCACGATTTATTGGTCCATTTGAGATTCTTGACCGAGTAGGAAATGTAGCCAATAGACTCGCTTTACCTCCAAGCATGTCTCGTGTTCATAACGTTTTTCATATATCCATGCTTCGTAAATATGTGAAAGATCCAAACCGCATTATTGAGTTAGAAACAGACAAGATAGCAGAAGATTTAACGTACGAGGAGGTACCTGTCAAGATCTTGGATAGGAAGGAGCATGTCCTACGCTCGAAAATTATACCTCAAGTTAAAGTTTTGTGGAGAAACCATGCTATTGAGGAAATGACCTGGGAGTTGGAATCGAAAATGAAAGCGAGGTATCCTCACCTTTTCGACATACCAGGTACGTACGTCAATTTCGAGGACGAAATTTTATAAGGAGGGGAGGTTGTAAGACCCTAACTTTTATGAATAAAAATTTAATTTTCTTTATATATTATTTCGAAATAGTAAGGTGTTGATTTGATGAATGTGAAAAGTTATGGGTAAAATGTACAAATATTTTAAAATGAGCAAGTGGTTATAAAATATTCATTGTTGTCGGGGAATATTTGTTTGGTTGTGAAATATTCTTGTTGTCGGAGAAAATTCGTACGACGGTGCAACTATTTGTGGGCCCCACAACGGAATAACTGTCGGATATAGAAAGCGACAGAGATAACCTTTTTATAAAATAACGACGAAGTTGTTACCGTTAGTACTGTTGCAATACCCGGTGGTTAAAATACAGTAATACGCGGTGTTGCACAGTAGCACACGGTATTGCACAGTATTTTGAATTATTGATTCTTACGTGAGAAGGCACTTACTCAATTATTGTTACAGTAATTACTGTTCAATATTTTATATTATTGATTCAATAATTGTATAATATTTTATTGATTCAATAATTGCTACGTTGATATTTTATATCAATAATTGCTACGTTGCTATGATTGATTCAATAATTGTCACTGCACAGTATTTCATATTATCAACTCAATAATTCATATTATTTGAATAATATTATTAGATAGCATTATTGACAATGTCTAAGGAAGTTCTGTCTAGGAGGGGTTATTTAATTGCGCGCCAGTAAGGAGAAATCCTTATCGGAAGACCCCATCTTTCCTGGGAACGACCTGGTTGTCAATATTGTAGTTCTGTAATATTATTTGTGAATAATTAATTATTGATTTATATGATAAGAAAATATTTATTTTGTGGATATAAAAGAAGGAATTAGCGCTGATGTGTTTTTATCAGTATTTTGGTGTGAAAAATCATCCGTTTATGAATTTCGGATAATTTTTGTTTGGAATTTGGAAAAACTTCCTTCTACAAAGTTGTAGAGAATTAAATTTTATATGAAAAAACATAGAATTTGTATTTTTCTGACAAAAGCGCTATTTATTATGAATTATTAAAGTTTTGAAAAATAAATATTTTTTTAATGGGTGGGCCCCTACTTTTGTTGTTTTGTTGAAAAAAATTCTGATTTTTTTAGCAGCCGGCGGCGAAAAATTTAAAAAAAAATACTATTTTATTAATTTAGTCTACTTTGGCATCCTAAGCTTTTCCTATAAATAGGGTGCTTTGGTTAGAATTGAAAATCACACCAAAATCAGATGTTTTCTCTCTCTATAATATCGAGCGTATTTTGGTGAGTATTTAGATACTTTGAGTGTTACTATCCAGTGCAAGTTTTCTTCAGTCTTATATCCGATATACCAGTCAGAAGTACTATTCTTTTGAGGTAAGGGATGCTATTTTCTTTCGTAAATGATGTTATTATTTTTCAATATCATTATACCAAAATATTGGCATGGATTTTATTATAAAATTCTTACTTTTTTCGTCGGGGTTACTATTCACGTATACGGCACTATTCACGAAAAAAAAATTAAATTTTCTTCTATTTGTCCAAATTGTCTGTCATGGTTACTATCTTTGATTGGATCTAAGTTTTGAGCTTCATTCTTGAATTTTGCTCCACAAAGTGTTATTATGAAATATTCTTGAACTTGGATAAACTAAATTACGAATCCCTAATCGTTATCTTTTATCTCACTGGATTCTTTATTTATATGATTTTTCATCATCCTCAGTCCTAAAAGGTGATATAACTGAATATCTTTGGCCTGTAGAGCAAAAATGAATGATTACCTGATGAATATCTTTGGCTGTAGTGCAAAAATGACAGGTGTTGAGATGAACATGACCACTGGTGATACCAATGAATATCTTTGGCCTGTAGTGCAAAGATGAATATTTGATTTGAGATATATATTGATTGATGTTACAGGGATAAAATATTGAAGATAGACTTTTAAATCATAGAAGATAGTAGACTTCATTCTCTACTTAACTCTTCTAATGAATTGTTATTTCCGCTGCAAGTATTGATCTAAAATTGGTTGTCCATTATATTTTATCTGATTTATTGAAGGCTAACGATAATTTATTTTCCATTATCCTAGTCATAATATTATTTACTGGGCTAGTTGAGCTCACCCTTTTCATCTATTGTCCTCTTCAGGAAATAAGAATGTCGCAGGGACTAGTCGGAGGACAGAGTGATGATCCGAGATAGTGTGATAATAATTGTAATGAGGACTTAGTTTGAATATTAATATTTTTTACATATTTGTATTGACACTCACAGTTGTGTGGTCATATTTTGCACGACCGTATGATATAAAGTTTGCATTTGAATTCTGTACCATGTATTTGGCGACTCAGAATAGGTTGGGTTGACTGGACCTATTCTGGGGGCGTCACATTTATATATATAAATTTATTAAAAATAATCTCTTAAAGATAAAATAGTAATGTACTATATATTTCAAGTTAAATTTTCCTTGCAAACACGAGAAAAAAAATAAATTAATCTCTTCTTTTTCTCTCATAAATTTTAAATTTTAAATTTTAACATGTTACGTACACGCTCTAGTTTTATCGCTTCTCATTTTTTTTCCTCTCTCTAGATAAAAATCATAGCATCCATCTTAGATATGGAGAGAACTCTCCTTTTGGGGATTCATATACGATCCTCTAGATCTCTCTTATTTTAATCAAATAAATTATGTTTCCTTCTTGTAGAGTTTATTTTCTCCTTTTGTAGGACTTATTTTATTCATGAGATGACTGATTTATTTTTCTTTTTTGTTCGGATATAATCCACTAACCCCTACGTGGACTGAAGGCCGGGGCCGAGAGGGGTTCATTGAGCCCAATGGGCCGAAGGCAGCGAAGGAATTAGCAGTGTTCGGGATCTGGCATCTGAGTCCTTTAGACCAGAGCCCAGGTCGGATTATTGATGTGCGGGATCGGGCATCCGAGTCCTTTGGGCAGGAGCCCTGAATGTTGATGATGGTGTTCGGAGTCGGACTACCGAGCCTTTTGAGCCGGAGTCCCGACTGGATGGGTGGTGTTCAGGGTCGGGTGATTGAGTCCTTCGGGTCGGAACCCAGACATGTTTATTAAGGTTCATACAAACGGTTGTTCCTCGTATAGAGTCTGGAGTAATAAGGAGTCTAGATGATTAAGGACTCAAACCCTAATCACATATACATAACTAACTCTGAGGGTAAGTGATGGGATTGTATCCAACTTGCACCTTTTAAGGACATTGTGTTGGACCCAAGCAATGGTAATTGCCATGTTTAGGAGTCCTAATCCGATACGGTTGTGGACTCTAAGGCGGTGAGAATGGCTATAAATACAAGGCTTGACCTACATTAACAGGTAATACCCTTTTGAGCCCTAAATACTAAAGCCTCCATTGTTAAACCATGTGACCGGCCTGTACTCATTCTCACACTAGAGCTATCACCCGGCGGCCCAAGCCGTCAAGCTTCGCGTGTGATTCGTTACTGTGCAGGTTTTAGAACGTGGATTCTGTGATTGGACGCGTCGACAAAACTTGGCGTTAACATTGGCGCTAGAAGGAGGGGCCTTTAGTGCTTTTACAATCACTTTGCACTTTTTCGGTTGAAAGTCATGGCTAGTAAGAACGGAGGTGCTTCAAACATGGAAAAGGCTAAAACTCACCAGACAGCCCCAGTCAGAGGGTCAGTCAAAGACCGACTGGGTCCAAGTAACCAGGAAGGCAATTCGGTACATGACCAGTCGGCACGACGACAATTGTTTGTGCCCAGCAAGCATACTCTGATCCCCCAATATACTCACGTTGAGGACAACTAGTCCCAAGCATATGAACGGCGAGAGAGGGATTGGACGGAGAACAGCCGGGACCAACGTCAGTTCATCCTGTTGACAAAGATGCAGCAGAATAAGAACGCCATGCTGGCCCTGCGTCTTCAGCAAGAGAAGCTTGAACTGCAGATGGCCAAAGTAGCCGGGGAACAGGAGGCCTCATCGAAGAGGTGCAGACATCGGAGCCGATCCAGATTACCCCATCGGGATGAGGCTGGAAAGAACAAGAGCCGACACAGGAGTCACTCTCAGGAAAGGAGGAGCCGAAGAAGGAGTCGTTCCCCCGAACGAAAGTCTGATCACCCGGGACGATCGGGACAGAGGAGAAGGATCGCGTCTCCTAAATACGAGAGGGACAGGCACAGGCCATCCCCCCATAAAGAGGAAACCGACCCCCTTGCCCGATGAGTCGCGGAGTTGGAAAAGCTTTTGACGGCGAAGAGTCAGATGGGAACGCCCTTGAGCTGCCACAGTTCACCCTTCTCGCCCGAAATCAACCAGGTCACGGCTGACCCGAAGAAGAAGATGCCCCCGATGGAGACATATGATGGATTGGGCGACCCTTACGATCATTCAGATGGATATGACAAACTGATGACATATTATGGGAATTCAGATGCCGCTAAATGTCACATATTTGCAACCACCTTGAAGAAGAGTGCCAGAGAATGGATGGGGACCTTGGCATCGGGAACGATCAGTTCGTGGAATGACCTTCGGGAAAAATTCCACGCACGGTTCGGGAGTAACATGAGAGAAGAGGGAAGATCATTACTTCTCTCATACAGGTAAGACAACGTTCGGATGAAAGCCTCGGTACGTACGTCAAGATGTTCCGAGAGGCTGTGGGATCGGTGGCAGAGTTAAATTCACCTCAGGCCTTGGGGTTCTTCACGACGGGTCTAGATATAGGAAGGTCAAAGAAACTGATGAAAGACCTAGTGATCAATCCACCCTCGGACCTGACGGAAGCTTTCCATCGGGCCGAAGGGTTCATTTCCATCGAGGAAGCTATAGGAAACTTCAAGCCACACTCACAGTCTCACGATAAAACCAAAGACCGGGACAAGAAGACCCACTAACGGTCGGACAATAATCAGGGGAGGTCGGATAATCAAGGGAGGAAGAAATACAATGGTGGGGGATCGGGAAGTGGCCGACCACCCTTCCCAAGTAGAAATGTCATAGGGTTTACACCCCTCTCAATACCGATCGAACCAAGATATTGGACGATATCAAAACAAACCATTTTATGAGCCCTGCTCGACGCGCCCGAAGCCTGGGAAACTGAGTTGGGATAAATTTTGTCAGTATCATCAGAATTCAGGCCATACGACTGAAGAGTGCTATGATGTGGGTGATCTGATCGAGAAGAACATACAGAACGGCCAGTTGGTTCAGTATGTAGCTGGTCGGGAAAAAATTGAGACCCAGCCACGGGAGGAAGATAGAATTCAAACCCGGGACACACAATCAAAACAGAACCAGCCTGCTTGAGAAGTGATCGATGTTATTTTGGGCGGTTCTGTAGGGCGTGTGACCAGGAAGAAAAGAAGTGAGCACCTCGATGCAGTACTATCAATTGCTGGGTCCATGACAAAGAAGGACAGGGCCTTCCCGGGGACAGTTGTTTCCTTCTCAGACGAAGACTACCCCACAAATCCCATAGAATCACATGACGGGGCATTGGTGATAACAGCTCAGGTCGGACCGGTGGATATGAGAAGAATGATGATCGATAACGGGTCCTCGGTCGATATCCTGTATACCCATGCCTACCAGAGAATGGATCTAGAGGGAAAGAAGATGGAACTGGGAGGTGAAGGATCCTTGTACGGATTTAGTGGTGACCCGGTGCATGTATTGGGCACGATTGAGCTGCCGGTCAGGTTCGGCACGGCACCCCAGCAGGTGGAAGTTATGGTCAGGTTCTTTGTAGTCCAGGTGGATTCAGCATACAATGCGATCTTGGGACGGCCGACCCTGGCAGCCTTGCAAGCCGTCACCTCCATACCGCATTTTAAAATCAAGTTTCCAACACTGAACGGGATCGGGGAGGTGAAAGGTGACCTCGATATTGCCCGAAGGTGCTATCGGAATACTTTGATCTCTTCAGGAGTCTGGGTGAGCAAGCAAAAATAGACAATGACATTGAAATAGAGCCATTCACTGAAGGTAGTATAGAACCGCTTGCCTTACCTGCCGAGGAGACAGAGGACGTGGAATTGATCCCGAGGAATGCAGAAAAACTAATAAAGATTGGTTCGGGGTTGACAGAACCATTCCGGACCGGGCTGATAGATCTACTTCGGGTATATAATGATATTTTTGCCTGGGTACCCAGCGAGATGCCAGGAGTAGATAGATCGGTGGCATTACATAGTCTACAGGTGGACCCTAACAAGAAGCCAGTAATACAGAAGAGAAGAGTTTTTTCCCCAGAGAGAAAGAGGATCATCGATGAAGAGATTGCCAAACTTCTGGAAGAAAATTTTATCTTCGAGATTGACTACCCCGAGTGGCTGGCAAATGTGGTATTGGTCCAGAAGCAGAATGGGAAATGGAGGCTGTGCATAGACTATATAGATCTAAACAAAGCCTACCCGAAAGATTTCTATCCTTTACCCAACATTGACCAGTTGATTGACGCCACTTCAGGGTATGGTATGCTGAGTTTTATGGATGCATTTTCGGGATATCATCAAATCTCAATGAGGAAAGAAGATATATCGAAGACCAGTTTCATCACGCATCGGGCCATCTACGCTTATCGAAAAATGACATTCAGATTGCTTAATGTCGGGGCGACATATCAGCGGATGATGAATTATGTGTTTACCAAGCAGCTAGGTCGAAGCATGGAGGTCTACGTGGATGACATGATTGTGAAAAGCATGTCAATCCGAGACCATCTGGCGGACCTAAAAAGCTGCTTTGAGATCGTTCGACACCATAAGCTGCGATTGAACCCGACCAAGTGCACCTTCGGACTGGGTTCAGGAAAATTTTTGGGTTATTTGATCAGTAAAAGGGGCATCGAGGCAAACCCGGAGAAGATCCAGGAAATCTTGGACATGAAATCACCAAAGTCTTATAAAGATGTGCAGAGGCTGATAGGTCGGATAACTGCTCTTCGGAGATTCGTGTCAAAATCAGTCGAAAGGTGCCTGCCGTTCTTCGACACTCTAAAGGGGCCAAAAAACAAAAAAAGTTTCCAGTGGACCTCTGAGTGCGAAGACGCATTCCAAGGGATCAAGCAATACTTGTCATCGACACCTCTGTTGATGAAGCCGATCCCCTCGGAACCATTATACTTGTATTTAGTTGTAAGCTCGATGGCAGTGGGGGCGACATTGGTACGGGACAAAGGGGGAAGGCAGTTCCCGGTCTATTATGTCAGCCACATCCTTTGAGATGCAGAGACCAGATATCCAAACCTAGAAAAGTTCGCCTACGCTCTGATCATTGCAAGTAGGAAGCTTCGACACTATTTCTAAGGTCGGCTGATGATAGTGTACACGGATCAACCCTTGAAGAAAGTACTGCACAGGCCAGAGGTCTCGGGTCGGCTGGCCGCGTAGGCAATGGAATTAACTCAGTTCACTCTGGAATACCACCCCAGAACGATAATTAAGGGATAGGCCTTGGCACATTTTGTTGTAGAGTGCTCTTTCTCCGAACCAGATGTAGCTTCGATTACCGAAGCACAACCACTACAAACTGCATGGACTCTTTACGTAGACTGGTCATCAACTTCAGACATCAGCGGAGCAGGGGTTATTCTGACAAGTCCCGAAGGATTCTGAGTCCAACAAGCCATTCAATTTTGGTTCAAGGCCACAAACAATGAAGCTGAATTTGAAGCCATCTTGGCCGAACTTCGGTTGGCCCGAAGCCTGGAGGTTCAGAAGCTAGTGGTTTACAGTGACTTCCAACTGGTCGTTAAACAGATATCAGGGGAGTATGAATCTCGGGGGGCCAGGATGGCAAAATATTTGGCCGAGGTAAAGGACAAACTCACATACTTTGATTCGCATAGTTGCCAAGGGATATATCGATCAGACAACACAGTAGCAGACTCCTTGGCCCGATTGGCTACAACCGAAGCGAGTTCCTTTATCGGGTCGATATATTTGGAAGTATTGGACAGACCTAGTGTTCAGAAGATGGACGTATTAGCCTTGGATCGGCTGGACTGTTGGCTCACACCTTACATCTCCTATTTGGCCGATGGGGTTCTGCCTTTCGATCGCATATACGCCAGAAAAATCAAGTATAGGAGTTTCAACTTCATTCTCATTGACGGGGATCTGTACCGAAGGGCGTTCACCTCTCCACTGCTCAAGTGTTTTACACCTTCGGAAGCCGAGTATACTCTAAGGGAAGTGCATGAAGGAATCTGTGGGGATCACATGGGAGCCAAGTTATTGGCTTATAAAATTCTGAGGCAGGGATACTATTAGCCAACCATCTTTCAAGAAGCAAAGGACTATGTCAAAAAAATGTCCTAAGTGTCAGTTAAATAGTTCTATCCCTCATCAGCCTCCCGAAGAGTTGTATTCGGTCTTATCCCTGATCCCATTTGCCATGTGGGGGATTAATATTTTGGGACCGTTGCCGAAGGCCAAGGGACAAGCCACTTTTGTGATCGTAGCCATTGACTACATGACCAAATGGGTAGAAGCCAAACAGTTACAGAATATTACCAAACATAAATGTCTTAAGTTCTTCAAGGAATATGTTGTATACCGGTTCGGCATCCCGATGATCCTGTTTTCGGACAATGGCAGACAGTTTGTGGGATCAAAATTCGAAGCTTTCCTGAAGGAGTTAGGCATCCAATATAGAAAGACTTCGGTCGCACACCCTCAGTCAAACGGGCAGGTAGAGGTCACCAATCAAACTCTACTTAATGGTATTAAGAGAAGGTTGGATGAACTGAAAGAACACTGGCCCGAAGAGCTACTCAGCGTCTTATGGGCATATTGGACCACCCCAAGGACGACAACGGGGGATTCTCCTTTCAGATTGGCCTATGGAACCGATGCACTTATACACGTTGAGATAGGGTCTCTGGGAGCTGTCGTTTGCACTCCTAAATTAACCTCACTTTCACTTTACGATTTCAAACAATTAGCACAGTAGTAAGCAAGGATCGATCCCACAGAGAGTAAGTTTGTTTTAGATTTATTCTACTATTTTAACAGAAAATAAAGATAGGGGATTTTTGAAATTGTTTTAAACTAAGAAAACCAGAATTTAAATAAAGAGATTAACCAAATATGTAAAAACTTCAGTTCTGTAGTTCAGTTTCACCAAGCACAACAATCAATTAATCAAGTTATTATTCTTTACCCTTCAATGAAACTATTAACCCTAGATAACAATAAGCTCTGTTATCCGAAATTCTCCGTAGATGTTCACTGTATGAAACAAGCTCTTCACCAGATTCAACTAGCATACAACCTAGAACAAGCTCTCTAGATTTAATATGATAGAAGCATTAAGAAATAGAGAATTAGGCTAATCCAAGCAACAAACACATAAGCTCGATTTGTTTAACTTGTTTTCTGATAATCTTAGCAATACACAAAAGCTTGTCCACAATTAGTATCACTAATTTACTACTTGTGATGAAGACAGATATCAATTACACGTAATACCAATCTTAATCTAGCATATGATAATGATTAAATTAACTCAATTGGCCATATCAAATTAATTAGATCAATTAGCATGCAATCAATGAAAATAGATTATCAGAAGAAATTCATACAAGAAAGAATAAATAATAAAACTTAATTAATCAATTACTTGTAACAAGGTTCCACCTCCCTTTAGAACTGAATAAAGAAACTAGCCTGACATGCTCCAAGTCTGCACTTCAATGAGGTATGATAGTTGGTAGAAGATTGAATGAATAAAACCTTAACTATCATCCTCTATTTATAGTGCTAGACAAGGACTTAAATCCTATAAGAACTAGGAATCCAAATCCTAAAAGGAATTACAATTATAACTAATTTCCATAAAGAAATAGAATCTAATAAGAAAATAAAATCTCAGTCCAAAGAAGTCCTAATTCTAATAGTAATATCAATCCAATTCCATGTAGGAATCTCCAAATATTGAGAAAGTCAACTGCTGGTCAAACTCCTCTTCAATTCAACTCCAAATTAACTTGTTTCCATCATTTTAGCTTTAATTCACCTGAAAATAATAAACAACTTATTAAGCTCATATACACATGAAACATGTAATAAAACCAAATGTAAAGAATAAAAAATCATGAATATTGTGTTACTTATCAGTCTCCTACACTTCGGGTCAGTCAGTACAAAGAGTTATACAACGATGACAGCTTACAACTGAACTTAGATCTATCGGAAGAGATCCGGGATTCAACGCTTGGTAAGATTAGCTATCTACCAGAAGCGAACCGCCCGACACTATAACCAGAATATAAAACAAAGAAGGTTAGAGATCGGGGATTTAGTACTTCGGGAAGCAGAGGAATCTACCCCCAAGAACACAAGCAAGTTAATGCCGAATTGGAAGGGCCTTATGAAGTAACAGAAGTGCCGAAGCCGGGTACCTATCAGCTTCGAGCAATGGATGGTTCAGAGGTAAAGAATACATGGCATGCTGGAAGACTTAGAAAGTATTATCAGTGAAAGTTATGTTATTCTTTCCTTTATGTTTGTAAGTTACTTCATTCATCAATAAAATAGTGAGAATTTCTCCTCAGAAAATTTTGTACTTCATTTATGTTCATAAGTTTCTACAAAACAGATCAGATAAGCGTTGAATAGAACTGACCAGAAAAGTTACAAACAACTTAACGGATCGGACAAGTTACACACAAAACTGATCGGGAAAGTTACAAAAGGAAAAATGATTACAAAAATTACAAGTAAAAAATTCTAGAGCAACTAAGGATCAGGGGCTCCATCCTCCGCATCGGGTGCTCCATCCTCAGCATCGGACTCTTCATCAGAGGAATCAAGGACAGAAGAAACCAATCCAACAGCTGCCAGCTTTGCCTGAGCCTTCTCCTATACGCTTCATAGCCTTTGGTGAATTGGGCCATGATTGCGTCACGGAGTTCGGGCGACTCTTGATATTCTTTGACAGCCTGCTGTTTGGCTTCGGCACATTCTGCCCCAAGAGCGGTGTTTTCCTTCATCAGCACTATTTGTTGGGCATGCATTTCGGATACCTTGCTCTAGAGGATCAGAATGGCGTTCTGTTGATCCAGGTCCTTCTCTTTCAAAAGAGTCCTCTCCTCGAGGAGTTGCTTGTTATAATCGTCAAGACCAACGAACTCCTTCTGAAGATTATAGTGAAGTTTCTTGAGTTCGCTTGGCCTGACATTCAGCGTGAGTCACCTTGTTGCGGGTGTCAGCATAAAGATCTCTCTCCTTCTTCAGCTCAGCCGATAGACCCCGAACATCAGCCCCAAGCGTCTCCACCTCGAACCGAAGCTGAACCTCCTTCTCGGTGGACTTAGCAAGAGGAGGAATGGCTCGAGCGAGGATAACATTGGCCTACAATAAGATGGAAATATGTGTTAGTTATGATGCTAGCAGGATGCTTAAAGAAGATATTTTATGCTTTCGGGTTTACCTGACACTGTGCCTTGACATACTCCACAAGATAGTCCTCGGAAGAATATCCTTTGAATCGACCGTCATCTCCAGATAATCTGAATTAAGTATTCCAGCTGGTCAAAGGGGAACGCCTCCGAAGGACTCTTTGGCCAGAAGGAAAGAGGTGTCCTTTCGGAGGGACTGGCCTCAGCAGAAGGTGGAATCGGTGGAGTGAACACAATAACTTGAGCGGCTGCGATCCTTCGGCCACCTCACCGTTGATGGGAAGGCTGATCAGCTCGACCAGAACGAGAAGTGGTGTCAAGGATTCATCAGCTCCTTTGGGCTTGAAGATGGTTACTGCAAAACAAGTAAATAAGTCAGAAAGGCAAGTCAGAGGAAAACATAAAGGATGCAAAGGATCGAGATAGAGTACTTACATCCATGCTTGTATAGCCAAGCCTCATTGGACAAGACGTCCAAGCTTCAGTTGGTCTTCTTCACCTTTTGATAGAAAACTCTGAAGGCATCTTGCCGATCTTTCGGGAATCTGGACACCTTTGCAATCAGATCTTCGGGGGTGGCCCATTTCGGGAGAAGATTGATATCGGTCCCCTTGATGAAAACCCATTGTTCGTGCCAACCCTTATTGCTGGAAGGGGTCTTGTTGAAAGTGGCATGGTTCGCTACTCTGTTTAACTGCAGAAGGCCAGGCTCTTTTGACCTGCCAACAGAGAATAGAACGAAGAAGAAATCTAGCCCCGGACTGACCCCTAGCTCCTGGCAAAGAGCGATGAAGGTGATCAGGTGGATATACGAGTTTCGCACCAGTTGTGCGAACCTGATCCCCACGAAGCAGAGGAAGGATATAATGAATTCGTGGAGGGGGAATCAGACCCCGTACTTCAAAGCCCAGATGGGGACAACAACCTATCTGCCTTCGGGGCGCTAGTACATTCTTTCACCTGATTTCGGAACCCGAAGCTTATATTCCTTTGGGATGTGGAATAGGGCTCGAAGGTCAGAGATCTGGGAAGGGACGAGGGTGGACTTCATGTTGACATGAGAGAAATCCTCCTCGGATGCATAACACCTTCTGATTTGAGCCTCGATGCCGTCCTCGGTAACGCCCATCGGTCGATCGGCACCAAGTCGGTGGCTGCAATAGTCGCTTTGCTGGGGGTTGTATCAGCCAATGGAGTTCACTCAGTAGTGGAGGAGGCCGAAGGTATGCTAGAATCGGCCATTGAAGTAAAGGTTAGCAGGAATGTGGTGATTTGAGTATGAAAAAGACCTAAATTGGAGGAATTTTGCAACGGTGGTTTCTCGCCGGAATTCGTACTTGCTAAGAAGCTCTGAGAAGAAGTTTAAAATGGAGAGAGTTGGTAAAAAGTGACGGTTGTGTCTGGGATGGAGTATTTATACTGTTGCTGCACGAATTCCTAGGGCGGCTAATGATGGCGTGTTGTGGGGCCCGTTTCGTGGGTAACGTGAGCTGATTTAAATAGGTCGGTTGGATTTCCAGGCGTCTCTTCAAGTATCTGATTATAAGCTTGTTATAACAAGAGAGGGGTTCATTGAGCCCAATGGGCCGAAGCTAGCGAAGGAATTAGCAGTGTTCGGGATTAGGCATCCGAGTTCTTTAGACCAGAGCCCAGGTCCGATTATTGATGTGTGGGATCTGGCATCCGAGTCCTTTGGGCCGGAGCCCTGAACCGATTAATGATGGTGTTCGGGGTCGGACTACCGAGCCTTTTAGGGCCAGAGTCCCAACTGGATGGGTGGTGTTCGGGGTCGGGTGATCGAGTCCTTCGGGCCGGAACCCAGACCAGTTTATTAAGGCCCATACAGACGGTTGTTCCTCGAATGGAGTCTGGAGTAATAATTAAGGAGTCTAGATGATTAAGGACTCAAACCCTAATCACATAACTAACTCCGAGGGTAAGTGATGGGATTGTATCCAACTTGCACCTTTTAAGGAGATTGTGTTGGACCCAAGCAATGGTAACTGCCATGTTTAGGAGTCCTAATCCAATACGGTTGTGGACTCTAAGACGGTGAGAATGGCTATAAATACAAGGCTTGACCTACATTAGCAGGTAATACCCTTTTGAGCACTAAATACTAAAGCCTCCATTGTTAAACCCTGTGATCGGCCTGTACTCATTCTCACACCGGAGCTATCACCTGGCGGCCCAAGCCGTCAAGCTTCGCGTGTGATTCGTTACTAGTGCAGATTTTAGCTCGTGGATTCTATGATTGGACGCGCCAGCAAAACTTGGCGTTGACACTTTTGTTTCAGAATTTCATTATCATCTCTCGGAAGATTTTGTTTTTTTCGTTTGGTAGATTTCTTTTTTCTTTTTTTCTTTCGTGAGACTTTAATTTTTCAATGTATGAATTGTTGAAGATAGATTGTTCAGATTTGGATGTGGCATTATCATGTCGGCTTATTATTCAATTGCTCGTGTTGAAGAACGGCCCTTATATGCATATCATATTATTATTTTTCCGATATTACTGTATTTCAGGAGTTTATATGGTGTTTATTAGCATTATTGCACGATTGATCCTTTTCTGATTAACTGTTATTTTGTTTGAAATAATTACTATTTCAATTTTTTATTATAATTTTTCATCTTTTGAAACATATTATAATTTTAATATATTAAATATTTTGGACTATTTGATCAATATATATATAATGTATCAAAACACAAGATAAAAGGTCAATGGTAAATTTACGCTTATTAATTCCTTCAAATGAATGGAGCTTGAACAATCTAAAGTTGAACAGAAAATGGCTAATTTATGCCCTTACCGTCTATATAATATACAAAAGATAATTTTATCAAATTGTGACTTTGCTATATAAAGACCGACTGAAGAGTGAAGACCTTACATTTCTTTCTAAAACCCTATCAACCCTACCACAACCCTTCACACGAGATTCACGTGAATGGAGTTGACCTAAAATCAACCATAATTACTATTTCCCGCTGTCTGTAAATATTTTTTTATTTCTTTAATTAATATTAATTAAAAAGTTTATATGGTGTACTCATTGGACCACTCCATTAACCAGCTGAGTTTAGTGATTTGATTAAGGAAATTAAAGGGGGTGGTTATGAAGCTTGAAAGCTGGATCAACGTGCCTATTGACTTTTTCTTTCTTTTTTATTTAAAAATATGTCTTTCTGTGTTTTGGAAACCACATTTGGTAATGAAGTAATGATAATGTTGAATAAAATTAAGTTTCCAACTTATTATGTAGAGTAAATTGTAAATAACTACATGTGATTTACTCAAAGTTATTTGTAACTACCTGTAATTTAAAAGTTAACTTATGATCACCTATGATTTCATAAATATAGCAAACTAACTCAATTTCGTTCAGGTGAGTGCACTTCACTTGCCTAAAATTATAATAATATTTTATATTAAATATCAAGAATTAATATATAAAAAAAAATAGTGATTTTAGTAATATAGCTAAACTCGTAAATAAAAGATGAAAAATTATTGTGACACACAAATACCGCGAACATGAACAATATCTTATAAATAGATAGTGGAATTGACTATGCTTCATACCAACTAGTTTATGATCTTGTGACCTGCCCCAAATCCGTGTACTCGCTTCAATAGATATAGTGCTCACTATCAATGAGCATCCACAACATCTAACTAAAACATAAACTAATTAACATAAAATAAATACAATAATGTCTTATATTCCTCCCAGATCACTCTAAACCTTACTATCTATTACAAACTGTTACAAAAATATTACATCACTGATAATAATAATTTAATATATCATATACATTATTCTTCTTTAAACTTTCTTTTTCCCATATCTTTGCTTGACCCTCCAGGTACTTCGTCTTTAACTGAAAAATATTAGAATTTGCAAGAGTGAGTAACTAATTAATTTGTTCAACAAGTATAAATTAAGAATACAATGAAAGATATTTATATCTTATACTCACTGAATTTCTAATGAATGAACAATTGAGAGTTCAAGAAATAACATATTCACAAGATAATGAACTTGTAATCTCAAAGGCTTAACATGTTTTCGCAAGTTTTAAACGTCAACTGATTGGTCGTAGAAGTCATGAACTATCTAAAATTTGTTCATCAGTTGGAGATTGAAAACTCTCCATAATTGTCCAACAGTCACAACTCACAAAGATGACGAGCTCTTTATAGAGTATCATTAGCGGAACAACCTAACAATACCCCATGTTACGTACACATAACATCATTTTCACACTGTATTTTGACAGTGTAATGTCAGTTACCAGACAACAGCACATATGTAAGACCCTAACTTTTTATGAATAAAATTTAATTTTTTTATATTATTCTAAATAGTAAAGTGTTGATTTAATAAATGTTATAGTTATAGGTGATATGTGCAAATTATACAAAGTAAACAGTCTGTAGGTAAATATTCGTTTTTTCGGGAAATAGTCTTTTTTGTCAGAGAATATTCGTACGACGTCGTCGAAATAACCAATCATTGGTGGGCCCCACAACGGAATAATTGTCGGATATAGAAGCGATAGTAATAACCTTTTTTAAATTAGTGGCAGAACTTTAACCGTTAATTGTTGAAATACCCGGTAGTAAAAGAACAGTAACTGTGACGCCCCCAGAATAGGTTCAGTCAACCCAACCTATTCTGAGTCGTCAAATACATGGTACAGAATTCAAATACAAACTTTATATCACACGGTCGTGCAAAATACGACCACACAACTGTGAGTGTTAATACAAATCGTATATAATACGAAATATTAACATTCAAATTCATTCTTTATTTATTACAATTATTATCCTACTATTTTACAAAAATAGCGATGACTACTACTGCTCTAACTCGGACCATCACTCTGTCCCCCGAATAGTTCCCGCAACGTTCTCATTTCCTGAAGAGGACAATAGATGAAAAGGGTGAGCTCAACTAACCCAGTAAAGAATATTATGACTAAGATAATGGAAAATAAATTATCGTTAGCCTTCAATAAATCAAATAAAATATTATTGACAACAAGTTTTAGATCAATATTCGCAGCGGAAGTAACCGTTCATCATCAATATTTTATCCCTGTAACATCAATCAATATACATCTCAAATCAAATATTCATCTTTGCACTACAGGTCAAAGATATTCATTTGTATCATCAGTGGTCAAGTTCATCTCAACACCTGTCATCTTTGCACTACAGCCAAAGATATTCATCAGGTAATCATTCATCTTTGCTCTACAGGCCAAAGATATTCAGTTATATCAGCACTTAGGACTGAGGATGATGAAAAATAATATAAATAACGAATCTAGTGAAATAAAGGATAAGATTAAGAATTCGTATTTTAGTTTATTCAAGTTCAAGAATATTCCATAATAATACTTTGTAGAGCAAAATTCAAGAATGAAACTCAAAACTTAGATCTAATCAAAGATAGTGACTATAACAGACAATTTGGACAAATAGAAGAAAATTTTAATTTTTCCGTGAATAGTGCCGTATACGTGAATAGTGCCGTATACGTGAATAGTAACCCCGACGGAAAAAGTAAGAATTTCATAATAAAATCCATGATAATATTTTGGTATAATGATATTGAAAAGAATAACATCATTTATAAAAGAAAATAACATCCATTACCTCAAAAAATAGTACTTCTGACTGGAATATCGGATATAATATCGAAGGAAACTTGCACTGAATAGTAACAATCAAAGTATCTAAATACTCACAAAAATACGCTCGATATTATAGAGAGAGAAAACTTCTGATTCTGGTGTGATTTTCAATTCTAACCTAAGCACCCTATTTATAGGAAAAGCTTAGGATGCCAAAGTAGACTTTTGAATAAAATAATATTTTATTTTAAAAAATTCCGCCACCGGCTGCTCTCAAAAAAAATCAAAATTTTTCAACAAAACAACAAAAGTGGGGCCCACCCATTAAAAAAATATTTATTTTCTGAAACTTTAATAATTCATAATAAATAGCCCCTTTGTTAGAAAAATACAAATTCTATGTTCTTCTATTGGAAATTTAATTCTCTACAACTTTGTAGAAGGAAGTTTTTCCAAATTCCAAACATAAATTATCCGAAATCCATAAATGGATGATTTTCCACACCAAAATACTGATAAAAATACATCAGCACTAATTCCTTCTTTTATATCCACACAATAAATATTTCCTTATCATATAAATCAATAATTAATTATTCACAATTAATATTATAGAACTACAATATTGACAACCAGGTCGTTCCCAGGAAAGAGGGGGCCTTCCGATAAGGATTTCTCCTTATTGGCGCGCAATTAAATAACTCCTCCTAGACAGAACTTCCTTAGTCATTGTCAATAATGCTATCTAATAATATTATTCAAATAATATGAATTATTGAGTTGATAATGTAAAATACTGTGCAGTGACAATTATTGAATCAATAATACAAAATATCAACTGTAGCAATTATTGAAGCAATCATATAAAATAGCAACGTAGCAATTATTGAGTCAATAAAATATCAATGTAACAATTATTGAGTCAATAATATAAAATATCAACGTAGTAATTATTGAGTCAATAATATACAATATTGAACAGTAATTACTGTAACAATAATTGAGTAAGTGCATTCTCACGTAAGAATCAATAATTCGAAATACTTTGCAATACCGTGTGCTACTGTACAACACCGCGTATTACTGTATTTTAACCACCGGGTATTTCAACAGTACTAACGGTAACAACTACGCAATTATTTATAAAAAGGTTATTTCTGTCGCTTTCTATATCCGACAGTTATTTCGTTGTGGGCCCACAAATAGCTGCGCCGTCGTACGAATATTCTCCGACAATAAGAATATTCCACGACCAAACGAATATTCCCCGACAACAATGAATATTTTATAACCACTTGCTTATTTTGAAATATTTGCACATTTCACCCATAACTTTTCATATTTATCAAATCAACACCTTACTATTTCGAAATAATATATAAAAAAAATTAAATCTTTATTCATAAAAGTTGGGGTCTTACAACCTCCCCTCTTTATGAAATTTCGTCCTCGAAATTGACGTATGTACCTGGTATGTCGAAAAGGTGAGGATACCTCGCTTTCATTTCCGATTCCAACTCCCAGGTCATTTCCTCAATTGCATTGTTTCTCCACAAAACTTTAACTTGAGGTATAATTTTCGAACGTAGGACATGCTCCTTCCTATCCAAGATCTTGACAGGTTCCTCCTCGTACGTTAAATCTTCGGCTATCTCGTCTGGTTCTAACTCAATAATGTGGTTTGGATCTTTCACATATTTGCGAAGCACGGATATGTGAAAAACGTTATGAACACGAGACATGCTTGGAAGTAAAGCGAGTCTATAGGCCACCTTTCCTACTCGGTTAAGGATCTCAAATGGACCAATGAATCCTGGATTGAGCTTTCCTCTCTTCCCAAACCTCGTAACCCCTTTCCACGGAGCAATACGTAATAATACATGGTCCCCACCATTAAATTCTACGTCCTTTCGATGAAGACCCGCATAACTCTTTTGTCTATCTTGTGCTGTTTGTATACGTTGTCGGATTATTTGGATCTTTGTCGTAGTCATACGTACTAACTCCGGTCCCAATAATGTTGCTTCACCCACCTCATCCCAGCATACTAGAGAGCGACACTTTCTCCCATACAACGCTTCGAATGGAGTTACGCCTATACTTGCCTGATAACTGTTGTTGTAGGAGAATTCCACCAATGATAAGTACTTATCCAACTCCCTTTAGTCAATACAAAGTCGCATACTCCCGTCTTTCTTCTTTATGAATAAAACAGGAGCACCCCAAGGAGACGTACTAGGATGAATAAAATCGATGTCTAACAACTCCTGTAATTGGACCTTTAACTCCTGAAGTTCAATAGGAGCCATTCGATATGGGATTTTAGAAATGGGTTTTGTTCCGGGTTCAAGGTCAATAAAGAATTCAACTTCACGTTCTGGGGGTAGACCGGGAAGTTCTTCAGGAAATACATCAGGAAACTCATTAACAACAGAAATATTATTCAAATCTGATGTATTCTGGTTTAGATCAGTGACATGGGCTAAGAAAGCTTGACATCCGTTTTTCAATAAACGAATAGCTTTCTGAATTGAAATGATATTGACTGATTTTAGTGGTTTGGTGGTTTGGATTAGCACAACAGGTTGATTAGGAATATGAAAACTAACAACCTTACGAGAACAATCAATTTTGGCATGGTAAGTGGTTAACCAGTCAATTCCTAAAATCACGTCAAATGCAAGTATTTTCAAAGATATAAGATCAACAGGTAGGGTAAGGGTACCAATCTGAATCAAGCAAGATTTGTAAACTGTAGATGTAACGAAGGTTTCTCCTAACGGAGTTTCAACAAATAAGTCAAAGTCTAATTTATCAGAAGTCAAGTTCAAACGTTGAGCACAAGTAGGTGAAATAAAAGAATGGGTAGCACCGGTATCTAACAAAGTGTAAACTTCGCAAGAGTTTATAATTAGCTTACCCGTAATCACCTCGTGTGGGTTCCTCGCATTTTGGGCTGTCACGACAAACGCTCTTCCAAGAATCCCCGACTTTGACTTGTCCGAAATCGCCTTTAGAATCACCACCCCCGCTGGATTTGGTTTCGCTATAGGACAATCTCGAGCTATATGTCATTCTTTTCCACAGTTATAGCATACTTTGAATTGTTGTGGGCAGTTTGGGCTGATGTGTCCCTCTTTCCCGCATTTATAGCATACGACCGGTGGTCGTTCTCCTCCCCTAGAAACAGTTGATGCTGGTGCTGATGTTGACATCTTCACGTTCTCATTGTTGTACCTTCTCTTCTTGAAATCTCCTCCCGATTTGCTTTTTCTACTACCATGGCCACGAATACCACCGAAGTGGTTACCGCTTCGGTCATACTTTCCTCCCTGCTGGTTGTCATTGCTCCGATGACTGCTGCCACCGGTACGACCTTGGTTGTTGTCCCTTGGTTGAACATAATCATTGTCTCGTTCTAACAACTGGGCCCTGTTCACTACATCCAAATATAGAGAAAATTTATGAGAAATGAGGTATTGACGTATTTCGGGTTTCAAACCTCTCAGAAACATCCGCGTCATACGTTCCTCATTCTCCACCAAATGAGGTACAAACCTGGACAACTCCGCGAACTTAGCCTCGTATTGGGATACCGTCATGTTGTTTTGCTCGAGTCTGATAAATTCTACTTCCTTCATATGACGAATACTTTCAGGAAAGTACTTGTAATTGAACAGTTTCTGGAACGCTTCCCAGGACATTTTTAGTGCGGCAGGCTGGGTACGCTTCACGGATTCCTACCAGGAATCTGCCTCTCCACGGAACATAAATGTGGCGAATGGAACCTTATGTTCCTCCGTGCATCCTAAGACATCAAATATCTTGGTAATTTTCTTAACCCACGTCTCTGCCTTGATTGGATCCGGCTTTTCCAAAAACTCTGGTGGTCCCAATTCTTTGAACTGCTTGGCAGTGACAATTCGCGTGTTGTTATTATCTCCACCAGTATTTTGCACACGAGTTTCCCTCGTCTGGTTTTGCATGAATTGCAAAAAACTTCTAAACATCTCATCGTTTATCGTCTGACCAGCGTTGTTTTCAGGATGAACATTGCCTTCTTGTTGCACGTTCTCCTTGTTAGTGATTAAAGGTATCTCCACGGTCTCATTCACTTCGTTGTTAACATTCTCAGCTGCCATTCTCAAATACTGCCATAAAATAAGGGTTAATTAAACAAATTAACCTATCACATATTAACCCTATGCTCCGACTGACCAATTAAATACCATATAAGCTTAGGTAGGACATACTAGTGAAGGATTTACTCGTCTCTCCCCTCCTAATTCTATTCCCCGATCTCCGCCAGAGATCATATAACTTGGCTCTGATACCAACTGTGACGTCCCCAGAATCGGTCCAGTCAACCCAACCTATTCTGAGTCGTCAAATACATGGTACAGAATTCAAATACAAACTTTATATCACACGGTCGTGCAAAATACGACCACACAACTGTGAGTGTCAATACAAATCGTATATAATATGAAATATTAACATTCAAATTCATTCTTTATTTATTACAATTATTATCCCACTATTTTATAAAAATAGCGAGGACTACTACTGCTCTAACTCGGACCATCACTCTGTCCCCCGACTAGTTCCCGCAACGTTCTCATTTCCTAAAGAGGACAATAGATGAAAAGGGTGAGCTCAACTAGCCCAGTAAAGAATATTATGACTAAGATAATGAAAAATAAATTATCGTTAGCCTTCAATAAATCAGATAAAATATTATTGACAACAAGTTTTAGATCAATATTCGCAGCGGAAGTAACCGTTCATCATCAATATTTTATCCCTGTAACATCAATCAATATACATCTCAAATCAAATATTCATCTTTGCACTACAGGCCAAAGATATTCATTTGTATCATCAGTGGTCATGTTTATCTCAACACCTGTCATCTTTGCACTATAGCCAAAGATATTCATCAGGTAATCATTCATCTTTGCTCTACAGGCCAAAGATATTCAGTTATATCACCACTTAGGACTGAGGATGATGAAAAATAATATAAATAACGAATCTAGTGAAATAAAGGATAAGATTAAGGATTCGTATTTTAGTTTATTCAAGTTCAAGAATATTCCATAATAATACTTTGTGAAGCAAAATTCAAGAATGAAACTCAAAACTTAGATCCAATCAAAGATAGTGACTATAACAGACAATTTGGACAAATAGAAGAAAATTTTAATTTTTCTGTGAATAGTGCCGTATACGTGAATAGTGTCGTATACGTGAATAGTAACCCCGACAGAAAAAGTAAGAATTTCATAATAAAATCTATGATAATATTTTGGTATAATGATATTGAAAAGAATAACATCATTTATGAAAGAAAATAACATCCCTTACCTCAAAAGAATAGTACTTCTGACTCGAATATCATATATAATACCGAAGGAAACTTGCACTGAATAGTAACAATCAAAGAATCTAAATACTCACAAAAATACGCTCGATATTATAGAGAGAGAAAACTTCTAATTCTGGTGTGATTTTCAATTCTAACCTAAGCACCCTATTTATAGAAAAAGCTTAGGATGTCAAAGTAGACTTTTGAATAAAATAATATTTTATTTTTAAAAAATTCCGCCGCCGGCTGCTCTCAAAAAAATCAAAATTTTTCAACAAAACAACAAAAGTGGGGCCCACCCATTAAAAAAATATTTATTTTCTAAAACTTCAATAATTCATAATAAATAGCCCCTTTGTCAGAAAAATACAAATTCTATGTTCTTCTATTGGAAATTTAATTCTCTACAACTTTGTAGAAGGAAGTTTTTCTAAATTCCAAACATAAATTATCCGAAATCCATAAATGGATGATTTTCCACACCAAAATACTGATAAAAATACATCAGCACTAATTCCTTCTTTTATATCCACACAATAAATATTTCCTTATCATATAAATCAATAATTAATTATTCACAATTAATATTATAGAACTACAATATTGACAACCAGGTCGTTCCCAGGAAAGAGGGGGCCTTCCGATAAGGATTTCTCCTTATTGGCGCGCAATTAAATAACTCCTCCTAGACAGAACTTCCTTAGTCATTGTCAATAACGCTATCTAATAATATTATTCAAATAATATGAATTATTGAGTTGATAATGTAAAATACTGTGCAGTGACAATTATTGAATCAATAATACAAAATATCAACTGTAGCAATTATTGAATTAATCATATAAAATAGCAACGTAGCAATTATTGAGTCAATAATATAAAATATCAACGTAGCAATTATTGAGTCAATAATATAAAATATTAAACTGTAATTACTGTAACAATAATTGAGTAAGTGCCTTCTCACGTAAGAATCAATAATTCGAAATACTGTGCAATACCGTGTGCTACTGTGCAACACCGCGTATTACTGTATTTTAACCACCGGGTATTTCAACAGTACTAACGGTAACAACTACGCCGTTATTTATAAAAATGTTATTTCTGTCGCTTTCTATATCCGACAGTTATTCCGTTGTGGGCCCACAAATAGCTGCGCCGTCGTACGAATATTCTCCGACAACAAGAATATTTCCCGACCAAACGAATATTTCCCGACAACAATGAATATTTTATAACCACTTGCTTATTTTGAAATATTTGCACATTTCACCCATAACTTTTTATATTTATCAAATCAACACCTTACTATTTCGAAATAATATATAAAGAAAATTAAATCTTTATTCATAAAAGTTGGGGTCTTACAGTAACACGCGGTACTTCACAGTAGTACACGGTATTCTACAGTAACACATGGGATTACAAAGTATCTCTGATTATTGATTCAATAATTGCTACAGTAGAAGTCACTCAATATTTCATTCAATAATTGCAACAGTGGTTATTGCATAATATCTCATATTATTCGATAATTGTTACAGTAACATATGCGCATTATTTTATATTATTAAATTAATAATTAATACAACAAAGTAACTCATATTATTTGATATGATATTATTAAACCAATTAGCATTATTGACAATGTCTAGAAGTTCTATCGAGGAAATGGGTTATTTAATTGCGCGGCGTTTATACGGAAGGTCTCATCTTTCCTATGAACGATCTGGTTGTCAATATTATGAGTCTGTAATATTAATTGTGAAAAATTATTCACTACAAGAAAAGGGCTTAATTTAAATGAATTTTTTCGCCGAAAATGGTTTTATTCTGTTGAATTTAGCCTGTTCCGAAGGAATACTCCGTCGGTAATTACGTCGGATATACAGGTGTTGGGATTAATTCCGTCAAAAATTCAGTCGAAAATATCTAAAATCGACAGAATAATGCCAACTAAAATTCCGGCGAAAATAGACTAATTTCGACGAATTTTTTTCGTCTTCATTATTACGTCGATGCTAAGGAAGATAATTCCGACGGAATTTCCCTCGAAAAATAGTCATTGTTCCGTCAGAAATAGTAATATTTTTTTAAAAATGAGAAAATATAAGTTCGACGAAATTTTCGTCGGGAGTACCTTATTTCGTCGAGATTAATTGGATTTATTTTAATTAAATTTTTAAAAATTGCATTTTCCAGGTTATTAAACCGTATTTTTGTACATACAACCTGTTTTATCCCAACAACACATACAGTAATATATTTCAAATCCAACATTACTATAAAAACCTAATTTATCTCATCATATCAAATGTAAACTAAGTAATTAATGTTAATATGAAGTAACTGATCGACAATAACAATTATACATACATCAATGTTTCATAAATTATACAATATGATTTACAAAACTCGTACAGACTCAACTGAACTAAACTACAAATGATCTACACTATAATGAATAAATATGTACAAATGATCTAAAATTTAATGAATAAATCTATACAAATGAACTATAAACTAGTAGGAGGATCATCAGGTGAGAGTGGACGACGGTGTTGCTCTGGTTTATGAAAATCAGCGTCGTCGTCCCCTCGCTCGCCATCGCCATCGGCATCACCAGCTCGCTTACCATCGCCACCTTGTTGATAGGATTAAAAATATAAATCATTAGTCCGATCCGTATTTATGCAAAAATTAAAGAGACTGCTAAATGAAAATAAAATAACATGTAGAATACCTAAATAGGTTAAGAGGGATAACCTAAAGTCTCTAATAGTAGGGTAACCACCATCCGGAGCACCTCACCGCTTAACGCGAAGAACTGCTCCTGCGGTAATCCCGTACTCTCGATGGTGGCCTCTGAAGCAATATCCTGAGCTAGCTGGTGAAGGCGAACCCGGCTAGGCAACTGCTGACGACAGAAAATCGAATCTATATGAAACCTACCTGACACTGACGTTATAACCATCTAGAATAGTGCGTCGTCCAAGCCAGCGCCCGTATGAGATGGTCCAATAGGTGCTTTCGGACGTTGGCTAGAGCCTGCGAAAGTAAATAGAACATTATGTAGTACATATTAATTTATATTATTGTTATAAATTAAGATATAACGAGAAATATTAGAAATATATATTATAACCTTCAGGTAGGGTATATGCGGATATCCTCGACAGACCCATCACGCGATACCTGTTGGTACTGCTAGTAGGGGAATCCTGAGACGCGACTCATAGTTTTTGAAATCGGTCCTGTAATTTATTTTGTATACATGAGTTAATTATATAATTTTATTAATGAGTAAATATTAATAATTACTTAAAACTAAGATTAGTTTTACCCGTATAGCTATTGCTCCCTTAAACATAGTGTTATCCTTAGGCGTGTGAGCTCTATCCCAGAACTCTACCATGGTCGGAGCTCGGCCCAAGGTCCTCTCCATAGCCTAATAAATACATTAATAAAACAATTATTAAGTATTTGATGTGACAGTTTGGTAACTAAATAACTAAACAAATGACACTTACCGACTTCATCTCATCTAAAGACTGTGAGCCAATAGTGTGTATAACTCGGAGCTAGCCACGATTCTTCTTTGCCTGCTCGGACTTCTTCTTAAACACATCAGCAGCCCAGTGCGCACACATAGCCTCACATGATGAATCAAAGACTATACGGGGCTGATGATCTCTGATGGTGATCCCGAGCTAAAGCTTAACTGTTCGGGCTGTCCTCTGTCTCATCTCATATAGCCAGCCATCGTAGTTCTTAGCAGTATGTGCAATAATAACATCGTCGCCGACTATCTCAGAGACACCCTCCTCATATCTAAAATAAAGCTATAACAAAAGTTTAAAAGTAAGTAACAATTACTTTATTGGGCAACGACTACGTACGTATAATTATTAGGATTTAAAGAAATTAACTTACATGAAACTCCCACAAGACAGTATCCATAAACGAGGCATCGTACTGCCCGTACTGGCTGAAGCGCATGCACCTAGTCGGAAGGTGCGTCAGACAAATAGCGTGTAAGATCGCCTTAGCGACCGAGTCTAGTATACTACAGTAAAAATAAAACATTGGATCATATGTTAATTGTGTTATGAAATAAATTATATAAATTTAACTGTTTATTTTTTATGGTTTAATACTTATTGGGCAGACTCGACATCCACTCGGACTGTAAGTGGAGCTGTTTGCCAACGGGCGAAGATACCGAGGTTAGGCCATCGGTATCGTCAACGAACAATATCTGTAATTATAAAAATAATTAAGTCAAATATAGCTATTGCAGATTGAGATATATTGCAAGGGTATATTCAAATAATTTACTAGCTCCTGAAGAAGAGCCTCCAACTGAGCTACCCTCTCTCGAACCGGATGGGCCACCACCGCAGCGACCTCCACCGCTATGTCTAGCCATAAATGTACTACTGAAATAACAAAAATAACGCATATGAATTTGAAGTTAAATTAAATTTTTTATTTTATTTTATTTTGTATTATATTATATTATATTATATAATTTAATTTAATTTAATTTATTAAATTAATTTTAATTTATTAATTTTAATCTATTAATTTTAATTTATGTTATTCTAATTTATTATTATTATTTTATTTTGTATTATATTATATTATTTTATAAAATTTATTTTATTTTATTTAATTTCATTATTAGATATAATTTAGTTATTTCTTTTAGTTTTATTTTATTTTCTTTAATTTATTTTGTATAAAATTATATTAAATTATTTAATTTATTTTAGGTTTTTTTCATTTATTTTATGTTCATTTATTTTATTTTATCTTAATTATCTTATGATACTTAATTATATTATTTATATATAATATATTATATTATATTATGTAAATTTAGTTTATGTTATTATATTATTTAATTTTATTTAATAGTGGCAAAACTAAGTAAATGTTACTTAGTTTATTTTAATATTGGGAAACTAAATAATACATAAATACATGCATGGTCCACATATTTTTGCAATTGAATAATTATGACAGAAATTTCTTCGGGAATTCCATGAGAAATAGGAAATATACCAAACATATAAATAGCCCACAAATTTTGCAATTAAAGCATCAGGCAGGATATTGCAACACATCAAAAATATCCCAATTTTAGAATGATATCACAAACAAATTATCAATATCAACAATTTAAGGCATGCAGATAATCCTAATTTCATACCCAAATTAGCCACATTTTCAGACCAAGCTTGAGACCGATTTCACTAATTCCAACCCTATTTCTTACCAATTTCATAGCAACAATTAACTTAATTATCCAATTTATATAGAAAATTATATATAAACCAACTTCACATATAAAAACTCATCTGTATATACGAGTAGTATAACTCAAATTAGGCCTTGTAAAACTCATCAGTATGAATTAACCAAATCATACAGTGTAAAACTCCTCAGTATTGTTCAAAGTAGTTCCCAAATTCCCATACGGTACACAAATTAATTACAGGTTAATTATACAAATTAGGGCTAAGAAGTTTAATTATAGAAATTAGGGCTAAGTGTAAGAACAAGTATACTGCAATTGCTTAATTTATGCATTTAAGAAAAAAAAATATACAGCAATTATAGAACCTGATCGAGTGTGTTTGTTGCTCCAAGCCAAGTGATGTGATAAAAATATGTAACTGCAAGTGCACAGTGTCAAGTTGAAGAACTGACAAATACAGGTCGAACCCACAGAGGCTAGATCAATTCTTTAATATATCCTTAATTAATATTTTAGGCAAATTAGAAATAAATATAGTGGTGATGATTAACTAACTAAATTATGGAAACTATTAATAAAAAAAGATACCTAGGAATCCGAATCCACTAAGTACTAACATAAATAATAATTACTTACTTTTCCGAATTAACTCTAAATTATTTCCCATTCCCTTTAAAAATAGTGATTCATATAATTGATATGGGTAAGCATAAGTTATGAAAAATTCATAGATTAACTATAACTTATCAAAATCTCGCAATTAATATAAGAATCATATGTAATTTGAGCGAAGGTAAAAATGGAGTAAACAATTAGGCGTTAATATCTGAACGCAAAGAGAATATTAATTATGAAATACCTAATTTCATCATCATCCTAGGTATTAGAAATTTAGCTAGCCATGGAATTAAAAACAAAAGCAAATAATATTAGTACTACTATTTGCATGAAATAAGACCAATAATTAAAAGAGAATTTCTATTATATTAATAAAAGAAAGTTACAAATACTCCCTGATAGTAGTACCACACGTGATTGGAATAAGAGAAAAGATAAACACTAAATATCTTACTCCCTTCCATACCAGTGAAAAACTAAGGAAAAGAAAATAACCAGTCCTCCTTTCTCTCTAAAACAAGAGGCCTATTTATAGGGAAAATAAATTTGTGTCTTAATTTAGGTTCATTGAACTTGGACACTTTTGTTCCTTTTTTTTCCTCTTCTTTCCTTCTTGACTCCAATCTCTATATGGCAATCCTCCAAGAGTCCCATGTTATCTTTTATTTGCTCCCCAAGAAAAACAAGATAAATCCTATAAAATCAAATAAAATGTATTAGTTAAATAAAATAAACACACAAAATAATAAATATGGGAATACTAAAATGTATAATTAATGTGTATATCAAATACCCTCATACCTATCTTTTGCTCATCCTCGAGTAAAATAAAAAGAAAATAAAAACAAAAAAACTATACTACCCCATTTTCGTAGGAAACACGATTTCACTTAGCATGTGCAACAAGCCTTTAAACCCCAAGGTTACCCCAAGTGGACGAGTTGTGTCACGTGAGGGTTTGCATTGAATATACCCACAAAATTCAAAAATATTTTTGAGTTCAACAAGTCATGAAATTGAATTAAAACTTCTAAATATCCATGGGCATTATACATAAGCAAGATTAAATTCAAAATCACACTTTCACCCTATCAAAAATATTCAATCTTCGTTCTAGACACCATCCTTCATAAAATTAATTCCATGTGATGCATGCATGTGTATATGATGCAACTCTTACTAGGGATTTTACCATGAAAATCAAGCAAACTCATTTTTCTTTTTCTTCTTTCTTTTTTCCATTTTTTTCTTGACTTGTGCAATGTCTCGTTTTCTTAGGCTTTTCAAAGTTACTCATGTAGCGAGCGTTGGACCAATGACTCCCAAACCAGTTGGCTTTAGGGCACTAGGTGTAGAGACACCCCTAAGGGCTTACTAACTCGAGTAACAAAGGCTACAAAACTAGACTAGTCAAACTGCTTTTATCCATCACACTTTTCAGCATGAATATCGATGCTTCCCGAGGCTTGGATACCCTGTTATTTCGTTCAATGGACATTGAAGCTAGGGGTGTAAGACGAGCAGAGTAGCTCGGTACTCGACTCTAGATCGGTTTAAAAATATGATCCAAAACTCGAATTCAAAGTTGATTCGAGCCGAATCTGATCCATACTCGTTTTCTGTTTAATGATACACGAGTCGAATTCGAGTATACCAGTGTTCGCTCTGATTAGGGTTCGAGTATTTCATTTTTTCTCGAACCATACTCGATACCTACTTGATGGATCATATTCGAATACTGATTTAATCCATACTAACAAGCTAAATATATGATATTTGTATCAATCTTTATAATTTTTAAAGTGCAGTATTAAATTGTGTAAACTTGTACTTAAATAAATCAATGAATTGATTGTCAATTTGTATTACATTTTTTATAATTTCTTTACATGAATAAAAGTAAAAAACTTTTATATATAAATATTAGTTCAATAATCAATTAAGTATGTAGTGGTTCAGTATTAAGTGAATTGGTTCATATTCAAAATTCGATTTGAAGGCTCATGAGTAACTCGTTTGGTAAACGAACCGAGTACTTACGAGCCGAGTAGGTCCGAGTAATAATCCGAGTCGAATTTGGCGCAAAATTAGAAATTTCTTATCGAATCCAAGTCGAATTCGAGCTCAATTTTTTCGAGTCGAGCCGAATCTGAGCATTAGAGTGTTCGCTGATATTTGACTCGTTTACACCCCTAATTGAAGCAGTTATTTATTTCCTTTTCTTTTCTTTTTTTAATTTTTTTTTTCAAATTCTTCAACTTCTTTTTTTTTTCTTGAAATTGCTCGAATCATAGTTTATATCCACAACTAAGAGTTAGTGCGATCGTCAAGTGCAAAAATGATTTTGAAATCAATTTTGGTCTAGATAATATTTTAAACTAAGATTTCGTACCTTATCAAAGATTCAAGAGTTCTAATTCTTTCAATCTTACTCATGACTTTTAACTCCACGGACACTTATTAGAATAAATTCAATCCATAAAAAGTTAAACAAAATTTTTTCAATTTTTTTTACAAAAAGACTTAATTTCCTAAAAAGAAGAGAAAAAAATCTAATAATAAAAATGCAAAACTCCTCCCCCTCATACCTAATTCATGCAATGTCCTCAATGTATGCAAATGAAGAAAATGAAGAAAAGAGGACAAAGATGTGAAAGAATTGTACCTTGTATGGTGGAACATTTGGTCTACAAGAAAATGTGGTGAGAAGGAAAACAAATGTACATAACTGCAACTTTTATACATCCTAAAAACTATGTGACTGTAAATGATCAGTGATACAAACAGACAACTTAGAGTGGATTTTGTATTATTTTCAGGAGGTCTGGGTAATTGGAAATAGGTAGAATTCACAACAGAAGAACAATTGTGAGCACACCCGACTGATTCTTTTAAAATTGAGTCAGGGAATGACATCGAAAAATGATAGTTCCTTTTGAAAAATTCTAACTTCATAAAATCTATCCAAACTTGTCATCCATAATCGTTACCAAGGGGCACTAAAATATTTTCCTCATTTTGAATAATTTTTATAGCAAGATTTTTAGGCACCAATGGATTAACACGTGCATTATTTGAAATGGGACATATGATCTCATTATCTAAACATGGAAGATTCTCATTGTCCACAACCTTCGGTTCATTTGTTAAATCACATTTAGTGTTTCTGGAAGGCGCTTCGGATGGACCCAAGGTAGACTTAAAATGATCATAAGAGGATTTAAATTCAAAGTCAATTTGATTCTCTTGAAACTGCTCAAAATGTGTCAGACTTGATTCAACTATAGGTACCAATCTAGAGTAAGATTTTTGGGCTGTGGAGTCCAACATCTCATTGACCTCATTCAAGTATTCAATTTCATCCCAATTTTGACTAAAATAATTTAGACAAAAGTTAATAATTTCTTCTTCCCCCGTAAGTTCATTTTCCTACATTTCATGAATCATGTTCACTTCAACGGACTGATCAAACAAACCACTAGGTTGCTCTTCCACATTAAACACATTTAAGTCAATTAATGTTCCCAAAAGCCAATTTTATTAGTCCATTTCTACAATTGATTAACGCATTAGAGGTTGCTAGAAATGGTCTACCTAAAATGACAGGAATTTGACCCTTGGGATTGGCAACAGGATGGGTTTCAAGGACAACAAAGTTAACAGGGAAGACAAAATCGCCAACCTTAATGAGTACATCCTCAACTATTCTCTTTGGCACTTTAACGGAACGATCAGCTAGTTGGAGTGTGACAATTGTCTTTTTCAACTCCCCTAAACCCAAGGTTTGGTACACAGAAAATGGTAACAAGTTCACACTAGCTCCTAAATCAAGTAAAGCTTTTTCAATTAAGGTGTCACCTATGATGCATGAAATAGTAGGACAACCGGGGTCCTTATACTTCACAGGAACTTGGCATGATAAAATGGAACTAACATGGGCTATTTTAAAAGCTTTTTTAGGAACATGAGTGGTTCTTTTGTGTGTGCACAAATGTGTTCAGGCTTCTGACAGCTCAGAAAAAGATTGTCCAACTCCTTCCACCAACCAACACTGGTGGATGAAATTTTAACTCAAGCAAGAAGTGTGCTTACCACTCTGGATCTCCAGGCCATGACACACATGACTGTTGGTCTCTCAAGCACAAGATCCAAGATTTGATCGACAACGGAGAGATTGTGGTCACAAAGCTTGAGCAACCCCATGTGCAGAATAATCCTCTATCATAGCATAAAGAGGAGAATGTCAATATGATCAGCACCACAAATGGAGAAGGATCCAAGTACCTCCGTTATGTGGGAGAATCAACTCCATCCATCAATAGCACCCCAGACAGTTGGGAAGTTTCAGAAAAAAGGTTCTTGATAGAGCAGGAAATAAACTCTATCAAGGAACGAATCGAACAATTAGCAGAACTGGTCGTCTACCAGCATCAGATTACCAGGAAAATGATCAAACGGGCCAACTGGTCTGATATCGATTGTCCTCCCACACCCGAGATCAATCCCATGAGGGATCATAATCAGTCTCAGGAGCATGAATCCTGGACTGACAAAGAGGTTAAAGAAGCAAGCGTTCAAACTAGTGAAAAATTCCTATTTCAAAGGAACTTCACCAACCTAAACCAGTCAATGAAAGAAATCCTGCAGATGCTAATCAACAAGGGAATGGTTACAGACTTGTTACCACCATTGAACCCTCGGGCCAGAAAATTCAAACCTGATCAAATATGTCAGTACCACTCCAATTCACCCGGCCATGATACTGAGGATTGTTGGGCGCTTCGTAACCTAATTTAAGACATGATTGAAAATGGTGACCTGATAAGGGGAAATCAAGTTCTCGACCTCCCGGATGAAGAAACTCTCTAGATCCCCACTGTATGGAATTAAGGTACCATAGCTGTCATCTCCTGTAATGAGGAGTCAACCCTCAAACCTTTAGTACTGTCAGGGAAAGGGGTCTAAGAAATACAAAATCCTGTGAAGGTGGCCGCACCAAAGCCTTTGATATTGCCCTTCAGACCCCAGTATCTAAATATCAGTCTGAAGTGGGTCCCATGGAACTATGGGAACGATTAAGGGTCCACCTCAAACAACATTACCATTGTACCAAAGGATAATCCATTATACTTACCTCAGCGGGTGATCAAACCAGTCATCAAAGCTAAAGCAAAGGTGGATGATGAGAAAATTGAAGAGTTCCTCAAAAAGATGGGACACAATGAAATCAAGGTAGTGCAGCCTTGAAGGATGCACCCAAGAAAATGTCCATCCTAGACTTGGTCTTATCCTCAGTGGACCATCGCAACATTCTAGTGAAAGTTCTAAAAGAAGCCCATCTGCCACATACCGTAGATGATGAGAAATTCTATCATGTGGTGGAACCCATTTTCAACAACAATGTGATTTATTTCACTAACGATGATATCCCTGCAGAGGGAATATGCCATCATAAGTCGCTGCATGTATCTGTGATGTCTTTCGGGTATGTGATCGGAGGGGTACTCATTGACGGAGGATAATCCTTTAACATCTGTCCCTACGATACCTTGGAAAGAATGAAGATCAACCCAAATCGGATCAAAACCAGCCGTATGGTCATCCGAGCTTTCGATGGATCGCGACGCCAAACTATAGAAGAAATGGAACTACCCTTGGAGATTGGCCCACACACTTTATACGTATCATTTCAGGTGCTCAATATCGCCACTGGATATAACCTGTTGCTGGGCAGGCCATGGATTCATATGCCAGGGGCAGTGACCTCCATCAACAGCTCAAATACATTATCAACGGCAACCTCATCACGGTCAATGCTGAACCAGAATACCCTGTCGGCATACAGGGAGACATGCCAGTGATCAGCCTGGATGCAGGGATTGAAATTACAAGTTTTCTAGCTCTAGAGGTGAGCGATACGCAGTATCTACCTATCAGAGCACCAGCCCTGAAGCCTAAGGTCTCCACCGAAGTAATGTCAGTGAGCCAAGAAATGGTATCTCTGGGTTTCCAACCTGGAAAAGGGTTAGGAAAGAATCAGCAAGATAAGAATCAGCAAGGTATCAAGAGCTCGATATAAATCCCAAGTCAGACTGGGAGAGCAGGATTGGGATCTTCATCCAGGGCAAATTACAGGAACCCGCATAAGCATCCCAAGGCTCATGCTTCCACCATACTTTTGCCAAATCTTACTAATGCCGGATGGGTAAAACTAATGAGAAAGATCCCTACTGTGGTATCAACAATGCTGTTTCCTCCGATCATACATGTCAAGGAAAGAAAAGCCCTCAAGTATGAGGTAGATATCAAAAAGGGAAAAGAAAAGATCATGTACGAAGGACGAGACCCATTCGCTAACATGCGGGTCATCATAAACTACGAGGATATGAATGATGAAATCCCAGATAGCGAAGTCGAGGATCAGATTCAAATTCCTCGCATCAAAAAGGAAAAAGGGGGCAGTTCAAAGAAAAACCCTGACCCTATTATAAAGGATGTCTCAGTCGTCATCCAAGACGAGACAGATAATCACAAATCCCTGATCCTCCCGGTTCATGAGGATCTGACCTTGGATAACTGGAGCAGTGCCCCTTGCCTCGGTCGAAAAGGGTAAAGGGGCAGAGAGAGTCAATCTGCCCTTTAATCATGCTTTCATTTACTGCTTACTTTTGATTGCACAACCATAGCAGCAGCTTTGTCATGCTTTGCAGAATGCTATGTATATTTAAGCAATTGTATATATCTAAGATGAAAGCATTTTTTGTTTTCAGGGCTCAAGTATTGGATGTGTTCGTCTCTGCTGATGAGATGTCAACCTGTCAAAATGACTACGACTTTGATATAGAACTGAACTTCGACTTGATGGATATTGATCAAGAGGAGGAAGATGACTGTGAGGTACCCGAGGAGATTAAAGAATGGGTCAAAGACAAACCTAAACCAAACCTCGACCAAACCACCACTATCAACATAGGAACCTCCAAAAACAATCAAAAAAATCCAGATAGATTTAGACCTCACACCAGACCAAAAAGCCGACCTGATTGAACTCCTAACAAAGTTCCAGGATGTATTTGCATGGTCATATGAAGACATGATTGGCCTCTCTACTGACATTGTCATTCATTGCATGCCCATTAAAGACGGGTTCAAGCCAGTCAAACAAAAGCTCAGGTGATTGAAACCTGAATGGAGTCTTAAAGTCAAAGAAGAAGTCGTTAAACAATTCAAAGCCGGGATTATCATGGTATCAACCTATCCAGAGTGGCTTTCAAACATAGTCCCAGTGCCTAAGCCCGGAGGGAGGGTACGAGTATGTGTGGATTACCGGGATTTGAACAAAGTCTCCCTCAAGGACAATTTTTCGGTACCTTTCATCCACATCCTGATAGACAATACGACGTAGTACGACATGTATTCCTTCGTAGATTACTTTGCTGGTTACCATCAAATCATGGTTGCTAAGAGGACCGGGAGAAAATAGCTTTCATCACTCCCTGGGGAACCTTCTGTTATAGGCGACTATCTTTTGGCCTCATCAATGCCGGAGCCACGTATCAGTGAGCCATGATGGCCCTATTTCATGACATGATGCACAAAGAAATAGAGGTTTATGTGGATGACATCATCATTAAATCCCGGAGGGAGTATGATTACATAGACCATCTCAGGAAGCTGTTCAACAAGTTACGCAAGTATAACCTCAAGTTGAATCCTGCCAAATGTGCTTTTGGCATCAAAGCAGGCAAGCTGTTAGGATTCCTGGTGAGTAATCGAGGCATCAAACTAGAACCTGCCAAGATCAAAGCCATCATTGAGATGCCAGTACCGCAAATAGAGAAGGATATACGTGGGTTTCTGGGAAGGATCAACTTTATAAGCCGAATCATTTCCCAGCTCACAGCAACCTGTGATCCCATAGTTACTAAGGAAGAATGCCTCCACCAAATGGAATGAGGATTGTCAACAAGCCTTCCTTGCTATCGAGAAGCAGCTGATCGAAGCACCAGCTTTGGTACCTCCGAGGGATGGAGTTCCCTTATTCATGTACCTGTCCGTCAATGCCAATGCAATGGGCTGCATGCTAGGACAGAAAGATGATAGTAGCAAAGAAAGAGCCATCTACTACATCAGTAAAAGATTTAGCAGTGGTGAACAGAAATACACCCTGATCGAGAAAACATGTTGTGCATTAGCATGGGCCGCCATGAGGTTACAACATTACCTCCATGGGCACACGACTTACCTTATATCCCGCATAGATACACTCAAATACGTATTCAATAAGCCAATGTTGAACTATCGACTGTCCAAATGGCAGTTGATCCTACAACAATTCGACATTATCTACGTGACTCAAAAATCAATCAAGGGTAATGGCATTGCAGATCAATTAGCTGAAGCACCTTCAGGAGGGTTCGAGCCCCTTGAGACTTATTTCCCAGATGACGGAATCATGACAATTCAACAACTCCAACGAGAGAATACAGTCCAACCATGGAAAATGTATTTCGACGGAGCAGTAAACATGGAAGGTGCCGGAGCTGGGGCAGTCCTTATCTCTGGTACAGGAGAACAATATCCTGTGGCTACCAAACTTCAATTTAGCAACACCAACAACACGGCCGAGTATGAAGGCTATATAATGGGATTGAAACTAGCCCAATCCATGGGAATCAAACACCTACTGGTCTTTGGAGACTTTGAGTTGGTCATTAGACAATCCATTGGGGCATATCACACCAAAGAATTGCATTTACTGCCCTACCATCGGCAGCTCATCAAAATATCCTTGGAGTTTGAAGACATAATCTTCAGCCATATTCCTCGGAGTAGGAATGATTTTGCTGATGCATTGGCAATGTTGGCTTCATTAATCCGCATATCCGATAGGAGTGGGTTTCCCAACATCAAATTCACAGTTCATAAAGCCCCGACATACGGGAATTACATTGGAGAAGTATCAGATGAAATACTTCCTGTCAAGCAGCCTTGGTATCAAGACATCAAAGAATATCTACGAGATGGATCTACACCCGCTGGAGCAAGCCAATCTGTACGAAAGCGGATTCACAAAATGGCTATGAAGTTCTATCAAAGCGGAGATGCCCTCTACAAAAGAGATGCTGGAATAGGCCTGTTAAGATGCTTTGATAAAGAACAAGCCCAGAGACTTATGGATGAAATCCACAGTGGAGTCTGTGATCCACACATGATCGATCATCTACTGGCCAGGAAGATATTAAGAACCGGTCATTATTGGATCTCTCTCAAAGCTAATTGCGATGATCACGTTAAGAGATGTTATCAATGTCAAGTACATGGAAATGCCATACACGCTCCTCCAAATGAGCTACACAACATGATTTCACCATGACCTTTCTCCATGTGGGGAATGGACGTAATTGGTCCAGTGGAACCAAAAGCCAGTAATGGTCATCGATTCATTTTCACCATGATCGATTACTTCACCAAATGGGTTGAAGCAGCCTCTTTTCCCAAAGTCACGAAAGAGGTCATCATTGGTTTCATCAGAAACAATATCGTTTGTCGGTATGGAAAACCGGAGGTGATCATATCAGACAACGCTAAGAACCTGAATAATCAGATGATGATAGAACTGTGCAGTAAGTTCCACATCAAGCATCTCAACTCTGTCATCTATCGGCCCAAAATGAATGGTGCTGTCGAAGCGGCAGACAAAAACATCAAAAAGATCATATAAAAAATGTCCGCCAATCACAAAGAATAGCCTGACCTACTGCCTCTAACCCTGTTAGTATACAGGACGTCAATGCGCACCTCTACTGGGGCTACCCCCTATTCATTGGTCTATGGCATGGAATCAGTCCTCCCCGTAGAATTAGAGATGGAATCCTTGCGAGTGTTGATCAATGCTCAGATAAACGAGGATCAGTGGTTGCAAGACCAATATCACCAACTGTCCCTGATAGATGAAGAAAGGGCTACGGCCATTTTCCACGGACAGTTATATCAGCAAAAGATTGCTCAATCCTACAACAAGAAGGTCCGAATACGGTAATTCAAAGAAAATAACTTGGTGCTGAAGAAAGTTTTAGCCAATCAAGACGAGGCTAAAGGAAAGTTTGCCCCTAATTGGGAAGGCCCTTTCATTGTCAAGGAAGTGTTGACGGGAGGAGCTATCAGATTACAAGAAATGGACGGGAATGAATTTCCCCAACTCATCAATTTAGACGCCGTGAAAAGGTATTATGTCTGAAGCACATGCATGCCCGCATCCGGGTCCAACGAATCAAATCAGGTTCGGTTTTTCACTAGAAGCTGGAACTACGAATGACCTGATGTCCCTCCACCCAGGAGTACGTAGGCAGCCATTTCTAGTGCGGTCAAACTAAATAAAAATTCAAAAACTCATCAAACCAAACTCAAAACCCATGACAAATACTTTTCAAACCCTCTCTAATAGAAGCTAGAACTACGAATGACCTGATCTCCCTCCACCCGGGAGTACGTAGGCAGCCATTTACAGTGCGGTTTGACCTTCAAGAAAAAAAACCCCAATAAAAACCAGTTCCAAGACACCGAAAGCTATACAGAAGCTATATCCAATCTTCCTGGTCAACAGGCCCATCTGAGATACTCCCTGACATCTCAACTGTCAGTCCATCAAGGAGGAGATCAAGATACATCAACAACATCGAGTCATGAAAGAAGTGGTAATCACTCAGCAATGACGATACATCTCCAAACAGAGAAGTGAATCAAAAATATATTTCTCTGATATAAAATTATTTGATGTATACATAATGCTCTGTACATGACAAAAATGGCTGATTTAGTCTGTGCAGAAAAAATAAAGCTAGTCTATGGACCCAAGGATAAGCGGGCCAGCAATGCCACCATGGCATCTCTCTCGAAAGATGGAGGAGCAACTGCAAGTGCAATACCCTCAGCCTCCATACGACTCAAAACCTCCACAGTCATATGTAGTGTGGCACTGTGGTCATCAATATATACGCTCATCTCGATAACCAGGCCGTGCGTATAAAATCGAGGAGCTGTACTGTCAGTAATGTGGAAATCACGGGAAGCTATAGCCTTATCCCTCTCCACAAAAGCTGGATATCTAGCAATCAAAGTATCCTCAATCTCAGCAAAAGCTGCATCTCTGGCTGAGCGGATCTCATCCCTCTCCACAACAGCTGCATCTCTGGTAGATCGCTGGTAGATCGGAGCTCCTCTCTCTCTATCAAGCCTGCGTTATGAGCGACTCAAAGTGCGTCCCTCTCAGCTAAAGCTATATCTCTACCAGATAAGGCGGTCAACATCTGTGCTCTAGCTGAATCATGCTCAAAGGTCATCCTGAATAATGAATCCGAAGAAGCCGGATTTGTGCCTGCAAGAATAGTCGGTAGATCACTGACCAGTGCTGCTGTCAAACCTACGAATAGCTCATCCTCAGTAGGAGAGTCAGGATCCTCCATAGGCTCTTCCTCATCTAAATCTACAATAGAAGCTGAAGGAACAAGTGCAGCTGCTGCCATATCTGTCTCTAACCATGCCGAGTACTTTGGAGAATAGTCCTGATGGCTACTGGAGAACTCAACCCTCTCCCTATGAGTCCAACACTCATATACTCGAACCAAGTCAGCTGATGACATAGACGACGCCGACATCCTCTGACCAGCAGACCCCTCAAAACGGTGCAAGCTCTGGAACTGATCAAACTGGCTCATAACAGCCAGGGGATGATAAGTAGTCACTCCCCTCAAACCCGCTAGGGGAAAATAATCCATACCAGGTGAATGGGTGATGAAAATATATGGGGAGGCTAACCCTGAGCATGGAAAAATCAAGAACGGATGCTCAATATTTTCTACAAAAATGTCGACCATGTCTCTGCATCGGTACACTCCGCAGGCTGAAAGGAGTAAGATATCGCTATATCATGGGAAAAACAATACCCATGATACCTGAAAGATCCAATCGATCGGATATGGGACATCAGCCATATGTATAGCAAGACCGAACTGCCTCTGAAGAACCCCTCCGGGTGGGTAATACACTAATTGGCTAACCGCAGCGTCTCAGCCAATATCATCGGGATGATGGTGCAACCCTGTCTTAGGGCCCGGACCACGACTACTAACCCCACATCCAAGTGATCCAAGTGCAACGGTATGTAGACGTATTCCACGATGCACATCAGCAGAACATCTACCTTGGCCAGATGCCATGCCTCTGCTGAAATAATAAAATCCCCAACATGTCGATCGTAGCTATCAAGCTCCCCAAAATGATCGATCAAGAAGTTAATCAAGATCACACGCCCAGATACGATCTCGTCCGCGACTACCCTCTGACGAAGACCGGACATCCGCAGGAACGGTCTCCGTATATCACTAACAACAGTCCAAGCGCACGGTAAGTCCAAAGCCAGACCGGTAAGCCCTTCGTACTCCTTCAGAGTCGGCGTCAGCTCATGTCGCTCAAATCTGAACACCTGCCTCTCGGGTATCCAGCAAGATAGTATGCCATCCACAAACCCATATAGCACCTAAAAATCTGCAAGGGCCAGCGAATGCTCCAACATTTGGTCTACTGTCCCTCTGGCTGAGATGGGCAGGCTCTCGTACCATGACCTCAATGATGAAGCCACCTCAGACTGTGGTAAATGCTCAATACGGCTCACGACGGATGACAAGACCACCCAGGGGTCAAATCTGAACTCATCTGTCTAGATTCATACGTGTGACATAATACATTCATGATGACAAGTATAAACATGATGTGATAGATAAGAGATAGCATGAATATCTACAATAAACTATTTACTGCGGGCATCATCCCTGTCTGATAATACAAAGCGAAATAAAGAATACAGGAAAATGGGACACCACCACCCAACTACTAACAGTGGTTTATCAAAATGATGGCACAACCGCCAAATAGCCAAAACAGTGGCTAACCAAAAATATAGCTTCCATAGCTATCCAAAGAGATCCAGATAATCTATGTCCAGGTGATCAACCTGCTCCATCTCCGCTGTGGACACAAAGCTGCGGTCATCAGGCATATCTGGGCGGTACAAGGGAGGATCTGCCCCTATAAAATTGCTGCTAAATGGACCTAAAGAGGGGCCCGCTCCTGAGCTGGACGGGTCAAAAGAAGATGCCTCTGACGGATCTCGGCCAAGATGCCTGATAAAGAAGCGAGCCCTATCCAACTCCCGGGTCAGATCTGCAATCTGGTCTAAATGAGTTGGCTCCCTGAGGTAAGCTATCCAGTCCGTCATCATCATGGACCCTGGGACCATGTCTTCCATAAACTGGGTAGCACGAGTATGAGCTCCAATAGTGCGAGGACTCCACCATCTGCTAAATGCCTCCTAGCTGAATGGGCCCATTGATAGGGTGAAGCCATCAATGCCCTCCATGGGAATCTCTATCAGTGGCATGATCAACAGCCAATGATGCCAAGCAAGAGGAACAATGGGAATGCAAATCTCACCCGTAATACTCCTAATGGCACGCTCTCCCAAATAGAGCTCCCAGCCTCCCTCTGTCAAAATCGAGACTCTGAGGGTCGACAATACAAACTCTCGACCAGTGGGCAAGCCTCCCTCGAATCTGACGGTCAAACACTCGGAGGTATACGGCACCCAGGAGATCGATCCAGCCGTCAAAAGCTCCAACTGTAAGCGAGCATATGTAAATCCCTCAGCAACAGGGACCTCCGTCAAAGTTGAGTGATGCCAACGCCGTCCTCGAGGATAAGTCTCCAGACCTAAAGTAGTGGCAGGCCGTGGGCAAGTAAGCCTCTCAAATGCCCAGAACTGGCCATATCAAAAGTCCTAAAGGATCAATACTGACAAATATAAATGCTAAAATCAAAAAAGTACAAGAAAGATGTACTCACCAGTAGAAACGGGTAGAACCCTAACCAGGCCTCCGTCGAACCCTCCAAAAGCATGCGCATGCCCCGGAGAAAATAGGCAAAGGTATAGGAACCCCAATTAAAATCACTGAGGCGCTCTACATGCCGGGTAGCGCTGACCAGGGCGAAGGACACAGTAGATGAGTTGTCCACTACAAAACAACCCCTTATGATCACCAAAAATAATCGCATCAGAATGCGATCCCTAACCCTCCGATCATTAGGTGGAGGCTCCAGCAAATCCCTATTCTGGGCATCTATACTCAAGGGACCAGATCGGACTGACCGACCCTTGAGCGCCATCGCAGGAACTCCCAGCAGGGATCGAACGGCGTTGGGCGTAATGTCAGTCACGATAGGCACTGGCTCGCCCTCAAACTCAATACTGGTGATGAACCTCCAATCTATAGGGGTCATCATCACCTCACAATCCAGCAGATGAAGGGACTGAGTCTGGTGGAACCAGCACTCAGACAAAGCCCTCATATACCCCTAAGGGCAACGGCGGGGAAGAATGGAGAAGAAAGCCTGGAACCCCCAGCCATCAACAATATCCCTGTAATCCTTGTGCAAAGTATGATACAGGGAATGAACGTTGACCCAATTCCCTCGAGGCTGCGTAAAGCCGGGAACCTACATCAAAAACCAACCCATGTCAAAAACTTGTGCCCCGAGAATGGCAAAAGAAAGAAAAAGAATCCAAGAAGGGAAAAACTTCAAGTTACCTCATTGGCATGGAGATATCTCAAAGGATGGCGATTCAAGTCGCAGCTCCTGGGTAGGCACAACAATGCCTGGAACCTCTGCACGTAGAGCCTGAGCCGGTGCTGGAGCAGAAAAAATAGCCTGCTCATCATCAATGTCAATCGGTGGTTCATCCTAAGCTGGACGAATCACCGACTCTGCCAACCTGCGAGGCGGTCTAGCCGGACGTGGCTAAGGAACATCAGAAGCCCTCCTACGTCTGACCCCTGAAATGACTCTACTAGCACTATCGGGCCTATCACGGTCCATTTCCTGTACAAAGTCTCCAAATCACCTCAGAAAGGGTGTGGTAAGCCTAAAACATGTGGCTTATTAAGTTAAATTAGTACTCTATGCATCTCTAAGTCCTAAACTATGCATGGGTCAGTCAAAAATACCCAGTGAAGTCAAAACTGCATGTTTTTCAAAAGATAAAACCTGAAAAGATGCATGGGTCAGTCAAAAATCCCCAGTAGAGTCAAAATTGCATGTAAACGGAGTTTTTATGTGCTGCCAAGTTAAATCTGAAGAAAAATCGCTACGCGATTGAGCGATTTATCCTGAAATCCTGCGTTTAAGCAGTGTAATCCTGACAGAAAGAGGGACACTTTGGAAACCTTGGTATTCATCCTGAAGTCATATCCAGGGATCAACAATGAAAAACTATGCAAAACTACCAAAAAAACTGCGCAAAACTACCACTTTCAAAGCGTCGGGTACAGACCGAGTTCAATCCAGCCGTTGGCTTCAATCCAACAAAGCGTCGGGTACAGACCAAGTTCAATCCAGCCATTGGCTTCAATCCAACAAAGTTTCGGGTACAGAACGAGTTCAATCCAGCCGTTGGCTTCAATCGAACAAAGTTTCAGGTACAGACCGAATCCAATTCATCCGTTGGTTCAATCCCAATGAAGTTTTGGGTACAGACCGAATCCAATTCAGTCGTTGGTTCAGCCCCAGCGAAGTATTGGGTACTGACTGAATCCAATTCAGCCGTTGGTTCAGCCCCAGCGAAGTATCGGGTACAGACCGAATCCAATTCAGCCGTTGGTTCAGCCCCAGTGAAGTATCGGGTACAGACCAAATCCAATTCAGCCGTTGGTTCAACCCGAGCGAAGTTTCGGGTACAGATCGAATCCTATTCAGCCGTTGGCTTCAATCCAACAAAGTGTCGGGTACAGACCGAGTTCAATCCAGCCATTGGCTTCAATCTAACAAAGCGTTGGGTACAGACCGAGTTTAATCCAGCCGTTGGCTTCAATCTAACAAAGCGTCGGGTACAGATCGAGTTCAATCCAGCCGTTGGCTTTAATCCAACAAAGTTTCGGGTACAGACAGATTTCAATTCAGCCGTTGGTTCAGCCCCAATAAAGTATCGGGTATCGAACGAATCCAGTTCAGCCATTGGTTCAGCCCAACGAAGTATCGGGTACAGACCGAATCCAATTCAGCCGTTGGTTCAGCCCCAACAAAGTATCGGGTACAGACCGAATCCAGTTCAACCGTTGTTTCAGCCCCAACGAAGTATCGGGTACAGACCGAATCCAGTTCAGCCCCAACAAAGTTTCGGGTACAGAACGAGTTCAATCCAGCCGTTGGCTACAATCCAACAAAGTTTCGGGTACAGACCGAATCCAATTCAGCCGTTGTTTCAATCCCAATGAAGTTTTGGGTACAGATCAAATCCAATTCAGCCGTTGGTTCAGCCCCAACGAAGTATCGGGTACAGACCGAATCCAATTCAGTCGTTGGTTCAGCCCCAGCAAAGTATCAGGTACAGACCGAGTCCAATTCAGCCGTTGGTTCAATCCCAATGAAGTTTCGGGTACAGACCGAGTCCAATTCAGCCGTTGGTTCAGCCCTAGCAAAGTATCGGGTACTGACCTAGTTCAATTTAGCCGTTGGTTCAGCCCCAGCGACGTCTTAGCCGTTGGAGCAACCTCCGCGAAGCATCAGAAGTGATCCGGTGACGAGAACCATATAATAGTCCATCCCCGGTGATGGAATCTATTATACACATCCTCAAAAGGAGCACCAATAAGAATTGGTGATTCAACTGCTTGTGACAAAATGTCGATGTAAACTATCATCAGGGTAGGCATTAGAAGCATCCCTTAAGGAAACTGGGTAATCGATAATTATCCCCAACAGATGAGCCTTTAAAATGTGCAATAGCACCGGCCGAAGGGAAATCAAAACTTTAAAAAATACCGCCAGACAGGGAACCATTGATCTCAAACCAAGGTAGCATCAATGGTATCATCCCCAGCTAAATTAATAAAGCTATCGCAGAGGACGTCATCCCCAGCAGAGCAAGACAAGAACAATCTGTGATAGCTCATCTCTGACAAGCACGTCAGTGGTTCCACCATCAGTGATCGTCTGACAACGTCCACCCTAAGCTATCATGAATGACGTCATCCCCAGCAGAAAGTGACGAAAACAGTTAGCGGTAGCCTAGTATTGACATCCCTAGCAGAAATGTAGAAAACATTTCAGTGTATCATCATAAAAACAAACATCGACAACACCGATGGGAATCAAACCGCTGGTTTCAGCCCCAACACCAACACTTGTTGGGAATTGCATATTCAGATTTGATATTGAAAGTAAATATAAATGCTTAAGTGTACAGTCCTTAAGAGAATCATTGTACAAGGACTTAGATGATAGATCAAACATGTTAGTTTGATCTGAGCTTTAACGTTTATCATTTATGTAAATGAATGTATAGAAGAAAAGATCAAACTTGTTAGGTTGATCTATTTGAGCTGTAAAAGTTAAAGTCTTGACAGAATCGTAGTTTGTCAAAGATAGCATTCGAAAGATAAGGCAGAATCGTGGAGCTTAAACGAAGAGATTCGGAATCGTAGTCTGCCAAGAGATTTAAGCCTACAGAAGTGAAGGCAAAAAACATGGAGCTTAAGTGAAGATATTCAAAATAGGAGTCTGCTGAAGAATCAAGTCTGCAGAAGCCAAGGCAAGAAACGTCGAGCTCAAGTGAAAGCATCAAAGAATCGTAGTCTGCCTTAGAAGCCACATTGAGAGTCATAAAGTTGAAAAGCATCTGCCGAGCCAAGTTGGGAATCGCAGAGTGCTATCAGAAGTGTGAAGTCTGCAAGACAAGCAAGCAAGGAATCATAGTCTACCAAGAGCTTAAGAGAAATCGTAGTGTGCTCTACGAAGAAGTCTGAATCACATTATGCAAAGCCAACACACAACGATTATGTCACAATGACCATAATCGTAGTGTTCCTCCAGTCAACATCAAAGATTGAAGTTCTGATGAAGGGAGGAAGAGTAACAAATGAAGAAATGCTTATAGTCATTGACAAAGTGATAGTCCCAATACTTCCATATTCATCCTTAGTCCAAATCGAAGAAGCGTATTGAAGAAGCTAAGGATAGGACTAAAGCAGCCTGCAGAAAACATCTTTTCAGGTGTTAGGTGAAAGAATACAGTCTGCTGTGTCAGTGGGCCAGGCGGCAGAGCAGTAGAAAAGCAGGACGTCAACATCATTGCACAAAAAACGTCTGAAGCATTAAATGAAGCAACAGAAGCATTCAAAACGGCTATTTTTGAATGGCTCTTTTATAAGGAAATCAGACAAGGATTCAGATCAAGCAAGCAAGAAGCATAAAGAAAGAATACATTGAAAAAGCTCAAGAACACTCAACAAGAAACACTACGATACTGAAGAAAGCTTGCTTCGCTACTCAGTCCTTTGAAAGACAGAAGCTGAACTGCAACTGAGTAGCACACCTCAAACTAACAACTGCCTATCCAAGTGAGGTACCAAGTCAGAGGACTTGAAGAAGTTCAGAAGTGAACTAAGTGAAGATCCAAGTTAAAGGACTTGAAGAGTTCAGAAGTGAACTAAGAGCAGATCCAAGTCAAAGGACTTGAAGAGTTCAAAAGTGAACTAAGTGAAGTTTCAGGGCTGCTGGCCTTGAAGGGATCTAAGTGATCCAGTTGTAAGAAGACATCCTTAGTGGATTTCCTACTCGTGGAGTAGAAGAGTGGATTAGGAGTCGCGTTGGCTCTGAACCACTTAAAACCCTGTGTCTCATTGTCTCTCATTAACTGCTATAACTGCTATATCTATTATAACTATTTATCTCGCCTTAACTGCATTATCTTGAAGGGGAACAAAATATATATTCCACTACAGTCAATATCACCAATACTGACTAAGTATTTTAAACAGAGAAATTTTAAAATATCTATTCAACCCCCCTTCTAGATAACTAACGTGCTTTTGGGAACTAACAATTGGTATCAAAGCAGGTTCTCATATCTAAGCATACAAGCTTGAGAAGATCCTATGGCACAACTGATAAGCGAAACCAAGACAGGTGGAGGAAGCAAACCACCGATGTGCAACAAAGATAAATTCACAAACTGGAAAGTTTGGATGCAGGCGTACATGGATTCAATAGATGATGATCTATTTGAAACTGTTCTAAACGGGCCCTATATTCCAAGAAGGCTTGCACCAACTCCAGAAAATCCAAACAACATGGTGTTCAAGGTCAAATCTGAATGGACTGAAAATGAGAAGAAAGATGTTCAGCTTGACAAGAAGGCTAAGAACATCTTGTTCCAGTCCTTAGAAGACAGTCTGTTCGAGAACGTGGTTAACTACAAAACTGCAAAGGAAGTCTGGGAAGCCTTACTCATCATGCATGAAGGAACTGAAGAAGTCAGAGAAAACAAGCAATCTCTACTGACTCAACAGTATGAGATGTTTGCTCATATCTCAAGAGAGAATGTCACTTCCACTTATGAAAGATTCACTACACTGCTCAACTCTCTCAGAGCCTATGGAAAGACCTATCCAAACAAAGATCTAGTCATCAAGTTCATGAGGTCATTGCCAAGCAGATGGGATGCTAAGACCACTGCAATCAGAGAGTCAAAGAATCTGCATGAAATGATAGTTCAATAGCTCTACGAAAACCTTCTTACATACGAGCTTGAACTGATTCAACGAGCAGAAACTCTATCGAAAGGAAGAAGGAAGGACAAAGGAGTTGCTCTCAAAGCAAAGGAAGAGATCTCCAGGCACAGGTGGAAGATGAGTCTGACTCTGATGAAGAGGATGACATTGATGATGATGAAGCTGCAATGCTGGCCAGAAGATTCAAAAGACTTATGCTCAAAGGCAGAAGCAGTAAACCTAAGAAGTTCAACAACAGCAGCAGTCAGGAGAAGATCAATGACCTATGCTATAACTGCAAAAAGCCTGGGCATGTCATTGCCAACTGCAACAAGCCTATCAGGGAAGAGCTGAAGAGAAAGTCAAATTAAAAGAAGGAGCTCAAAGGCTACAGAAAGAATAAGAAGAAAGACAAAGGGCTTGTAGCTGGAAGTTCATGGAGTGATTCAGGCAATGACACTAACATTGAGTCTGAAGATGATGAAGCACCTTAGAAAGCCAACCTATGTCTGATGGCCAAAAATGCACTAAGCAGGAAAGATGCTGAAGCAGTCATAGACAAGGTATTTGACTTTAACTCTCCTGATATAGACATTGATGATTTAAGAACTGGCATTCGTGATATGTCAACTGATCTATATCAACATATGAAGTGGCTAAAAGTTCTATCTAAAGATTATACTGATCTTCAAAAGGAGAAAGAAAAGGTTCAGAAAGAGCTGGAAGTAGCTCTACTAAATTCTAACTCTCTCTCTAAACTTGGAAGATGAGAATAAAATCTTAAGAGAGACAAATGAACCGACCATACAGAGAGAGTCAGATCTAACCTCTAAGATTGAGGAGCTAGAAAAGACTATCTCTACATGGAATAGATCTTCTTCATCCATGGACTCCCTGATATCCAATCAGAGAAGTGTCTCTGATAGAACAGGCTTAGGGTTTGGGGAATCAACCTCAGAACCCTGTGTGGGAAAGACTAAAGAGATTAATGTAAGTAATGCCTCTAACTTAAATAGAAGTATTACATTCGTTAAGTCCACACAAAAGGATGAACCAGTGCAACCTTGCTCTTCTGAACCAAGACGTGTTCCTAAACACTACGGATCTCATGCTGGCTTAGGGTTTAGAAAAGTGAAGAGTAATTCAGTCACCACTCTCCGACCTCGACGAATCGTAGAGTCGAGTAAAATTGACTCCACCGATCAACTTGGAAGGAACCGTGGTGTTGAGACTCACTCAGCATAGAACTTGAACTCCAGGACTGCATGGAAAAGGAAGATGCAATTTAAGGGTAAAGTCAACAAATATCCACACAAATTCAATTGGAGAAAGCATCCACACACACACACAAATATAAATCATATTGGATGTTTTGCATGTGGAAGATTTGGTCATAAAATTGCATCATGCTTTCATAATACTGTGCATGGAAGACCCAAAGTCAAGCAGATTTGGGTTCCTAAGGGTACTAACATTGCAGGACCCATGCTAGTCTGGGTACCAAAATAAAAGCTGAATATGTTTGCAGGAAATGAGCACCACAACTACCACATGGTATCTGGACAGTGGTTGCTCAAGGCATATGATCGGAAATAAAGCCCTCCTGTCAAATTACACAGAGAATGAGGGACCAACTGTTATCTTTGGAGATAACAGCTCTGGAAAGACAAGAGGCTATGGTTTAGTTGGAAATGGTGCAGTGTCCTTCAGCAAAGTGGCTTATGTTGATGGTCTAAAGCACAATCTTCTTAGCATCAGCCAACTCTGCAATAAAGGCCATCTAGTTACCTTCGTCAATAATCAATGTCAAGTCAGAGATCTGGAGACATCCTCTATCAAGCTGACAAGAATAAGAGAAGGAAATGTATACATTGTCAATCTTGCTCAGCTTAGTACTGATGAGACAGTATGCTTCCTTGTTAAAGCCACTGAAGAAATAAGTTGGCTTTGGCATAGAAGATTGTCTCATCTCAACTTCAAGAGTATGTCTAAACTGGCCTCCAAAGATCTGGTAGCAGGATTACCTAAGTTCAACTTCATCAAAGAAAGACCATGCAATGTATGTCAGCTTGGAAAGCAAACAAGGAGCTCATTCAAAGGCAAAGCAGCCAACTTAATTGACAGGCCCCTACAGTTACTTCACATGGATCTCTTTGGGCCAATTCCGACTGTGAGCTTAGGAGGGAGGAGATACTCACTGGTCGTGGTGGATGACTACACCAGATATACATAGGTGTTCTTTCTTAACTCAAAAGATGAGACAAGCTCCCAACTGATAAAGATGTTCAAGCTGGTGATGAATGAAAAAGGAGAGACTATCAAGGAAAAAAGAAGTGATCATGGCAGAGAGTTTGACTTCTCAGAAATGGACAAGTTCTGTGCAGACAATGGCATCAGTCACAACTCCTCAGCACCACGAACTCCTCAGCAAAATGGAGTAGCTGAAAGGAAGAACAGAATATGTATAGAAGCCGGAAGAACTCTACTTGCAGCAGCTCATCTGCCTGAATACTTTTGGGCAGAAGCCATCAACACTACGTGCTACACACAGAACAGATATCTTGTACACTCTAGCTAAAGAAGACTCCCTATGAGCTGTGGAAAGGAAGAAAGACAAATGTCAGTTACTTCCATGTGTTCGGCTGTTCATGCTATATTCTCAACAATGGAAAGCAATATCTGACTAAGTTCCAACCTAAGTCAGATGAAGGAATCTTCCTTGGTTATGCCACAGACAGCAAAGCCTATAGAGTGTTCAACAAGAAGACATTAAGTGTTGAAGTCTTAATTCACATCATCTTTGATGAAACAGACTCGGATAAGTCTGCACCACCAGACACTACGATTGACGATACTGACACTACGAATGAAGTGGTCTAGCCCAACACTACGATAGTAGTTCCTGAAGAAAGAATCGTAGTGTCCGAAGAAGAAATTGTAGAGAGAGCTGAACCAAACAACGATTCTGAACAACAAGAACCAGAAGTCAATCTTGAGGAGTTCAGACAAGAAGGCACCAGAACTGATGTTCCAATAGGGAACAGATGGGCAAGAGATCACACTCAAGATTTAATTATTGGTGATCCAACTGCCAGAATAAGAACAAGATCTGCAACTCAAAATGAATGCTTCTATTTGAGTTTTCTATCTCAAATAGAACCCAAGAAGATTGAAGATGTCATGCTAAACACAAGCTGGATTGAAGCCATGCAAGAGAAACTTAATCAATTTGAAAGAAGCAAAGTCTGGAGATTAGTTCAAAGACCAAAGAGTCACCCAGTCATCGGCACCAAATGGGTCTTCAGAAATAAAATGGATGAAGATGGGGTGATCACTAGAAACAAAGCAAGACTGGTGGCCAAAGGTTATTCTCAAGAAGAAGGCATAGACTACGATGAGACCTTTGCACCAGTGGCCAGACTTGAAGCTATCAGAATGTTCCTTGCATTTGCTGCACACATGAAGTTCAAAGTATAACAGATGGATGTCAAGAGTGCATTCCTAAATGGTGAACTTCAAGAAGAAGTCTACGTGGAGCAACCCCCAGGTTTTGTCAATCCAACCCTCTCTAATTATGTCTATAGATTAGATAAAGTCTTATATGGGCTTAAGCAAGCACATAGAGCATGGTATGAAACACTAACAAACTTTCTTATTGAAAAAGGATTCACTAGAGGTAGAGTAGACACTAAACTATTCCTTAGGAAACACAAAGATAAAGTCTTACTAGTTCAAATATATGTAGATGATATTATCTTTGGTTCTACTAATGAAAATCTGTGCAAGAGATTTGCCAAACTTATGCAGAGCAAGTTTGAAATGAGCATGATGGGTGAGCTGAACTTCTTCCTTGGACTACAAGTAAAACAAACTGATGAAGGAATTTTCATAAGCCAAGCCAAATACATTAAAGACTTACTTAATATAGAGGTATGATAGGCTCCCTTCTCTACTTAACTGCCAGTAGACCAGATATAGTGTTTGCAACATGTATATGTGCTAGATTTCAAGCTAATCCTAAGGAATCACACTTAACTGCTGTAAAAAGGATTTTTAGGTATCTTAAAGGTACACCCTATTTGGGTCTATGGTATCACAAAGAGTCCTCATTTGAACTGACAGGATATTCAGATGATGACTTTGCAGGATGCAAAATATATAAAAAAAAGTACCAGTGGCACTTGTCAACTACTAGGCAATAGACTAGTGTCCTGGTTCAGCAAGAAGCAAAACTCAGTATCAACTTCAACAGCAGAAGCTGAATATATTGCTGCTGGTAGCTGTTGTGCTCAAATCCTATGGATGAAGAATCAGCTAGCAGATTATGGGTTTGATTTCAAATCTATACCCATACACTGTGATAACACAAATGCTATAGCAATAACAAATAATCCTATCATGCATTCTAGGACCAAGCATATAAAAATATAATATCATTTTATTAGGGATCATGTTCAAAATGGGGCAATATCCTTGCAATACATCCCTACTGAAAATCAACTTGCTGATGTGTTTACAAAACCCTTAGATGAATCCAGATTTAATAAGCTAATAAGTGAGTTAGGTATGTTAAATTTGCAACCATAAATTCTATGCTCTAGATGGTGCTAACCTTGCAGATGTAAAGGCTAAGTCAAAATCGTAGAGATGACTAAGAGGAACCACGATCGTGGAGTGATCCAGTTAAGACATAAAGGCTCACTGTGATAGCAACAACAAGCCAAGCAACCCTTTTGATAAGCGTCTCAAGGACAAACCTGATCCTTAGTTTCAAGATAAGAGGTTGGCCCTTCTTGAGCAACCTTAATCTAGAAGGCTTGCCATTTCAGATAGCATCACAAAAAGTCGTAGACTCAATGATCAAAAAGCGAGCAAAGGATCGAACTCAACAATCGTGGAGTGGATCTGGACATTCGTAGTCTTCTCACAAGGGCACACCAGCTCAGGGGGAGCTAAGGGTAGAACAGAGATTTCCACAGGGATTAAAATCGTGGAGTTCTGCAGAATCCGACACGTGTCCCACAACGCTGAACATATGGAGGGAAGTGTTTAAAACTATTTTAAACTGTCATATGTCAGTTCATCTTTGAATTTCAAAAGACTATCTTTCTTTCTCTCTCTCTCTCAAATGAAACCCTAAGTTTCAGAAAGCTAAGCCAAGTTCATTCATTTCAGGAAAATCAATCTAAATCAATGGCTGCTTCCAGAATTGTCTCGGGTTTTCAACTACGCTTTGACGAATTTGAAGATGCTGGTCCAGAAATGCACAAAGTTCTTTCCCTGCTAAATAAAGCTGGACTCAAGGATGCCCTAAGTACCGACACACTTGTTTTCATAAAGCTGGTGAAAGAGTTCTACACAAATGGAATTGTTGAAGGAAACTCCATCCTCACCAAAGTCAAGGGCGAGCAGATTCGACTCAACTCAGAAAATATAAACCTTGCCTTAGGATTCATCAATGAAGGTCTTCCATCACTGGACCGAATCGATTTTCATGAAGGCCTAAAGAAGATGAAACACAACAAAACTGAAGGAAAGAGTGGCTACAGGAAGAAAGAGTTTCCCCAAGACTATGAGTTTCTTGCTGAAATTATTGGAAAATATATATGCTGCAAGGGCTCTGGCCACGATACTGTCAATGAAAAACAACTGAAGCTCATGACAGCTATCAGGTACAGAGTTCAACTCAACTATGGAGCTCTACTAATGGAATGGTTTGGAAAATAGATGGAAAGCTCCAAGAAGACCAAGAGTACTGCAAAAATGCCTTATGGGAGATTTATCAGCATGATACTAAAAGCTATACTGGGCGACAAGATTAAAGATGAAGAAGGTGTCTCCATTGTCCCCAAATAGAATATAACCCAGCAATTATTTTAAAACTGGAAGAAAAACCCGGCAGAAAATGTAAGATAAAATCTAAAATTCTATCTGCTATAAGGGAGGGCGCCTAGGAGGTAGAAGAAGAATGAGTAACTGAAGAAAATGTTGAAGCCTTGATCAGTAGGAGGAAAGGAAAGAAGAAGATGTATCAATGGCTGAGGAACCTCAAGACCCAACCACTGATGCACTTCAAGCATGCCTTAATGCTGAAATGGAGTTTAGTGGCTTATTGACTGAAAGAGCTATTACTCCTGAGGCAGCTCAAGCATCAGAGGAGACTCCGAAAGAGAAGGAGAAGAAGAATAAGAGGAAAACAAGTGAGGACATGGCTGAAAGAAGTGCTGAGGCTCAAAAGAAGAAGAAATGCAGTCACAGACCAAAGAAGCTTACACTTACTACGATTAAGGAGTCTTCACCAATCGTAGAGTCAAGGCGGGCTGCTAGTATGGAAGAAGATGCTACAACAGCCTCTCAGCCCGAACAGACAAACAGGGCTGAAGCTGAAGAAGGTTCTAAAGAAGCAGTCAAGCCCAAGAGGAAGAGGACATTGGTCAAGAAATACATTCTTATCAATGAGGAAGTATTGAGGGAAGAGGACAGAAAAAGAGCTGATGAGAAGGATAAACAGATTACTGAGCCGCAAGAAGAAGAAACTCTGGAAGCTCAGAATCAAGATAATGCTACAGCTGAGGGGGAGCCAGAGAATGCAGAAATTTAGGGGGAGCTACCAGAGAATCTGGATGAAGTAATGCTAAATCAGTTTCCAATCACAGAGTCCCAAAACTTTATGACTGATGAACCAAATAACCAACTCATCTTCTTCGAGCGACCCGTTAACCATCCAATAATGATTGAGCACATCACCCGAGTTGTCAAAGAAATGCTTGCAAACTCAATCAGTGAAACACCAACCCTAGATGACAGACTACGATTCGGGCATGCTGATCAATTTGAAGAAGAAATCGTAGAGTGTCCAGAACAGCTCAAAGAGACACAAACACATACATCTGAGCCAAACACTATGCTTATCCAGTAAACTCCTAACCCTCTAACCCAAGCAGACATTTCATCATCCTCCAACAATGAATACTTGACATGACTCTTGCTCTCGCAAGTTTGTCAAGGAGAGATGAACGCACTTCAGCTACTCCTCCTTCTCCAGAAACACAACAAATTCTAGATCAATTGGCTCTCATGCCAACCAAGGAGGAGCTGTTTGTAACATTGAATCAAATAGGGTCAGAGTCTAAAAAGATCTTTGAAGAACACTCCTTTGCACTTCACTATAGATTCGACAACATCCTTGACTCGGTCCAAACTCTGCCAGGATAATTGGGAACTGAACTGTCCAAATTATTGAGGGAGATTTTTAGAGAAATGGATGCAAGTCTCAAGGCAAGGGATGCTATTCATTTTGTCGAAGTAAAGAAGTAGAAAGAAGCCATGTTACTGATGCAGAAGAATCAGCAAACTCAAAATGAGCTGATGGCAGAATAGATTTCAGCACTGCGTATCGCTTTGAACCAATTCCAAGAATGCAGTACTGCTCAAATCTCCCAGAACAACGATGCCGTGAAAATGCTTCAGCAACAAAGAAGGGTCACTGAGGCTTTAGTTGCTGAACAAACCAGTGACATTTCTCAACAAAGAACTCAAATGCATGCCCTGGTAGACGGAGTCAGACGGCTCTCAGACGATATTCGAACCCTTGATGATGACATAAAGGGGGAGAAGATTAGGCAAGGAGATAAAGGCAGAGGTGGAAGACCGAGGCAGACGCACATTCAACCACCACCTCTGCAGCAGGAAAGGCAAAGGCAAACACGTACTGGTCAATCGTCGGTTGGCAACTCCAGGAGTCCAAATATTCGAACTCCACGATCTGATCAGTATCTGCAACAGCCTCCAGTGGGAATACCTCTGCAAAGACATCAAGGTCAAGCTTCTGGCTCACAAGGTATGACTTCTGCACAGTCCAGATATGAGCTAGAAGACATTGAATGGAGAGATGAGCAAACCAAAAGGATGAGAGCTGCTGAGTCTTCGAGGAGCAAGAGACAAAGAAAATAGAGATAAGCCTAAACTTAATTCTTTATTGATGTTTTTATGCTTGGATGTAATATATCTTCAAACATCAATAAATTCATGCTTATTCTCTAGAAATTTTAGTTGCTCACTGAAACACTAAGTCATATTTACTTTCTAGCATTATGCATTTAGAAAATGATGCTATAATCTAAATCTCCTTGATTATGTCAACATCAAATAGGGGGAGATTGTTGGGAATTGCATATTCAGATTTGATATTGAAAGTAAATATAAATGCTTAAGTGTACAGTCCTTAAGAAAATCATTGTACAAGGACTTAGATGATAGATCAAACATGTTAGGTTGGTCTGAGCTTTAATGTTTATCATTTATATAAATGAATGTATAGAAGAAAAGATCAAAATTGTTAGGTTGATCTATTTGAGCTGTAAAAGTTAAAGTCTTGACAGAATCGTAGTTTGTCAAAGATAGCATTCGAAAGATAAGGCAGAATCGTGGAGCTTAAACGAAGAGATTCGGAATCGTAGTCTGCCAAGAGATTTAAGCCTACAGAAGTGAAGGCAAAAAACGTGGAGCTTAAGTAAAGATATTCAAAATAGGAGTCTGCTGAAGAATCAAGTCTGCAGAGGCCAAGGCAAGAAATGTCGAGCTCAAGTGAAAGCATCAAAGAATCGTAGTCTGCCTTAGAAGCCACACTGAGAGTCATAAAGTTGAAAAGCATCTGCCGGGCCAAGTTGGGAATCGCAGAGTGCTATCAGAAGTGTGAAGTCTGCAAGACAAGCAAGCAAGGAATCCTAGTCTACCAAGAGCTTAAGAGAAATCGTAGTGTGCTCTACGAAGAAGTCTGAATCACATTATGCAAAGCCAACACACAACGATTATATCACAATGACCATAATCGTAGTGTTCCTCCAGTCAACATCAAAGATTGAAGTTCTGATGAAGGGAGGAAGAGCAAAAAATGAAGAAATGCTTATAGTCGTTGACAAAGTGATAGTCTCAATACTTCCATATTCATCCTTAGTCCAAATCGAAGAAGCGTATTGAAGAAGCTAAGGATAGGACTAAAGCAGCCTGCAGAAAACATCTTTTCAGGTGTTAGGTGAAAGAATACAGTCTGTTGTGTCAGTGGGCCAGGCGGCAGAGCAGTAGAAAAGCAGGACGTCAACATCATTGCACAAAAAACGTCTAAAGCATTAAATGAAGCAACGGAAGCATTCAAAACAGCTATTTTTGAATGGCTCTTTTATAAGGAAATCAGACAAGAATTCAGATCAAGCAAGCAAGAAGCATAAAGAAAGAATACATTGAAAAAGCTCAAGAACACTCAACAAGTAACACTACGATACTGAAGAAAGCTTGCTTCGCTACTCAGTCCTTTGAAAGACAGAAGCTGAACTGCAACTGAGTAGCACACCTCAAACTAACAACTGCCTATCCAAGTGAGGTACCAAGTCAGAGGACTTGAAGAAATTCAGAAGTGAACTAAGTGAAGATCCAAGTTAAAGGACTTGAAGAGTTCAAAAGTGAACTAAGAGCAGATCCAAGTCAAAGGACTTGAATAGTTCAAAAGTGAACTAAGTGAAGTTTCAGGGCTACTGGCCTTGAAGGGATCTAAGTGCTCCAGTTGTAAGAAGACATCTTTAGTGGATTTCCTACTCGTGGAGTAGAAGAGTGGATTAGGAGTCGCGTTGGCTCTGAACCACTTAAAACCCTGTGTCTCATTGTCTCTCATTAACTGCTATATATGTTATAATTGTTTATCTCGCCTTAACTGCATTATCTTGAAGGGGAACAAAACATATATTCCACTGCAGTCAGTATCTCCAATACTGACTAAGTATTTTAAACAGAGAAATTTTAAAATATCTATTCAACCCCCTTCTAGATATTTAACGTGCTTTTGGGAACTAACAACACCGATAAAGGTAAATAATTTGCGATGCGATTTGCAATGCGATTAGCGAAGCGATTTGCAATACGATTAGCGATGCGAAGTGCGATATGCGAGCTACGAAAACATTTCAACATTCATTGCATTGAATCATTGATATCTTTGCATTTCAAGTGTCTAGCAATCTTTATCCTACTCATTCCATTACATTGCATGAGTATGATAAAGAGGGGCATCTGTAGACACTCGAAATTTCCTGTCCCTGTTACTAACATTGTAGGAGGGCAAAATGGTACAATCAAATCAACCCCGGTCACCAATACCGAGTCCACTCAACCCCGATCTCAATATCGGGCCATCAAATTAACTCCGATCTCCAATCGGACAGTCAGATCAACCCCGATCTCAATATCGGGCAATCAAATCAACCCCGATCACCAATACCGGGTCAACTCAACCCCGATCTCAATATCGGGCCATCAAATCAACTTCGATCTCCAATCGGACTGTTAACTCAACCACGGTCTCAATATCGGGCCATCAAATCAACTTCGATCTCCAATCGGACCGTCAACTCAACCCCAATCTCAATATCAGGCCATCAAATCAACTTTGATCTTAAATTGGACCGTCAACTCAACCCCGATCTCAAATCGGGCCATCAAATCAACTCTGATCTCCAATCGAACCGTTAGATCAACCCCGATCTCAATATCGGGCCTTTCAAATCAACCTTGGTCACCAAATATCAGGATATTCCTAACCAACCTGTTATGCGAATTCAATCAATCAAACCACTAAAATCAATCAATGTCATTTCAAGTCATAAAGCTATTCGTTTATTGAAAAATAGATGTCAAGCTTTCTTAGCCCATGTCACTGATTTAAACCAGAATACATCAGATTTGAATGATATTTCTGTTGTTAATAAGTTTCCTAATATATTTTCTGAAGAACTTCCTGGTCTACCCCCAGAACGTGAAGTTGAATTCTTTATTGACCTTGAACCAGGTACAAAACCCATTTTTAAAACCCCATATTGAATGGCTCCTATTGAACCTCAGGTGTTAATGGTCCAACTACAGGAGTTGTTAGACATTGGTTTCATTTGTCCTAGTACATCTCCTTGGGGTGCTTCTGTTTTATTCGTAAAGAAGAAAGACGGGAGTATGCAACTTTGTATTGACTATCTGGAATTGAACCATGTCACCATCAAGAATAGGTATCCTTTACCTCACATTGATGACCTGTTCGACCAGTTATAAGGTGCATAATTTTTCTCAAAGATCGATCTTCGTTCTGAATATCATCAGTTAAAGATTGAACTGATGACATTCCAAAGACTGCCTTCAGAACTCGATACGGGCATTATAAATTCTTAGTCATGTCTTTTGGATTGACTAATACTCCTGCGGCTTTCATGGATATGATGAACCGGATATTCAAGGAATATTTGGATCATTTTGTGGTTGTCTTTATTGATGACATCCTCATTTACTCCAAAAGTCGTGAAGATCATGAACAACATTTGAAGCTGATACTTCAAAAGCTTCGTGAAAACAAGCTATATGCCAAGTTGAAGAAATGCGAGTTCTGGCTTGAGAAAGTAGCATTCCTTGGGCACGTGGTATCGAAACATAGAATATCAGTTGATCCGGCGAAGATTGAAGCAATACAAAGTTGGGAACAACCTAATTCAGTAACCGAAGTACATAGCTTTCTGGGCATAGCTGGTTATTATCGGAGATTCGTGGAAGGATTTTCTTGAATCGCTACTCCATTAACTCAGCTAACTCGAAAAGATACAAAATTCGGATGGAACGAGGAATGTGAGAAGAGCTTCCAAGAGCTCAAGAGGAGACTCATCTCGGCACCTGTTCTGACAATACCATCTGGTTCGGATGGATTTGTCATCTACAGCGATGCTTCAGGCAAAGGGTTAGGATGTGTTCTCATGCAACATGGGAAAGTCATAGCCTATGCCTCGCGACAACTCAAAGAATATGAGAGGAATTATCCTACTCATGATCTAGAGTTGGCAGTTGTCATTTTCGCGTTGAAGATCTGGAGACACTACCTGTATGAGGAGAAAGTGGAGATCTATATGGATCATAAGAGCCTCAAATATTTTTTCACCCAAAAGGAACTCAACATGCAGCAATGACTTTGGCTTAAGCTGTTGAAAGATTACGACCATACCATCCAATACCATCCTGGAAAAGAGAACGTGGTAGCAGACGCGTTGAGTAGAAGATCATATACGGGAACGAGTGCGATGACGTCAACACAAAGGCCCATTTTGTATGACTTACAAAGGATGGAGATAGAGTTAAAGACTCCAGGGACCCACGTGATGATGTCAAATATACGCGTAGAACCAGCTTTAATTGATAAAGTTAAAGCTGATCAAGCTACAGACCTGGAGCTGATGAATATGAAGAAGAAGGTGCAAGAAGGTACTATTCCAAAAGCAAGAATCAATGAAGAAGGAATACTTTGAGTCAACTCCAGACTTTGTGTTCCTAATGATTTTGATTTGAAGTATAAAATTATGATGGAGGCACACAACACACCGTTTGTAATCCATTTTGGAAGTACCAAATTGTATCGTGATCTTCGACATACATTTTGATGGGGCAACATGAAGAGAGAAGTTGCGGAGTTTATCTCGAGGCATTTAACGTGTCAACGTGTCAAGGCGGAGCATCAAGTGCTAAAGGGTCCATTGCAACCACTTGAGATTCCAAAATAGAAGTGGGAACACATCACCATGGATTTTGTTACTGGTCTTCCTAAGATTTCTCAAGGCATAGATGCAATTTGGGTTATTGTCGATAGATTAACCAAGTCTGCTCATTTTTTGCCTATACGAGAGACTTATTCACTTGAACGTCTTGCTCGTATGTATATAAATGAGATTGTGAGATTGAATGGCATGCCAGTATCCATAGTTTCGGATCGAGACCAAAGATTCACTTCACGATTTTGGGTCAGCTTGCAGAAAGCTATAAGCACCGATTTATGATTTAGTTCTGCATATCATTCTCAAACGGACGGGCAATCTTAAAGGACTATTCAAACTCTTGAAGATCTATTGAGACTCTGTGTTCTAGACTTCAAAGGAAGTTGGGACAAGTACTTACCATTGGTGGAATTCTCCTACAATAACAGTTATCAAGCAAGTATAGGTATGGCTCCATTCGAGGCGTTGTATGGACGAAAGTGTCGTTCTCCAGTATGCTAGGACGAGGTGGGTGAAGCAACATTGTTGGGTTTGAAGTTAGTACGTATGACTATGGAAAAGATTCAAATAATCTGGCAATGTTTACAAATAACACAAGATCGACAAAAGAGTTATGTTGATCTTCATCGAAGAGACGTGGAATTCAATGTCGGAGACCATGTGTTGTTACGTGTTGCTCCATGGAAAGGAGTTACGAGATTCGGAAAGAGAGAAAAACTCAACCCACGATTTATTGGTCCATTTGAAATCCTTGACCGAGTAGGAACTGTGGCCTATAGACTCGTCTTACCTCTAAGCATGTCTCGTGTTCATAATATTTTTCGCATATCCATGCTACGTAAATATGTGAAAGACCCAAACCACATTATTTAGTTAGAACCAGACGAGATAGCCGAAGATTTAACGTACGAGGAGGTACCTGTCAAGATCTTGGATAAGAAGGAACATGTCCTACGCTCAAAGATTATATCTCAAGTTAAAGTTTTGTGGAGGAACCATGATATTGAGGAAATGACTTGGGAGTTAGAATCGAAAATAAAAGAAATGTATCCTCACCTTTTCGACATACCAGGTACGTACATCAATTTCGAGGATAAAATTTCATAAGGAGAAGAGGTTGTAAAACCCCAACTTTTTATGAATAAGATTTAATTTCCTCCATATATTATTTTAAATAGTAAGGTGTTGATTTGATAAATGTGATAAGTTATGGGTGATATGTGCAAATTTTATAAAGTAAGCAAGTGGTCATAAAATATTCGTTGTGTCGGGGAATATTCATTTGGTCAGCGAATATTCTTTTAGTCGGAGAATATTCGTACGACGGCGCAATCATTGGTGGACCCCACAATAGAATAACTATCGGATATAGAAACCGACAGAAATAATATTTTTATAAAAATAACGGTATAACTGTTACCGTTAAACTGTTGAAATATCCGGTGATAAAAATACAATAATACGCGTTGTTGTACAGTAGCACACGGTATTGCACGGTATTTTGAATTATTGATTCTTACGTAAGAAGTCACTCATTCAATAATTGTTACAGTAATTATTGTGCAATATTTTATATTATTGATTCAATAATTGCTACATTGATAATTACATAGTATTTTATATTATTGATCCAATAATTGTCACAGTAACCACTGCACAGTATTTCATATTATTAAATGAATAATTATCACACAGATTATTTAAATGATATTATTAAATAACATTATTGACAATGTCTAGAAAGTTCTGTCGAGAAAAGGGGTTAGGTTATATAATTGCGCGCCAATAAGGAGAAGTTCTTACTGAAAAGCCCCCTCTTTCCTAGGAACGATCTGGTTGTCAATATTATGATTCTGTAATATTAAATGTGAATAATAATTAATTTTTGATAAATATGGTAATTAAATATTTATTCAATTTTGATATAAATGGAGGAATTTTTAGCAAGAGACATTTGTTGAAAGTTGACATTTTATCTTTTTTGATAAAATATTCATTTAAATATATTATTATAATATTACATTATAATATTATAATGTGATAATATAATAGTATAATTTTATAAGTTGAATGGTAACATTATTATAATAAATTCATGGTATAAAAATAAAATAAGGTGGAGGAAAAAAAATTGAATTTGGAATTCTTTTAATAATTATAAATATTTTAATATATATATATTTATATTATATAAACATGTGAGAAAGTTGGTGGAGGCTAAGAAATTTCAAAAGTGGTGGGCTGTAGGGTTTTTCAAAGTTAATATGCTTGGAAATTTCATCCGTTGGTGAAATTGTCAGAAGTGGTGTGCTACCACTTTCTTATAAATAGGGTGCTTAGTTAAGAAATAAAAATCACACCAGAATCAGAAAATTTTCTCTCTATAATATTGAGCGTATTTCTTGTGAGTATAAGGATAGTTTGAGTGTGGATTACGGTGCAAGATTTTTCTCAACATAATATCTGATATTCCAGTCTGATCTAGTATTCTACTATGGTAAAGGATATTATTTTTCTCGTAAATGATATTATTTTCTTTCAATATTCATAAAGAATATTATTTTCTTTCATATTCCATATTATGAAAGTGATAATATTTCATTTCATATTCCTAAATTTAAACTTACTACGGTAAGTATTGCTTTTATAATTCCTAAAATGATAAGAAATTCCTTGAGTTTTGCGCTTCATCTAATATCATTTCACTGGAATATTGGTCTGAACTTTCTTATGAAATTTATATATTTTCATGTCGGGATACTATTCATTCGGGTACTATTCACGAGATACTATTTATGGGGTACTATTTACGCGGTACTATTCAGGAAAAAAAAATTTATTTATTTATTTTCTGTCCAAATTATCTTTGATTGTATCCATGTTTTAATCTTTATTTTGAACTCTGGATAAATTCTCTAATATTTGTCCTTTATTTCACTGGATTCGTTCTCTATATTATTTTTCATCATCATCAGTCTTAAATTATGGTGAAATTTATCTTTGGCCCGTAGTGCAAAGATGAACTGTTGATTGATGAATATCTTTGGCCTGTAGTGCAAAGATGAACTATTGATTGATGAATATATCTTTGGCCCGTAGTGCAAAGTGAGCTGTTGATTTATGAATATCTTTGACCTGTAGTGCAAAGATGGACAGGTGTTTGACATGATCATAACCACTGGTGATACAAACAAATATCCTTGGCCCGTAGTGCATGGATAATTCGTTGATTGAAAATATTATTGATTGGTGTTACAGGGATAAAATATTGATGATGGACTTTTATATCATAGAAGATAGTAGACATCATTCTCTACTTAACTCTTCTAATGAATTGTTATTTCCGCTGTAGTTGTTGATCTAAAACTTGTTGTTCATCATATTTTATCTAGTTTATTGAAGACTAACGATAATTTATTCTTCATTATCTTAGTCATAATATTTTTTACTGGGCTAGTTGAGCTCACCCTTTTCTTCCATTGTTCTCTTCAGGAAAAGAGAATATCGCGGGGACTAGTCGGGGAATGGAGTGATGGTCCGAGATAGAGCTGTAGTAGTCCTCACTATTTTTGTAAAATAGTGTTTTAATAATTGTAATTAATGAGACCTGAATTTGAGCGTTTATATTTTCTAAATAATATTTGTATTGACGCTCACAGTTGCGTGGTCGTATTTTGCACGATCGTATAATAGTTGAAATTTGAAGATGTGTATTTGGAGTCTGTACCATGTATTTGGCGACTCAGAATGGGTTGTGTATTGAACTTATTTTGGGGGCGTCACAGTTTTTGCACACCTCACCATTACTGGGTTCTTTTCGCAGTCCCTGGTTGACTACTTTTATGTACATTTACATTTCTGTTCGGCCTGGATTATTCTGTGGCTTTTTTACTGCTTTTATATATAAATATGCATATATAAGCAGCCTTCACCAGCACTGGGTTCTCTTTCCAGTCTTGGTTGACTATGTTTCTGTCAATATATATATATATATATATATATATATATATATATATATTTCAATTCCAGTCCGGGCACCAGCGTGAAAACTCATCGCCCTTTACAGCTTTTATATATATAACTGTGTATATATATTACTTTACTCGCTTTTATTAAATTGCTGCTTTAAACATTCATTTGATATGAATTGGCACTGACATATCTGCGGGCGGACTAGATTTATTTAAATCTCGCCAACTCTACCTTTCAAACGGTTCAAAACATGTCCAAACTGAACCGGGAAGCTAGAATGGCTGAGATTTCCTTAAATCTAGCTTTCTTTCTAGTTTCAGGTATAAAAGCAAACTCGCGTCCCTTAGATCGCTATCTAGTGGGAAAGAGACGCTTCAGCCGTGCGAACCCTGATTTACTGAACGAATCCTCGGTTCTGGCAATTTTGGGATATATATCTATTTCTGTGCAAATTTAAACTGTGCAGGTTTATTGGCTACTCATATGTGAGCCTAGGAATCGTGGGATTCATGATTAAATCGATCAGAATCTGATTCCCACGATGGACAAACTCCACTTTACAGATGTACCCTGCCAGTTTTTTCTATAAAATGTACATACAACAGACCTTAAAACGATTATTCGGATTTAAGGTCTCAACATAGTGAAAATATGGTTTGTAGTGTCAGAGTCCCTCCGATGGTTATCATGTCCATGAGGAGACCGATATTTGTATATATTCTGTGGTCGAGGATGCTTCACAGCCCGACAATCGCCATTCAAACTGTGCCTTAAGGCTGAAAAGATAAAAAAAAAAATGGAAGTGTCAATAGGCTTCAATTCCTATGTTAGCGTAAGGGTTTGATAACCAGCTTTCAAAACATCATTTTCAAATTAAAAGAAAAGCTTTTGCAAATAAAATCAAGCACTTTTTCAAATCAAATCAAAGACTTTTTGCAAATCAAGTCAAACCCTTCGTATATAGGTTCACCGAAGCAAAACACTACTTTCAATCAATCAAACATAGGCCCAATTTTCAAACAGCATTCACACATGCATTTCACTTTTAAGGGAAATATTAAAAAGATGCGGTATCGTGTTTACACGGGAGTTGTGGGGCGCCTAACACCTTTTCCACACTTAACCAAGCCCCCGAGCTCAAAACTTCAGTTTCAAAGATCAAGTGTCGACAGTGTCCAGCAATTGGGCCTCTTTCAAACAAAACTCGGTTGAGTTGGTACAACCATTTTCAAATCTACCAACTGGCGACTCTGTAAAACGTTCAAATTGTCGACATGATATATGTTGGCCTTTATCCTAAAAAATCCTTCAAAACCTTTTTCCTAAATAAAAAGAGTGAGGGTAGAGATAACTTAGGAAGAAATGAAAGATCCGGGTTGTGACCCGACCCGAGGATTTTTTAACTAACGTTGACACATGGAAATCAAAGTACATTTGCTAAACATCCCCTTAAATGTACTTATTGTAATGGTGACAATCATGTCAAAGAAACTTGTTTCAAATTGAATGGATATCCTCCAAAGAAGAAGACAGGGAAATTTAATGGAGCTAATGGTCAGAATTTTAGGCCTCTTTCAAAAGGAAAACAGTATACAAACAATGCAAATATGACATCATCCATATCCAATTTTCAACCAAACTTTCCTGTTCAAACTTTTCAGTCTAACATGAATCACCAGAATCAGTCTATGGACACTCTATATCAATGGAACAGATGCAGAATCAGTTAGTTCACATGAATCATATGATGAATATGCTCATGATTAATAAAGGTGTTAAATCACCAGAAGATCATGTTGTAGGTATGGTTTATTCCATGTTTTCTTCCAGCACATAGAATAAGTTTTCTTGGATTATTGATACAGGAGCAACAGATCATATGTGTGCACAGTTAGATATTATGCATGATGTTAAAACCTTGTTACAACAAATTCGTCTTGCCTTGCCAAATGGTAATACTGTTCCCGTGAGCAAAATTGGCACTGTTACTTTAACACCATTATTAACCTTACACAATGTTCTTTTTGTTCCAAATTTCACATATAACTTGTTATCTGTAACCAAGTTAACCAAGGACTCAAATTGTTCAATTCAATTCCATTCACATCAATGCATTTTTCAAGCCCAGAACCAGATGACAATTTTGGCCATTGGAAAGGAGAATGGTGTGCTATATCATCTGCACATTCCTCAATCTACTGTGACCATTGATGCAGCTGGTGGTTCAGCTTTTCAATCTCTTATTTCATCTTCTGTTAATTTTAGTCTTACAAATAAAGCTAGTGCATTGTGGCACATGAGGCTTGGGCATGCTTCTACTACAGTTCTTCATAAAATTCCATGTATCACATCTTTTATGTCTGAAACTTGTACCAAGACTTGTTCTATATGTCCTATTTCTAAGCAGTGTAAACTTTCATTTCCTAAATCTAGTACAAATCATGCTACTTCAGCTTTCCAGTTGTTATATATTGATGTTTAGGGACCATATGCTTTTGAGACAACAAGAGGTTGTAAATATTTCCTTACCATAGTAGATGATCACGCTAGAGCTACATGGACTTTTCTGATGTCCACAAAACAACATGTGTTTCAGATTCTTATTGATTTCTTTTCTTATGTTAAGAATCAATTTAACACCACAGTTAAAATTTTCAGAACTGATAATGGAACTGAGTTTTTCAATAAAACTCTCTCACCTTTTCTGGCATCTCATGGTGTTATTCATTAAAGTTCTTGTGTAGATAATCCTCAACAAAATGGAAGAGTAGAAAGAAAACACATACATCTTTTAGAGATAGCTAGAGCTTTAAGGTTTCATGCTGACCTACCTATTCAGTATTGGGGAGAATGTTTACTCACTGCTACATATATTTTAAACAGATTGCCCACACATGTGTTACATTACAAAACCTCTTATGAAACCTTGTTTCTTCAGTCACCCACTTATGATCATCTAAAGGTTTTTGGTTGCTTATGTTATGCCTCAACTCATTCTGGAAATAAGTTTGCACCTAGAGCCATTAGGTGTGTCTTTCTTGGTTATCCACATGGTAAAAAGGGTTATAAGGTTTTAAATCTACAAACTAAACAAATTTTTGTCTCCAAGAGTGTAGTTTTTCATGAAACTACTTTTCCATTTTTAGAACCACCATCTCATAATTCTCAGGTTCATTTCCAAATTGTTCATCATAATCATAATCATTATGAACCAAATTGTTCTCCAAATTTACCAAATTTCTCACCAAATTTACCACATTGTTCACCAAATTTACCAAATTGTTCACCAAATACATAACCCATAATCCGTAATCCATGTATGCCTCCAACTTGTGGGGGGAGTAATACACATATCATATCAAACACAGCTGATGCAGCTGGTGTACTACACCAAGCAAATACAGCTGCACTGGTGCTCAGAAACAAAGTACTTGATGCTTTGTCAATGACAGCTAATGATAAGGATGTATGGACTTGACTATATTACCTCAGTGTATTTTAGTTTAACAAAGGTACGTACTTCCCTAGAAATAAGGAGTGACACTGATGAATGTAAAGTAAGTTGTACTAGCATGTATATATACATGCCAGCTACTATTGTAATAGATACTGAAAATAACAGAGTTAAGTTCTTTCTCTCTAGTTCTATATTTCGTCCTTTACTTTCAGTTTCATGGTTGAATAAACCTAACAAGTAAAATCTTTTTTAAACTCAAATAGTTAGACTTATATAATTTAATAATAAAATTCTTATATAAGTAAATATTATTAACATTAAGAATATGAATTTTAAAGAAAACTAAGTAAATTCAAAAATTGTATAAGAATAAGAGATAATGGTAAGTAGATAATTAATTATGATACTAATAATATAAATGAAAAGATTTTGAAATTAAATAAAGGATGAAAAAATAGTTGAGTGGATCTTTATTGTAAGAAAAACAAAATATTTTTATTGTGTTTATAAGTTAAATAAATCTCTTGTTTTAAAACAAAATAGTAATTTTTGTTGGAGACAATTTGTCATTCTTATGAAAGGAAAATACAACCTTCTACGCATATAGCCGATTATTAAAAGGGCTGAGAGCCTTCTAAAATTCACTTACATTTTTAGTTTGGTTGTTATGCTGTGCTCCGGCACAGTGGCGAAGCCACATGGGAACTTGTGGGGTCAATCGCCCTCACTGAAAAAAAAAATATTTTATAATGTAAAATAAATTTTAAAATTTTTAAGTATTATATATAAATTGATCCCACTAAAATTTTATAAATTTTCTATTATACGGGATCAAATTAAAAATTTATAACTTTGTCAATCAAATTTTAACCACATATGACTCATATCCTCTCAATATATGTATATCTCTCTATAATATTTTAAACTAAATAATAATCTAATTTATATTATTTTTAAAAATAAATAATGAATTACTTACTTATAAACAGTTGTGATTAAAAAAAGTCTATTATGAGTCAATATAGTGTATACATACTATATATTATTACTTATTATATTTTCATTGTAATATAGTGTGTATATATATGTGCCCCGAAAGTATAAACTATTAAAAAAATTGGCTCGGGGGCGCTGCCCCCGAAACCCCGCCAAGTTATTTTTAGCTTAGTAATAATTTCGACCCCAGTGACAAAAAAATCTGGCTTCACCACTGCTCCGGCAAATTGGTGCGGTGAAATAAAAAATTTAAAATTTTAAAATTACTGGCAAAAGTACGTTTTTATATGAAAGTTAAAATAATATTAATTGTACAAAAAGTGTAAATTAATTTAATTTTAAATAATATAATTATAAAATATTTAAAAAATATTACTACTTATAAAATTCATCTCAAACTCTTTTAAGTTTTTTTCTCACGTGCTTGTTCTCTTTATATTATTCCTATTACTATGTATAAATTTGGAGCCAATTAGATATAACCGCAATATGTCAAGCGTTATTATTTTCAAATATTAAAATAAATCACATCAATTTTTATTTTAAAAATATCTTAACACTTTAAAAAAAGGGCGAATGACAAAATTGTCCCCACAAATTTGGGTGAAAATTAATTTCATACTCAATATTTGGGATTATTCAATCAATACCTCGAATTATTTAAAAACGGCAATTGTAATCCTTTTGGCCGGAGTCCCCAATTTTATTATCGGAGATACACTGTTTGTCTACGAATTGGTAAATGTTCTATGTGTATAGCTTCATACCCTGTATTTTACTCCAAAAAACAGTTGCATCATTTCCCTCCAAAATGTTGGACTCATTTTCCATGAATGTTCATTGCCTTACATATATATATATGATAACGCCAAGATTTCGCCACACGCCTCAATCACCAAAAGCGCATTCAATCCTGCACAGAAAACACGTCAGCACCGGATCTCGAAGGCTTTAGTCCGCCGGGGATCGCTCCAGTGTGAGAATAAGTACAAGCCGAAAAAAGGGTTAACAATGGAGGTTGTGTGCTCTAGTATCTGGAGAGTAAAAATATCCTGTTACCTCTTGTGTTTAGTGTCCTGTACCCTAATATTCATCTCGTCACTTTGAATGTAGCCCCTTGGCTGACGTCATCTTATTTCATGCAGGTTTTATCAAATCCCTGTTCCCTACTAAGCCAATATTATGTCAAGTCCTCATTAATGAAGACGGCTTAAGACGACTTGACCCATCCCTTCAATCAGCCGCCTACTAATCTCATAGATTATAGTTAACCCATATTAGCCAAGATATGGGACCCACAAACAGCCACCTGTCCACTCCAAGATTTATCCGCCCAAGCCCAATCACCATTTAAATAATAGCCCAATGCTCCAAAGGTCCAAATAAACATGACCCGATCGGCCTAAATATTCACGGCCCAACATTGCCCCCCAGTCTTTTATCAAACGGCATGTTTGATGAAAGAGTATAGGAGACCGGCCCAACACCAAAGGAATTCAAATAAACTCGAACAGGGTCCAATTAACAAAAATCCTATATTCGGACAAAAACCCTTCAAATCCACCATCAAAAGCCAACCTTTAAAGTTCAAAAGTAACTGCCAGCTATTCACTTCCATCATTACCTTCATTAAATGTGAAGCCCTTGGGTTTCGTGAACCTTCGAAGGGACATCTCTATAAAGCCTCAAAGCTTCCAACTTAGACAGTTTTACCTGTTCATCAGAGATTCAAAGAATTCTAACTCTCTTCTTCTTCCGGCTTTCTCTCTCAACTTCTCTCAGTTTGCAATGGCTTCCCAAAACACAGAAAACACTACTCCGACTTCTGAAATTCCTCCATCCTCCAACCTGGCTGCTCCGAATCCTACTCAAACCATATCAGAAACAAATCCCAAATCTAAACCCTCATCTGGCAAGAATCCTTCACATCCCACCCCTAAGATCCCTCCTTTTGACTTTAAGGATGAGGAACAACACCCCATCGCCAATAACCCTTCTAATCTTACAGAGGATGATATCAACATCATCCGTGAGCGTTATACCATCCCAGATACTCATCATCTGAGGGTGCCGGCCCCTACTAAAAGAATGTACCAACGCCCTGAGGACTGGACCGCCATGCCCCTCACCTTTCTAGAAAAAGGAGTTCGTTTTCCCCTTCATTCCTTCCTCATCACCCTTCTAGGGTCTATAGGTGTCGGGTTCGCCCAATTAGCTCCCAACTCCTATATTCACATTCTTGCCTTCATCGCTTTCTGTAGAGAAATAGGGGTTTCCCCTTCTACTGACTTCTTCTTTACTCTCTTCACTTCGAGTAAGTCTCACGAACGAGGTTTCAAGGTGTTAGGCAAACAGGCCCCAAAACCTAACTCCAAGTTCGAGAAACGCCCCTAGATGGACACTCCTTCGAGCAACAAAAAGTGGTATGAGAAATGGTTCTTCATTAAAGGACCTGAGATTTCTTTTATTCCTGACTGAACCACTTCCGAGCACACTACCGCAGACCTTGGTGACATTCCAGAGGAACGGGTGAGGGAGATAGCAAAGTTTATAGAGAAGCTTCCAATGGAAGAATGGAGCTTCGCCCTTCTGAGTAAGCAAGTGTGGTTGTACGACCACAAATGTAAGTCTAAAGTCAATACTTGTATAATTTCTCCAATCTTTTTTAATAATTATTCTGAAATATCTTTCTTCAATTTTTGTAATATCTCCCATCAGACCCACTTCCTCCGATATAAAAGAATTAGAGGAATTCCTTTCTGCCAAACCAACCCAAGATCCTCCATAAGATCAAGAAACCGAAGCACAAACTTTCGAAGCCCAACATATCGAACCCCCAACTGCCGAATTAAACCCTGCCGAAGGGTCCAGCCAGCCTCGCCGAAAGAAGAGAGTAGCTAGGAAACCCAGACAGGCGCCAGCCATTTTATTAACTGAGAGTCTCCTTAACATGCCTACCGCTTATCATGCCAAAATCCTCCTCACCAAGAAACGAAAAGCCAAGACCAAAATTATACCTCTCACAACCGAAGAATTAAGAGTACCTCATTCGGAAGTTAATCAATCTCCACCTTCGCCAACCGAAACTGATGAATTCGAGGTCGAACCCAATTCTCCTCTTATTCGAAAGAAAAAGCACCCTATAGATGACCAACCATTTATAACAGCTGACCCTCTAATAACCGAAGACCAAACTCCACCCTACCAGCCAATACCCTCTCCACAACAACCAAACTCTCCTCTCTATGGATCAATGTCTGGAGATTCTCGATCGCCTAGTTTATGGCCTGACCAGGACGAAGACTTCCCTCTTTACCTTTACAACTCCTTCGTCCTCGACACAGACAACCACCATTTCGGCAATAGTTCCATTTCCGATTTGATCGAAGAGGGCTTGGCTAACCAAGCTAAAGTGAGTAAATTATTTTTACTTAACCATTTCAGTTTACAAATATCTTCCTGAGGCTTTTTATTAACTTTGAATAACTGTAGGCAAACGGAATCTTCGGGCGCCTCCACCAAAGGTACAAAGAAGCCGAAGCTGGGGAAGAGGCAGCCAGAAGAGAAAATGTCATTTTAAAGTCTGCTTTGGCCAGAGAGAAGAGCGAACACGAAAACATTCTCTTCAACTGCAAAGGCCTCCAAAATGATCTTATCAGACTTAAGGAACAACTGGCTGCATCCGAAGCTTTGTAACAAACAACCTTCCAATAAAACCAAGAACTTCAACGAGCCAACGAACAATTAACCCAAAACAACAAAAGCCTGACCAAAGCGGTTGCCGAAGCCAAGATCTCTGAAGAATGACACCTTGACCTTTGGGGCAAAGTCGAGAAGGAGCTTCGCGACCTCAAATTGGCTAGTCCCCCTCTTACCGAGGAGCTTCGAAAAGAGATTCAAATTGCATATCGCAAATCTCCCAAGTTTACAAATGAGATAGTTCAGATGTATGCCGAAGGCTATGAACAGGCCCGAAGCAAAGGCAAAGCAAAACTAGCTGCTGCCTCTCTGAACCCATTACTCCTTGATTCCTCTGATGAAGACGAAGAGTAATGGCGAAGATATCCTACCTTTTACTAATTTTATGAACTTGTAAAAATTTGAATCAACCGTGTAACTTCTTGCTTATGTTTAATGAAATATATCTTATTCCTTATTACTCCTTTTTAATTTATGTTATACTGTTGTTTAAATAATATATAATCTGAACTTAACAATTCAAATAAATAAAGTAATAATGTAAGGTAAAACTTACTCATCACCGAAGTGTTTCTGTATGTCATCTTTATGATGAACAGATTGTTGGGTTTGTACGAAATCGTGACGCAATCAAATTGCAAAAATTAGCGGAAGCATGGTATATCAGAGTTTAAAAAATTTCTACAAAACCATTACCCGGATCATCCTTTATGCAAATTATTAATTTAAAACGATAAATAAGAAGTTATGGAATCATACCCTTGTAGAACGAAGCTTCCACAGGTACTAGTTCAACTCCTTGTTCTTCGTGATCTCCTTGAATTTCCGGGTTAGATTCCTTTCTTTGATCAACGTTAGCCACCCAAGTGTTTGGCCTCTAGAGGTGATCCACCAAGGAAGAGAAATTATCAAGAAGGAGGGTGTTTGGCTTAACCTTAGTTTTCTATCCTCTATAGAAAAGGAGTACTCTCCAACAATTGGAATTGCATCAAATTAATATCTATTATAAGACTTCTCTTATATAGACATTGGTCAATCCTTCTAATCCTATTAGACATGGGATTTCTTTTAATTAATTAAACTCCTTTAATTAATTTAGGCTTCCCACCACATGGGAATAATTAATTAAATTCATTTAATTAATTTGTCTCCTAATCTTATTAGGAATAAATGAGAGTACTAAATATTAAATTAATTACTAAACTCCTTTAGAAATTAAAATAATAATAATTGTAATAATATTAATAAGACTCCTCTTATTAATTTATATTTAATATTTCCAAAATATTAAATAATAAACATTAAGCTATTTAATTTATTCTATCACCATAGATTAAATTAATTATACTTAATGCATTATTACGATTATGCCATTACCTTCTTAAATATTTATTCTTCCTTTTATGGTGTGACCCTTTAGGTTCTCCATATTAAACCGGTTGTGAATAAATCAATTAAAACAATTTTAATCTTATTTAAATAAATAAATTAAACTAATAATCTATTTAAATAAATAATATTTATTCTACAATAGGGATAAGCCTCCCTAGCGATCAACGACTTTCCAGATAATATAGATTTCAACATTAATCATAAAAGAACCTGTGAGTTAATAGTTCCGTACAATTCAATCCTTCCACCATTCAATGTCCCAATTAAATATAAGACATGGATTTACTGTCAAGTCTTATTTTATTTAATCATATATATTTCGATTAGAAAATGCACAACTCCAAATAATGCAAATTAGAAACTCCTTTCTAATTTCATTTCACCTTGGCCAAGGATTCCTGGGTTGTCATTTAACGAATCACATAGGACATATCTCCTCTTTTACTAGAGGTGGTAGATTCTTTATTGATCATTCATTATCTCCATATGTAACTCATTATACCCAAGCATACCCTATATATGCCTTAAAAGGTCTTAAGGAATAAGTCAAAGTATAATTTGTTACATATAAGATACTATGATGATCTCAAGTCCAAGGATCACTTGTACTACTATCACATTAGGAATTCCTATTGACATGCGAGTAAAACTCCATTAGGTATTCCATAGCGAATCACGTTCAGTGAACTTATTCTCCAATAAGCACCTACATACTTGCTTTAGTGTCTCCACACAAATGATCATGAGATCAATCATCCTCATCCAATGAGCAAGCAACATATGTACCAATCTATCCGGATTTACTAATCCCCTTTTTAGTAATCCCACGATTGGGAACTATTTTAGTTTTAAAACTTTCTAAGAATTTAGATCTCATTAGCATGATCATCATCATGATTCTAAAAGCTTTGCTTAAAACTATGGGTTATTTACATATTATAAAAACAGCAACATGTAGATAATTAAATGCCTTTAATAAATGAATATTTTATTAATAAATAAATAAGATTGTTTACAAAGTACGTGCTTTATCATCATACATGATTGGCTTGTATGCACACTACTATCAATCTCCCACTTGCACTAAAGCCAATCGCCATGGTATCTCATACCCATCTTCTCTAAGTGACGATCAAACTGCTGTTGTGTTAAAGCTTTAGTAAATGGATCTGCAATGTTGTCTTGAGAGTCTACACTCTCCTTTTTCAATGATTTTTTTTTTTTTTTTTTAATCAAAGTGCCGCAACACATGTTTAGATTCAAGATGAGACTTAGGAACTATTCCTAGTTCTGTAATAAACTTTTCATCCGAAACATCAACTTGCAGCTTCACTTACAGTTATATACTTTGTCTTTGTCACTAACCCAGCAACTTTTGCTGTTTGAAACCTTTCCAATTTACTGCACCATCTTTTAAGGTAACGACTTACCATAAAGTGGATTTTGCTGTCGTCTTGGTCAGTCTAAAAACTTGAGTCTGTTTAGTCTTCTAGTTTAATTCAGACCCATCATGTGTCATGATGACATCCTTAGTGTCAGTTAAATACTTTGAGATGTTTATCACTGTCTCACAGAGATCTTCTCCAGAATATGACTGATCAACATCAAGTCTTGTATATTTCATTGCATACATAATAGTTACTTATGCGATCTCTCTTTTACTGAGGATAATTTTAGAGAGATACACTCCATGGCTCATCATCATGAGGCACCTTTTGGAGTTACCATGCTAAACGCCTTTAGCATCAAATGAATATACGTTTCCATGGGTTAAGCCGAACATCCTTTTAAATCTATTAATACAGATTTATATCCCCAATGTGGGATGTTCTACCCAAATCATTCATGGAGGAATGTTTAGACAACTTTATTTTGATCGATTTTAGCATAGAAATTTCATTCCCTATCAGTACTATATAATCAACATATAATACAAGGAATAAAACTGCGCTCCCACTAACCTTTTTGTACACACATGGTTCATCGTCATTTTTGATAAAATCAAACTCTTTGATTGTCTCATCAAAACGAATGTTCCATCTACGAGAAGCTTGCTTCAATCCATAAATGGATCGTTGCAGCTTACAGACTTGATTTATTCCAACCTTTGAAACAAATCCCTCTGGCTGTGTCATATACACATCCTCCTCAAGTTTTCCATTGAGGAAGGCCGTTTTCACGTCCATCTGCCAGATCTCATAGTCGTTATAATCTGCAATCGCAAGCAAAATCCGAATGGACTTGAGCATAGCTACTGGTGAAAAGGTTTCATCATAGTCAACTCCTTGTCTTTGTTTGAAACCTTTTGCAACCAGTCGGGCCTTATAGGTCTCTACCTTGCCGTCCGCTCCAGTCTTTCTTTTAAAGACCCATTTACACCCAATAGGCTTAATGCCTTCAGGTGGTGAAACCAAAGTCCATACTTTGTTTTCATATATGGAGTCCATTTCGGATTTCATGGCTTCTAGCCATTTCCCTGAGTCTTTATTACTCATAGCCTGTTCGTAATTCAATGGATCATCATCATTCATGATGTGTACCTCATCGTCATCCTTTATAACGAATCCATACCTCTCAGGTATCTTCGGTACTCTCCCAGATTTACGAACAGGGTGTGGCATAGTAGGTTCTTCTACTTGGTCAGGTACCTGACTTTGATCCGTGGTAATTTGTGGTTCTTGAACTTCTTCAAGATATATCTTACTCCCACTGACCCCTTCATGGATAAACTCCTTTTCCAAGAAGGCAGCATGTTTCGCAACAAACACCTTTTGATCAGTTGGATGATAGAAATAATACCCTACAGTTTCTTTAGGGTATCCCACAAATCTACACTTTTCGAATTTAGTCTGTAGCTTATCATGTTCAAACTTTTTGACATAAGCTGGACAACCCCAAGTCTTAACATGCTTAAGATTTGGTTTCCTCCCCTTCCACATCTCATATGGAGTCTTTGGGGCGGATTTGGTAGGTACCTTGTTAAGTAGGTATACAGCCGTTTCTAGGGCATATCCCCAGAAGGAAATTAGAAGGTCGGTAAAACTCATCATGGATCGAACCATGTCTAACAGTGTTCGATTTCTCCTTTCAGATACTCCATTTAACTGTGGTGTACCTGGAAGAGTCCATTGTGAGATTATACTATTTTCATTGAGACAATAGAGAAACTCACCGCTTAAGTATTCTCCACCTCGATCTGATCGAAGTATCTTTATACTCTTGCCCGTTTGTTTCTCTACTTCACTTCTGAACTCTTTGAACTTTTCAAATGATTCTGACTTGTATTTCATTAAATACACATATCCAAATCTTGAGTGATCATCAGTGAAAGTAATAAAATAAGAATACCCACCCCGTGCACTTGTTGTCATAGGTCCACAAACGTCTGTGTGAATCAATGCCAACAACTCTGTAACTCTTTCTCCTTTTCCACTAAAAGGAGATTTAGTCATTTTACCCATGAAATAAGATTCACAAGTTGGATATGATTCATAATCAGATAACTCAAGGAGCCCATCTTTATGCAACTTGGATAATCTTGTTTCATTGATATGACCGAGTCTACAGTGCCACATGTAAGTATAATTAATATCATCTATTTTCCTTTTCTTAGTTTGTTCAATTTGAAAAATATTTTCTTGTAAGTCAAGTGTATAAAGTCCATTTCGCAAATTTCCAATACCATATAAAACATCGTCTTTATAAATAGAACAACTATTGTTCTTTATAACAACGTTAAATCCTTCCATATCCAATACAGAAATTGAAATAATGTTTTTAATAATATTCGGAACATAATAACAATTATTAAGATAAATGAACTTGCCCGAAGACATTGCTAAATAATAAGTTCCTACAGCTAATGGAGCAACCTTTGCTCCATTCCCCACTCGTAGGATCACCTCATCATTGTTCAGCTTTCTACTTCTGACCAGTCCCTTCACATTATTACATATGTGAGAACCACAGCCGGTATCTAATACCCAAGTAGAATTTTGACTTTCTGAAAAATTAATTTCAATCATGAACAAACCTTGATTGGAAGTCGAAGCTTCTCCAAGCTTCTTCTTTGCCAGAAACTTCTTGCAGTTCCTCTTCCAATGACCCGGCTCGTTGCAATGGAAGCACATTCCTTTGCTAGCTGGATCAGATTTCTTTTGTTCATTTATGTTCACTTTGCCCTTGGTCATCCGAGATCGGAAGAGCTCCTTAGATATCTCATATCTAGCAGTCCTACTTTGTTCACCATACAACTCCTTGAGGTGAATCAACATAGTAAGAGCATCCATATTTTCGTGCTGACGCTGAAGCTCGTTATTCATGGATGCGAGCATGATGCATTGAGCCACAGATGCATCATCTTGCCACTTTACAATGGTGGCAATCTCTTCCTCAGAGACTGTTTCTGGAACAGTTCCAGGGACAGGTGAGTTTAGGACATAAGAAATCTTTTCAGCAGTGAGAACTATTCTCAGATTTCTTAGCCAGTCCGTATAATTCGGCCCGGTAAGCTTATTAGCATCAAGTATGCTTCGCAGTGAAATTAGTGATTTTGACATTTTTAAAATTCTGCATGTGAAAAACAACATTTTAGCAAACATTCATTTTATTAATTTTGCATACCAAAATAAATTTAGGTCTTTATTTTAAATTGGTATCTCCCACTATTTTTATCAAACTATATTACCCTCACTTATATAGTTCGGCAACATCTAATTAAAGATTTGCTAGTGAGAATAAGGATCCCATTTCAAATGTATATAACCTTGTGGATAGTACAACAAGCGATATACAAATAAATAGGTAGACAACTCTTGTCAATTACAACACTATATAACTCCTTTTATTTTGCCTCTTAAATCATAATGGTCAAATGTGTGCACATCCGAACTAAAATGATTTAAGTTAAGTCCAGCCTAGCACTTCCATAAATTCAAAAAAGAAAAATGTTCGTCCTTGTGGATAGCACAACAAGACTAGATCGTTCAATTTTCTTGATAAACATCAAATGTGATTAATTAACATCTTAAATACGCAATACTCGCCTTGTGGATAGCACAACAAGCTCATATTAAATATTTAATACTCTATTAATTTATCATGCTAGAAGGCGACGTTCGATATTCCAAATATCATTTGAACGCTTCGGACTTAATATTATTTCTTTGAGGGGTTTGTTATTATTTGTCTCATCTTGTTTAGCGCGCATGCACATATATATATAAAATACGCGTCATTTTATTAAACATGCGAAGCATGTTTACATAAAATATAATATATATAATATTTAGCATTCAATATAGAATATTATATTCTACCCGGATTGATTATGGACTTTTATTCTAGTTTGGTTCACTAGAGCCACCAAGTGAACCAAAAGGTCAAACCTAGGAGTGCAAGAATTTAAATTTAAATATAACTATTACATTTAAATCCGGGCTCCATACAAACGGGTCTTCACGCGCTCCTTGCTCCTTGGTCTCCAATTTCTTCAAGATAATTCTAACTATTCTTATTACATTAAACTATTTAATTTAAATAGAAACCTTGATCAACAGTCAAGGGGAAGTACATAGGAGGGAGATAGAATTTTACATCAAGAAAAAAAAAATTAGAGAAGACGAGGTACGCAGACCCCATTTAATAAAACCCATTCATTCAAGCATTCAACTAAAATAAAATCCAATCACATTGGTCAAATAGTCCATAATCAATCCCCATTTATTTTCATACATATCACCATATATATCAATAAATAAATATTCATCTCATGAATTAAAACATTCCATATATATATGAGTATCATTTAATGGGCAATTTTAAATTGCATGAAATCCAATTTCAAGATTAAAATAAACTCTTTATTTTAATTATAAAATTATTTAGAATATAATATATAAATATATCATTTTTATTTTTTTTAAAAAGTCACCTTCTTTTATTAAAAGAGTCCTGCAGGTTTATTAAAAAAGTCCTTTCCTGATGGGTCACCTTCTTTTTGGAGTAAGAAAGAGAAAACACCTTTTCTTTGCAGAATTCAAGATTAGCACCAAAAAAAAAAAAATTGTGATTCGTCCCAAAAAAAGTCTTTTTTTTTTCTTAAAAAATATAATTTTATACAATAAAATTATGCCCAATAAATTATTTTAAATACATACCCATATGTATATGAAATCAAAAAAAAAATTAATAATTGCATAAAGATTTGGCTCTGATGCCATTGTTGGGTTTGTACGAAATCGTGACGCAATCAAATTGCAAAAATTAGCAGAAGCATGGTATATCAGAGTTTAAAAAATTTCTACAAAACCATTACCCGGATCATCCTTTATGCAAATTATTAATTTAAAACGATAAATAAGAAGTTATGGAATCATACCCTTGTAGAACGAAGCTTCCACAGGTACTAGTTCAACTCCTTGTTCTTCGTGATCTCCTTGAATTTCCGGGTTAGATTCCTTTCTTTGATCAACGTTAGCCACCCAAGTGTTTGGCCTCTAGAGGTGATCCACCAAGGAAGAGAAATTATCAAGAAGGAGGGTGTTTGGCTTAACCTTAGTTTTCTATCCTCTACAGAAAAGGAGTACTCTCCAACAATTGGAATTGCATCAAATTAATATCTATTATAAGACTTCTCTTATATAGACATTGGTCAATCCTTCTAATCCTATTAGACATGGGATTTCTTTTAATTAATTAAACTCCTTTAATTAATTTAGGCTTCCCACCACATGGGAATAATTAATTAAATTCATTTAATTAATTTGTCTCCTAATCTTATTAGGAATAAATGAGAGTACTAAATATTAAATTAATTACTAAACTCCTTTAGAAATTAAAATAATAATAATTGTAATAATATTAATAAGACTCCTCTTATTAATTTATATTTAATATTTCCAAAATATTAAATAATAAACATTAAGCTATTTAATTTATTCTATCACCATAGATTAAATTAATTATACTTAATGCATTATTATGATTATGCCATTACCTTCTTAAATATTTATTCTTCCTTTTATGGTGTGACCCTTTAGGTTCTCCATATTAAACCGGTTGTGAATAAATCAATTAAAACAATTTTAATCTTATTTAAATAAATAAATTAAACTAATAATCTATTTAAATAAATAATATTTATTCTACAATAGGGATAAGCCTCCCTAGCGATCAACGACTTTCCAGATAATATAGATTTCAACATTAATCATAAAAGAACCTGTGAGTTAATAGTTCCGTACAATTCAATCCTTCCACCATTCAATGTCCCAATTAAATATAAGACATGGATTTACTGTCAAGTCTTATTTTATTTAATCATATATATTTCGATTAGAAAATGCACAACTCCAAATAATGCAAATTAGAAACTCCTTTCTAATTTCATTTCACCTTGGCCAAGGATTCCTGGGTTGTCATTTAACGAATCACATAGGACATATCTCCTCTTTTACTAGAGGTGGTAGATTCTTTATTGATCATTCATTATCTCCATATGTAACTCATTATACCCAAGCATACCCTATATATGTCTTAAAAGGTCTTAAGGAATAAGTCAAAGTATAATTTGTTACATATAAGATACTATGATGATCTCAAGTCCAAGGATCACTTGTACTACTATCACATTAGGAATTCCTATTGACATGCGAGTAAAACTCCATTAGGTATTCCATAGCGAATCACGTTCAGTGAACTTATTCTCCAATAAGCACCTACATACTTGCTTTAGTGTCTCCACACAAATGATCATGAGATCAATCATCCTCATCCAATGAGCAAGCAACATATGTACCAATCTATCCGGATTTACTAATCCCCTTTTTAGTAATCCCACGATTGGGAACTATTTTAGTTTTAAAACTTTCTAAGAATTTAGATCTCATTAGCATGATCATCATCATGATTCTAAAAGCTTTGCTTAAAACTATGGGTTATTTACATATTATAAAAACAGCAACATGTAGATAATTAAATGCCTTTAATAAATGAATATTTTATTAATAAATAAATAAGATTGTTTACAAAGTACGTGCTTTATCATCATACATGATTGGCTTGTATGCACACTACTATCACAGATCACCGAATATTCCATAAGAATATTTATTCCGGAGAACTTATAATAACATCCAAGCTTATAACTGGAGACCTCGTTCTTCTCCCAGAGCCGAATGGGTTCAATCCCGAAGATATTCCACTTCGCTACGAGGAGTCGAAGGGATCCATCCTTATAACAATTTGGTAACCTCGTTCTCTCCGAGAGACGAACGGGTTCGACCAATCAATATTTCGCTTTGCTACGAGGAGACGAAGGAATCCAACCTTATTCCCAGCTGGTAACCTCGTTCTCTCCGAGAGCCGAACAGGTTTAACCCAAAGATATTCCACTTCGCTACGAGGAGTCGAAGGGATCCATCCTTATAACAATTTGGTAACCTCGTTCTCTCCGAGAGCCGAACAGGTTCGACCAATCAATATTTCGCTTCGCTACGAGGAGACGAAGGAATCCAACCTTATTCCCAGTTGGAAACCTCGTTCTCTCCGAGAGCCGAACAGGTTTAACCCAAAGATATTCCACTTCTCTACGAGGAGTCGAAGGGATCCATCCTTATAACAATTTGGTAACCTCGTTCTCTCCGAGAGCCGAACGGGTTCGACCAATCAATATTTCGCTTCGCTACGAGGAGACGAAGGAATCCAACCTTATTCCCAGCTGGCAACCTCGTTCTCTCCGAGAGCCGAACAGGTTTAACCCAAAGATATTCCACTTCACTACGAGGAGTCGAAGGGATCCATCCTTATAACAATTTGGTAACCTCGTTCTCTCCGAGAGCCGAACAGGTTCGACCAATCAATATTTTTCTTCGCTACGAGGAGACAAAGGAATCCAACCTTATTCCCAGCTGGCAACCTCGTTCTCTCCGAGAGCCAAACAGGTTTAACCCAAAGATATTCCACTTCGCTACGATGAGTCGAAGGGATCCATCCTTATAACAATTTGGTAACCTCGTTCTCTCCGAGAGCCGAACGGGTTCGACCAATCAATATTTCGCTTCGCTACAAGGAAACGAAGGAATCCAACCTTATTCCCAGCAGAGCCGAATAAGTTTAACCCAAAGATATTCCACTTCGCTACGAGGAGTCGAAGGGATCCATCCTTATAACAATTTGGTAGATAAATCAGTCTTGAAGAAAAAAGCCATCTTTATTGATAACTGCTATCATAATTATAGATTCCTGTATTTCGACGCCGACCCTACTGAAAATATTTACGAAGTCTTCCAGCATGCCAAGTATTCTTTATCTCAGACCCATCTAATGCTCGCAATCGGTAAGTCCCTGGCTTTGGCACACCAAAAACTTCATAAGGGCCTTCCCAATTTGGCATGAGCTTCCCCATATTCTGGGGCGTAGAAGCTTCTACTTCCCGAAGAACAAAATCTCCAACTTCAAACCTTCGGTGCTTTACCCCTTTATTGTAATGCTTAGCAACACGACGTTGATATGCTGCCAATTTTATCAAGGCTGCCTCCCTAACTTCTTCAACTAGATCCAAATTGACTTTAAGTCCCTCATCATTATACACATCCTTGAACTGACTGACCCAAAGACTTATAGACCCAATTTCCATGGGCACTAAAGCATCTAAACCATAAGCCAGTCTAAAAGGCGAATCTCCTGTTGTAGTCCTTGTCGTAGTTCAATAAACCCGTAATACGCTGAGCAACTCCTCAGGCCATCTTCCTTTTGCATCGTCCAATCTTCTTTTAATCCCATTCAAGAGTATTCTGTTGGTTACCTCAACTTGCCCATTAGACTGAGGATGAGCGACCGAAGTCTTTCTATGTTGAATACCCAACTCTTTCAAGAATGCTTCAAATTTGGAACCAACAAACTGTCGACCATTATCCGAAACTACTGCCATGTGGATGCCAAAGCGAAACACCACATTCTCCTTCAAAAACTTCAAGCATTCTTGCTCCGTAATCAGCCGAAGTGGTTTTACCTCTACCCACTTAGTCATGTAATCAATCGCCACAATAACGAAGCTAACTTGCCCTTTTGCCTTCTGTAGTGGACCCAGTATATCTATCCCCCAGACAGCAAAAGGTATAGGAGATAAAACTGAGTATAGCTCTTCTGGTGGCTGATGTGGGATCGGACCATTTAGCTGGCATTTCTGGCACTTCTTCACATATTCGGTAGCTTTCTTAAAAATTGTAGACCAATAATATCCTTGACGAAGCACTTTATATACTAACGACTTCCCAGCCATGTGATCACCGCAAATTCTTTCATGAACCACCCGAAGGGCATACTCAGCCTCAGATGGAACCAAACACTTCAGCAAAGGAGACGAATAAGCCCTTTGATAATGATCTCCATCAATAAGCACAAAGTTTGCGCTTTTATACTTCACTTTCTTTGCTAACATCTGGTCCGAAGGTAGTACGCCATCTGCCAGATAGTTTATATATGGCGTCATCCAGCAATTAGATCGCTCGATGCACATCACTTCCCTGTGCTGGATGCTGGGTTGCTTCAAAACTTCCAAGTAAACTGACCTATCAAAAGCACTCGATTCAGTTGTAGCCAGTTTTGACAAAGCATCGGCATTTGAATTATCAGTTCGACCAACCCCTTGAAACTCATAAGAGTCGAAGTACTGAAGCCGATCTTTCAACTCTGTAAGATATTTAACCATTTTCGAGCCCCGAGCTTCATATTCCCCTGAAACTTGTTTGACGACCAGCTGAGAATCACTGTAGATGATCAGCTTCTAAACCTCCAAGATTTTTGCCAATCTCAACCCGGCTAACACTGCTTCATATTCAGCCTCGTTATTCGTTACCCTGAACCCAAACCTGATAGCCTGCTGTACTTTGAATCCCTCCGGACTCATTAGAATGATTCCAGCACCATTGATGTCCGAAGCAGAAGATCCATCAACATATAACGTCCAAGAACTGTATGACTGCTGAAGTGTTGCTACCATTTTTGTAGATCTCTCAGCTTCATTCGGACTCTCATCAGCTTCGGAGAATGAGCATTCTACCACAAAATCGGCCAAGGCTTGACCTTTAATAGCTGTTCACGGATGATACTCTATAAAGAATTAAGGTAGCTCGATCGTCCACGCAGCGAGTCTTCCCGAAACCTCTGGCTTTCCCAACACCTTCTTTAGTGGTTGATCCGTGTATACCACAATTATCCGACCTTGAAAATATTGTCTAAGCTTTCGACTAGCTACTATCAGAGCGAAGACAAATTTCTCAAGGTTTGGATACCTTGTCTCTGCATCCCTAAGGGCATGGTTCACATAGTAAACCGGGTGCTGCTTACCCCCAACTTCACGCACCAGAACTGCTCCTACTGCTAGTGAAATTGCAGCCAGATACAAATACAAAGGTTCAGCAGGAATTGGTTTCACCAACAAAGGTGCCGAAGATAAATATTTCTTTATCCCCTGGAAAACGTCTTCACTCTCCGAAGTCCACTGAAACGTCTTTGTATTCTTCGGTCCTTTTAACGTGTCAAAGAACGACAAACATCTTTCTGCCGATTTAGACATGAACCTCCGCAACGCTGCTATCCGACCCGTCAGAAACTGAACATCTTTATAGGATTGTGGAGTCTTAATATCCAAGATAGCTTGAATCTTCTCCGGGTTTGCCTCGATACCTCTTTTGCTGACCAAATAACTCAAAAATTTGCCTGCTCCAAGTCCGAAGGTGCACTTGGTCGGATTTAGTTTCAAATCATAATGTTGAACCGTCTGGAAGCACTCCTCTAGATCGTCCAGATGACCACGAATTGACATGGTCTTTACTATCATACCATCGACATAAACCTCCATATTCTTCCCCAGCTGATTTGTGAAGACGTGGTTCATCATTCTCTGATAGGTAGCTCCCGCGTTTATCAGCCTGAACGACATCTTCTTGTAGGCGTATACCAACCGATGAGTAATAAAAGTTGTCTTCGGGATATCCTCCTTGCACATAGAAATCTGATGATATCCCGAAAAAGCATCCATAAAGCTAAGTAAGGCATACCCCGAAGTTGCATCAATGAGCTGATCGATGTGAGGCAAAGGATAAAAGTCTTTCGGGCATGCCTTATTCAGATCGGTATAATCTATGCAAACCCGTCACTTTATATTCTGCTTCTGCACCAGAACTACATTGGCCATCCACTCCGGATAATCGATCTCAAAGATAAAGTCTGCGACTAGTAACTTCGCTATTTCCTCATCGATTATCTTTTGTCTTTCTGGCGCAAAGATCCTCCTCTTCTGTCGAATTGGCTTCCTCGTTGGATCCACGTTCAGTCTATGTTCGACCACTCTATGACTCACTCTAGGCATATCACTGGGGATCCAAGCAAAGATATCGGCATAACACCAAAGCAGCTCCATCAGGTTTGACCGGAAAGGTTTTGGCAGTCCCGAACCTATCTTCACAGTCTTTTCCTTCTTCCCTGGTATCAGTTCAATCTCCTCAGTCTCTTCTGCTGGCATAACCAATGACTCCGTGCTGCTTTCTGTAAACATCTCAATTTCGATGGCCATAGTTTGCTTCTGCCTACTAACCCCTACTCCCGACGTGATCAAAGCATTCTGATAACACCTTCTCGCCAAGTCCAGATCTCCTGCAACTTCCCCAACTTCATGTGGAGTCGAAAACTTAATTTTGAAATAGGGAATTGATGTAACTGCCTGAAGAGCTGTCAAAGTAGGTCTCCCCAAAATAGCATTATATATAGAATCCACATGTACAACATAAAATTTACACATAATTTGAACCTGTTGAGGATCCGTTCTGAAGACAACTGGCAACTCGATAGTTCCCGCCACTTTGACTGGATCATTGCTGAAGCCATACAAAGGAGCCTTCTGCCCAATTTCCATCTTCTGACCATCCAAAGGCATCCTATGGTATGCATGTGCGTACAGAATATCCACCGAAGACCCATTATCTATCATCATCCTCTTCATGTCCACCGAACCCACTTGCGCAGTAATCACCAGAGCTCCTTCATGCGGTTCGATTGATTTTGAAGGGAAATCATCATCTGTAAAGAAGATGACCGCCTCTGGATATGCCCTCTCAGCCTTTAGAGACTTACCCGTCACCGCCATTACCGAATCTAGATAGCCTCGACGCTTCTTCCCAGTAACCTTACCAAAGTTACCCCCAGTGATCACATCTACAACGTGTCGCGCCTACTGATTCTGAACTGGCTATTCTGGCTAGGCTGCTTGAGCAGGAACCCTATTCCTCGGCTGCTCCCTTGGTTGTTCTTGACCCGCCACATACTGAACTAGAGCTCCACTTTGAACTTTCCTTTTAATGAACTCTTTCAAGTCCCAGCAGGAATTCGTATCATGTCCAGCCGCCCGATGATAGTCACAATACCTATGAGGATTCCCACCTCCGGGTCTAGGGTTACCCTGAGGTTGCTCGAAATAAGCCTGGTCCTTTATCCGCTCCAGAATAGTAGCCCAATCTGTGTTAAGTTGAGTATATACCTTATTCACCTTCGGACCGGGAACAGGCGGACGATCTCCTCTTGGTACCCAATTGCTGTTATACCTCCTCTGGTTACCGTTAAATCGATCATTGTTGCCACCACTCTGCTTATGACTGCTATCGGATTTCTCCTTATCTTTGTCCTTCGCCTTCTCCGTAGAACCACGCTTCAGGCTGTTCATTGCCTCTTCAACCACTATGAACCCTTCCGCCTTTTCAAACGCTTCGGCTATGCTCTTCGGATGATTGAACATCAGCTTTTTTACCAACTTTTCAGACTTCACCAGATCCAAGCCGTTGTGAAATACCCCACAGCCTGAAGATCGTTGAGATTTGACACTTGCCCCACCGCTTCTCTGAACCTTTTCACATACTGACCCAGAGTCTCGTTCGAATACTGCCTAACCTGTGCTAATGACCCCGTTGGTTTCCCTTTTCTCTTATTGCTACCGAACCGAGCATGGAACTTGTCACATAAATCAGCCCATGATGAGATCGAGTACGAAGACAAAGTCCCCATCCACTGCCTTGCATCTTTTCTCAATGTCATCCCAAAGGTCTGACACTTTGCCGCATCCGAATAGTCGTAATAATCCATCAACCTTTTAAATGCCTGGCTGTGGTCATATGGATCTCCTGAGCCATCATAACTTTCCATATGAGGCAGCTTCTTATTAGGATCAGCCTTCTCCCGAAGGATTTTCGTACAGAAGGGAGATACCTTCTTTTCCGAAGTCTCTTTCCCTTGCTGAACTTCGGCCAATTGCTTTCGAAGTTCTTTGAGCTCTTGGGCTTAGAGTTCAACTCCTTCTGGCTTCGGGTTTGGCTTTGGCGAAACTTCCCTCTTCGGGGAGTACTTCTTCCTTAAGGAACTCTTCTTCTTACGATCAATTCAACCGAAGCGAGAATCCACAGGGCGGTGTGCCCTCTTCAGACTTCTCGGAGAATGACCACTTTATCGGCTTCGGCTACTATCCTCTTCACTATACTGAGAATAATATTCAATACGAGGTACCTTCTTAGAAGCTTCAGGAGATCGTCCCCTTGCTCTGTGTCCTGTCGTTACCTTCACCCCGAGAGTCCTCATGGCGAGATGTCCTCCTCAGATCTTCGGGAATACGACGTATTTCTCCACTTCGGGTAGGAGAATGGCTCCGAAGCCTATTTTTCGAACGTCTAGAATTTTCATCACGCCTTGTTTGCTTATCCAAAGATCTACCCTGCTCTTTGGGGTTGAGTATAACTGGATGCTCCACCTTCCAACTTAGCCACAAGAATCATCTGTTTAGCAATCTCCTCCCTTTGTTGCAGAAGTGCCTTCAAAGCTATGTCAGTTTCTTGTGCCATCTTTGCTAAAGTAGACGCCTTGTCCACCGGTCCTTCTTGGTACTGGGTTCTAAGCAGTGTGCCTTCTACCCTTTTCTGATCTTTAACAGGTCTTTTACTGGTAGTAGCGAATAACTTCCTTTTAGCATCACCATGATCTCTTGCACGTGACCTCTCTGGAACATCCTGTGACCCGAGCCTTTCATGAACATTCTTTGAAGGACCCAACCTATCTTTTACAGAAACCCTCAGTTGAGAAGAACAGCAGAGAGCTGCCCTTCAACTGCAACCGTCTTACTTTTCTCCATAACTTCCGATATAGGACGTTGAATAACTGTGATTGAAAACCAGAATCACTAGAAAGCCCCTTCTTCTAGCGCCAATGTTAACGCCAAGATTTCGCCACGCGCCTCAATCACCAAAAGCGCGTCCAATCCTACACAAAAACACGTCAGCACCGGAGCTCGACGGCTTTGGGCCGCCGGGGATCGCTCCGGTGTGAGAATAAGTACAGGCCGAAAAAAGGGTTCACAATAGAGGTTGTGTGCTCTAGTATCTGGAGAGTAAAAATATCCTGTTACCTCTTGTGTGTAGTGTCTTGTACCCTTATATTCATCTCATCACCTTGCATGTAGCCCCTTTGCTGACGTCATCTTATTTCATGCAGGCTTTATCAAATCCCTGTTCCCTACTAAGCCAATATTATGTCAAGTCCTCATTAATGAAGATGGCTTAAGACGGCTTGACCCATCCCTTCTATCAGCCGCTTACTAATCTCATAGATTATAGTTAACCCATATTAGCCAAGATATGGGACCCACAAACAGCCACCTGTCCACTCCAAGATTTATCCGCCCAAGCCCAATCACCATTTAAATAATAGCCCAATGCTCCAAAGGTCCAAATAAACATAACCCGATCGGCCCAAATATTCACGGCCCAACATTGTCCCCCAGTCTTTTATCAAACGACATGTTTGATGAAAGAGTATAGGAGACCGGCCCAACACCAAAGGAATTCAAATAAACCTGAACAGGGTCCAATTAACGAAAAACCCATATTCAGACAAAAACCCTTCAAATGCACCATCAGAAGCCAACCTTTAAAATTCAAATGTAACCGCCAGCTATTCACTTCCATCATTACCTTCATTAAATGTGCAGCCCTTGGGTTTCGTGAACCTTCGAAGGGACATCTCTTGTTGGGCTTGTTTCGGGTTAACAAAACAGACTCTAACTCATGCAAGTATACACGGGTCAACAAGTAGTACAGAGTAAGAAAGTATCGTTCCAACGGAGAAAGGTGACTATTTCTACACTAGCATGCAACAACCTTATTACTATTCATGAGCTTAGACGATCAATTAACAAGTAAATTGAAAGCTAGATTAATTATCAATACAAAATTACTAATTACTAAATTAAGGGAATCAAAGTGGAGAGAGATGGGATCCTAATGTCATTTAATGCTTTATCCAAAATGCACGCCTCTTGTTACGCCTGATTAATTAATATGGACAGCTAGTTGAGAACACAAAAATGAAACATGGCCATCGTTCGATGAACCATTTCCAAATCACACAAAATCCACAAATTGATAGAATTTATATGAGCATCAAAATTACCTAACCCACTATATGTCTATGTGAATTACAAGTAATAATGATTTAAGCACAAGCTCTCTCAACGACTACACATGGTGAACCGGTATATGCCTATCCGGGTCAAGAATCACAAAACTTAACATATTTAAGTCTCATGAACACATGCTAACATGGTTAAATCTGCACTTATATTTCCTTTTTCAATTCCATAAAAGGTATTATGGTGAATGGTGATCAAGCATTCAAACATTTAGGTGTAACCAAGTTAGGCAATCCCACATTTAACAAACAAGCATCACAGTAGGGCATACAAATCTGGATTACACATTAAACTTCATTAGAATCTCATAATGGAAGTTAGTTCATTTCTGAATCAACACCCATTATGGGATTTAAACCAAGCATTGAAATAAACAATGAAAGCAAGAGATATAAGGGAAATGAGAAATCAAATCTGATAAAACCCTCCTTCACAATATGTCTTCAAGCTAGTTCAGGACCACATTTATCACCAAGGTAAAATCCAGTATTTAAAATCAAACAATCTAGAGAGAGGCTCAAAATAGTAGAGAAATGCTATATATTCTCTCTAGACCTTCAAACCCTAAAATAGTAATATAAAACTGATAATAATCTCCTCTTTTTTTCAAACCAGCCATTATGCCTAAATATAGCATTCACGCTCCAGCATTACAAAATGGAAAGTCATCTTTTTAATTTGTGCTTGACTGGCGCGGTTGCGCAGTGTTACAATAGGATTCGGGCGCGGGCGCGCCATGCTTTGTCTGCGTGTGGGCTACTTCTGGCGCGGGCGCACCGTGTCTGGCCTTATGCTGGGCGCGGCCGCGCTGAGCTTGAATGTTGTATTCTGTTGGTGTTGTGCTGCTGTGTTGCTGCTCACTTCTTCTTTTCTTTCATTCCTCCACTGCCTTCTTCATCATAGCACAAATCCACCATGCCATGCCTTCTATGCCATCACCATGCCTTGCCATGCCATTTTCATGCCTTAGGAGTTTCCACTATGCAAACTACAAAACAAACACAAAAAGTAATAAAAACATACTAAAAATAAATAAGTTGAGCAAAGTTCTAGTAAGTTGGTAATCAATAAGTAGGTATAAAACCTACTTATCATCTATAAAGCCTCAAAGCCTCCAACTTAGACAGTTTTACCTGTTCATCAGAGATTCAAAGAATTCTAACTCTCTTCTTCTTCCGGTTGTCTCTCTCAACTTCTCTCAGTTAGCAATGACTTCCCAAAACACAGAAAACACTACTCCGCCTTCTAAAATTCCTCCATCCTCCAACCTGGCTGCTCCGAATCCTACTCAAACCATATCAGAAATAAATCCCAAATCAAAACCCTCATCTGGCAAGAATCCTTCACATCCCACCCCTGAGATCCCTGCTTTTGACTTCAAGGATGAGGAACAACACCCCATCGCCAATAGCCCTTCTAATCTTACAAAGGATGATATCAACATCATCCGTGAGCGTTATACCATCCCAGATACTCATCATCTGAGGGTGTCGGCCCCTACTGAAAGAATGTACCAACGCCCTGAGGACTGGACCACCATGCCCCTCACCTTTCTAGAAAAAGGAGTTCGTTTTCCCCTTCATTCCTTCCTCATCACCCTTCTAGGGTTAATGGGTATCGGGTTCGCCCAATTAGCTCCCAACTCCTATATTCACATTCTTGCCTTCATCGCTTTCTGTAGCAAAATAGGGGTTTCCCCTTCTATTGACTTCTTCTTTACTCTCTTCACTTCGGGTAAGTCTCGCGAACGAGGTTTCAAGGTGTTAGGCAAACAGGCCCCAAAACCTAACTCTATGTTCGAGAAACTCCCCTTGATGGACACTTCTTCGAGCAACAAAAAGTTGTATGAGAAATGGTTATTTGTTAAAGGACCTGAGATTTCTTTTATTCCTGACTGGACCACTTCCGTGCACACTACCGCAGACCTTGGTGACATTCCAGAGGAACGTGTGAGGGAGATAGCAAAGTTTATAGAGAAGCTTCCAATGGAAGAACGGAGCTTCGCCCTTCTGAGTAAGCAAGCGTGGTTGTACGACCACAAATGTAAGTCCGAAATCAATACTTGTATAATTTCTCCAATCTTTTTTAATAATTATTCTGAAATATCTTTTTTCGATTTTTGTAATATCTCCCATCAGACCCACTTCCTCCGATATAAAAGAATTAGAGGAATTCCTTTCTGCCAAACCAACCCAAGATCCTCCCGAAGATCAAGAAACCGAAGCACCAACTTCCGAAGCCCAACATACCGAACCCCCAACTTCAAACTCTTTAAGTTTTTTTCTCATGTGCTTGTTCTCTTTATATTACTATATATAAATTTGGAGCCAATCAGATATAACCGCAATATGTCAAGCGTTATTATTTTCAAATATTAAAATAAACCACATCAATTTTTATTTTAAAAATATCTTAACACTTTAAAAATAGGGCGAATGACAAAATTGTCCCCACAAATTTGGGTGAAAATCAATTTCATACTCAAAATTTGGGATTATTCAATCAATACCTCAAATTATTTAAAAACACCAATTGTAATCCTTTTAGCCTGAGCCCCCAATTTTATTATCGGAGATACACTGTTTGTCTACGAATTGGTATATGTTCTATGTATTTTGACCGTATAGCTTCATACCCTGTATTTTCCTCCAAAAAACAGTTGCATCATTTCCCTCCAAAATGTTGGACTCATTTCCCATGAATGTTCATTGCCCATGAATGTTCATTGCCTTTTATATATATATATATACCCAGCTACTTCCATTTTACCCAATGCCCAGAAAACTTGATTATAGTGGCTACAAGTGAGTTTTGTTACAACGGATATAGTCAACTTAAATGGTCGGAGTTAATCACTGTCATTGTCACCGTCCAGCTATGTTGATAACTTCTTGGACTAATTTGAATCCCGGTCTTCGATTCTATGGATGCCAAACTGCAAGAGTAAGTAATTTTTGTTAAATTTCCTTTGAAATGAAGCTTGTTATGAAAAAAATTTCTTTTTTGACAGCCCCATGGTTGTGGGTATTTGATGTGGTATGATCCTCCGATGCAGCTGAGAGCCATTCAAGTGATACATGGTCTGTTGAGGAGGTTTAAGGCTCTTGAAAATGAAGCTCAAAATTTTCGACGCAAAGAGAGGATTTACTTGATAATCGTATGGGCTTCTTTGATTTTGCTATTTTGTAATTTCTTTGAAACCATTTCTGTGGAAGAAGATACCTAATTAAATAGGAAAAAATTGTAATTAGAATTTGGGAGATGTTAGGATGTGTGAAGTCCGCATTTTAAATGTAATGAATTGATTGTAATGAAGCTTTGTTGTACTCTATTTTTTTAAACTTAGTTTGGACCGAATTCTGTTTTTGAAACTTTGCTTGTAAATGCTCTGTTGAACTTTGTTTGGTACTACTTTGTAGCTTTGCTTTGGTAATGGTCTGCTCTGCCCATTTATGTTTTCCAGTTGAACTACACCTCTGCTTTTGATTTAATTAATTTTGTTTTATATGAAATCTGCTTCTATAGAAAGCCTGAAGTTATAAGCTAAACTTCCAGAACTCTTGAAGAATTAAAAAGCCATTATTGGGTTAAAAACCCCACTTGATTGTGTTGTTTGTTTGTGTGAATTTGAGGCTGAATATGAGGTTAGATTGCTGCCTAAATGTAGCCAGGCCTTTCACATGGAGTGTATAGATACATGGTTACTTTATCACTCCACTTGCCCTCTTTGTAGAGCTTGTTTGCTCTTTGATTTCTCTCCAAACAATAACCTGCTTCTTCCCACCTCAAAACAATAACATGCTCTCAAACAATAACCTGATTACTTAGACACAAGATATATATATATATAACACAAAACAATAACCTGATTACATTCACAAGTAGATACAAAACAATATCCTGCTCTCAAAACGAAAGTAGTACTCAATCTAAGATAAATAACTAGCCAACAAATTAAACAATAAATTCGAAAATGGAGCACAAGCATATATATATATATATATATATATATATATATATATATATATATATATATATCACATGAACAGCTTGTTCTGAACTACACAACAGACAATATAATTACAAAGAGTAATCCCAGTTTCAAAACAGCTCGGTTCTTAATTTACATATTCATCCATCCTACATAAAAGATAGCATAAACTATAATATCCCGTATATTTATAACAAAAATATCAATGATGGGTGAATTTAAACCCTAATGTATTCAAGTTATGAATTAAAGTTAATAACTAAAAGTAACTAAACAGAAAAGAAAAGAATGGAAAGAAAAGTAAGGATATACCGTATGAAAATGTAAATAAAGAAACTATGCAGTTCAAAATTCAAATTCAAATTCGGAATGGAATTTTGAAAAACAGACTTCTCCATTGAGTTTAGAACGTCAAAAATGATATGTGAAAATTGTAAACACAATATGGTATCGAAGTTGACTTTAGTCAAAGTCAATAGTTGACTATTAAGAAAAAAAAAGTCAACCTTGGAGTTTGAAGACGAATTTGAAGAAACAGACGTCTCCGTGACGTTGGAGATGTTGAATTTAGTAGGAAAAGACTATAAATGCAATGATGCGTCGGAATTGACTTTTTGGTAAAAAAATCAACAGTTCGAAATTTTTTGTGCATAATAAATTATTCAATAAAAGTAAAGTTTCAATCTTGAATTCATGAATGGTAGTTATATATGAATTGTATGAATATATATGAAGAAGTAGAAATTTTTCATGAAAGGAATTCAAGAATTTAGTTATATATTACAAGTAGAAAAGTAACGAAGAAAATGGGCCAAGGAAAAGAAAGAGATAATTAGCTTTAGTCCAATAAAAAATAATGAGCTATTGGACCACTAGACCAAAAAAGCCAAGCCCAACGACCAAACCCCATTCAAGTCTAACCAATTAAGTCTAATTGCTAAGCTAAGCTCAACCCAAGCCCAAATCACATGCCCAAACTCTGGATTTTTCCAATTTTGCACATGGGATAAACTTGAAAAAAGAAAAAAAAAGGATAAGGCAAATTCTTAGGAGCCAAGCTTAGGGGCCAAGTGTAGGATCCATTTAGGGTGGCGAACGGCCAAGCATATCCATGTGGCTCAATTTATATTTCCTTTTGTGTTGGAAGATTTTTATTGGAGCAACTTGGCAATTCTAGAATTTTTCACATATGATCACATGGGATAAAGATGAAAAAAAGAGATAAAAGGGGAGAAGGATCCCGCTATGTAAGAGAAGGGAGGTCAACAAGGGCATGTGAAGCTATTTAATACAAGTTTTGTGTTGACAAAAATTGGGTGAAGATATGTGGCTCAATTTGGACCACAAAAATTGTCATTAAATACTTCCAACCTCTTTCACTTCCAACACTCTACCAAATTAAAGAATTAAAAGTTAGAGAAAGGGGGAGAGAGAGAGAAAGAGAGACCAACTACCAAGAAAAGAATTAAACAACCAAGAGGACAAAGAGACTAAATCAAAAAGGTATAGCCATAAATCCTTCTCTTATTTAACTTTTCTTATGTAATACCTAGGGTTATGGTAATAATCATGTATTATACTTATATACATATATATATGTTGAATCATGGTGTTAAATAGCTTAGATGATGGAAAAATTTCTAAGGAAACCAAGCAAAGGAACTGAACTAGTTTAGGTCAAAAATGACAAAATCTGGCCTGAAATTGCAACAAGCATAACTCCTAGCAAACTTTGATTTTTTGTGTGATTCCAATTTTGTGTAATATATATGGAATTTATCTAAATTTGGGCACTGATTTGAGACCTAAATTCCATGTAGATTATTTTTGGTGGAATTTCTCCCAGAACAGGACAAAGTTGGAAAATCGCCAAAACAAACTGGCCAAAATTTTTCAGGAATAGTTTCGGCCACTTAATTATTGAGATAAATTCAAGCCTTTTGGAACATGAAAATATAAGGTATTATGTAACTCCTGTCCAAAGATGAACAAAATCAGACTTAAAACGAAGGAGTTATAACCAAAACAAAAACTTGAAATTTTAAACGGAAACTACGATAACTTGAGTAGATACATAGTAGGTTTTGTTCAAATTTCAGAATTTTTGGATATAAGCTTCAAAAAATTTAATTGTTAACCTTCAGGAAAAAAATAACCCGAAATAAATAATAAAAATAATTGGAAAAATCTAGAAAAATCAAAAATGATTTAAAATGAAGTTTTGTAAGTGGGGACATAAGAGAAAAAATAATGAAATCGTTAAAAGGGGTTTCATGAAGAAGCCAAGATTTAAGGAGTTATAAAAAATCAAGTTTAGGGTTATCGGGAAATGCGTAACGCAATTTATCGGTAAATACATGGTAAAACATGGCACGTGAGATGGAATAAGGGTAAAATGATCATTTTGACCATTAGATCGTAAAAATGAAATTATGTTGGTATTTGAAAATGAATTGTAACAATCGAAGTTACCGAAACAAAATAATAAGAAATTACCGATAGTAGCTATTGAATTAAGTAATTAAACAAATTATTATGAATGATGTAGGTTATCATTTGGGGAAAATAACTATCTTAAGCGAGGAAACTGCGGGCAAGCCAGACAAGTTTTTCAGAACTTGTTTTTATGTGTGAACATGTTAATTGTTATGTGCAAGTATTTCCTGTATAATATGTACTTCTTGTGAGTAGTTTGAGATGTGCATTATATGTTATACTGTGATATAAATTTATTGAACCAAGTTAATGATTGAAGTTAATTGAGTTATGGAAACTCCATATATTTGTGGATATTATTTGATGGTTTAAGAAAAGTGTTTTATGTGAACCTTATGGATTAAAGTTATGAAACATATTTAAATACAAAGAATGATAAGTACGACGAGACATGATTATATGCCAAACATGAGAAACATGAAGCATGTATAAAATGCAGAGCATGAAAAATGTTAAGTGTGTTTTAAAATGCAAATTATGTGCTATGTGATAACAGTTAAACTTGTGGGGCAACATAGTTGCTCACCCTTACTATAAATAATTGTTTTCAGCTAAACTAGAGCGGACCAAAGGATTCTGGATAAAAAAAGGAAGAGAAGAAATATTAATTGAAGTTGTTTGTATAATTCTAGCTATGCTAGATAGTCTTTTATATGATTTATTATTTTTGCGTAGTCAAAGAATATTGTATAGAAGAATAGTTAAATATGGATTGTGAGCTCACGAATACTCATAATCAATCTAACAGAATGAAACATATTGCTTATAACTTGAGTGTATGAATTAGATCAAGATGATCTACAAATGTAATAACAGGCTGTAAAGGTTAAGAAATCTGGAATGGAAAGAAATTAATGTATTAAATTAAAACAAGTTTGTATTCATTATTGTATTAATAAAGGTTGTAAATATTAAGATGAAGGTTGTACCGTGACGCACCAGACCCGAGTTTCAACGGACCCGGATTTGGGGGCGTTACAGTTTGGTATCAGAGCTAGCAGGTTATAAACCTTAGGTTTGAGTACCTTAGGCAATAACCATAGAGAGGATGCATGATGAAGATGGTAAGAAATAAACTAGAATAGAGTTTAAGTAGCAAGAGATGAATTTAGGAAATTCATATATAAGTACAGAATGAATTACAGATATGCATGAGATTAGAAGAAAATATAAAGGATTATCCGAAAGAGGATTTTGTAGAGATATAAAAGAAAATAAAAAGGTCATGAAGTACTTGACTCAAGTAATGTAGATGAGAAGAGACGATAAGAGATATCTTATGATAAGACTTTTGAGGAGCTGAAAGAATGTTATTAGATTGTACAGTGATCTACAGTAGATGTTTAAAGAGAAACTCGTATCGAAATTTTTGAATAATAAAATATGGATGTAGAAAATTCGTATTGAGCAAAGAGAAAATTAGGATTTTGTGGGATTTCAATTGAGGACTCATGTGATAGCTGAGTTATACAGACATTTGTATAGGCATGAGTTTTGTGCTTGGTTTAACAACTACTTTGTTTATCACATTAATAATCGTTGAAATATTGGTGTAGTGCTATCGATACATATGGTAGGAAGGTGATTCTTTTCTCATGTGTTTATTTGATAATTAGAGAGTATTAAGATTAGGTGCGAGTTATTTAAACTCATACTTATGGTAAGATCATGACTCATAATTCATATGGTAAGTTTTTGAGCCCCTAAGCGTATGGATAGTCCCTGATTTGTTATTGGACTACATATTAATATGACAAGTTCCTAAACTCATATTATTATGGCAAGTTTCTGAACTCATAACGTGTGGTAAGTTTGATGAACTATACTGAGGTATAGAAAGGTTGTGGATTGAGAATTAAGAATTTTCAGTGTGATGAGCATTAGTGGTGTTAGTAATAGATAGAGCTATTAAATAATGGAGAAATAGAGAAAATTAAAGTTGGTGAAGAAAAATGGATATTCTAAATCTTCTAGCTATGCTAGATTTCAAAATTTATTGACATCGTACTGATATTTGCACTTTTGTGTCTTCAAAAAATATTGGATAAAATTATTGAACCAACAAGTTTTAAAATTTCTATTATTCATATGTCTATGCTAATTGTTCCGGCTAGACAAAATGATTTTAAAATATCAAAATGTATTTTACATAGTCATCAATGCATCATTGAACATGGTGTAGATATGACAGATGATGGAGTCATCAATGCAGACTAACCAAGTGTTGGATGTGATCATAGAACCGTCAACCCACTGTGTTATGTTGTAGCATGACAAAGTCATAAAATGATTTTCAGTATTTTAAACTGTTTAAAAAAATCGATGTCATTTGTTTCGGCTAGACACTTTTGCTAAAAAAAATTAAATTAAAAAATAATTGAAGTCTTTTAATCCAATTGTTCTGGTGCAAAATCGTGTGCTAAGTCTAAGGTGAACAACCCTAATAAAGGGGATCAAACACATATAGTCATTTAAAGCAATGGGGAGTACAATAGGCTGATCACCTAGAGTACTCGTTTTAATGTGAAGGGTTGTGGTGAAGCACTGTTACGTTTTAGTTTACGGTACGAATTACTGTGGTGAAGTACTGTTAAGCATAGAGTTCATAGTTGTATAAATGATGAACATTGTAAAGTTCATGGTCTTTATGACCCCTCAACATTATATCAAAATTTTCTTAAAGGAATCTATTGTTTCCTAGTTATTCATACTGTTTCACAATTATTGAAAGATTGTGAAGATTCTTGACAAATATTTCATTATTCTGGGAATTGAATGTGTGGAAGGTGTGGACTTCCTAGAGAAGAGTGATCATTGAATGCAATGATTGAAGAGAAATCTTAAGAAAAGGGAAGAGTGGAGTATTCATTAGAGTGAGAATATAAATGTTCGTTTGAAAACCTAGTTATGATGAATGAAGTTAATAGAGATAGGTATGCTGCAATTTCAAGGACGAAATTGTTTGAAGGATGGGTGAATGTGATACCCCGAATATTTAGGAAGCTAGTAAATATGATGTTTAAATAATTAATACGATAGTAGTGGATGATGACCCTTATATAAGGAAGTTGAATGATAGCCATTAAAGAAAGAACAAGGCTTGGAAGGTAATTAAATGCAATTAACGGTTGAGATAAAAAAAAACCTCAATTTGGAATAGGAGAATATGTAGAAAAATGATTAATATTTTTAATCTAATTTATGTGTCAGAAAGGACATATAATATATGTAATAAAAAAAAGACTTTTGTTGTAAAAGTCTTTAAGAAGGTTATGAGAAGAGGTTAGTAGAACAATCATAGAAGCGGGATACCTTAGTAACTTGATAGATGAATAAATTATAATTTATTATTAAATTAAAATAAAGGAAGTTATATGCCAAACAATAGAAGTGTTGAAGAAGGAGAAATGTGAAGACGAAGAAAAGTGAGAAGATTGTGTTATATGAAGTTTGTAATAAAAAGGAAAAATGCTATAAGATTGTGTTACATGAAGATTGTGAAGTTTAAGCGCAGAACATCGCTATGCTAAGACGTGGTTGGAGAACGCCAAATTAACTGCTAAATAATTGGTTCAGCAAACTGCAGAAACAATCTAAGTGATTAATGCTAGATTAAAAGCGACAGAAGAACGACAAAATAAATATGTCGATTAATATCGACAAAAGAGGGAGTTTAATGTTGGGAGCTATGCGTTCTTGGAATTAACTCCCTGGAAGGGAAAAAATAAGGTAGTAAGGAGAAATTTTGTGAAAATCTAAGGATAAATTAAAATAAAATTTAATACTAGTAGAAAGTAAATTCCGAAGATGAAAATTTATTGGGATAATAGTATGCTGGTGATTCCAAGGATGAAATCCTTATAAGGAGGGGAGAATGTGTGAAGCCGCCAAATTTGGGTACCTCAACCCACAGATTCAGTGCTCACGATCCATCATATACATCATCTAAACTACCCATTAAATGAGTTAATAACTTTAAATATAAACATCCTTATTAAAAGTTTATCAAATCAACACATCTTAGGTTATCTAACCTTTATTACATAATAATTGCGAAAAAGTAATTAAATCCATTACATAATTCATTATAACTAATATAACTAAAAATCATCTACTCCTGCATCTTGCCTTTGCCTTTGCTTGACGAAGGCTTCTCAGGTTCCTCGACCTTAGCTGAAATGGTTATGCAAGGGTGAGCAATCAAATTGGCCACAAGTACAATGATATACAACAATGACTTATGAAAGAAATAGATGATTATTCTTCAACTGATTGAAAAGCACTTTTCTTGAAATCAATTAAAAATTAATCAAGAACTTATGAATTCAACGGAATATTTGACTTTTAGATCGAATCATAAATAATAAATTCAAATGTACATATTGAGGGTCACGGGAACACGAACTAAGTCCTAGGTTTATAAGTATTTTTACTGTAACCTTTAATAATCAAAAGACTATGGCCCATCCATCCTCGTACTCCAGGTGATCAACCCTTTGTACTATGTATTGTGCACAAATATATCACCGCTATTACGTAGCTCAGAATTATAGTTTCTGATAATATTTCCCCTGAATAAGGTTGTTCATCTCAGCTTAGACATAGGAATCTGCACCGAAACAATTCGATGTAGAATAGCTTCAGAATTAATTCCAGGCTTTTTAGAACGCTCATCGACTAAGGACTAGACGAATCAAATAGGTTCGATAATCAATCAAGGGATTTAATAATTATATCAAGCTGTGGCACATTAACATGCCATAATTCAATAGTTCTAATTCAAATAGAATTTCAACGATTCATAATTGAACAAGCTTTATTTATCAAAGTAATGCTTTCAAAAAGAATTAGAAAGCTTGCAGGTACTTGGGAAATTAGTTCAAGTATGAAAAGATAGCACGAAATAGGAAACTTTGCTCAATACTAAAATATAAGAAAAAGTTAGGAAAATTGTCTTGAGTTCTTGCTACAAAATTACAGTACACGGCCTTTAAATACCCTACACTTTTGAATCACATTGATACATCGATTAGACACAAATTAATATTCACTAATCACTTACATTAATCTCATCCTATCATCCATAATTCTTTAACCAACACATGATATTAGCTTTTGTGACTACGACCTGTTATTATGTCTTATTACATGTTTAATGTTTCATTACATTTATTAAAATAGATTAAATTAACACCCCCTGGACCATACATTTAAACCTTCTTTATTGGGTCTGATCTGATACAGGAACGGTCGCGCCCCATTTATACTTGACACCAGCGTGGCCGCGCTGCAGTGCGATGATGCCCAATCACAACGCGACGGCGCTCGACTGCAGAACCAGTTTTCCAGTACGCGATTTAGAACTCTGTTTTCATCTAAACCTCCTATTTTCTTCATCTAAAATCCAAATTAGCTATTTTTCACTTCTATAAACTTGTTAAACACATAACTACTCTTCTACAGACTAATTACAACATTCCAGAAACTTAAACAACCATTCTAAAGATTCAATTTCAATGTTCATGCTAAATTTTCTTATTTTAACATGTTTTACGAAATCTTCACCACGAGTTCGTTTTAAAGTCCATTTTGATTCATTCAAACTATGTTATTTTCGTAATTCAAAGGAGTATAATATACAACCATCAATTCAAAACTTTAAACAAAAGAGCACAACTAATTTAACCTCTAAAACCAGCCAAAATACCCAAAAATTAGTTCAAAGGTCCACTTTTCTCTTTTACACCCAAATTCGAACTTATTTGTTTTGATTTCACTTGTATGCTATTATCAGATCATCTAACAATTTATCTATCAATAGGAAACACACAATTGAATTTTCTCCAACTTAAACAACCAAAAAAAGTTCTAACAAAAAACTTAAGAAATAGATATTAGGAGTTTTAGAATTTCTTTCCTACCTCTTGAATCTTCCTCAACCTAACTAAATAATGTAGATTATTGGTTTCTCTTTAATTTCCCAGAACTTCTCTTCGAATTTTTCACAGAAAACCCACTATATTTATTATTCAGTTTATTAGAGTGTTATAGAAAATGAAAAGCCTGAGTGTTACCATTTGCTCACAGGCTTGTTTGCTTTGCACATTTTTACTTCTCCTTCTCCTATAAATTTGACTAATAAACCAATTTAACTGATAAAACCAAGCATAATTCCTCACCAATACTGACAATTATATATCCCATTTATCCATCCATTAGACCAATTTTTATCATTACAAATTAGATTTATATTGAGTTTACTATGAAATTAAATTGGGCATTTAATTTTTATATATATTTGAAATTTAGTCGTTTACCAATTAAATTTAATTTAATTTCCTTTAATTGGATTAATTATATTCTTAATCCACTAGCGTACTAAAATTACGCACTGAAATATAACAATAACCCACATACACTTAGGTAACATAAATACACCAATAAATTATTTCAAAATAATTCTCATCCAAATATTTATTTTATTCAATAAATATTTATAAGTTTTTTTTACAAAATTCACAATCGTTACATTCTTCCTTTCTTAAAAGGATTTTTTCCTCAAAATCACAAAACTTACAATTGTTACATTTTCCCTTCTTATAAAGATTTTATCCCCATAATCGTAATACAAGATTAAACAAACAGTTCAGGATAATTCTTTCTCATTCTATCTTCGAGTCCCACGTAGCTTCGTCAACATTGTGGTTCCTCCATATTAGCTTTACAAAAGGTATGAATTTGCTTCTCAGAACTTGTTCTTTCCTGTCCACTATCCGAACCGGAACTTCTTCATAAGTTAGATATTTTTCAACCTGTAAAGGTTTATATTCTATAACATGCTTGTAATTGGGTTTGTAAGGTCAAAGTACCGAAACATGAAACACATTATGAACGTGTTCTAACTCAGGAGGTAATGCTATCTCATAAGCCATTTTGCCTACCCTTCTTAGCACTTCAAAAAGTCCAACGAACCTCGGACTCAACTTTTCATTTTTGCCAAATCTTATCTTCCCCTTCCAGGGAGATACTTTTAAGAACACATAGCTTTCTACATCAAAATCCCACTTCTGCCGATGTTAATCCGCATATTTCTTCTGTCTATCTTGAGCAGTGATTAGTCTCGCACTTATAACCATCATGATTTCTGCAGTTTGTTGCACCAATTTTGGTCCCAGCAGTAAACGCTCCCCCACCTCATCCTAGTAAAATGGGGTCGTGCATTTTCTTCCGTACAACGCTTCATAAGGCAAAATGCTAATACTCATGAGGTAACTATTATTATAAGCAAATTCCACTAGAGGTAGGTGATCGCCCCAATTTCTTTTAAAATCCATTATGCAAGCCCTTAGCATTTCTTGTAGCGTTTGAATCGTTCTTTCACTCTGTCCATTGATTTGAGGATGATATGATGTGCTCAGTCTCAACTGCGTTCCCATACGCTCTTGCAGACTCTTCCAGAAATTCGATGTAAAATACGAATCTCGATTCGACACGATCGATATAGGTACACCGTGCCTCGAAATAATTTCTTTGACGTATAACTTTGCCAACTGATCCAATTTAAATATAACCTTGATCGACAAGAAATGTGCTGATTTTGTCAATCGATCCACAATGACCTATATCGCGTCATAACCTTTCTGAGTAATTGGAAGACCTACCACAAAATCTATCGTAATATGCTCTCACTTCCATTATGGTATCTCCAAGAGTTATAACAGACCACTTGGCCGTTGATGTTCCCCCTTAATCTTTTGACAAGTTAAAAACTTTGCAATACATTCTGCAACCTCTCGTTTCATATTTTGCCACCAAAAGTGCTGACGAAGGTCTTGATACATTTTTGTGCTCCCAGGGTCAATCAAATACCTCGAATTATGAGCTTTATGCAAAATTTCCTCTCTGAATTTCGGAACTGGCGATACCCAAATTCTTCCTTCAAACCTCAATAGTCTTTCAGTGTTGACTTTGAATTTAACATCTTCTCCTTCGGACAATATTTTCCTTATATTCTCACACTTTTTATCCTGGAGTTGTGCTTCCTTTACTTTGTCCAATAAGGTTGGACGAGTTTCCATTTGAAACAGCTTCTCCTTCGACTCCCTTGGATACTTTACCTCAAACTCTAATTTTGTCATTTCTGTTATTAGCTTTTCCTGAGCTATTAACATTGACAACTTCTCACGACCCTTCCTGCTTAAGGCGTCACCACATTCGCCTTCCCTGGATGATATAGAATTTTGCAATCATAATCTTTGATCAGCTTTAACCATCACCTCTAATGCATATTATACTCCTTCTGTGTGAAGATATACTTTAGACTTTTATGGTCTGTATATATCTCACATTTCTCTCCATAAAGATAATGCCTCCAAATCTTTAGAGCAAAAACTACTGCAGCCAACTCTAAGTCATGGGTTGGATATCATTTTTCATATTCTTTCAACTGACGAGAAGCATATGCAATGACCTTGCCGTTTTGCATAAACACACAGCCTAGTCTCTTGTTTAATATGTCGCTATACACCACAAAATTTCCCGTATTATCTGACAGAGATAACACAGGTGCTTCACTTAACCTTTTCTTCAATTCTTGAAAACTTTCTTCACAATTTTCTGTCCATACGAACTTCACTTCTTTTCTTGTCAAATTAGTCAACGGAGTTGCTATCTTGGAAAAATCCTGAATAAGCCTTCGATAATAACCTCTCAATCCTAAGAAACTTCTCACCTCCGTTGGCGGTTAATCCCAATTCACTACAGCTTCTACCTTTGTAGGATCTACCAAAATCCCATCTTTATCAATCATATGACCTAAAAATTGTACATGCTCTAACCAGAATTCACATTTGGAAAATTGTGTACAACTTTTCTCTCCTTAGTGTTTCCAATGTTATTCTAAAATGTTATACATGCTCTTCTTGGGTTTTTGAATAAACCAAAATATCATCAATAAACCCTACCACAAATTTATCCAGATATGGTTTAAACACTCTATTCATTAAATACATGAATGATGCAGGTGCATTTGTCAATCCAAATGGCATCACCAAAAACTCATAATGACCATAACGAGTTCTGAATGTTGTCTTCAGTACATCCTCTTTTCTGACCTTCAACTGATGTACCCACTTCTCAAGTCTAGTTTTGACAAATATTTTGCTCCTTTCAATTGATAGAACAAATCGTCAATCCTTGACAGTGAGTTTATTCAATTCTCTGTAATCGATACAAAGACATATTGACCCATCCTTCTTCTTAACGAACAGCACTGGCGCTCCCCATGTCGACACACTTGGTTGGATATACTTCTTATCCAACAACTCCTGTAATTGGACCATCAACTCCTTTATTTCAGCCGGAGCCATTCTGTACGGGGCCTTAGATATAGGGGTGGTTCCCAGTATTAATTGACCACGAATTCGATATCTCTGTCGGGCGAAAGTCCTGGAAAATCGTCCAAAAACACATCCTCAAATTCTTTAACAACTTGTATATCCTCCAATTTCGCGCCAACCTTCTTAGTATCTACTATATAACCTAAATATCCCACACACCCTTTCCTTAACAACCTCTTGGTCTGCAACATCGTTAGACAACTCCATTATCTAGGCGACTTGCTACCGAAAAACAATACGTTTGACTTCTTTGGAGTCATAAGGTTAATAAATTTCCTCTGACAATCAATTATTGCTCCATGGTTAAATAACCAATCAATTCCTAGAATAACATCAAACTTTCCAAGTCGAATAGGAATTAAATTCACTGATATTTCATGACCCCTAATATTTACACGACAATTTCAGTGTACAAATTTAACAGTGATCACCTCTCTATTAGCAACTTCTATATTCATGGGATATTCTAATTCTTGAGGAAAATTTAACTTCCTAGAAAATTCATCGTTTATAAACGAACAAGTAGCACCCGAATCAAATAATACGTAAGCCTTTATATTGTTGATCGGAAAGATACCTGACACCACATCCTTCGAATGCACATCGTCTTGCACTGTCATGTTGAACGTCCGAGCAGTTGGTCAACTCGGCGGTGATGGTCCTGTGATGGTCAGCTTGTAAAACCCCAAATTTTATGAATAAGATTTAATTTTTTTTATATATTATTTTGAAATAGTAAGGTGTTGATTTGATAAATGTGATAAGTTATGGGTGAAATGTGCAAAGTTTACAAAGTAAGCAAGTGGTTATAAAATATTCGTTGTGTCGGGGAATATTCGTTTGGTCGAGTAATATTCTTTTTGTCGGAGAATATTCGTACGACAGCGCAATTATTGGTAGACCCCACAATGGAATGAATGTCAGATATAGAAAGCGACAGAAGTAATATTTTTATAAAAATAACTGCAAAACTGTTACCGTTAGTACTGTTGAAATACCCGGTGGTTAAAATACAGTAATACGTGGTGTTGCACAGTAGCACACGGTATTGCACAGTATTTCGAATTATTGATTCTTACGTAGGAAGGCACTTACTCAATTATTGTTACAGTAATTACTGTTCAATATTTTATATTATTGATTCAATAATTGCATAATATTTTATTGGTTCAATATTTGCTACGTTGATATTTTATATCAATAAGTGCTACTTTGCTATTTTATATTATTAATTCAATAATTGTCATTGCACATTATTTAAAATTATCAAATCAATAATTCATATTATTTAAATAATATTATTAGATAGCATTATTGGCAATGTCTAAGGAAGTTCTATCAAGGAAAGGGTAATTGCGCGCCAATAAGGAGAAATCCTTATCGGAAGGCCCCCTCTTTCCTGGGAACGACCTGGTTGTCAATACTGTAGTTCTGTAATATTATTTATGAATAATTAATTTTTGATACATATGATAAGGAAATATTTATTCAATGTGGATTTAAACGGAGGAATTTTTAACACGTGACATTTGTTGAAAGTTGGTATTTTATCTTGTCCGATAAAATAATTCATTCAAATATATTATTATAATATTACATTATAGTAGTATGATGTGATTATATAATAGTATGATTTTTATAATTTGAATGGTTACATTATTATAGTAAATTCATGGTATAAAAGTTAAACGAGGTGGAAGAGTACAAATTGAATTTGAACTCTTATGATGCAAACAATGATGTCATCGGAGCGATGAGGTAAGCAATGATGTCATAGATCGATGATGTAAGCGATGATGTCATAAATTATGGCAAAAAGACTATTTTACCCTTTCTCTGCCGAGCCTATAAATAGAAGCTCATTTCTTTATTATTTCTCACCAATTCACTAAAGCTATAGAGAGAGAAAGTATAGAGAGAATAAGAGAGAAAGAAGAAGAGTATTCTGCTATTACACTAGTGCAGTCTCCAAATTTTAAGGTAAGGGGTATTATTTATTTCGTATTCATGAAGAGAGTTATTTTCTTTCAATACTCGTAAGGGTTGTTATTCCATTCTTTATTATTCTGTTGGAATAACCTGTCTACGCGGACTACCGCATGCCTGGTGAATAACCCTTCGTATTCAGTTGTTATTAAATTATGGAAATAATCTGTCTGAGCGGACTATCGCCAGACGGGTGAAAATCCAATTGCAGTTTCGTATATTGTTTCATTTCAGATTCCTAACTCTAAACTTACTACGATAAGTATTGTTTCTATAATTCCTGAAATAATCAGATATTACTTGAGTTTTGTGCTTCATCTAATATTATTTCACTAGAATATTGGTCTGAACTTTCTTGTGAAATTTTTATCTCTTCATGTCGAGTTAATATTCACGAGTTACTATTCACGAGGTACTATTTACGGTAAAAAAAATATTTTTTTTCTTCCAAATCATCTTTGATTGGATCCAGGTTTTGATCTTCATTCTTGAACTCTGGATAAATTCTCTAATATTTATCATTTATCTCACTGGATCCGTTATTCGTATTATTTTTCATCATCCTCGGTTCTAAATGGTGATATAATTGAATATCTTTGGCCTGTAGTGCAAAAATGAATAATTACATGATGAATATCTTTGGCCTATAGTGCAAAGATGAATGATTACCTGATGAATATCTTTGGCCCGTAATGCAAAGATGGACAGGTGTTGAAATGAACATGACCAACTGATGATACAAAGGAATATCTTTGGCCCGCAGTGCAAAGATGGATATTTGATTCAAGATGTATATTGATTGGTGTTACAGGGATAAAATATTGATGATGGACTTTTAAATCAAAGAAGATAGTAGACATCATTCGCTACTTAACTCTTCTAATGAATTGTTATTTTCGCTGCGAATATTGATCTAAAACTTGTTGTCCATAATATTTTATCTGATTTATTGAAGGCTAACGATAATTTGTTTTTCAATATCTTAGTCATAATATTCTTTACTGGGCTAGTTGAGCTCACCTTTTTCTTCCATTGTTCTCTTCAGGAAATGGAAATATCGCGGGTACTAGTCGGGAAATGGAGTGATGGTCCGAGTTAGAGCTGTAGAAGTCCTCACTATTTTTCTTATTTAAAATAGTGTGATAATAAATTTAATGAGGACTTAGTTTGAATGTTAATATTTTCTACATGTCTGTATTGAAACTCACAGTTGTGTGGTCGTATTTTGCACGACCGTGTGATATGAAAGATTGTATTTGAATTTTGTTGAGTGTATTTGGCGACTCAAAATGGGTTGAGTATTGAACCTATTTTAGGGGCGTCACAGTTGGTATCAGAGCTTAGGGATATGATCTCTGGCGGAGATCTGGAAATAGAACTAGGAGGGGAGAGACGAGTAAAACCTTCGTTAATGTGTCCTACCTAAGCTTAATTGTTATTTAATTGGTCGGTTGGAATATTGGGTTAATATGTGATATGTTAATTTATTTGATTAACCCTTGTTTTGTGGCAGTATTTGAGAATGGCAGCTGAAAATTAAAATAATGGAATGAATGAGAACGTTGGGACACCTTTAATCACCAACCAAGAAAACGTGTAACAGGAAGGCAACAATTTTCCTGTAAATAACCCTACCGAAGAAATGATAAATGACGGGATGTTTAAAAGCTTTTTGCAGTTCATGCAAAACCAGACGAGGGAGACTCGTGTTCATAATACAGGTGGAAATAACAACGCGCGGTTTGTCACTGCCAAGCAGTTTAAAGAGTTGGGACCACCAGAGTTTCAGGAAAAGCCAGAGCCAATCAAGGCAGAAAATTGGATTAAGCAAATTACCAAGATATTTGATGTCTTGGGATGCACGGAGGAACAGAAGGTTCCATTTGCCACTTTTATGTTCCGTGGAGAGGCAGATTACTGGTGGGAATCTGTGAAGCGTACCCAGCCTGAGGCACTCAAGATGTCTTGGGGGGCGTTCTAGAAAATGTTCAATGACAAGTACTTTCCAGAAAGTATTCGTCACATGAAAGAGGTAGAGTTTATCAGATTGGAACAGAACAACATGACTGTGTCCCAGTACGAGGCTAAGTTAGCGGAGTTATCCCAGTTTGCACCTCATTTGGTGGAGAATGAGGAACGTATGACGCGGATGTTTTTGAGAGGTTTGAAATCCGAGATTCGTCAATACCTCATTTCTCATAAATTTTCTCTATATTCGGATGTAGTGAACAGGACCCAGTTATTAGAACGAGATAATGATTATGTTCAACCAAGGGACGACAGCCAAGGTCGTACCGGTGGCAGCAGTCATCGGAACAATGACAACCAGCAGGGAGGAAAGTATTATGCCAGAAGCGGTAACCACTCTGGTGGTAATCATGGCCATGATAATAGAAGAAGTGAGTCAGGTGGAGATTTCAAGTAGAGAAGGTACAACAATGAGAACGTGAAAGCATCGACAGTAGCACCAACATCAACTATTTCTAGGGGAGGAGAACGACCGTCGATCGTATGCTATAAATGTGGGCAAGAGGGACACATCATCCCCAACTGCACACAACAATCCAAGGTGTGTTATAACTGTGGAAAGGAAGGGCACATAGCTCGAGTGTGTCCTGTAGCGAAACCAAGTCCAGCAGGGATGGTGACTCCAAAGGCTATCCCTGACAAGTCAAAGTCAGTGGTTCCTGGAAGAGCTTTTGTCATGACTGCCCAACAAGCAAGGAACCCGAACGAGGCTATTACGGGTAAGCTGATAATAAACTCTTGTGAAGTTTACACTTTATTAGATACTGGTGCTACCCATTCATTTATTTCACCTGCTTGTGCTCAACGTTTGAACTTGACACCTGAGAAATTAGACTTTGACTTATCTGTTGAAACTCCGTTGGGAGAAACATTCGTTACATCTACAGTTTACAAATCTTGCTCGATTCAAATTGGTACCCTCACCCTACCTGTTGATCTTATATCGTTGAAAATACTTGCATTTGTTGTGATTTTAGGAATTGACTGGTTGACCACTTATTATGCTAAAATTGATTATTTTCGTAAGGTTAGTTTTCATATTCCTAACCAACCTATTGTGCGAATTCAAACAACCAAACCACTAAAATCAATCAATGGTATTTCAAGTCATAAAGCTATTCGTTTATTAAAAATGGATGTCAAGCTTTCTTAGCCCATGTCACTGATCCACACCAGAATACGTCAGGTTTGAATGATATTTCTATTGTTAATGAGTTTCCTGATGTATTTCCCGAAGAACTTGCCGGTCTACCCCCGGAACGTGAAGTTGAATTCTTTATTGACCTTGAACCCAGTACAAAACCCATTTGCAAAACCTCATATCGAATGGCTCCTATAGAACTTCAGGAGTTAAAGGTCCAACTACAAGAGTTGTTAGACATCGATTTTATACGTCCTAGTACATCTCCTTGGGGTGCTCCTGTTTTATTCGTAAAGAAGAAAGACGGGAGTATGCGACTTTGTATTGACTATCGGGAGTTGAACCATGTCACCATCAAGAATAGGAATCCGTTACCCCGTATTGATGACATGTTCGACCAGTTTCAAGGTGCACAATTCTTTTCAAAGATTGATCTTCGTTCTGGATATCATCAGCTGAAGATTAAAACTAAGGATATTCCGAAGACTGCTTTCAGAACTCGATACGGGCATTATGAATTCTTAGTCATGTCTTTTGGATTGACTAATGCTCCTGCTGTTTTTATGGATATGATGAACCGTGTATTCAAGGAATATTTGGATCAGTTCATGGTTGTCTTTATTGATGACATCCTCATCTATTCCAAAAGCCGTGATGATCATAAGAACCACTTGAAGCTGGTACTTCAAAGGCTTCGTGAAAACAAGCTATATGCCAAGCTGAAGAAATGCGAGTTCTGGCTTGAGGAGGTAGCATTCCTTGGGCACGTAATATCAAAACGTGGAGTATCTGTGGACACGGTGAAAATTGAAGCAATACAAAGTTGGGAGCAACCGAAGTCGGTGACCGAAGTACGTAGCTTTCTGGGCTTAGCTGGTTATTATCGGAGATTTGTGGAAGGATTTTCTCGAATCACTACTCCATTAACTCAGCTAACTCAAAAAGATACAAAATTCTTATGGAACGAGGAATGCGAGAAGAGCTTTCAAGAGCTCAAGAGGAGACTCATTTCGGCACCTGTTCTGACGATACCATATGGTTCGGATGGATTTGTCATTTACAGCGATGCTTCGGGCAAAGGGTTAGGATGTATTCTCATGCAACATGGGAAAGTCATAGCCTATGCCTCGCGATAACTCAAGGAATATGAGAGGAATTATCCTACTCATGATCTAGAGTTCGCAGCAGTCGTTTTCGCGTTGAAGATCTGGTGACACTACCTGTATGGGGAGAAAGTGGAGATTTATACGGATCATAAGAGCCTCAAGTATTTCTTCACCCAGAAGGAACTCAACATGCGGCAACGACGTTGGCTTGAGCTGTTGAAAGATTACGATCATACCATCCAATACCATCCTGGAAAAGCGAACGTGGTAGCTGACGCGTTGAGTAGAAGTTCATATGCGGGAACGAATGTGATGCTTTCAAGGCCTATTTTGTGTGATTTACAAAAGATGGAGATAGAGTTCAAGACTCCGTGGACCCATGCGATGATATCAAGTATACGCGTAGAACCAGCTTTGATTGATAAAGTTAAAGCTGCTCAAGCTACAGACTCGGAGCTGATGAATATGAGGAAGAAGGTGCAAGAAGGTGCTATTCCAGAAGCAAGGATTGATGAAGAAGGAATACTTCGAGTCAACTCCAGACTTTGTGTTCCTGACGATTCTGATTTGAAGTATAGAATCATGATGGAGGCACACAACACACCGTTTGCAATCCATCCTGGAAGTACCAAAATGTATCGTGATCTTCGACATACATTTTGGTGGAGCAATATGAAGAGAGAGATCGCGGAGTTCATCTCGTGGTGTTTAACGTGTCAACGTGTCAAGGAAGAGCATCAAATGCCAAAGGGTCCATTGCAACCACTTGAGATTCCAAAGTGGAAGTGGGAACACATTACCATGGATTTCGTTACGGGTCTTCCCAAGGTTTCTCAAGGCATAGATGCAATTTGGGTTATTGTTGATAGATTAACCAAGTCTGCTCATTTCTTGCCGATACGAGAGACTTATTCCCTTGAACGTCTTGCTCGTATGTACGTGAATGAGATTATAAGATTGCATGGCATGCCAGTATCTATAGTTTCGGATCGTGACCCCAGATTTACTTCCTAATTTTGGGTCAGCTTGCAGAAAGCTATGGGCACGGATTTACGATTCAGTTCGGCATATCATCCACAAACGGACGGACAATCGGAAAGGACTATCCAAACTATTGAAGATCTATTTGAGACTCAGTGTTCTAGACTTTAGAGGGAGTTGGGATAAGTACCTACCATTGGTGAAATTCTCCTACAACAACAGTTATTAGGCAAGTATAGGCATGGCTCCATTCGAGGCGTTGTATGGACGAAAATATCGTTCTCCAGTATGCTAGGACGAGGTGGGTGAAGCAACATTGTTGGGACCGGAGTTAGTACGTATGACTACGAAAAAGATTCAAATGATCCGGCAACATATACAAACTGCACAAGATCGATAAAAGAGTTATGCTGATCTTCATCGAAGGGACGTGGAGTTTAATGTCGGAGATCATATATTATTACGTGTTGCTCTATGGAAAGGAGTTATGAGATTCGGAAAGAGAGGAAAGCTCAACCCACGATTCATTGGTCCATTTGAAATCCTTGACCGAGTAGGAAATGTGGCCTATAGACTCGCCTTACCTCCAAGCATGTCTCGTGTTCATAACATTTTTCACATATCTATGCTTCGTAAATATGTGAAAGATCCAAACCACATTATTGAGTTAGAACCAGATGAGATAGCCGAAGATTTAACATACGAGGAGGTACTTGTTAAGATCTTGGATAGGAAGGAACATGTCCTACGCTCAAAGGTTATACCTCAAGTTAAAGTTTTGTGGAGGAACCATGATATCGAGGAAATGACCTGGGAGTTAGAATCAAAAATAAAAACGAGGTATCCTCACCTTTTCGACATACCAGGTATGTACGTCAATTTCGAGGATGAAATTTCATAAGGAGGGGAGGTTGTAAGACCCCAAATTTATGAATAAGATTTAATTTTCTTTATATATTATTTTGAAATAGTAAGGTGTTGATTTGATAAATGTGATAAGTTATGGGTGAAATGTGCAAAGTTTACAAAGTAAGGAAGTGGTTATAAAATATTCGTTGTGTCGGGGAATATTCGTTTGGTCGAGGAATATTCTTTTTGTCGGAGAATATTCGTACGACGGCGCAGTTATTGGTGGATCCCGCAACGGAATGAATGTCGGATATAGAAAGCGACAGAAGTAACATTTTTATAAAAATAACTGCAAAACTGTTACCGTTAGTACTGTTGAAATACCCGGTGGTTAAAATACAGTAATACGTGGTGTTGCACAGTAGCACACGGTATTGCACAGTATTTCAAATTATTGATTCTTACGTAGGAAGGCACTTACTCAATTATTGTTACAGTAATTACTGTTCAATATTTTATATTATTGATTCAATAATTGCATAATATTTTATTGGTTCAATATTTGCTACGTTGATATTTTATATCAATAAGTGCTACTTTGCTATTTTATATTATTAATTCAATAATTATCATTGCACATTATTTAAAATTATTAAATCAATAATTCATATTATTTAAATAATATTATTAGATAGCATTATTGGCAATGTCTAAGTAAGTTCTATTTAGGAAAGGGGTTGATTAATTGCGCGCCAATAAGGAGAAATGCTTATCGGAAGGCCCCCTCTTTCCTGGGAACGACCTGGTTGTCAATATTGTAGTTCTGTAATATTATTTATGAATAATTAATTTTTGATACATATGATAAGGAAATATTTATTCAATGTGGATTTAAACGGAGGAATTTTTAACACGTGACATTTGTTGAAAGTTGGTATTTTATCTTGTCCGATAAAATAATTCATTCAAATATATTATTATAATATTACATTATAGTAATATGATGTGATTATATAATAGTATGATTTTTATAATTTGAATGGTAACATTATTATAGTAAATTCATGGTATAAAAGTTAAATGAGGTGGAAGAGTGCAAATTAAATTTGAACTCTTATGATGCAAACAATGATGTTATCGGAGCGATGAGGTAAGCAATGGTGTCATCGGAGAGATGAGGTAAGCAATGATGTCATAGATCGATGATGTAAGCGATGATGCCATAAATTATGACAAAAAGACTATTTTACCCTTACTCTGCCGAGCCTATAAATACAAGCTCATTTCTTCATTATTTCTCACCAATTCACTAAAGCTATAGAGAGAGAAAGTATAGAGAGAATAAGAGAGAAAGAAGAAGAGTATTCTGTTATTACACTAGTGCAGTCTCCAAATTTTAAGGTAAGGGGTATTATTTATTTCGTATTCATGAAGATAGTTATTTTCTTTCAATACTCGTAAGGGTTGTTATTCCATTCTTTATTATTCTGTTGGAATAACCTGTCTACGCGGATTACCGCATGCCTGGTGAATAACCCTTCGTATTCAGTTGTTATTAAATTGTGAAAATAATCTGTCTGAGCGGACTACTGCCAGACGGGTGAAAATTCAATTACAGTTTCGTATATTGTGTCATTTCAGATTCCTAACTCTAAACTTTCTACGGTAAGTATTGCTTCTATAATTCCTGAAATGATCAAATATTACTTAAGTTTTGCGCTTCATCTAATATTATTTCTCTGGAATATTGGTTTGAACTTTCTTGTGAAATTTTTATCTTTTCATGTCGAGTTACTATTCACGAGTTACTATTCACGGGGTACTATTCACGGTAAAAAATATATTTTTTTTCTTCTAAATCATCTTTGATTGGATCCAGGTTTTGATCTTCATTCTTGAACTCTGGATAAATTCTCTAATATTTGTCATTTATCTCACTGGATCCGTTATTTGTATTATTTTTCATCATCCTCAGTTTTAAATGGTGATATAACTGAATATCTTTGGCCTGTAGTGCAAAGATGAATAATTACGTGATGAATATCTTTGGCCTGTAGTGCAAAGATGAATGATTACCTGATGAATATCTTTGGCCCGTAGTGCAAAGATGGACAGGTGTTGAGATGAACATGACCAACTGATGATACAAAGGAATATCTTTGGCCCGTAGCACAAAGATGGATATTTGATTCGAGCTGTATATTGATTGATGTTACAGGGATAAAATATTGATGATGCACTTTTAAATCAAAGAAGATAGTAGACATCATTCGCTACTTAACTCTTTTAATGAATTGTTATTTTCGCTGCGAATATTGATCTAAAACTTGTTGTCCATAATATTTTATCTGATTTATTGAAGGCTAACGATAATTTGTTTTTCATTATCTTAGTCATAATATTCTTTACTAGGCTAGTTGACCTCACGCTTTTCTTCCATTGTTCTCTTTAGGAAATGGAATATCGCAGGTACTAGTCGGGGAATGGAGTGCTGGTCCGAGTTAGAGCTGTAGAAGTCCTCACTATTTTTCTTATTTAAAATAGTGTGATAATAAATATAATGAGGACTTAGTTTGAATGTTAATATTTTCTACATGTCTGTATTGACACTCACAGTTGTGTGGTCGTATTTTGCACGACCGTGTGATATGAAAGATTGTATTTGAATTTTGTTGAGTGTATTTGGCGACTCAAAATGGGTTGAGTATTGAACCAATTTTGGGGGCGTCACACAGCTTGCCATTGTTATTGCCTCCTCTGTTTTCACTCGCTCGTCCAGTCACTTTCTTTGGATATTCCCGAGCCAAGTGCTCATTTGATCCACAGGTAAAACAGGCACCTTTTTTCAGACTGGGGAAGTTCGTTGCGATATGACCTTTTCACCCGCAGTTATAATATACCCTCTTTCCCTTCATGCACAATCCCACGTGATTCTTTCCACAGTTGTTACATGCCTCTATCTTCTTGTTTAAATTTTTTTGTTAATTCCCTGCATTGGTGTTATCATTCCACTTTCTCTTCTGAGCATTGCCACCATGACTACCTACTGCCTTATGCTCTCCTTCACCTTTCTTCTTCTTCTTCTGCTCTTGGTTATACTTGGTTAGGGCTTCACTTTCACCCTCTATGATGATTGTCTTCTCTAGCACTGATGCGAATGAGTTTAATTGAAATATCGAAACCTGACAGTAGAACCAAGGTTTCAGTCCTTGTTCAAACCTTCTTACCTTTATTTCGTCAGTATTAACTTGGTATGGTATAAATTGTGCCAACTCGTTAAATCTTACAGCATACTCCGATATTGTCATCGTTCCCTACTTGAGTTCTAAAAACTGAACCTCCATCTGATTCTTCATGCTTGACCGAATATAAGTTTCGAAAAATATCTCCTTGAACCTTTCCTACGGAATGACTTCCTGCCCTCCTCGACACTTATTAGCTTGCCACCAGTAGCTCGCTTCTACTTTCAGCATGAAGGTAGCGACAGCAGTATTTTTGATCCTCCACGATCTTAGCAACTTTGAACACCTTCTCCATTTCTATAAACCATGTCTGGGCTTCAATCGGATTGGTAGTCCCTCGAAAATTTGAAGGTCCTATAGCTTTAAAGTCTTTAAAAGTCGTGGCATAAGCTGGAGTTTGATTCATAAATGCACCCATTAATAGGTTTACAAACTATTGCATTGGGTTAACGTCAACTTCTTCGTTACCATCACAAGATCCCATAGGGGTGGTGAGCGTGGCTGTCTCCTTCTAGGAGACATCTTACTGTTAAGATTTTTTGTTATTAGTTCATTATTCATTTATTAGAATCATTCAAGAATTATCTTAAGCACTTTTAAATAGCATATGACACATCTAATAAACATAGATATATATTCATATGTCGCTTCAAAACTTAATAAAAGTAGCATATTCGTTAAATACATCCATTATCCCGCTATAGCAAGATTACATTATCATCATATCCCATTATTTATATGAACAGTTGGGATTTACATCTTATTAACAAACTCATGATTATTTATCATATTATTCCTATTCTCGCGACCTATAGAAGCATTCCACGTTGCACCGTATAATCGCATTCTTGATCCACGATACGAATCATCGTCCTGCGATCCATGACGTACCAAAGATAATCTTCAAACTGCAAAGGATAGTGGTAAACTCGATCCTGAGCTCCTTCAATGGTTGTACTAAAGGAATAATCCATTTCATCCATCATTGCTTTCTTTAACCGAACTTCGCTTTCAACACGATCTACGCGTTGAGCAGCCCTCATCCATGCGTCCTCCGCTCTCGCTCATGTTCCTGACTCCTCCCTCAAATCATCCTGTAAGTTCTCGTTCTCAGCCACTAACTGTCCTCTCTGGTACTCGGACTGTGCCAGCTTTTGCTCAACACGATCTACGCGTTGAGCAACCCTCATCCATGCTTCCTCCACTCTCGCTCATGTTCCTGACTTCTCCCTCAAATCATCCTGTAAGTTCTCGTTCTCAGCCACTAACTGTCCTCTCTGGTACTCGGACTGTGCCAGCTTTTGCTCAACACGATCTACGCGTTGAGCAGCCCTCATCCATGCGTCCTCCGCTCTCGCTCATGTTCCTGACTCCTCCCTCAAATCATCCTGTAAGTTCTCGTTCTCAGCCACTAACTGTCCTCTCTGGTACTCGGACTGTGCCAGCTTTTGCTCAAGCTCTGCAACTTGTGTGGTAAGATCTTAAACTGCTGTCTCATTTTATTCTAGGGCAGTTTGCTTCTCTATGGCCCCTCAACTCTATCTTGCAACTCAATATTACGATCATATACTACATCAAACATCTCAGCTCCTAATGAGGTAAGAGGTATCTCATCAAGGTCATCCTCTACTTTAATTTCCTCAGATCTCCTCCGAATCAAACTCATGCTCATACTCCTGACCTACAACAGTAATCAATAGAGATGGCTCCCTCGGTACTAACTGCTCCCATACTGTGTGAATATCTTGGGTCTCCTCCTTCCTAATCTGATGGGCTCACCTATCTCAGTCATTCTGCCACCAAAATTTTAAGTTTTAATTACTACTCACGAAAACATAAGTCTATTATCAACAAGTAAGCACATAAATTATTTTATTATTTATCTTTAATGAATTTTGTTAATCCATGTCTTATAACTCGATAAGAGTTTCATCATTTACTATATTTTCGATTTCCTGAAAGGTTATTTCCTAAGATTTCCCCACTTAAGGTTCATAACCTAAAGCTCTGATACCAACCTGTAACGCCCCAAAATTCGGGTACCTCAACCTACAGATTTAATGCTCACGATCCATCACATACATCATCTAAACTACCCATTAAATAAGTTAATAACTTCATATATAAAAATCCTTATTAAAAGTTTACCAAATAAACACATCCCAGGTTATCTAACCTTTATTATATCATAATTTCAGAAAATTAATTAAATACATTACATAATTCATTATAGCAAATATAACTAGAAATCATCTACTCCTGCATCTTGCCCTTGCCTTTTCTTGACGAAGGCTTTTCAGGTTTCTCAACCTTATCTGAAATGGTTATGAGAGGGTGAGCAATCAAATTGCCCACAAGTACAATGATATACAACAAATGACTTATGAGAGAAATAGATAATTATTCTTCAACTGAATGAAAAGCTCTTTTCTTGAAATCAATTAAAAATTAATCAAGAACTTATGAATTCAACGGAATAGTTGACTTTTAAAATGAATCATAAATAATGAATTCAAATGTACATCCTGAGGGTCACAAGACCACGAACTATGTCCTAGGTTTACAAGTATTTCTACTGTAACATTTAACTGTCAAAAAGCTATGGACCATCCATCCTCGTACTCCAGGTAATCAGCCCATTGTACTATGTATTGTGCACAAACATATCAACGCTATTGCGTAGCTCAGAATTATAGTTTCCGATAATATTTCCCCTGCATAGGGTTATTCATCTCAGCTTAGACATAGGAATCCACACTAAAACAATTCGGTTTGGAATAACTTCAGAAACAATTCCATACTTTTTAGAACGTTCATCGACTAAGAACTAGCCGAATCAAATGGGTTCGATAATCAATCAAGGGATTTAATAATCATCTCAAGCTGTTGCACATTAACATGCCATAATTCAATAATTCTAATTCAAATAGAATTTCAACGATTCATAATTGAACAAGCGTTATTTATTAAAGTAATGCTTCCAAAAAGTATTAGAAAGCTTGCAGGTACTTGGGAAATTAGTTTAAGTATGAAAGGATAGCACAGAATAGGAAAATTTGCTCAATATTAAAATATAAGTAAAAATTAGGAAGCTTGCCTTGAGCGTTTGCTACAAAATTACAGTACACGCCCTTTAAATACCCTACACATTTGAATCACATTGATACGTCGATTAGACACAAATTAATATTCACTAATCACTTACATTAATCCCATCCTATCATCCATAATTCTTTAACAATCACACGATATTATCTTATATGACTACGACATGATATTATGTCTTATTGCATGTTTAATGTTTCATTACATTCATTAAAATAGATTAAATTAACATCCCCTGAACCATACATTTAAACCTTATTTACTGGTTCTGATCTAATATTAGAGCAGTTGTGCCCCATTTATACTTGACACCAGCGCGGCGGCGCTCGATCGCTGCAGAACCAGTTTTCCAGTACTTGATTTAGAACTCTGTTTTCATCTAAACCTCCTATTTTCTTCATCTAAAATCCAAATTAGCTGATTTTCACTTCTATAAACTTGTTAAACATAGAACTAATCTTCTATAGACTAATTACAATATTCCAAAAATTTAAACAACCATTCTAAAGATTTCATTTCAATGTCGATGCTAAATTTTCTTATTTTAACATGTTTTCTGAAATCCTTCACCACGAATTTGTTTTAAGTCCATTTTGATTCATTTAAACTGGGTTGTTTTCATAATTCAGAGGAGTATAATATACAACCATCAATTTAAAACTTTAAACAAAATATCATAACTTATTTAACCTCTAAAATAGGCCAAAATACCCAAAACCAGTTCAAAGGTCCACTTTTCTCTTTTACACCCAAAATTCGAACTTATTTATTTTGATTTCACTTGTAAGCTATTATTAGATTATCTAACAGTTCATTACAAGAAAAACTGCTAATTCCAAAGGAATTAATCTCGAGGGAATAAAATTCTTCGATACTAACTTAAAGTCGACGGAATCCGGCGTCAAAGATAAGTCCGTCGAATATAATTTACTTTCGATGGAATTCCGTCAGAGATAGTACACCCTTAGTGGCGCCAGGTTTCCAGCCAGCACGAAGGATAAATTCGACGTAATTATGCTTATTTTCGAGGGAAATTCGATCGTAGTTAACTAATTTCGAGGGACTTTTTTTCGACTGAAGTTCCGTCAGAAATAACTTTTAACCGTAAATAGTCAGCATCTTATTTCAGCCGCCTCACTCTACCCAATTCATATTCTCTCTCTCTCTCTCGCTCTCTCTCTGTCTCTCTCTCCATTCCACCTCTTGCCGCCGGCCCTTCCTCCACCACCTCTTGCCACCGCCGGCCCTTCCTCCACCACCTCCTGCCGCCTCCTCTTCCTCCAGCTTCTACCACGCGCTTCCACCACCTGTCGCGCCGCCCCTTCCTCCACCACCTGCCGCCTCCTTTTCCCTCCTTCTCCCTCCTCCTCCTCCTTCTCCTCTACTGCTTCACAGGTTTATTTTAGTCTTAAATTTGATTTTGTATTTTTGGTTTAATATACTGAAATTTCTGTTTAATTTAGGGTCTAATATGTTTGGTTATGAAAATGATGAATGTTGGCTAAATTAGTGTTCAATTTGGGTTTTGATATTTAATTTAGTGTTTAATTTGTTATTAATTGAGGCTGAATAATGTTCAATTTGGGATTGATATGTTGAAAGTTTGAGTTTGATATTTACTGTAATGTATGTTGCAATTAGGGTTTGATTTGTGCAAAGACATATTCTGCAATTAAGGTTTAATTTGTGCAATTTTGGGTTTGATATGTAATGTATGAACAAAAAAGAATGTATTTGTTTGATTTGTGCAAATACATATTCTGCAATTAGCGTTTAATTTGTGTAAATTTAGGTTTGATATGTAATGTATGAACAGAAAGGAATGTATCAATTTGGCTTGACTTATGTTTAGTATGTGTATATTTGGTATTTTCGACGGAATTCCCAACAGAATTTCTGTAAGAATTATTCATTTGAAAAACTTGTGGGGCCCTGAAAGTTAATTTATGTATTATTTAATTAGTTTCCCAATATTAAAATAAATTAAGTACCGTTTACTTAGTTTCTTATTACTAAAATAAAATAAAATAAATTTAATTTAATTTAGTTTATTAAACAAAATAAATTTAAAAAATTATTTAATATAATATAATAAAAAATAAAATATAATAAAATAAAAAATAATAATAAAATAATTAAAAATAAATTGAATAAAATAAAATAAATTTAATTAAATTTAATAAATTAAATTTATTTTAATAAAAATATTTTAAAATATAATATAACATTTTACAAAATAAAATAAAGTATATTAAATTAAATTAAATTAAATTTAAAAAATTATATAATATAATACAGAAATAAAATATAATATAATAGTAAAATAAAATAAATTTAATAAATTAAATAACAAAAAATTAATTTAAATAGAATAAATTTAATTTAAAAAACTTTAATTTAATTTCATAAAAAACTTAAAAAAATAGATAATGTAATATAAAATTAAATTAAATTTAATAAAATATAATAATAAATTTAATTTAATTTAATAAAATAAAATGAATTTTATTTTATTTAATAAAATAATTAAAAAAGTATATATTATAATATAGTACAAAATATAATATAATATAATATAATATAATAATTAAAAAGTAATAAAATAAAATAAATAAATTTAATTTAATTTAAACAAATAAAAGAAAATATTATAATAAACTATGTAGCATTTACTTAGTTTATTAAATAATAGTAGTCTCCATATATGTTCCAAATAACAGTTCTCATAAATTAAGTAGCACTTACTTAGTTTTTCATTGGCAAAATAAACTAAGTAGCATTTGCTTAGTTTGTCGCAATATTCAATAAACTTAATAAGTACTATATGTATATATATACATATATGTACTATACTTTGAAACTTAAAAACTCGTTTGACGCATTGGAGTGAATGTCGAATAGTAGTGCCCATATATATTCCAAATAATAGTTCTCATAAACTAAGTAGCATTTACTTAGTTTTGCATTGGTAAAATAAACTAAGTAGCATTTGCTTAGTTTGTCGCAATATTCAATAAACTCAATAATACTCTCTTCGATCTTCAATACACTCAATTACAACTATACATTTTATAGTACATCTATCATTCCAATAACCTGCAAATATGTAGATCGCCTTAATTGAGCTGGCTAGGGGTATGCTGATGACAATAGTTGCAAGGTGTAGGAACAACTTAGGTTGGCATCAACATGGTATCATGCAAGTAACTGCGTTAGCTTTCGTTATAATCCGTCCCCGCAACCACATTTTTGGACATTTAAAAGTTTTCCTTCCCCACTTAAGCTTCCTACTTAATAGTATTACATCTTTTTTCCTTTTAAAATAGAAATGCATAAATTGCAATGAACTATATAGGAATAAGCAAAGAAGAGCAACTAATTAACCGGTCAGTTGTAGAATTTGCAATTAGAATTCTTGGAAGTTCTAGATGTTTTGAGTGGACAACAAATACCGCAACGAGTGCAGCGAAAGTAAGGTGAAAAATACTCTAACCCGTCGCCACATTTTATGGGTACAAGGCAACTCTTTATGTGACACGACGGCTTAGAGTATTCTCCACCTTCCATTTTTTGCTCCCGTTGCGGTATTAGTTGTCCCCTCAAGACCTTTGGAACTTCTAACAATCCTAATCTCATGTTCTAGAATTGACCGTTTAGTTAGTTGCTTAACTTTGCTCATTCGTATATAGTTCATTGCAATTTATGCATTTTCTATTTTAAAAGGATAACAGTTGTAATACGTTTAAGTCGGAAGATTAAGTGGATAAAAAGAAGTTATAAATGTCCCAACAAGCGGTTGCGGGGACGGATTATGAAGAAAGCCAACACAACATAATGCTTTCTTCACATTGACTTGAGTGATAAGTTGCATGATACCATACAGATGCCAACTTATGTTGTTTCTACACTTTACAACTATTTGTCTAACTTCACTCTTTGCCAGCTCAAATAAGGCGGTTAACATGTTTGCAAGTTAATAGAAGGATTATTTATGAACTATACTTTGGAACTTAGAAAACCGTTTAACATTCACTCATTAGAAGTGAATGTCGAATAATCCCTAGTTTGGGACAGTTACTTGATGTTATGTCTCTCACTTAGGCCGGTGCCAATACGAAACGGTTCGTTTGTGTTGTTTTGAGGATTTTTTTGCTATGATCTCTGCATGTTCTTCGAGTGCATAGTTAGATTAGGTTATCTTAGTCTATTTCGTGTACTTGGAGACCATAGGGAGGTGTTGCCAAAATTTTCTTGAAAAGTATAAAATGTGCTCAACGTGTTGGCACTAGTGAGGAGACGCATCTAGGAATGGGATAGAAGCCAAAATTACCCCTGTCCTGTAGAGTTGAGATACTAGGAAAATATAATTCATGAATGGATCACATACATGAACATCCCTGTACTAAATACGTCTTTTGTGCAGTTAAAGATGTCAGCCGACCAGAGTTGGATGTACCGTAGGATACCCAGTGATGAGAGGGGATTAGTCTCAACTTATCGTGATGGGGTGTCTAATTTCTTGAACAAAGCAATAGAACATGTTGATGATCCGAACGGAAAGATGCGATGCCCGTGTGTCAAGTGTAAAAACCCGATCTAGAAAAAAGTCGACGAGATTAAATTTGACTTATTTTCCCGTGGATTTGTGGATGGGTACTTCGTATGGACTCATCACGGGGAATCAGCTGAAATGTGGAACAACCAATTCAACGGGATTCATACGCCGAAATGTAAGACCCCAACTTTTAAGAATAAAGATTTAATTTTTTTTATATATTATTTTGAAATAGTAAGGTGTTGATTTGATAAATGTGAAAAGTTATGGGTGAAATGTGCAAATATTTCAAAATAAGCAAGTGGTTATAAAATATTCATTGTTGTCGGGGAATATTCGTTTGGTCGTGGAATATTCTTGTTGTCAGGGAATATTCGTACGACGGTGCAGCTATTTGTGGGCCCCACAACGGAATAACTGTCGGATATAGAAAGCGACAAAAATAATCTTTTTATAAATAACGGTAAAACTTTTACAGTTAAACTGTTGAAATACCCGGTGATAAAAATACAGTAATTCGCGTTGTGCACAACAGCACACGGTATTGCACAATATTTTGAATTATTGGTTCTTACGTAAGAAGTCACTACTCAATAATCGTTACAGTAATTACTGTTCAATATTTTATATTATTGATTCAATAATTGCTACAATTTTATAATATTTTATTGGTTCAATAATTGCTACGTTGATATTTTATATCTATAATTGCTACGTTGATATTTTATATTATTGATTCAATAATTGTCATTGCACAGTATTTTACATTATTAAATTATAAATTGTCACTCTTATTATTTGAATAATATTATTAGATAGCATTATTGGCAATGTCTAAGAAAATTTTGTCTAGGAGGGGATATTTAATTGCGCGCTAGTAAGGAGAAATTCTTATCGGAAGGCCCCCTAGGAATGACCTAGTTGTCAATATTGTAGTTCTGTAATATTATTTGTGAATAATTAATTATTAATTTATATGATAGGAAAATATATTTTTTTGTGGATATAAAAGAAGGAATTAGTACTTATGTGTTTTTATCAGTATTTTGCTGTGAAAAATCATCCGTTTGTGGATTTCGGCTATTTTCGGTTGGGAATTTGGAAAAACTTCATTCTACAAAGTTGTAGAGAATTAAATTTTCTATGAAAATGACATAGAATTCGTATTTTTCTAATAAAAGAGTTATTTATTATGAATTATTGAAGTTTCGGAATAAATGTTTTTTAAAATAAAATACTGGGCCCCACTTTTGTTTTGTGTGGAAAATTGTTGATTTTTAAAAATCCAATTTGGTAGGCAGTAGCCCTTATTTTGCACCTGCGTAAAATTTAGTCAATCCTGGCTTCCTAGCATTTTTCTATAAATAAGGTGCTTAGTTAGAAATGAAAATTACACCAGAATCAGAAAATTTTCTCTCTATAATATCGAGCGTATTTCTTGTGAGTATAAGGATAGTTTGAGTGTGGATTACGGTGAAAGTTTTGGTCCACATAATATCCGATATTCCAGCCAAAACTACTCTTCTGTTAAGGTAAGGGATGTTATTTTTTTTCGTAAACGATGTTATTATTTTCAATATCATTTTACCAAAATATTGTCATGAATTTTATTATGAAATTCTTACTTTTTTCGTCGGGGTTACTATTCACGTATATGGCACTATTCACGTATACGGCACTATTCACGAAAAAAATTAAATTTTCTTCTATTTGTCCAAGTTGCTTGTTAAGGTTTCTATCTTTGATTGGATCCAAGTTTTGATCTTCATTCTTGAATTTTGCTCCACAAAATATTATTATGGAATATTCTTGAACTTGGATAAACTAAATTACGAATCCCTAATCTTTGTCCTTTATCTCACTAGATTCGTTATTTATATTATTTTTCATCATCCTCAGTCCTAAATGGTGATATAACTGAATATCTTTTGCCTGTAGAGCAAAGATGAATGATTACCTGATGAATATCTTTGGCCCGTAGTGCAAAGATGAACAGGTGTTGAGATGAACATGACCACTGGTGATACAAATGAATATCTTTGGCCCGTAGTGCAAAGATGAATATTTGATTCGAGATGTATATTGATTGATATTACAGGGATAAAATATTGATAATGGACTTTTAAATCATAGAAGATAGTAGACTTCATTCTCTACTTAACTCTTCTAATGAATTGTTATTTCCGCTGCGAATATTGATCTAAAACTTGTTGCTAATAATATTTTATCTGAATTGTTGAAGACTAACGATAATTTATTTTCCATTATCTTAGTCATAATATTCTTTACTGGGCTAGTTGAGCTCACCCTTTTCATCTATTGTCGTCTTCAGGGAATGAGAATGTTGCGGGGACTAGTCAGGGAACAGTGTGATGATCAGAGTTAGATTTGTAGAAGTCCTCACTATTCTATAAAATAGTGGGATAATAATTGTAATGAATAAGGAATGAATTTGAATGTTTATATTTTGTATTATATACGATTTGCATTGAAATTCATAGTTGTATGGTCGTATTTCTCACGACCTTTTGTTATAAAAGATTTGTATTTGGAATTCTGTACCATGTATTTGGCGACTCAGAATGGGTTGGTATTGAACCTATTTTGGGGGCGTTACAGTTGGTATCAGAGTTTAGGGATATGATCTCTGGCGGAGATCTAGGAATAGAACTAGGAAGGGAGAGACAAGTAAAACCTTCGCTAGTGTGTCCTACCTAAGCTTATTTGTTATTTAATTGGTCGTTTGGAACATAGGGTTAATATGTGATATGTTAATTTGTTTGATTAACCCTTGTTTTGTGGCAGTATTTGAGAATGACAGCTGAAAATCTAAACAATGAACTGAATGAGACCGTTGAGACACCTTTAATCACCAACCAGGAGAATATGCAATAGGAAGGCAATATTCCTCCTGTAAACAACCCTACCGAAGAAACGATAAACGATGGGATGTCTAGAAGCTTTTTGCAGTTCATGCAAAACCAGACGAGGGAGACTCGTGTTCATAATACATGTGGAAATAATAACTCGCGACTTATCACTGCCAAGCAGTTCAAAGAGTTGGGACCATCAGAATTTCAGGGAAAGCCAGATCCAATCAAGGCAGAGACGTGGGTTAAGCAAATTACCAAGATATTTGATGTCTTGGGATACACGGAGGAACAGAAGGTTCCATTCTCCACCTTTATGTTCCGTGGAGAGGCAGATTACTGGTGGGAATCTGTGAAGCGTACCCAGCCTGCCGCACTCAAGATGTCTTGGGAGGGGTTCCAGAAACTGTTTAATGACAAGTACTTTCCAAAAAATATTCGTCAGATAAAAGAGGTAGACTTTATCAGACTGGAACAAAACAACATGACGGTGTCCCAGTACGAGGCTAAATTCGCGGAGTTATCCCGGTTTGCACTTCATTTGGTGGAGAATGAGGAACGTATGACGCGGATGTTTCTGAGAGGTTTGAAACTAGAAATTCGTCAATACCTCATTTCTCACAAATTTTCTCTATATTCAGATGTAGTGAACAGGGCCCAGTTATTAGAACGAGATAATGATTATGTTCAACCAAGGGACAACAACCAAGGTCGTACCGGTGGTAACAGTCATCGGAACAATGACAACCAGCAGGGAGAAAAGTATCATGACAGAAGCGGTAACTACTCCGGTGGTAATCGTGGCCATGATAATAGAAGGAGTGAGTCGGAGGGAGATTTCAAGAAGAGAAGGTACAACAATGAGAACGTGAAAACATCGACAGCAGCACCAACATCAACTGTTTCCAGGGGAGGAGAACGATCGCAGGTCGTATGCTATAAATGCGGGCAAGAGGGACACATCAGTCCCAACTGCACACAGCAATACAAGGTGTGCTATAACTGTGGAATGGAAGGACATATAGCTCGAGTATGTCCTGTAGTGAAACCAAGTCCAGCGGGGATCGTGATTCCTAAAGCAGTTCCGGACAAGTCGAAGTCAGTGGTTCTAGGAAGGGCTTTTGTCGTGACTGCCCAACAATCAAGGAACCCGAACGAGGTTATTACGTGTAAGCTAATCATAAACTCTTGCGAAGTTTACACTTTATTAGATACCGGTGCTACCCATTCTTTTATTTCACTTGCTTGTGCTCAACGTTTGAACTTGACTTCTGAGAAATTAAACTTTGACTTATCTGTTGAAACTCTGTTGGGAGAAACCTTTGTTACATCCACAATTTACAAATCTTGCTTGATTCAAATTGGTACCCTCACCCTACCTGTTGATCTTATATCTTTGAAAATACTTGCATTTGAAGTGATTTTAGGAATTGACTGGTTAACCACTTATCATGCCAAAATTGATTATTTTCGTAAGGTTGTTAGTTTTCATATTCCTAACCAACCTGTTGTGCGAATTCAAACCACCAAACCACTAAAATCAGTTAATGTCATTTCAAGTCATAAAGCTATTCGTTTATTGAAAAACGAATGTCAAGCTTTCTTAGCACATGTCACTGATCTAAACCAGAATACGTTAGGTTTGAATGATATTTCTGTTATTAATGAGTTTTCGGATGTATTTCCCGAAGAACTTCCCGGTCTACCCCTAGAACGTGAAGTTGAATTCTTTATTGACCTTGAACATAGTACAAAACCCATTTCTAAAATCCCATATCGAATGGCTTATATTGAACTTCAGGAGTTAAAGGTCCAATTACAGGAATTGTTAGACATCGGTTTTATTCGTCCTAGTACGTCTCCTTGGGGTGCTCCTATTTTATTCGTAAAGAAGAAAGACGGGAGTATGCGACTTTGAATTGACTATCGGGAGTTGAACCATGTCACCATCAAGAATAGGTATCCGCTACCTTGTATTGATGACCTGTTCGACCAGTTGCAAGGTGCACAATTCTTTTCAAAGATCAATCTTCGTTCTGGATATCATCAGCTGAAGATTAAAACTGAGGATATTCTGAAAACTGCCTTCAGAACTCGGTACGGACATTATGAATTCTTAGTCATGTCTTTTGGATTGACTAATGCTCCTGCTGCTTTTATGGATATGATGAACCGTGTATTCAAGGAATATTTGGATTAGTTCGTGGTTGTCTTTATTGATGACATCCTCATCTATTCCAATAGCCGTGAAGATCATGAGCACCACCTGAAGCTGGTACTCCAAAGGCTTCGTGATAACAAGCTTTTTGCCAAGTTGAAGAAGTGCGAGTTCTGGCTTGAGAAAGTAGCATTCCTTGGGCACGTGGTATCAAAACGTGGAGTATCTGTTGACCCGGCGAAGATTAAAGCAATACAAAGTTGGGAGCAACCGAAGTTGGTGACCAAAGTACGTAGCTTTCTGGGCTTAGCTGGTTATTATAGGAGATTCGTGGAAGGATTTTCTCGAATTACTACTCCATTAACTCAGCTGACTCGGAAAGATATAAAATTTGTATGGAACGAGGAATGTGAGAAGAGCTTTCAAGAGCTCAAGAGGAGACTCATTTCGACACCTGTTCTGACGATACCATATGGTTCGGATGGATTTATCATTTACAGCGATGCTTCGGGCAAAGGGTTAGGATGTGTTCTCATGCAACATGGGAAAGTCATAGCCTATGCCTCACGGCAACTCAAAGAATATGAGAAGAATTATCCGACTCATGATCTAGAGTTGGCAGCAGTCGTTTTCGTGTTGAAGATTTGGAGACACTACCTATATGGAGAGAAAGTGGAGATTTATACGGATCATAAGAGCCTTAAATATTTCTTCACTCAAAAAAAACTCAACATGCGTCAACGACGTTGGCTTGAGCTGTTGAAAGATTACGACCATACCATCCAATACCATCTTGGAAAAGCGAACGTGGTAGTTGACGCGTTGAGTAGAAGATAATACGCGGGAACGAATGCGATGATATCAAGGCCTATTTTGTGTGATCTACAAAGGATGGAGATAGAGTTCAAGACTCCGTGTAGAACCAGCTTTGATTGATAAAGTTAAAGCTGCTCAAGCTACAGACCCGGAGCTGATGAATATGAGGAAGAAGGTACAAGAAGGTGCTATTTCAGAAGCAAGGATTGATGAAGAAGGAATACTTCGAGTCAACTCTAGACTTTGTGTTCCTAACGATTCTGACTTAAAGTATAGAATCATGTAGGAGGCACACAACACACCGTTTGCAATCCATCCTGGGAGTACCAAAATGTATCGTGATCTTTGACATACATTTTGGTGGAGCAATATGAAAAGAGAGATCGCGGAGTTCATCTCGAGGTGTTTAACGTGTCAACGTGTCAAGGCGGAGCATCAAGTGCTATAGGGTCCATTGCAACCACTTGAGATTCCAAAATGGAAGTGGGAACATATTACCATGAATTTCGTTATGGGTCTTCCCAAGGTTTCTCAAAGCATAGATGCGATTTGGGTTATTGTTGATAAATTAACCAAGTCTGCTCATTTCTTGCCGATACGGGAAACTTATTCCCTTGAACGTCTTGCTCGTATATACGTGAATGAGATTGTGAGATTGCATGGCATGCCAGTATCCATAGTTTTGGATCGTGACCCAAGATTCACTTCACGATTTTGGGTCAGTTTGCAGAAAGCTATGGGCACGGATTTACGATTCAGTTCGGCATATCATCCTCAAACGGACGGACAATCAGAAAGGACTATTCAAACTCTTGAAGATCTATTGAGACTCTGTGTTCTAGACTTCAAAGGAAGTTGGGATAAGTACTTACCATTGGTGGAATTCTTCTACAACAACAGTTATCAGGCAAGTATAGGCATGGCTCCATTCGAAGCGTTGTATGGACGAAAATGTCGCTCTCCAGTATGCTGGGACGAGGTGGGTGAAGCAACATTGTTGGGACCGAAGTTAGTACGTATGACTACAGAAAAGATTCAAATGATCCGACAATGGATACAAACCGCACAAGACAGACAAAAGAGTTATGCGGATCTTCATCGAAAGGACGTGGAATTTAATGTTGCGGACCATGTGTTATTACGTGTTGCTCCGTGGAAGGGAGTTACGAGGTTTGGCAAGAGAGGAAAGCTCAATCCACGATTCATTGGTCCATTTGAGATCCTTGACCGAGTAGGAAAGGTGGCCTATAGACTCGTTTTACCTCCAAACATGTCTCGTGTTCATAATATTTTTCACATATCCGTGCTTCGCAAATATGTGAAAGATCCAAACCACATTATTGAGTTAAAACCAGACGAGATAGCCAAAGATTTAACGTACGAGGAGGTACCTTTCAAGATCTTGGATAGGAAAGAACATGTTCTACGCTCAAAGGTTATACCTCAAGTCAAAGTTTTATGGAGAAACCATGAAATTGAGGAAATGACCTGGGAGTTAGAATCGAAAATGAAAGCGAGGTATCCTCACCTTTTCGACATACCAGGTATATACGTCAATTTCGAGGATGAAATTTTATTAGGAGGGGACGTTGTAAGACCTCAACTTTTATGAATAAAGATTTAATTTTCTTTATATATTATTTCGAAATAGTAAGGTGGTTATTTGATAAATGTGAAATGTTATGGGTGAAATGTGCAAATATTTCAAAATAAGCAAGTGGTTATAAAATATTCATTGTCGTCGGAGAATATTCGTTTGGCCGTAGAATATTCTTGTTGTCCGGGAATATTCGTACGACGGCGCAGCTATTTGTGGGCCCCGCAACGGAATAACTGTCGGATATAGAAAGCGACAGAAATAACTTTTTTATAAATAACAGTAAAACTGTTACGGTTAAACTGTTGAAATACCCGGTGATAAAAATACAGTAATACGCGTTGTGCACAATAGAACACGGTATTGCACAGTATTTCGAATTATTGGTTCTTACGTAGGATGTCACTACTCAATAATCGTTATAGTAATTACTGTTCAATATTTTATATTATTGATTCAATAATTACTACAATTGCATAATATTTTATTGGTTCAATAATTGCTACGTTGATATTTTATATCAATAATTGCTACGTTGATATTTTATATTATTGATTCAATAATTGTCATTGCACAATATTTTATATTATTAAATCAATAATTGTCACTCTTATTATTTGAATAATATTATTAGATAGCATTATTGGCAATGTCTAAGAAAGTTCTGTCTAGGAGGGGATATTTAATTGCGCGCTAGTAAGGAGAAATCCTAATCGGAAGGCCCCCTCTTTCCTGGGAACGACCTAGTTGTCAATATTGTAGTTCTGTAATATTATTTGTGAATAATTAATTATTAATTTATATGATAAGAAAATATTTTTTTGTGGATATAAAAGAAGGAATTAGTACTTATGTGTTTTTATCAGTATTTTGCTGTGAAAAATCATCCGTTTGTGGATTTCGGCTATTTTCGATTGGGAATTTGGAAAAACTTCCTTCTACAAAGTTGTAGAGAATTAAATTTTCTATAATAAGGACATAGAATTCGTATTTTTATGATAAAGGGTTATTTATTATGAATTATTGAAGTTTTGGAATAAATATTTTTTAAAATAAAATGGTGGACCCCACTTTTGTTTTGTGTGGAAAAATGTTGATTTTTGAAAATCCAATTTGGTAAGCAGTAGCCCTTATTTTGCACCTGCGTAAAATTTAGTCAATCCTGGCATCCTAGCATTTTCCTATAAATATGGTGCTTAGTTAGAAATGAAAATCACACCAGAATCAGAAAATTTTCTCTCTATAATATCGAGCGTATTTCTTGTAAGTATAAGGATAGTTTGAGTGTGGATTACGGTGAAAGTTTTCGTCCACATAATATACGATATTTCAGCCAAGACTACTCTTCTGTTAAGGTAAGGGATGTTATTTTCTTTCGTAAACGTTGTTATTCTTTTCAATATCATTATATCAAAATATTGTCATGAATTTGATTATGAAATTCTTACTTTTTCCGTCGGGATTACTATTCACGCATACGACACTATTCACGTATGCGGCACTATTCACAAAAAAATTAATTTTCTTCTATTTGTCTAAGTTGCTTGTTAAGGTTCCTATCTTTGATTGGATCCAAGTTTTGATCTTCATTCTTAAATTTTGCTCCACAAAGTATTATTATAGAATATTCTTGAACTTGGATGAACTAAATTACGAATCCCTAATCTTTGTCCTTTATCTCACTGGATTCGTTATTTATATTATTTTTCATCATCCTTAGTCCTAAATGGTGATATAATTGAATATCTTTGGCCTGTAGAGCAAAGATGAATGATTACCTGATGAATATCTTTGGCCCGTAGTGCAAAGATGAACAAGTGTTGAGATGAACGTGACCACTGGTGATACAAATAAATATCTTTGGCCCGTAGTGCAAAGATGAATATTTGATTCGATATGTATATTGATTGATGTTACAGGGATAAAATATTGATAATGGACTTTTAAATCATAGAAGATAGTATACTTCATTCTCTACTTAACTCTTCTAATGAATTGTTATTTTCGCTGCGAATATTGATCTAATACTTGTTGCTAATAATATTTTATCTGAATTGTTGAAGACTAACGATAATTTATTTTCCATTATCTTAGTCATAATATTCTTTACTGGGCTAGTTGAGCTCACCCTTTTCATCTATTGTCCTCTTTAAGGAATGAGAATGTTGCGGGGACTAGTCAGGGAACAGTGTGATGATCAGAGTTAGATCTGTAGAAGTCCTCACTATTCTATAAAATAGTGGGATAATAATTGTAATGAATAAAGAATGAATTTGAATGTTTATATTTTGTATTATATACGATTTGCATTGAAATTCATAGTTGTATGGTCGTATTTCTCACGACCTTTGTTATAAAAGATTTGTATTTGGAATTCTGTACCATGTATTTGGCGACTCAGAATGGGTTGGTATTGAACCTATTTTGGGGGCGTCACACGAAAACTATGATCCGGTGGAGATGTTGGTCGATCTGTATGGCCTTACTAATATTGACTGGGCTGAAAATGAGCATTCTTCAAGCAGTGCTAAGCAAGTGCCAATGATACAGTCGCTGCATTTTACCAGTTGCTATCTAAATCTGGGGTCTCATTGTATCCGGGAAATGTTAAGCACACCAAGCTTTCTGCAGTGACTCAGCTCTTACACTTCAAGAATGAGCACGACTGTAGTGAGAGAGGTTTCAACGATTTGCTTGCTTTATTTGGACAATTCTTACCCAAGGATCATACTCTTCCTGTGAATTGTTACGAAGTTAAGAAGATGGTCAAGGGGTTAAATATGGGGTATTAGAAAATCAATGCTTGTGAGCAGGATTGCATGTACTATAGGGTGGACAGAGATAAAGGACAGTGTGATATAAGATGCTTGCCTCGCTACAAGGTGATAAAACGTGGGGGGAAGGAGAAACATGTTCCCAGGAAGATCTTACGATACTTTTCTCTTGCGTTGAGGCTTCAGCGGCTATTCATGACGTCCCATACGGCTCAATATATGAGTTGGCATAGAACAAGAGATGTCGTGCCTGGTCAGCTGAATCACCCAGCAGATGGAGATGAATGGAAGAGATTTGATAAAAATTATCCACAGTTTGCGAAAGAAGTCAGGAATGTTAGGGTCGGCGTGGCTACAGATGCTTTTACCCTTTTAATAATTTTAGTCAGCCATACTTAGTTTGGCCAGTCATTATGGTCGCTTATAATCTTCCACCGTCAATGTGCATGAGGGATCTGTGTTTGTTCTTGACTTTACTCATACCGGGGGATAAAAGTCCTACAAAATACATTAACGCGTACCTTTAACCGTTAGTAGATGAACTAATGATGTTGTGGGAGACAGGGGTCCAAACGTAGGATAAATCGATCTGCGAGAAATTTGTGATGAAGGCAGCCTTGTTATGGACTATCACTGACTTTTCAGCTCTTAGGATGGTTAGTGGTTGGTCAACTCACGGGAAGCTGTCATGTCCAGTGTGTATGGGGGATGTGCAAGGCAATCAGTTGCAGCATGGGTGGAAATATAGTTTCTTTAGAACAACTCGTAGATTTTTGCCTCTTAATCACAATTATAGAAAGATGTCTGCACAGTTCAACATAAAGACAGAGAAAAAGGGGGTTGTTGGTCGACTGTCGGGCAGTGAGGTCTTGGGCGGGTTGAACCATCTTCATTTTCCTTTGTCGGGGAAGGTGCAAAGTAAATTGAGAGCAGCTGGGTATAGGAAGACTTATAATTGGACACACTTGCCCATATGGTTTGAGTTGCAGTATTGGGTCACACTTTCAGTTCGTCATTGTATATATGTCATGCATACAGAAAAGAATATTTTTGAGAACATGTTTTACACCGTGTTAGATGCGAGTGGTAAAACCAAAGACAATGACAATGCTCGAAAAGATTTGGAGCCATTGAACATCAAGCCATAATTGTGGCTTCGCCCTAACAATACGAAACCTAAAGCTCCATTTTGTCTTACTAAGCAACAAGTTGAAGACGTGTGTAAGTAGGTTAGTGGGTTGAAGCTCCCAGATGGATATGCATCTAACATATCGCGATGATGTAAGGTCGAGCAATTGAAAATTACTGGATTCAAGAGTCACGATTGTTATGTATTCATGCAGAAGTTGATCCCAATTGCATTTCGTGAGATGTTACCTAGAAAAGTTATGGATGTATTGACCGAACTTTCAAATTTCTTTCGGGATATTTGCTCAACTATAATTAAGTACAGTTATTTGGAGTAGATGGAGAACAATATTGTGCTTACCATTTGCAAGCTCGAAGTGATCTTCCCTCCAGGATTTTTTGACTCGATGGAACATCTGCCTATTCATCTACCGTATGAACTCAAACTTGGAGGACCAGTGCAATATCGGTGGATGTATCCTTTTGAGAGGTAATATAAACTACAAATTTCATTATGTTGCTCATATTAATAATACTCATATATATCATATGATACTTATTTTAGGTATATGCGTCGATTAAAGCAAGAGGTCAAGAACAAAGCTCATGTAGAGGGTTCTATTGCTGAACTCTATACAGAGGAAGTGCTTGTCAACTTCTGCTCATTGTATTTTGACAATGTTGTCTCAACGAAGCACAACCGTTTAAGTAAAAATGAGGTCGTTGGTCCATCGTCTCATGCTGATGATGATTTAGCTGTATTCACATATCTGGCTAAGCCATTTGGCCATGAGACGCTGACTTACTTAAGCGACAAAGAGTTGAAGATTGTATCTACATACGTGCTTCTAAATATGCCCGAAGTATCATCATACATCAGGTATGAATAACAATTTATCGCATTTAGTGTAATTTATAAGTGTAGTCATCTATATGTTAAAGTCATTTTACTATTTTCGCAGTTCATTCGAAGAGGAAGCGTATGCTTCTAACCCAGCTTTTACTGCAGCAGAGTTGGAAGCATTCACTAATGCTAATTTCCAATAGTGGTTTAAGAAAAGGGTTGAAGAAGAAAATATTTTTGAGCGTTTTATAGATGTCATCCGAGGACCTTACAAAGTTATTAGTTCTTTTCCCGGCTGCATCGTGAATGGGTACAGATTTAGGGTCGATAACTTGAATGAACTCACATCAGTCAATTTTGGGGTTGTGGTGTTGGGAAGCTGCTACCAAGATTCTGAGTCCAATTACTATGGTCGTTTACAGGATGTGGTTGTGCTCAATTATCACGAGGTAAAAAGGTACTTACATTTAAGTGTAGCTGGTTTGATACTGAAAAGAGTATTAAAGTTGATCGTAATAGAATCACAACCTTAGATATCAAGTCGGTATTAAAATCTGATGACATGTTCGTGTTAGCCAGTCAAGCGGCTCAAGTGTATTACGCTCCTAATGTCGTAAATACTCGAAGACCCTGGTACACGGTAGTCATAACTAAAACATGTGCATTTGATGCTGAGAACATGTTTGGTATGGATGAGGCGCTGCAAGAAGATGTTAGCAACCCAAGGCAAGTAGTGTTAAATGCTGAAGATGTGATGACAACTAATGTCATTGACGTACCTGACGATGAAAATGTTGAGAAAAACGTCGTCGTGAATGATTACGTAGTCGTTGAGGATGATAACGATGACGAAACTGATCTCGAAACTGAGGATGTGGAAGATACCGAATCCGAGAATGATATACACGTTGAATCTGATGGGTTTGATGACGTACGTAATCTAAAATGGTTTCATATTAGTAAATACCACAATGTTACTGGGAACATATTCGTAATCTACCAATTTGGTTATTGCAGTAGCATATTCATGGCTAGACATAGCGGTGGAGGTCGCCGCGGTGGTGGGCGACCCGGATCGGGAGACAGTAGCCATGATAGAGGCTCGTCTTCAGGAGCTAGTAAGTTGTCTAAACTAGGATTTAAATATATCTCAAGCTGCATTAGTTTATATTTATTGACTCAGTTTTTTTAATTATTATAGATGCACCTCGTCGACGACACCGAGGGATGAACCTCGGTATCTTTGGTCGTCCGCCGGCAGCTCTACTTACAGTACCGGTGGATGTCGCTTCTGGACAGTAAGTGTTAATCTATTATCATAATAACAATTTAATATTTCTTTCAGTTATTGCAAAAAATAATTAACGTAACACATATTGTTATATTTTTACTGTAGTATACTAGACCCGGTAGCTAAGCACACGTTACACGCGATCTGTTTGACGCACCTCCCGACCGGGTGCATGCGCTTCACTCACTACGAGCGGTACGATCACTCCTTTATGGATACTGTGTTGCGGGAGTTTCACGTAAGTTAATAAGTTTATATTAGCCATTTTTATATTATTACATAGTTGTAGCGTTTAAGAAATAAGTTCCTAACTTTTAGACTTTTGTTATAGACATATTATAGATTTGCAGAGGGCGACTCTCAGACAGCCGGTGATGCAGTGATTATTGGACATATCGCTGTGAATTACTCCGGCTGGCTGTATGAGTTACGACGATGGGCAGCCCAGGTAGTTAATGACCAGCCTGGATCCACCATCATAGTTCACCAGCCCCGCATAGTCTCCGATCTCGCATGGCATGCTATGTGTGCGCACTAGGAGGCTGAAGATTTCAAGAAGAAGTCTGAGCAGGCAAAGAAGAACCAGGCCAAACTCTGTATAGTATACATGATTGACTCGCAGTCTGTTGAGGAGGCGAAGACGGTAACTGTAATGTATTTAGAAATAACTTATCAAATTCTAGCACGAATAATAATTAATAACTGTTTTATGACTGTATCTATTAGGCCTTGGGGAGGACCTTGGGGCAGAGCTCCGACCATGTTAGAGTTCTGGGATAGGGCTCACACGCATAAAGAGGAGTGTGCTTTGTCTCAGGCAGCATTAGCTATACGGGTAAAACTACTCTTACTTTTTAGTAATCTTAATATTCATAAAATAAAATAAAATGATATAATTAACTCACGTATACAATATAAATTACAGGACCAATTTCAGAAACTTCGGGACCAGCGTATAGCTGAGTTGGAGGCTGCTAGGGGGGTTCTGAGCATTTAGATTCCACCATCCCCACTCTCTAGATTGAGTTATCTAGAGATGAGGAGCTAAGACTATGGGTCGAGTCTCATGATCCCTCTACTAGTAGTACCGTAGGTATCGAGTGGTGAGTCTGTCGAGGATACCCGCATATACACTACCTGGAGGTAATAATATTAACTCTTTATGTTTCACGGAATTCTCATAACTTATAAGTTATTGACGATAGTCATGTTATATATATTTTCGCAAGATCTAGTCATTGCCAGCGTCCAAGAGCACCTATTGGACCATCTCATACGGGCGCTTGCTTAGACGACGAGTTATTCCAGAGGCTGATCGTGGCGGTGTCGAATAGGTTCCATACCGATCTGGTGTTTCTTCTTCAGCAGTTTTCTAGCAGGAGTCGTCTTCACCAGCTCGTTCAGGAGGTTCTAGATGGGTCCTCCGCAGAGAGTACGGGCTTATCGCAAGATAGTTTGACGCGTTGGGCGGCAAGATGCTCCGGATGGTGGTTACCCTCCTAGAGCAGACTTTTCGTCAGCCCTCGCCTACTCAGGTATTCTTCATGTTTATGTTATTTTCATTTAACAATATCTTTTTAATTCTCACATATATACGGACTAATGATCTTTATTTTTAATTCTATCAACAGGGTGGCAATGGTGAGAGGACTAGAGATGGCGATGGCGATGGCGATGGAGATGGCGATGGCGAGTGGGGGGACAACAATGTTGATTTTTACACCAGAGCAGCATCATCGTCCACCTACACCCGATGATGATCCTCATACTAGTTTATAAACTCATTTGTTGATCATTTGTACTTATTATTGTAGACGATCATTGTTAGTTTACATATATGTAATTGTAGATCATTTGTACTTAGTCGATCATTGTTAGTTTATATATATGTAATTATAGATCATTTGTAATTAGTAGATAATTTGTACTTAGTATATCTTTTATAATTTGTTAACTTACATATATGTCATTGTTAGCTTATATAGTTGATGATTATTAGACAGATGATATATAAAGGTTTATATATAAAGGTTTTTAGCGATATATAAATGACTGGAATGTGATATTACTGTTATTGGGCTGAAACAGGTTGCAGGTACAAAAAAATTGGGTTTAAACACCTGGGAATCGATATTTCAAAAAAAACATAAAAAAATCACTTTATTTTTGACGAAATACCTTATTTCTGACGAATATTCCGTCGCAGATAGATTATCCTAAATCAGACTGTATATACGACGGTATTTCCGATGGATTATTCCCTCGTAACTAAGCTATTTTCGACGGAATAGACCTATTGCCGACGGAATAGTCCATCAAAAATAAGTATTTTTCTTGTAATGGTTTATTTATCAATAGGAAACACACAATTGAATTTTCTCCAACTTAAACAACCAAAACAATTTCTAACAGAAAACTTAAGAAATAGATATTAGGGGTTTTATAATGTCTTTCTTACCTCTTGAATCTTCCTCAACCTAACTAAATAATGTAGATTGTTGGCTTCTCTTTGATTTCCCAGAACTTCTCTTCTAATTTGTCACAGAAAACCCACACTCTCTCTATATGAACTCATAACTTTCTCTTTTATTTGCAATGTAAAAATAATGAACTGATGCAGTGGTTTTATTATTCAGTTTATTTGAGTGTTATAGCAAATGAAAAGCCTAAGCGTCACCATTTGCTCAAGGGCTTGTTTGCTTTGCACACTTTTACTTCTCCTTCTCCTCTAAATTTGACTGATAACCAATTTAACTGATAAAACCTAGCTTAATTCCTCGCCAATACTAACAATTATATATCCCATTTATCCATCCATTAGACCAATTTTTAATATTATAAATTAGATTTATATTGAGTTTACTATGAAATTAAATTGGACGTTTAATTTCTCTATATATTCAAAATTTAGTCGTTTACCAATTAAATTTAATTTAATTTCCTTTAACTGGATTAATTATATTCTTAATCCATTAGCATACTAAAATTACGCACTGTAATATTTCAAAATAATTCTCACCCAAATATTTATTTTATTCGATAAATATTTATAATTTTTTTTACAAAATTCACAATCATTACAGAATGTAATATCGTATATTTATAACAAAAATATCAATTAAGGGTGAATTTAAACCCTAATGTATTCAAGTTATGAATTAAAGTTACTAAATAAAAGTAACTAAAAAGAAAAGAAATGAAATGAAAGAAAAGTAAGGATATAGAGTATGAAAATGTAAATAAAGGAACTATGCAATTCAAAATTCAAATTTAAGTTCGGAATGGAATTTTGAAAAACAGACTTCTCCGTTGAGTCTGGAACGTCAAAAATGATATGTAGGAATTGTAAACACAATATGGTATCGAGATTGACTTTAGTCAAAGTCAACAGTTGACTTTTAAGAAAAAAAAAGCCAAACTTGTAGTTCGAAGACGAATTTGAAGAAACAGACGTCTTCGTGACGTTGGGGATGTTGAATTTAGTAGGAAAAGAACATAAATGCAATGATGCATCGAGATTGACGTTTTGGTAAAAAGTCCACAGTTTGTGTAATACCCGAAATTTTTTGATCATAATGAATTTTTCAATAAAAGTAAAGTTTCAATCTTGAATTCATGAATGGTAGTTATATATGAATTGTACGAATATATATGGAGAAGTAGAAAATTTTTCATGAAAGGAATTCAAGGAGTTTGTTATATATTACAAGTAGAAAAGTAAAAAAGAAAATGGACCAAGGAAAAGAAAGAGATAATTAGCTTTAGTCCAATAAAAATAATGAGTTATTGGACCACTAGACCAACAAAGCCAAGCCCAAGGACCAAGCCCCATTCAAGTCCAACCAATTAAGTACAATTGCTAAGCTAAGCTCAACCCAAGCCCAAATCACATGCCCAATCTCTAGATTTTTCCAATTTTGCACATGGGATAAACTTGAAAAAAAAAGAGGATAAGGCTAATCCTTAGGAGCCAAGTTAGGGGCCAAGTGTAGGAGCCACTTAGGGTGGCCAAGCATAGTCATGTGGCTCAATTAATATTTCTTTTTTGTGTTGGAAGATTTTTAATGGAGCAACTTGGCAATTATAGAATTTTCTACATATGAGCACATGGGTTAAAGATGAAAAAAAGGAGAGATAAAAGGGGAGAAGGATCTGACTATGTGAGAGAAGGGAGGTCAACAAGGGCCATGTGAAGCTATTTAATACAAGTTTTTTGTTGGCAAAAATTGGGTGAATAGATGTGGCTCAATTTGGACCAAAAAATTGCCTATAAATACTTCCAACCTCTTTCACTTCCAACACTTTACCAAATTAAAGAATTGAAAGTTAGAGAGAGAGAGAGAGAGGGTGTTCAAGCAACAACCAAGACAAGAATTAAACAACCAAGAAGAACAAAGAGGCTAAATCAAGAAGGTATAGCCCTAAATCTTCTCTTATTCAACTTTTCTTAAGTAATACCTAGGGTTATGGTAATAATAATGTATTATACTCATATACATCTATATATATTCAATAATGATGGTAGATAGCTTAGATGATGGAAAAATTGCTAAGGAAAGCAAGGAAACCAAGCAAAGGAACTAAACAAGTTTAGGTCAAAAAAGACAAAATTTGGCCTGAAATTGCAACGAGCATAACTCTTAGTGTACTTTGAATTTTTTGGTGATTTCAATTTTTTGTGATAGATATAGAATTTATCTAAATTTGGGAACTAATTTGAGGCCTAAATTCCATGTAGATTATTTTTGGTGGAATTTCTCCCAAAACAAGACAAAGTTGGAAAATGGCCAAAACAAGCTGCCCAAAATTTTTCAGGGGCAGTTTTGACCACTTAATTGTTGAAATAAATTCAGGCCTTTTGGGAAATGAAAATATATGGTTTTATGTAATTCCTGTCCAAAGATGAACAAAATCGAACTTAAAACGAAGGCTTTATGACCAAAACAAAAACTTGAAATTTTAAACAGAAATTGCGATAACTTGAGTTCCATAACTTGGATTGGGCTGAAATTTTGGGGGTAATCTCACATAGATACATAGTAGGTTGTGTTCAAATTTCAGAATTTTTGGATGTAAGCTCCAAAAATTTTAATTGTTAAGCTTCGGAATAACTTGAAATAAATACTAAAAATAATTGGAAAAATCTAGGAAAATCAAAAATGATTTAAAATGAAGTTTTAAAAGTCATCCAGAAGAGAAAAAAATAATGAGATCTTTAAAAGGGGTTTTATGAAGAAGACAAGATTTAAGGAGTTATGAAAAATCAAGTTTAGGGTTAACGGGAAACGCGTAATGCAGGATTTAATTAAACGGGGCACGTGAGATGGAATAAGGGTAAAATGGTCATTTTGTCCTAAATATCCTAAAAATGAAATTATGTTGGTTTTTGAAAATAAATTGTAAAAACTGAAGTTACCAAAACAAAGTAATAAGAAATTACCGATAGTAACTATTGAAGGATGTAATTAAATGAATTATAATGAATGATGTAGGTTATCATTTGGAGAAAATAACTACCTTAAGCGAGGAAAGTGCAGGTAAACCAGACAAGTTTTTCAGAACTTGTTTTTATGTGTGAATATGTTAATCTTTATGTGCAAGTATTTCATGTATAATATGTATTTCTTGTGAATAGTTTGAGATGTGCATTATGTGTTATACTGTGATATAAATTTATTGAACCAAGTTAATGATTGAATTTGATTGAGTTATGAAAACTCCCTATATTTGTGGATACTATTTGATGGTTTAAGAAAAGTGTTTTATGTGAACCTTATGGATTAATGTTACGAAACATATTTAAATACAAAGCATGATAAGTACGAGACATGATTAAATGTCAAACATGAGAAACATGAAGCGTGTCTAAAATGTAGAGCATGAAAAATGTAAAGTGTGTTTTAAAATGCGAATTATGTGCTATGTGTAGCTGTTAAACTTGTTGGGCAATATAGTTGCTCACCCTTGCTATAAATAATTGTTTTCAGTTAAACCAGAGAGGACCGAAGATTTGGGATAGACAAAGGAAACGAAGAAATACTGATTGAAGTTATTTGTATAGTTCTAGCTATGCTAGATAGTCGTTTATATGATTTATTGTTATTGCGTAGTCAAAGAATATTGTATAGAAAAAGAGTTAAATCTGGATTGTGAGCTCATGAATACTCATAATCGATCTGATAGAACGAAACATATTGTTTATAACTTGAGTGTATGAATTAGATCAAGACGATCTACAAATGTAATATCAGGTTGTAAAGGTTACGAATTCTAGAATGAAAAGAAATTGATGTATTAAATGGTATCAAAACAAGGTTGTATTCATTATTGTATTAATAAAGGTTGTAAATATTAATATGAAGGTTGTACCGTGACGCAACATACCCGAGGTTCAACGGGCCCGGATTCGGGAGCGTTACATAAACTGATTACTTAGACACAAGACATTCACAAGCTGCATATGGACTAGACATAAGACAACATCAAAACACCGATGGAGTACAGTTTGGTGAATTCCAAATGATGACAAAAATATATATAGTTTTAAAAGGGAACACAATGCTTTGACTTTCATTTATCCTTCTCTATGTGCTTCTCCTGCTTTTTCTTCTCCTTCTGTTTTCCAGTTGCAATATCCACATTCACATTTTTAGCAGCTTTCATTCCCTTTTCTAAGTTGCTAAGACTAACAAACTTCTTCCCACCTTTTATAATCAATGGAGTACCTTTGAATGAAGTTTAGGACTGAGGAGTTCCATTTGTCAACTATCCTCTTGGATTTGGTGAACTAGAAGATGTATGCAACTTTTTTGCACCTCTGATATTGACACCATACACCTACAACATTATAACACTTAAATTAATTTAACACCACAACACTTAAATTAACACCATGCACCACAACAACATTATAACAAATTTTATGGTAATGTGGAGGAAACAAAATAATTAAGAATGCCTAGATTGATTATTAGAGATGTTGGAGTATTGAAGATTGCAAAGAAAATGGCTTGTTAAGAGCATTTATTAGTATACTTTAAGCAAGTTTCATTGACATTTAATTTGCATCCCAAGTAAACAAACTAATTTGTACATTCAAATAAAAGTCCATTAGTCTCTTTCAACTAGCTCAGCTTTTTATTTAATTGTATGTTTAAAAACATGATAAATGACAAGTAATGCAGAGCCTTACAGTTTGTCTAGTTCATTATGTGTGCAGAGCCTTACAGTTTTTCTGGGAATTGCATCCATCATTATATAATTATGTTCATCATGAGAGTTTTATCACTTGTACTTCTAACCATCAATCAACCAAGGCAACTTGCATATTCATTAAAAATTTGCTCAGTCATGCTTACAATATATATTTAAACCTTTTCAAAGTGTATAATTCAGATTAGGCCATATAAAAAAGAAAAAAGAAAATGATATATATTCAGATTAGATACCAGATGTCTACCATATCACAAGTGTGAGACATCAGTTAGGTAAATAAAATTTAAGAAAATAGAAAACAAGATTGCCCCATTTGGCATTTGGAGACTTAACTGTTTGGCAAATTAAATGAATATAATTAAGAATCTTTCTTTTTCTTTTTTCTTAATAGTTTGGGGGGACTTACTTCATCTGAACTTTTCCTAGGTGGTTGGAAGCCAGTAGATGTTGACTTGCTAACCACAGAAGCAGTCTTTTCATGTACCTGTGATATAATTTATTAACTAAACAAGTCATCCAAGTTTATTATTAGTCATTACTGAAAATAATGAATGATGAAAGTTGAACACACTTACATTCAGTTTTTGCCTATTTTGCACAGGTTGAGACTGTGATGATGGGGTCACAAATGGTTGGGACTGAGAGGATTGAAACACAAATGGTGGGGCTAAGTCAGTGTCTTGAGATACAACTTCTAGTCCTGCCTGAAATTCTGGTTGGGGCTGAACTTGACCATCAACCACAATCTCAAACTTGTGTTTCCTAGCATTATGACCAACTTGTTTACATTTGATGCACCTTAGGGATACTTGATGCCTCTTTCCCAAGGTCCCATCTAGAACAGGTTTGAGCTCATCCCTATTCTTTCTTCTACACTTCTTGGGTTTGTCAAGAAGCTTATGGTAATGTGGAGGAAGCAAAATTGGATTTGGTATATGGTCCCAACAGTCTGAGTTTGTCATTGGATCCATGGACTGGACATAAATTTTGTCATAGGTTTCAATCTTATACAAATCATTCAGATAAGCTTCAGGTTTTTGGTACATGAAAAATATACATGCTATAGCATGATGGAATAGAATCTCAGTTATGTCCCATCTTCTGCAACTACAAGCCCATGCACCAAGCACTACAAGAAAAAAGCTTAATTCCGATGGAAAATTCCCTCAGAAATAAGCTAATTCCGTCGTAATTATCTTATTTCCGAGGGAATATTCTATCGGCAAATCGGTCGTATATATAGGCGTCGGAGTTAACGTCCGTCAAAAATTTCGTTGAAGATAAATATTTTCGACTGAAATATATCCGACTGAATATCTGTCGAAAATAAAAATATGTTCGACAGAAAGCTTTCGACAGAATTAATGCGTCAAATATAAACTGGAGGTAATTCCGACGGATTTGTCCCTCGGAAATAAGCTAATTCTGACGGAAAATTTGATTTTTTAAAAATTATTAAACACTACTTTGGACGGAATTTTTGTCAGAAATAAGATAATTCTGACAAAAAATATATTTTTTTAGAAAACTATTAAACCCTAATTTTGACGAAAGTTTCGTCAGAAATACCTTATTCCGTCGAAAATATATTTTTTTAATAGCTTTTTTAAAATTGCAATTTTTAGGTTTTTAAACCCATTGTTGTACCTGTAACCTGCTTTATCCCAGCACAGACCGACAGTAATATATTTCACATTCAACATAGCGCTAAAAACTTTTTTATCTCATCATCAACAACGTAACTAAGCTAACAATTACAAATATAAGCTAACAATTACAAATGATCTACTAACTCGTCAACAATTACAAATATAAGCTAATGTTCCATAAATTATACAATATGATTTACAAAACTCGTACAGACTCAACTAGACTAGAATATTTATAAATGATACACAATTTAATGAATAAAATGAATACAAATGAATTATAAACTAGTAGGAAGATCATCATCGGGCGGGGGTGGACGATGATGTGGCTCTGGTGTATGAAAATCAGCTTCGTCATCCCCCCAGTCACCATCGTCATCACCATCACCAGTCCGCTCGCCGTCGTCACCTGTTGATAAAATTAAAAATAAAAATCATTAGTTCGTATATATGTGAGAAATAAAGAGAGATTTTAAATGAAAATAACATAACATGAAGAATACTTGAGTAGGTGGGGGCTGACGAAAAGCCTGCTCTAGGAGGGTAACCACCATCCAGAGCATCTCGCCGCTTAACGCGGAAAACTCCTCATACCAATATACTGATTTATAATGTTACCCATGAAGTATAAACTTCATAAGAACATCACAAATTACTACTAACATGTTTCCAACATTTTAACTCATGTAATTACACAAATTAAAACCATCAATTTCACTGTTCTTCATAAATTTTATAAAGTTTAATGAAAAACATAAAATTTCTCATTACGGATTCGTTACTACACCGAATCCACTCATTCCAATTCCATTTTATTTGTTTTAACATGCACAATCATATTCATTTGTCAATTTTAATATAAATGTATAATTCAAACATTAATTTAACCCATATGGATTATTCTCACAACATTTATACTCTGTCTTTTCAAGAAACCCAATTCTTAACAAAATTACATGGAGTGATCAGTGTAAATCATGTATTTATGATTCAACACATAATACTAACATATATGATTACATATATGATCACATCTTGGTTTAATTTTCCAAAATAATACTTAACATAGAAATTTTGAACATACGTTAAATAAAACTCTGTGATTTTCCAAAAACCCAATTAAGGCCTAATTATACAATTTTGATCATTTTAAATCATTCATACCAAGTATAAAACATGATTTAAACCCACATAGATAAAGCCATATCATAACCCAATTATGAAACTCATTTTTTTACAGAACTTTAAAATACGTATATGAAAAACTTTGAGAAAATTATATTTTAAAAACTAAAAGGGAAGATTACCCTTAGTAGTGAAGATGAAACAATCACAGATAATATCAGTGATCTCTCAATATCTCTCAATTCCTTCTCAAATCTCTTTTCTATGTAAATTCTTCTCTCAACCCTCTATCTTCTCTCTGATAATTTCTTCCTAACTCTAATATGAATAACAAATGTCTGATATGATATGGGTAATATACGTATAATTATATCTGTTGCATTAAATAACTCCCACAAGGGTCTTGTTTGGCTAGCACCTTAATTCTTCTTTTCCATTTATTTTAATACTTCCTTATTATATAGTTAGTTGTCACATTACTAATTAACCAATTAATTTTATTTAAATTAATTAAATAAAATATAATAAATTTATATTAAATCACATTGTCACATAATTAATATTTTTATTTATTAATTATGTCAATCCATTAATTCTTTAATTAATTATTAAATTAATTAAATTAACATTATACTTATTTAATTAATTCATTTAATCAAATAAATCCAATTAATTAAATACTTTGAACTATTAAATTACTAGATATTAATTTAATCAATGTAACACATAAAATTAAATTAATCTACCACTAATTCATGAATTAATTATTTAACTCAATAATTAAATTATTAAAAATATTTATTTATTTCAATAAATATTCAAATAATTGTACAAAATTCTCGTTCGTCACATCTTTTCCCCTTAAAAGGATTCTGTCCTCAGAATCACGGTTCGATTAATAATTTTGTCCCATCACATTCTCCCCCCTTACAAAGATTCTGTCCCCAGAATCGCGTTCACACATTTAAGAAAATAAGTGTGGATAAGTCTTCATCATATTCTTTTCGAGTTCCCACGTAGCTTCTTCAGCGTTGTGGTTCCTCCAAATTACCTTAACATAAGGTATTACTTTATTCCTGAGAACTTGTTCTTTCCTGTCAACAATTTGAACAGGAACTTCATCGTATGATACGTCTTTCTCAAATTTTAGGGGTTCATATTCTATCACATGTTTGTAATCGGGTTTATAAGGTCTAAATACTGACACGTGGAAGACATTGTGGACATGCTCTAATGCCGGATATAAAGCTACCTCATAGGCTACTTCTCCAATTCTTCGTAGTACCTCAAAGGATCCAATGAACCTCGGGCTCAATTTTCCCTTCTTACCAAATCTGATCTTTCCCTTCCAGGGAGAGACCTTCAAAAATTCAAAGCTACCCGATTCAAACTCTACATTCTTGCGGTGTGGATCGGCGTATTTCTTCTGTCTATCCTGAGCCGCTACTAATCTTGTTCGAATTACTTTAACTATTTCTGTTGTTTGTTGAACCAACTCTGGTCCTAGCAATTGTCTCTAGCCAACTTCATCCCAATACAGTGGAGTTCTGCACTTTCTACCGTACAACGCTTCGTAAAGCGGCATACCAATACTAGCGTGGTAACTATTGTTATAACCGAATTCTACAAGCGCTAAGTGATCGTCCCAATTGCCTTTGAAATCCATGATGCATGCTCTCAGCATATCCTCTAATATTTGGATCGTCCTTTCGCTTTGCCCGTCAGTTTGAGGGTGATAAGCGGTACTCATTCTCAATTGTGTTCCCATGCATTCTTGTAGTCATTTCCAGAAATTAAATGTAAAGCGCGGATCACGGTCAGAAATAATTGACACCAGTACCCCGTGCCTCGAAACAATCTCTTTCACGTATAACTTCGCCAACTGTTCTAAGTTAAATCTGATTCTGATCGGAAGAAAGTGTGCAAATTTCGTTAATCGGTCAACGATAACCCATACTGCGTCGTAGCCTTTCTGGGTCGTCGGAAGGCCAACAACAAAATCCATTGTAATATGTTCCCATTTCCATTCTGGGATCTCTAGAGGTTGTAGTAAACTACTTGGTCTCTGATGTTCTGCCTTGACCCTTTGACAAGTTAAACACTTGGCAACACAATCTGCAATGTCCCTCTTTATATTTGGCCACCAAAAGTGTTGTCGTAAATCCTGAAACATCTTGGTACTTTCGGGATGAATGGAATACCTCGAACTATGAGCCTCGCTCAAAATGTCCTCCTTGATTTCTGGTACTAGCGGTACCCAAACTCTATTTTCAAACCTCAACAATCTCTTGCTGTCCATCTTGAATTTAAGTCCCGTCCCTGCAGATATCTTTTTCTTTACTTCTTCACACTCCTTATCTAGGATTTTAGCTTCCTTAACCTTATGCAATAAAGTTATACCAGCTTGCATCTGGAACAGCTTCTCATCAGTCTCCATTGGATATCCTACTTCTAATTCCAGTTTTTTCATTGCTGAAAACAATTCTTCTTGTGCTGTCAACATCATCAACTTTTTCGGACCCTTTCTGCTTAAGGCGTCGACCACAACATTCGCTTTGCCCGGGTGGTATAAGATATCACAATCATAGTCCTTTATTAACTCCAGCCATCTTCTCTGACGCATATTCAAGTCTTTCTGTGTAAAAATATATTTCAGAGTCTTGTGGTCTGTATATATTTTACACTTCTCCCCATAGAGATAGTGTCTCCAAATCTTTAAAGTGAATACCACCGCAGCCAATTCTAGATCATGGGTGGGATATCCCTTCTCATAATCTTTCAACTGTCGTGATGCGTACGCAATAACTCTGTAGTTTTGCATAAGCACACAGCCTAGCCCTTTATGCGACGCATCACTATATACTACAAAGTTTCCTGTGTCATCCGGAAGGGACAACACAGGTGATATACTCAATCTTTTCTTAAGTTCTTGAAAACTTTCCTCACACTTCTCCGTCCAAATAAATTTCACAACTTTCCTAGTCAATTTCGTTAGCAGAGTGGCGATCTTGGAAAAATCCTGAATGAATCTTCTGTAATAACCTGCTAATCCAAGAAAACTTCTTACTTCCGATGGTGGTTTTGACTAATCCCAATTCATCACTGCTTCGACTTTGGAGGAATCCACCGAAATTCTGTCTTTATCAATCACGTGTCCGAGAAATTGCACTCTTTCAATCCAGAACTCACATTTCGAGAATTTGGCGTATAACTTCTCTCTTCTCAACACCTCCAATGTCAACTTCAAATGCTCAACATGCTCTTCTTTGGTCTTAGAATATACCAATATATCGTCAATAAAGACCACCATGAATTTGTCCAAAAAAGGCTTGAACACTCCATTCATTAGGCCCATAAATGCTGCAGGCGCATTCGTTAGACCAAATGACATAACCAAAAATTCGTAGTGACCATATCGTGTCCTGAATGCTATCTTTGGGACATCTTCTGGCCTCACCTTCAGCTGATGATAACCACTTCTCAAGTCTATCTTTGAAAAATATCTCGCTCCCTTTAATTGATCAAACAGATCATCAATCCTTGGTAACAGATACCTGTTCTTAATGGTAACCTTGTTTAACTCTCTATAATCGATGCAGAGCCGCATCGTCCCATCCTTATTCTTAATAAATAACACCGACGCTCCCCACGGTGATACGCTCGGTTGTTGTCCAGTAGATCTTGTAGCTAAACCATCAATTCCTTCATTTCTACAGGAGCCATCCGGTACGGTGCTTTCGATATTGGAGCAGTTCCTGGCACCAAATCGATAACGAAATCTACTTCCCTATCCGGTGGAAGTCCTGGCAGATTGTCTGGAAACACATCCACGAAGTCCCTTACGACTGGTATTTCCTCTAACTTTGGATTCTCTTTACGACTATCGACTATATAGGCTAAATACCCCACACAGCCTTGTCTTAATAACTTCCTGGCTTGCATCATCGTCAGACAACTCGCTTGCCTAGGCAACTTGCTGCCATAAAACATAACCTTTGACGGAGTCATAAGGTTAATACATTTCTTCTGGCAATCAATTACGGCCCCATAATTGAATAGCCAATCCATTCCCAGAAAAACGTCAAATTCCCCAAGTTTAATAGGAATAAGATCTACATTCATAACGTTGCCCTTAATATCCACTCTACAGTTCTTATGTATATACCTAACAGGAATCACTTCCCTATTCGCAATCTCGATGTTCATAGGGATTTCTAATTCGTCTTTATGCAATTCTAAGTTCTTTGCAAGTCATCGGATATAAATGAGCAAGTAGCACCCGAATCAAATAAAATATAAGCATTGACTTTATTGATCGAAATGATACCTGACACCACATCATGAGACTGCACAGCATCCTGTACGGTCATGTTGAATGTCCTTGCAGTTGGTCGATTTGTCGAAGTCGGTCCGATAATTGTAAGAGGATTTCCACTATTATTTCCCTTATTTCCACCTGACCCTGCCCCTCCAGATGCCTTCTTGGGACAGTCTCTAGCTAAGTGATCCTTTGACCCACACATGTAGCAGGCGCCCTTCTTAGGGTTAAGGCAGTTAGGTGCTATGTGGCCTTCCTGACCACAATTGTAGCAAACTCTTTTCCCTTTCATGCAGACTCTAAAGTGAATCTTTCCACAGGTTGGGCATGGTTCTATCCTTTTCTTCTGACTCCCTTGCTGATTTACGGACGACGGGTTATCATTCCACTTTCGTTTATGATTATTGTTTCCTCCCGTATTACTGCCACTAGCCTTATTATTTCCTTCACTTTCATTTTTCTTCTTCCTCTGATCCTGATTGTACTTGGTCACCGCTTCGCTTCCACCTTCAGCGAGGATGGCCTTCTCTAGAACTCCAGCAAAAGTGTTCAATTGAAACATTGACACTTTGCTATACAACCAAGGTTTCAGTCCCTGCTCAAATCGCCTAGCCTTTCTTTCGTCAGTATGCATCTGATATTGGGCAAACCTAGCCAATTCGTTAAACTTTGCCGCGTAGTCGGGCACAGACATATTTCCCTGTTTTAACTCCAGAAACTGCACCTCCATTTGATTCTGGAAGCTGGTCGGGAAGTACATCTTGAAACATATTTCCTTAAACCTTTCCCAGGTTATTACACCTTCTCCTCCCCTGACCTTATTTGTCTGCCACTAGCAGCTGGCTTCTGATTTTAACATAAATGTCGCGTAGGCGGTCTTTTGGTCCTCCCTAACTCTGGCAACTTCAAAAACTTTCTCTATCTCCATAACCCAAGTCTGAGCGTCTACCGGATTTGTGGAGCCTCTAAACTCTGGCGGTCCTACTGCCTTAAAGTCTTTAAATGAGGTGTTCGGTGGAGCTTGAGGCTGATTATTCATCACTCCAGCTAACAAATTCACCAATTACTGAACGGGGTTCGCATTGGCATCATTGTTGTTATTGTTATTCGTTGACCCTTCTTGGGCTTGTCGACGATTTTGTCTCCTTTTTGGCGGCATATTTCTGTTAAAATATACGCTTGTTAGATCTTTATTCAAATTTTTTTAATACTTAAGACTTAACTCAAATATTTAACATAATCACTTTAACTCATATCATCTCCAATAAACTTTGATATTTTATTAAAATCATAATTTTTTAAACATAATACGATAGCATTTCTGCCATTTACATCAACTATTCCGAGATAAAAGATCTTCAGGATTTAAATCATCAGAATATTCCTTTGTTTATAATCACATCGAAATTTACATTATTAATTATCAGTTAAGCATTCACATAATCATACTGTCCCATCACGACCTGCTAAGACGTCGGACAGCTTCGCTACCCTCCTCCTCCATTATGCGGGACATAGTCCTGCGATCTAGCATGTACCCAGGCAGTCCCTCGAACTGAATTGGATATCTCATAACTCGGTCCTGGGCCTCATCAATTGCCCTCAGAAACATGTAGCACGTCTCTGTAACCTTAACTCTCTTTGCACGCACATCATCCTCCGCCAGATCTGCACGTCGTGCATTGCTCACCCAAGCTTCCTCTACTATGGCGAGTCTTTCTGATTTCTCTTTTATCTCATTCTTCAACCTTTCTATCTCCTCTGACTTCTGCTCACTTTGGCCCTTCTCATAAACCAAATCCCACTCCATATTTCCAAGACGGGTGTGGAGTGTCTCAACCTCACTGATGTGGATGTTTTAATTACTCGCAAGTGCACGAATCGAATACTTAGTATAGCTTACAAGTGCGAGGTCGAACCCAAGGGACTTGACGGATGGAACGTATTTATCTCACTCACTTATTCTAATTAATTCCTAATCTAGCTTAGAAATTTTGAGGGAATTCTTATCAACTAAAAATACAGGAATAAAATAATCAATAATAAAATACTAGGGTGGCGGAATCATATAATTAATATCACTTTCCTAATATTCATGCCCAATAAATTCTACTTTTATCTCGCACTAGTTTGGTCTCTCGACACTACTAAATGCGGAAAATAAAATCAATTAAGTCCATTTATTTTGTGAAATCAGATTGTTAATTCTTTCATAACCAAACATATGTATAAAATCAAAACACTCATTATTTCCATCAAAACACAATTTAAATCTGCTTTGAACAAATCATAAACTGAATCTAATAAATAATAATGAGAATCCAACCTTATTTTTTATCAATAAAAATAGGCATCCAATAGAAAGAATTATTTTTAACGCGAAAGCACTAAATTAGTAAAATCAATTGGCATGAATATGTGCAATGGAATCAATCAATTATACTCATTCTCAACCCTAGAAAATAACCTAGCCTAACATGCTTGAAATTAAAACACAAAGCATAATAAAATAATACATAATTAAATGATTAGAGTACTCACTTGAATGCACCAATTAATTGGAAAAAGTTCAAATTAAATTGTTGAATGTACTGCTAATGTGCTCCCTTAATAAATTGCTAAAATCTCACTACTTGAATACAAAGAATAAATAAATAAATAAATAATAGAATATTGTTTCCTCCTTTCTTCCCTCTGGCGGCTCAAGCTGCTCCAGGTTAAGTCCCCTATATATAACCCACAATCCGTCCAAGTCCTACTTAGAATAGGAGTCACCAGCTGCTTGGATATATCATACGAATCAGCAGCTGACCACCTTTCATCATGCATCTGTATTTCATTCGGCCAAGGAGTCCAGCTGCTGTCAGTTGTATATATTAGATACTAGTACTATATTATCTAATATATATATATATATATATATATATATGCCAGCTAGTCTCCTCATTCCCCTCCACTTTCTTTGTGGTTGTCCCACTTTCATAATATTATAACCGTAGCCCCTTATATCTCCATGCACTGCACAAATCTGAATCAGAAAAGGAGTTTGCCAGTCGTCCGTGCATTGCACGAGTCCTTCTCGCAAGTGGAAATCTTCAGCTGCTTCCATGGTTCAATTATACCTAAAATAACAAATATAAGATAAATGAATATACTTAGGTACAAAAGAGATATACAAGATTAAGTATTAAGGGAATAAAATATAACATATTTCATTCTCATCAAATTCCCCCATACTTATCTTTTGCTCGTCCTCGGGCAAAATACAGATAAACCATGATGCAAAAATTCATTAAACAAATTTGCAAACTTGAGCCACGAGTTAATATGAACTCCAACATTGACCTCAAAGATTCAAAACAATAACTCTAGAAAACTTCAAAACAATGTATCATCCGAGACCCAACTTTACTTATTAATCTTACTTTATTCTCAACCCTTTGTGCGTCTGTGAATTCACCTGTATCAAACCAATCAGACCACAGAACAATTTATAAAATCAATGCCTTAAAGGAGAAAGATAAACTTAACCACTTGTTCTCCCACCAATCTCAGTTAAACCAACAGATAATATCAAAGGATCAAAAGGCTTTTTCTTTCTGTCTCTTTTTTTTTGGTAAGTGCATTTTATGCTCCATCTTACCAACGAGTGAGTGTAATACCCGAGAACTTTTGAATATTATTAAATGAATATATAAATGAAAATGAATATTTATTCTAATATAAATGTTTATGTGATGGGTTAACTCAATTGTTTCAAATTGAATATATAATAATTGAGGAAGAATGTGGAGTTTTTGTTAAATTCGTTAAAATGCTTTGTGTGGTACGAAAATAGAAACAATAATGAGCTGAATTAAGCTTAACTGATAAGCCTTGTGTGGCCTAATTAATTTTCTAATCTAGTTAGATCATTGAATTAATAATGTATTGGACTTAAGATATATCCAAGCCCAACCACATTAATGTGATATGATAAAAATTAAGAGATGTGGCCCAATCAATTTATGTGCTAGATTAAATACTAGAGTCTATGTGCTTTAGTGTGCTTAGCCCAATTGATTTAATTTGATGTGGCCCAATGCGTAATGTACGATGATAAGAATATGTATATATATACGTGTAGATATATATGTATATAGAGGTTATAAAATGAGGTGACATTGAAATGTCAATAATTATTATATAAAACTATATGATAAAAGTGAGCTTAATTTATGTAAATTACTAAGTGGTATGAAAGAGTTTTATGTGACCCCATGATGTGTGTGGGAGTAATTAAATGGGTATTTTAAACCTATGAGGGAAAATGACCTTGACTAAATAAATAATTAATATTAAACGACTATTTTAATAGAATTTGAAATAATGAGTTTTATGAAAAATAATACTCAACTAAATTATTCTAGTCTAATGTGAATATTAATTGCACTAAATCAATGTACATGGATTATATAATTCTATGTGTATTATATGAGTGGGTGGATATGTATACTCATTTGTGGGCAATTATCAAATAAATTCTTGTATGCTAATAATATGGAATGCTGAGTATTGTGTCCCATATTGAGTGCCCAATTGCCCCCCCCCCCCCCCCATTTCTCATTTTTGTGTGTCTCACAAAGGCTAGAAGCTACTCCCTCTTTTTCTCCCAAGCTCCATCCTAGCTAATGATCAATGGGGGAGTGGCCTTCATGATTCAATTCACCAACTACCTATTACCCATTGATTTCTTCTTTTGATTCATGGTGTAAAACTTTGGTATGGGTTTTCATTTTTCCTATAAATGGGAGCTTTCTCTTCTCAATTTGGTTGTTAGAAATCTGAAATTTGTTCAAGAGGAGTGAGAGTATTGTTGAGTAATCTGCAAATTGAAGCTAGAGTAGCATTTCAACTTCACAAGAGGTAATACCCCTTTATATGTTCATAGAATTCAAGTCTTACAAGTTTTTAGAAATATCTTGAAATACTTACTTTAATGTCCAAATTGATGAGCTAAGTTTGTTAGAATCATGCTATGTATGTTGTATAGTAAGATTATGGAGTTTATACATAGTGGGTATGCTTAAATTTGCTGTTTGATTGTGATTTGGGAAAGTTGGTTCGCAGCAGGGGAAAGAATTTCCGAACTGGTATGGCTATGCCCGCCCCGGAGGGCTTCCTATAGGCTAAATTGCTGCCCCGACGGGGGGGTGGCCAGGGAATGTTTTGGGCAATGCCGCCCCGACGGGCCCTCTAGTATTGCAAAGTGCCGCCCCGGCGGGGGGTGGCCAGAGAATCAACTTTGTGCTGTTTATTTTCCAAACCTAGTAACCTAACCTAACTTAACTTAAGAGCTTACATAACCCTTAAACATGTGTCAATACGCATTTCAAGACGTGTTAGTAAGATTAGAGTTTGAGTTATAATCTTTTGAAAGAAAAGTTAAATGACGAAGACCATGTTTATAAAACCTTACGCCTTTTTGAAATTTAACCTTTTTAGCTTGTATTCGCAACTTAGTTAGTTTTATGAATACATATGAAATGTGGTTTCGAAATGCTTTACATACTTAATTTGTTTAACATGAGATTTCTTAAGACAAATATGTACACTACTCAATGTTGCTTAGAACAAGTTTTCAAAGAGTAAAGTTATGTTGACTTGGAATACATGAATCAAATACATGCAAGCATGCGTAGTAAAGATTGTTTGGCATTATTATATGGTTTAATGAGTACTATGGTTAGTCGTTGACATAATAAGTTTTCTTGGCTTTGTAAAATGAAGATTTATGAATAAAACTATCCATTGTTGAAAGTAAATAGAAAAGACCAAACCTAGCTTTAAAGTTCCTCAACATGTATGAATGCCTTAAGCTATAATACATGACTCAAGAAATGTTTTAAGTATTCAAGCATATAGTAACTCTACGGAACTAAGTTTTGCCAAGGTGTTTCTAAGGATTTCAAAACAATGTGGATTATACATCTATGATTTTAAATGTGTGTCGAATACATGGATAAACATATGTGTAATAAAAGTATGTTGATATATGTTTATAAACTTTTGAATGTTAAGTCCAAAAGGTATTTGCAAACTATAAAGCAATGATTAGAGACTATGTTATTCGACTTCATAGTGATTTATAAACTAAACTTTTGTGTTATAAGTACGCAAAATATATAATGGAGTATGTAAAGAATGTACAACTAAGTTAGACGTTTATGTATGCATTTAAACTTACATATCATGTATGAGTATACGTAACTAATGAATATCCTATACGCATAACTATATTACGATAGGGATTCGTAAAGTGTTGATTTATTTAACGTGGATAAACTACGCATAAGACAAGTTTCCTGACTTACACTCATTTATTGTGCAAGTAACCTATCCTTATGTTTACTTTATTCGAGGAACGTTGTAAGAAAGTTCATAACTCTACTCTTTATTGAGCATTCATTTAGCTTGTGCTATTATTGTCATAGAAGCAAGCTTTAGAGATTGGAATTCAATTATTATGAATTATATACTTCGTGGATAAGATAAAAGTCGATTTATATTCTTCGAACTTTAAATCTTAAGATTAAACTTATAATTATTGTGATCTATGCCATTTGATTCGACTAGACTTATATTGTTGAAAAGCGACCCAAACCAATTGATTGGTGCGGGATCATGTGTTTGACTGAGATGAACAACCTTCTTTGAAGGAAAAATATATTTGTCGGGAGACCGACGTGCGCACACTTTAGTACGATTGAACGATATGCATACCGTAGGGTACTTTAGGCTGATCACCTGTTGTACTTATTTTTGATTGGGTTATCAGTTTAATACTGTTAATTCTAGTAAGAGTTCATAGTCCTTAGTGACTGCTCAGTACTCAGTTATCTTGAATTCTTAAATTTATTTATCGTTGAATCATATTGATATTATTCTGTCCTTAATGACAATTATTGAAAAACTGTTGATATTCTTGTTATCCTTGAACTATCATACCTTGCTATACACTGTTGGACTCGAGAACTAAAATACTCACCCTTGCTGTTATATTACTTGCTGAGCAAACTCGTTGCTCATTCTTGCTTTCCCTAAAATATTTCAGTTAAGGCAGAGCAGTGCGGACCTTCGGGCACCGACAAGGGCAAGGGAAAGGCTACAGAGTAGCTGTTAATTATGTAGAACTTATGTTTGTAATAAGAACTTATTCTATTATGTACTAGTTAGGTTTATATATGCTAAAGGTATGTTTAAGCTATGTAATCGATGTTTAAGTTACGAGACCATGGGACGTGAATAAATTATATTAATTAAATGTAATCTATTCGGTAGTAGTTGTGACGCCCCCAAATTCGGGTTCCTCTCTTTCCTCGGATCCGGTGCAGTCACGATACTACTGTCGTTGAACTATTACATCTTTTTTTCATAACTTAAAGAATAAAACTTGCTTTATTACAATTTAGAATATAAATTCTTTCCACTATCAGGATCTCGTATAATGACTCCAAACTTTTACAAGTTACTATCTTGGTCATTTACCATTCCTGTCTTATATCATGTTCGATATTATAAAAATGCGGAATAACTTAAACTTTTTCAATCTTCCTTGAATAAAATCTTTTATTGATTCCATAACTTGAATCCATTACATTTCCCTGAATCAAACTATATTATGATTCACTCTATTCAAATTTCTGTATAACCGTATACACCTTAACTTGATATCCTCTATGTATTATCTAATACATCTTTACAGTACGATAAGCATTAAACCTCGTAAACAATTATCAAGTACAACTACTAGAACCTAAACATGGTTCAAACGATAATCTAAATAGTATTCTTCGTTGCGATACTATCTAACTTTATCAATCAAGGAGCACGTAGTCTTTACCGTGAGTCCTTAACCTGCAAAAGTGGTTATTTGCAAGAGTGAGCTCGACAGCTCAGCAATTCTAACAGTTTTCATGCATCACATAGCATATAACATCATACTCAGTTCATGCATTTATAATCAACTTATATTTACTAAGCATGTTACTTCTCACATAACAAGCATATCATCAAAGATCAACTTTCAATCTCATACAAATCTCATATACAGTTCATATATAAGTTCACATCATCATAACATAATATAATTCAACTAACAGTTATTGAATTCATATATCAAACAGGAACTGAAAGACTTGCCTGGCTCGTAGATTACCAATTACCAAAAAAAGACAGCATAATATAATCTGCTTCATCAATCCTACACACGTATTACCATACACATCAATTATTAGTCACCTAGCAGCGCTTATCAAACGTCTAAGCAATTCTAATTTACACTTCGTAATTCTCTTCGATTTACTCGTTTGACACTTACTGTCAAATCATATATATAATTAACAATATCAATTAATTATCACATAGCTAGTCCTCAACGTTAGTTAATCACTTTAGGTTAACTCATTCCTCTTTAACCAATAAGTTAATAGTTATTCATAACAAAATTAATCACATCATGCATTAAATTATAATTAAACCAATTATAATTTAAATTAAACAATTACTTAGATTATAAATAATTAATTTGCACTCATTAAATTATAATTAAATAAATTATAATTTAAATTACACATTCACCTTAATTATAATTATTCCAAATTATAATCACATATTAAGTTATAATTACACAAATTATACTTCAAGTTAAACATTTACTTTGATTATAATTAATCAAACTATATTCATTATAGTTTAACAAATTTTAACTTAAATTAAACCTTTACTATAATTATAATTATCCAAATTATAATTACACGTTATTTTATTAATATAACTCATTACTATTATCTAACATTTTAAGGTATGGTAAAATGTCATTACATAAACTTAGCTTTCAAAACAAAGGTCCCCTTTTTCTGTATACCCCCCGCCGAGGCGGGGGTTCAAGGCCTAACATGCCCGCCGGGACGGCTTCAAACATTTTTTTCCCTGCATACCCCCCGCCGGGGCGGGGGTACAAGGCTTACAAGGCCTGTCGGGGCGGGCCCCCTCCAGGGGTTCGAATTTTTATCCACCTTGGTTATGACCGTATTTCATAGATGTTCAACATAGTATTTTTGGATCATCAACATAGCTTACACATTTAATGACATTTCTTATTAAGTCTCATGTTCATAAATATATCATTCTAAGTTTCATGCTCACATGCTTTACTAAGATTCATTTTAATCTAGATCACATACCAAGACATATAAATAACATATTCTCTTTCCAAAATCCATTCTTATAATTTTGGATCCAACATGATCCCACATATACAAACTTCTACAACCAAGCATGCATTTTTCTACTTAGAATCATATATACTAACTTATCTTACAAAATCTTAAGTTAGGTTATGAACTTACTTCTTGAATGCTTCCTCCCTCTTAGCTAGGAACCTCAAGTAGCTCTCCACATTTGCTTCTCCTTCTTGAACTCCACCAAAATGCAAGCACTTCTCTAGTTTTCTTCTTTTCTCTCTAACTCTCTCTATACTACCAACACTTGTGAAATTTCAAGTAAATGAAGTAATGAACTAGGAGGGGATTCATTTATAGGCAAGGTTCATGTATAAAATACATGTACTAGTACTTGGTATAATACTTGTATTTGTACACCCAACTAGTTAATAACCATTGGTCAAAGTTTAGTTGGTGAAAAGCTTTACCAACTCTCCACCAACTATATCCTTCTTCATGCTGAGCTCACATGGGGTAACTTGTAAGCATTTGGGCAACAAAAATCAGCACTTAGGTCTAATAGGGCAACAATTTTCGGTCATGGGGGATACTATCTAAATGTTGCACTTTCATTATCCCATTGGCTTAATATTGCTACACTAATAAGGTTATGGGTACATATACACAAACGTATATATACACCCACATATAAACAAGTACCCTCACAATTTAATTATACACCAATACATAATATCATGTACCTCATGTATATTGGTTTAATTCAATTAACATTTTAATTGGACTAGATATAAAATAGTTGGGTATTCTCATACGATAATTTTCCATAAAATTATTATCTCAATTACACCCAAATATTATAATGATAATTAATATCAATTATTTATTAACTTGTCATTATAGTTAAACCTCTAATTGATTTAACTTTTCCACTCATGCCACACAAGGCACAATTATATAAGCTTAGTATATAATAGACCTCAAGCTTACAATACTATAATCTTACAATTAATATTATTCTTATTATCACATTTTATAATATGTTCATAATGTAATACCATTACATCATATGCTCTCATAACTTATATACTAGCACATTCATATACTAAATAATGGTCTCTAATCATGGCCACTCTATTACCCTCCTATGGGCAATAACCAAGGGGCAAAGGATGGAATTGGTAGGTAATACTATTAGGACCACTCCCCCCACCATTATTGAAATTATTTCCATAGCCATCATCACCATCCTAGAGTTTGGGCAATTGAATAAATAGCCTAGACCATTGGCCTATTCATGTGTTATAAGAAATGGACAATGATCTTGGGACAAGCTACAAACTCAACATTAGTACATTTACATGCTAGCATACTTATGTTTATTTCTTTTGGACAATATAAGTCATACTTCAATGCTTAATATTACTACCATATGATATGTTAGGGTCACACATACTCAACCCTACACATATGTATACTCAATCATATAATCCATGTTCATTTAACAATACCAATTATATTTTAATTGAGTAGTGTCACCCCACATTACTATAAGCTCTATTATTTCACTTATACTTAATCATTGAGATAATTATTATTATCAACAATTATTTATTTAGTGTAATTTATTATTCCATACATACACCTTAATGTATCCATTCATCACATCTTGTCACATAAACATTATTTATGTAACTTATATCATTCTTTCAATCTTACTATATATAGTTCTTATATAATATAGTTACTTTGAAGTGTTACACTTCATGTCATATAGATGCAGTCATAACATATGATCATTTCCCATAAGAATTAACTTACATAATAATACTAACTAATTCTTTTAATTATTCATTCATTAAATTATTTAATGAATGCTTATTCCACCACTTTGCCACACTAGGCATATCTCACAAGCTTACACTATTAAGCTTATTATCACTTCCACCCCACCTTAATATTCCTTTAATATAAGATTTGTGTGACACATGCATTCTAATGTCAAGCTACCTTAAATAATTATACACTTATAATATGTATAACCTTTAGAATAATTAATATTTACTCTATTAATTATTTAAATAATAAAATCTACAGTAAAATAGTAACTCAAGTTATTTAGTAAATTAAAATAACTTATTTTTCTTTTATAAATTTAACCCTCTTGGAGATACATTATTATTATAAGAATTATGTATTCCACCATGATAAAACGTTTTTATTATAATTTTGAAAACTAAAGGCGTTAATTATAATAAAAGAATTCACTCATTATCTCAAGATATTATTCTTAATATAATATCTATATCTCATTAAAATAATTACATGTACGACACATGTACACCTTTTATATAGAAAATAGACCATAAGTTTATTTCCTATTAATATATTACACATAGTAAATATGTTTTAATATATTTATCCTCATTCATATTACCTCATACAAAGTCATACAAGGTATAACCTTCTCCCTTTTATTAAAATAATTAAATATTAGAAATTATTTTAATATCCTTTATTAGAAATATATAATATTCATTTCTTTTTCCTTTCTATAAATTGTTTCCAAAATAATTTCTTTAATCTATAAATTTAACCATATCTCAATATTAATTAATTCTCTAATCAATATTTATTTAAAGATATATTGGTTTAACAACGTATTTTATTAACTTCGTTCGCACATTCATATAATACCATGCCAAGTGATATATATAAAGGCACTTACTATAATCACATATTCCACGCATGTGTTAACTCACTATTTACTTAAGTGATCTTAACCCCTTACTATATCACCATAGTTAATTAAGGTTTTAATGTTCAAATTATATTATTCCATAATATAACTTTCAATTTAAATTAACCAACATTTATACTTATTAGTTAATTCCCTTAACTAATTCATGCTTTACTATCTCAATCCATCCATGGATAGCTTAAGCACTAATAATAACCTATATTACAATCATACTAGTTACTAGTATATATATTCAAGAAAATGGTGATTATTCATCAAAGATATTTAATGTCACCAACTTACTATGATAAAATAATTCTATAAATTATTTAATGTCGATAAATAAATCTTATCCATCTTCTTACTAATTCATCTCTATAATTTATAATAAATATATAGTAATGATATATATTTATTAAACACAAAATCACTTATTACATAGCTCATATTACCCTATGTAATACTACAAACTCGTATCACACACACACACACACACACACACACATATATATATATATATATATATATATTCTTATTTGAACCCATCTCATGCTTTAAAAATTTTATTTATTAAAATCTTATTTTATAATTTCTGAAAGTTCGGGTTCTTACAGTAGTTGTGTATTTATTCCGCTGTGCTATGCGACATTTAGTCGTATTATTATTAGTGTATGAGATTGTAGAACGTGACGAACCGAATCCGAGCGACCCCGTGATGGTCCAGGAATTTGGGGGCGTCACAAGTTGGTATCAGAGCTGTTGTTATAAACCTTAGGAGCGAGTGTCCTTAGATTCTAACTTAGGAGAATTTAGAAGTTAGAAAGGGATAGAACTCACATAGAGTTTTTCCTAGAGCGAGACTTAGCGTGTTATGAAATGTAACTTCATTCTATACAATGAACTTATATTTTATTTAACATTCTAATGGAGTTGTTGTTTGTTTGTCTTGTGTTTGTGATTATAGGATGACAGACACAGGTGTACCTAGTAGAGTGGCCGAGGAGGAGCCTAGAGATATACATGTAGTATACGAGGCACTTTTGGATGCTGTGCCAGTGCAGGCTGTTGCACCATCCGAGTCTGACGACGAAGATGAGATTGAGGTGGAGTTTGACCCCGAGGAAGAGCCTATTGAGGACGAGCCTGTAGAGTAGGAGCCCATGGAGGACTCCTACGAGCCTAACCTAGAGGAGCATATGCTGGGAGAGTACGAGGAGCGTATTCTGGAGTTGGACTGCAGAGTCCAGGAGCTGGAGGCCGAGGCCGAGGAGAGAGAGTCTGAGTTCCAGAAGCTGAGGGACGAGGACCATCAGAGGAAGCTGGCCATGTAGGAGTTAGAGGTGGAGATTGCTTACCGTAGGGAGGCAAGGATCCAGATGGGAACCTTATTCCACAGGTCAGTGGCGAGAAATGTAGATCTAACAGGGTAGATGGAAGAAGTAGAGCAGAGAGAATTGAGCGAGAAGACTGAGAAAGAGGCACTCCGTACTCAGCTAGAGTTGGAGGTTATAGATAGGATTCACTTCGAGGAGAAGTGGGAAGCGGCTAATGAGAGAGCTGACGATTTGGAGGATGAGGTCAGATGCAAGAAGAGGAAGATGAACAAGATGGGGTACATGTTCCGTTCGGCATTTGAGAGGGTGATTGATGGTGTGTACCACTACCCGGCGGAGCAGGGACAGACTCTATATACCTTGAGTCGAGAGCTGGTTGCGTATATAGCACAGTTAGAGTACAAGAGCGCTGTGGAGCGTGGCATGATGTGATGAGATTTCCTTAGATGGCCTAGTAGTAGTTTGGCAGCATTTATCTTTATGTGTTGTACATACTATGTTGTAATCCCAATCTTTTGTGTAAGATGTGGGATAGTGATGTAAACCCCGAGTAAGCTTTTGTTAGAGGGGAAGTATGGTAATAGTTTGGTATATTCCCCGTCTTTTGTGATATTAGGGGATATATGTGATGACATTTATAGTAGTATGCTAGGATAATCATGTAATGAGATGAAATGGCATATGAATATAAATGATTTTATTTTGGAAATGTGTTATAAATTTTATTCTTTTAGTACTAAAGGAATGCTTAAGTAATATAATTAAGTAATAATATAGTGAAAATTTGTGATGCAGAAAATGCCGCCCAGACGTAGATTGACTGCACCCGAAGAATTCGTTAACAACGAGAGGGAACAAGTAGATCCCATACAGAAACTAGTTGATCTACTAGGAGAAGCTCTTAGGGGAAGAAACAACGAACCCGTTCACCCCAACCCTCAAACTGTCCCAGTAACAACCTTCAAAGACTTTAGAAGTGTAGGACCTCCAAAATTTGAAGGTACTACTGACCCGATAGTTGCGCAAACTTGGATCAAGGAAATCGAGAAGGCCTTCACTATAGCTCGCGTAGGTGAAGACCAGAAGACAGTATTTGCCACATACATGATGAGAGGTGAAGCAAACTATTGGTGGGAGGCTAATCAGTAGAGAGCGGGAGAAGGGACAATAACCTGGGATAGATTCAAGACTCTGTTTTTCGATAACTACTTCCCCAAAAGCATGAAGAACCGAATGGAGGTGAAGTTCTTAGAACTGAAGCAAGGTGATATGACGGTGGCGCAGTACGCAGCTAAGTTTAGGTTTGTGGAGCACCAAGTTGGAGATGAGGAAAGGAAGGCGAGACGATTCGAACAAGGGCTGAAGCAGTGGCTGTTCAATAAGGTATCAGTTCTTCAAATTGATTCTTTTGAAACATTGCTGGAGAAGGCAATCATTGCGGAAGGTGGCAGTGAGGCCTTAAGTCTGTATAACAAGGAGAAGAAAGGAAAGAATACTGGAGGAGAGAACCATACTGGAGGAAGCAGTAGTGGAGGAAGCCACTTGGGAAAGAAAAAGTGGGAGAATAACAACAACAACAACAACAAAAACAACAACAACAATCAGTCGGGGAATTTTCGTGGAGGATTCAAGAAGAGGGCGGAGGGATGCCCAAAATGCGGAAAGAACCATCAGGGCGAGTGCTGGAAGGGACGCGGCACTTGCTACAACTGCGGACAGGAGGGGCACATTTCACCCAACTGCCCAAAACCAAAGAAGATATAAGGATGTTTCGCTTGCGGCTCGACGGAGCACTAGATTAAAGACTGCCCAAAGAAGGGAAGTGGCGGAGGTAGCCAACAAGGAGGAAGCTAACTGATGATCGGCGGACCAGCACAATCCAACCTCCAGAACTTTTAATATGACCGTCCAGGACGCAGTGGTTGCGAAGGACGTGGTGTCAAGTATAATCCCAATCAATGATATAAATGATTATGTATTGTTTGATTCGGGTGCCACTTGTTCTTTTGTATCTGAAGAATTTGCTAGTAGACTTAGTACACCCCGAGAACGATTAGAAAATCCCTTGAACATAGAAGTTGCGAATAAGGAAGTAATCCATGTAGAATACGTTTATCAAAATTGTCGCGCAAACATTAGGGAACATAAACTGAGCGCAGACTTGATTCCTATTAGATTGGGAGAATTTGACGTAATACTGGGAATGGATTGGTTGTATAACCATGCTGTAATAAGTGACTGTCAAAACAAATGTGTGAACCTTCAGACTCCGAGTAAGTCTAAGGTAATGTTTTATGGTAGCTCATAGCTTAAGCAATCGTGTTGCGTTACGATGATGCAGGCCAATAAATTGTTAAGGAAAGGATGTGTAGGTTATTTAGCTTACATTGTAAATACTCAAAAAAAAGGAGTAGAAATTAAGGATATATCCGTAGTGAATGAATTTCAAGATGTGTTTTCGGACGATCTGCCTGGTCTTCCGCTAGATAGAGAAATTGAATTCGTAATAGACTTAGCACCGGGAACAGCACCGATTTCAAAAGCTCCATATCGTATGGCGCCAGTAGAAATGAAGGAATTGATGATACAACTGCAAGAATTATTAGATAAGGGTTACATTCGACCGAGTGTGTCTCCTTGGGGAGCACCAATGTTATTCGTTAAGAAAAAGGACGGATCGATGAGGCTCTGTATTGATTATCGAGAATTGAACAGAGTAACGATCAAGAATCGATATTCGCTACCAAGGATAGATGACTTAGTTGATCAACTAAAGGGAGAAAAGTGTTTCTCAAAAATCGACTTACGAACAGGATATCATCAACTGAAGGTACGAGATGAGGACATACCAAAGACTGCGTTTCGAACCCGTTATGGACATTACGAGTTTTTGGTAATGTCATTTGGATTGACTAATGCTCCGGCAGCATTTATGGACTTGATGAACCGAGTTTTCAAGCCATACTTGGATAAATTTGTAGTAGTTTTCATCGATGATATTTTGATCTACTCAAAGACAGAGGAAGAACACGCCGAACATCTGAAGATAGTTTTGGAAGCGTTAAAGAAAGAGAAGATGTATGCAAAATTTTCTAAGTGTGAGTTTTGGATGGAGAAGGTTCAATTCTTAGGTCACGTGGTGGATAAGAATGGAATTTCAGTGGACCCTGCAAAGGTCGAGGCAGTAAGTAATTGGGAGCAACCAAGAACACCGACGGAGGTGAGAAGTTTCGTAGGGTTAGCTGGGTACTATTGAAGATTCATCCAGGATTTTTCTAAGATAGCAACCCCGTTGACCAACTTGACAAGGAAGACAGTGAAATTTGTATGGAACGATAAATGCGAAGAGAGTTTTCAGGAGTTGAAGAAAAGATTGAGCGAAGCGCCTGTGTTATCATTAACAGATGATGCGGGAAATTTTGTAGTGTATAGTGACGCATCGCACAAGGGACTGGGTTGTGTGCTCATGCAACACGACAAAGTCATTGCGTATGCATCACGACAATTGAAGGATTACGAAAAACGTACCCTACTCACGACTTAGAATTAGCGGCATTAGTTTTTGCGTTAAAGATTTGGAGGCATTATTTGTACGGGGAGAAATGTGAGATATACACGGACCATAAGAGTCTGAAATATATCTTCACACAGAAGGAGTTGAATATGCATCAGAGGAGGTGATTAGAATTGATCAAAGACTATGACTGCGATATTCTTTATCACCCGGGTAAGGCAAAAGTAGTTGCCGACGCTCTAAGCTGAAAAGGAAGGGAGAAACTATTTCATTTAACAACTTAGGAGGAATTGATAAGAGAAATGGAAAAATTAGAGATAGAAGTGAAAGGACCAGAAGGGTCTGAAGAAAAGTTGTTCGTAATGGAAGCTCGTCCGACATTGCTGGATAGAGTAAAAGAAGCACAAGAGAAAGATGAGGAGTGCAAGAAAATAAGAAAGAGGATCGCAAAAAATGGAGAAGAAAGATTCCGAATGGATAAAGACGGTATTTTGAGATTCAAAGGAAGAGTGTGCGTACCAGCGGTAACCGAGCTGAGGGAAGAGATTTTACACGAGGCACACAATACGACGTATTCCGTTCATCCGGGAGGCACTAAGATGTACCGAGACTTGAGGTAATATTTTTGGTGACCTAATCTAAAATGGGAAGTCGCAGAATGCGTTAGTAAATGTCTGACTTACCAACGCGTGAAAGCAGAGCACCAGCGGCCGAGTGATTTACTACAACCGTTGGAAATACCAAAGTAGAAATGGGAGCACATTACGATGGACTTCGTGGTAGGACTTCCAGTCACACAGAAGGGATATGATGCCATTTGGGTTATCGTGGATCGATTAACGAAGACCGCACATTTTCTACCGATCAAGATCCGCTATGGTTTGAATCAGTTAGCGAGTCTTTACGTAAAGGAGATTGTTTCACGATATGGAGTGCCGGTGTCAATTGTCTCTGATCGAGATCCGCGCTTCACGTCAAATTTTTAAAAAAGCTTGCAAGAGAGGATGGGAACACAGTTGAGGTTGAGTACCGCTTATCATCCTCAGACGAACGGACAGAGCGAGCGAACTATACAAACGCTGGAAGACATGCTTAGGACTTATGTGATGGACTTCAAAGGGAATTGGGACGACCACCTACCCTTAGTCGAATTTGTGTATAACAATAGTTACCATGCGAGTATCGGCATACCACCGTACGAAGCTCTTTACAGAAGGAAGTGCAGAACGTCATTATGTTGGGACGAAGTCGGAGAGCGACGAATACTCGGACTAGAGTTAGTACAACAAACCGCGGACGTGGTAACAGTGATAAGAGCCAGACTAGTAGCAGCTCAAGACCGCCAAAAAAAGTACGCAAATTTGCATCGGCAGGACCGGGACTTTAAAGTCGGCAGTTTCGTATTCTTGAAGGTATCTCCATGGAAGGGAAAGATCAGTTTCGGCAAGAAAGGAAAGTTGAGTCAAAGATTCATAGGACCGTTCGAGATACTGAAACGAGTGGGCGAAGTGGCATACAAAGTTGCGTTACCACCCGAGTTGGAGCACATCCACAACGTGTTCCACATTTTCGTGTTGCGACCGTACAAGGCCGACTACAAGCACGTGATTTCTTACGAGCCCATTCAAGTGGAGAAGAACTTGGCATACGAAGAAATTCCTATCCAGATATTAGATAGGAAAGAGCAAACCTTAAGAAATAAAATTATTTCATCTGTAAAAGTACTTTGGCGTAACCACGATGTCGAGGAGGCTACATGGGAGTTAGAAGATAGGATGATGAAGGATTATCCCCATCTATTTGTGTAACCTTGTATCAATTCCGGGACGGAATTTTTATAAGGGGGGAGGATGTAATACCCGAGAATTTTTGAATATTATTAAATGAATATACAAATGAAAATGAATATTTATTCTAATATAAATGTTTATGTGATGGGTTAACTCAATTGTTTCAAATTGAATATATAATAATTGAGGAAGAATGTGGAGTTTCTGTTAAATTCGTTAAAATGCTTTGTGTGGTACGAAAATAGAAACAATAATGAGCTTAATTAAGCTTAAATGATAAGCCTTGTGTGGCCTAATTAATTTTCTAATCTAGTTAGATCATTGAATTAATAATGTATTGGACTTAAGATATATCCAAGCCCAACCACATTAATGTGATATGATAAAAATTAAGAGATGTGGCCCAATCAATTTATGTGCTAGATTAAATACTAGAGTCCATGTGCTTTAGTGTGCTTAGCCCAATTGATTTAATTTGATGTGGCCCAATGTGTAATGTATGATGATAAGAATATATATATATATATATATATATATATATATATATACGTGTAGATATATATGTATATAGAGGTTGTAAAATGAGGTGTGACATTGGAATGTGAATAATTATTATATAAAACTATATGATAAAAGTGAGCTTAATTTATGTAAATTACTAAGTGGTATGAAAGAGTTTTATGTAACCCCATAATGTGTGTGGGAGTAATTAAATGGGTATTTTAAACCTATGAGGGAAAATAACCTTGACTAAATAAATAATTAATATTAAATGACTATTTTAATAGAATTTGAAATAATGAGTTTTATGGTAAATAATACTCAACTAAATTATTCTAGTCTAATGTGAATATTAATTGCACTAAACCAATGTACATGGATTATATAATTCTATGTGTATTATATGAGTGGGTGGATATGTATACTCATTTGTGGGCAAATATCAAATAAACTCTTGTATGCTAATAATATGGAATGTTGAGTATTGTGTCCCATATTGAGTGCCCAATTGCTCCCCCCCCCCCCATTTCTCATTTTCGTGTGTCTCACAAAGGCTAGAAGCTACTCCCTCTTTTTCTCCCAAGCTCCCTCCTAGTTAATGATCAATGGGGGAGTGGCCTTCATGATTCAATTCACCAACCATCTATTATCCATTGATTTCTTCTTTTGATTCATGGTGTAAAACTTTGGTATGGGTTTTCATTTTTTCTATAAATGGGAGTTTTCTCTTCTCAATTTGGTTGTTAAAAATCTAAAATTTGTTCAAGAGGAGTGAGAGTATTGTTGAGTAATCTGCAAATTGAAGGTAGAGTAGCATTTAAACTTTACAAGAGGTAATACCCCTTTATATGTTCATAGAATTCAAGTCTTACAAGTTTTTAGAAATATCTTGAAATACTTGCTTTAATGTCCAAATTGATGAGCTAAGTTTGTTAGAATCATGCTATGTATGTTGTATAGTAAGATTATGGAGTTTATACATAGTGGGTATGCTTAAATTTGCTGTTTGATTGTGATTTGGGAAAGTTGGTTCGCAGCAGGGGAAAGAATTTCCGAACTGGTATGGCTATGCCCGCCCCGGCGGGCTTCCTATAGGCCAAATTGCCTCCCCGGCGGGGGGTGGTCAGGGAATGTTTTGGGCAATGCCGCCCCGGCGGGCCCTCTAGTATTGCAAAGTGCCTCCCCGGCGGGGGGTGGCCAGAGAATCAACTTTGTGCTGTTTATTTTCCAAACCTAGTAACCTAACCTAACTTAATTTAAGAGCTTACATAACCCTTAAACATATGTCAATACGCATTGCAAGACGTGTTAGTAAGATTAGAGTTTGAGTTATAATCTTTTGAAAGAAAAGTAAATGACGAAGACCATGTTTATAAAACCTTACGCCTTTTTTGAAATTTAACCTTTTTAGCATGTATTCGCAACTTAGTTAGTTTTATGAATACATATGAAATGTGGTTTCGAAATGCTTTACATACTTAATTTGTTTAACATGAGATTTCTTAAGACAAATATGTACACTACTCAATATTGCTTAGAACAAGTTTTCAAAGAGTAAAGTTATGTTGACTTGGAATACATGAATCAAATACATGCAAGCATGCGTAGTAAAGATTGTTTGACATTATTATATGGTTTAATGAGTACTATGGTTAGTCGTTGACATAACAAGTTTTATTGGCTTTGTAAAATGAAGATTTATAAATAGAACTATCCATTGTTGAAAGTAAATAGAAAAGACCAAACCTAGTTTTAAAGTTCCTCAACATGTATGAATGCCTTAAGCTATAATACATGACTAAAGAAATATTTTAAGTATTCAAGCATATAGTAACTCTACGGAACTAAGTTTTGCCAAGGTGTTTCTAAGGATTTCAAAACAATGTGGATTATACATCTATGATTTTAAATGTGTGTCGAATACATGGATAAACATATGTGTAATAAAAGTATGTTGATATATGTTTATAAACTTTTGAATGTTAAGTCCAAAAGGTATTTGCAAACTATAAAGCAATAATTAGAGACTATGTTATTTGACTTCATAGTGATTTATAAACTAAACTTTTGTGTTATAAGTACGCAAAATGTATAATGGAGTATGTAAAGAATATACAACTAAGTTAGACGTTTATGTATGCATTTAAACTTACATATCATGTATGAGTATACGTAACTAATGAATATCCTATACGCATAACTATATTACGATAGGAATTTGAAAAGTTTTGATTTATTTATCGTGGATAAACTACGCATAAGGCAAGTTTCCTGACTTACTCTCATTTATTGTGCAAGTAACCTATCCTTGTGTTTACTTTATTCGAGGAACGTTGTAAGCAAGTTCCTAACTCTACTCTTTATTGAGCATTCATTTAGCTTGTGCTATTATTGTCATACAAGTAAGCTTTAGAGATTGGAATTCAATTATTATGAATCATATACTTCGTGGAGAAGATAAAAGTCGATTTATATTCTTCGAACTTTAAATCTTAAGATTGAACTTATAATTATTGTGATCTATGTCATTTGATTCGACTAGACTTATATTGTTGAAAAGCAACCCAAACCAATTGATTGGTGCGGGATCATGTGTTTAACTGAGATGAACAACCTTCTTTGAAGGAAAAATATATTTGTCGGGAGACCGACGTGCGCACACTTTAGTACGATTGAACGATATGCATACCGTAGGGTACTTTAGACTGATCACCTGTTGTACTTGTTTTTGATTGGGTTATCAATTTAATACTATTAATTCTAGTAAGAGTTCATAGTCCTTAGTGACTGCTCAGTACTCAGTTATCTTGAATTCTTAAATTTATTTATCGTTGAATCATATTGATATTATTCTGTCCTTAGTGACAATTATTGAAAAACTGTTGATATTCTTATTATCCTTGAACTATCATACCTTGCTATACACTGTTGGACTCGAGAACTAAAATACTCACCCTTGCTGTTATATTACTTGCTAAGCAAACTCGTTGCTCATTCTTGCTTTCCCTAAAACATTTCAGTTAAGGCAGAGCAGTGCGGACCTCACTACAAAAAAATGGACATTTGGCAACGATTTTTCGGGCAACGACTTATGAAGTCGTTGCCAAAAATACATGTTTAGCAACGAAATTTGTCATTCGTTGCTGCTTGTGAAAGGCTTTCATTTTTCGTAACAAAATTCATAGGTCCTTGCAAAATTTCATTGCCAAATCATTGGCGGGAAAAAAAACTCCACCTATTTACAATTTTTTGTTGCCGATGAGATTTCTCCTCATCGTCGGCAACGAAAACTTTTTTGTTGCTATATTTCGTTGCCTAATATAGGCCACATTCATTGTCAACAATTTTTTTTCGTTGCATATTTTATAGATTTTTTTGCAACAATTAGTAAATTGTTGCCCAAAAGTAAGCAAACCCAGTAGGCATGTTTCAACCTCTTTTTTCCCCCAAAATGCATCATTTTGTATTTAAAATTTTTTATTTATTTGGACGCAATTTTATACAGTCAAATGTTTAACTCCCTTCGTCTAAAAATAAATGCCCAGTTTTAATTTTTTTTTTCAAAGTTATAATTTTTTAAATTAAAATTAAGCATATATAGATATATTTTTTAATTTACAAAAATTAGAGTTTGTAGTCAATTGGATGTAGTTTATAATGATCATATTCGTTCACTTATAATTTTGAAAAAAAATATAATTAATTTCTAAATAATTTTTATGAATTTTTCTTGTAACTCGTTATTTTACATATATACATTTTGACAAGGGATGAGCAAGGAATCGAAATCGCTCCTGAAATTGCACCAAAAATCGACCAAACCGCACCAATTAAGTTGCTCCAATGGTTCCGACATAGACCAATTAAGTTGCACCAATGGTGTGTAAGTTCCTTTTTAACTCCCCTTTTTCAAATTCTCTTTTTTTTTCTCAACTTGTAATTTTTTTTATAATCAGATATTAATTTCACTTTATATCTTGAATTAGAGGGTATTTGGCAATGACTTATAAGTTGGTCAAATTAATTTATAAATGGCCGAATATCACTTTTGTCCCTCCAAGTTGTCACTTACTTTTTAAAGTCGTTCCTAAAGTTCATTTTTCATAAGTTTGATCCTTAAAGTGACATTTTTGAGCGTTTCCGTTCCTCCTATCCGATTTGACCCAACTCGACTCATTTTGACCAAACCCGACCCAGTTTAACCCAACTTTAATTTTTAATATTTTAAAATAAAATATTTTTTAAAATAATAATTATATTTAATATTTTAAAATAAATTATTATTTTAAAAATAGTTAATTTTCTTATTTTAAGAAAAATATTATTTTAAAAAAATTAAAATAATAATTAGATTTAATATTTTAAAATAAAATATATTTTTTAATAATTTTAAAATAATTGTTATTTTAATAATTTAAAATAAAATATTATTTTTAAAATAATAATTATATTTATATTTTAAAATGAAAATGAAAATGAATTTTTTTTTAAATAATTATTATTTTTAATATTTTAAATTAAAACATTATTGTTAAAATACTAATAAAATATGTAAATTTTCATAAAAATAATTAAGATTTAAAAAATTTTAACATTACCTTTTTTTGAATCTATATTTTATGAAATTTTATTCATTTTTGAAAAAAAATAAAAGTTTCTAATATTTTTCCTTAAAATAATAATTAGCTTTATAACTTTATAAAAATAATATTTTATTTTAAATATAAAAATAATTTTTATTTTAAAATATTAAAAATTATTATTATTTTCAAATTATTTTAAGAAGATATTTTATTTTAAAATTTTAAATTATATTATTTTTTAATTTTTTGAAAATATTAAAAATATTAATTATAATTATTATTTTAAAAATTATATTTTCTTTTAAAATATTAAAAATAACTATTTTTAAAATAATTATTTTATTTTAAAATATTAAAAATAATTATTTTTTTAAATATTAAAAATTAGAGTTGGGTAAAATTGGGTTGGGTTGGGTTGGGTCGGGTCATTATTAATAAGTTTTCTGTTATAACTAATGAGTAATTTAATTATTACTAGTACTAAATAATATATTGGTTGTCTAACTTAGTAACAGTGACATGATAACCGATTTGGCCATGAATGGTTTGTATAAATTAACTGTAGTCAGTTACAATTTGACTTCATTAAAAGAAATCTAATTAAGACCACACACACACACACACACACACACACACACACACACACATATATATATTAAAACACAATTTATAAATTAAGTAAGTGCGGAGTGATCTCAGTTAGTATATTTTCTTACAGTTATATTTTCATTGATCTGTATTTTCATTTAATAAATGAATGTTTGGCAGATGATGACTTTATAAGTGTAAATATGTATACACTTTGATGGGATCATTGGGTATCTTGTAAAAATGATATTAATTAATTTTTTTTAATAAAGTCAAACCGTATAGAAAACAAAGCAATTTTTTTTAAACATAAGCAACTTAATAATAAACTGTTATGATTATCTCACACCCAAATATGAAAAATCTATCAATAATCAGCACAAGTTATTACAACTAAGAAAAGAATATCTCAAATAGAGAAAACAAAATATCATAAATGAAACTCTATCACAAAAAAAAAATTAATTATCTCATAAATATTGTACTCCTTTCATTCTAAAATTTAAGATCTTTATTAATTTTTGAAAAGTTAATTTAAGATGTTTTTAAATTTAAAATTAATATTTTTAAATTTAAAAGTTATTCAAAATTTTTTGTGTTTTAAAGATCTTCATGAAAGATTTGAAAATGTATTTTTTGTAACTTTCTGTTATCCAAAAAATTGTTATAAAATATAACTCAAGCACGATTTATAATTCATGTTAATTTTGAAGTTGATTTCAAAAATATCATACTATTATAAAATAGTAAAAAAATGACACTTAATAAATAATATTTTTATAAAAAATGTTGTGATATTTTTTTTATAACATTTTTTGGCAAAATATTATAGTCAATATATAAAAATGTTCTGGATTTAAAAGGGGTAATTTTTTGTTTTAAAGTGATAACGTTTTTTTTTAAAGAAAACCTTTTCTTTTTAAAAAAACACTGAGGTTTAATTTGTATAAGCTTGAAAAACACGGAGGTTTCGTCTTTTTTCTTTTTCTCTCTGCTCTTCTTGTCTCGAACTCCCGAAACGCCGCTCCTTCCCCGATTCCTACCTCTGCTTCGCTCGTGACGGCGACATTGTCAAGATCACCGGTCATTCCCTCTCTCAATCGAACTGCCAAACCTTATCATACCTCTCAATTGAAGCCCAAGCTTGATTTCATATCTTATCATACCTCTCCATCGAAGCCCTAGCCCTCTCAAACCCTCCAGGTCCATCAATTTCATCTCAGATCTTGTTTATTTTCTCTTCATTTCAGATCTTGACGATTTGAGCAGCGGTTTGTCCTTTCCCGCTCATCTTGACCGTCCGTTCGCTAAACCTTCTAGGAGATCACGCTATTGTAGACTTCGTATGGATCGAGCTTAGAAGGGGTAGACGATGTTGAAGACTTCGTATGGGTAATTTCTTTATATTTCTTTCTGTTGCTTGGTTTCTTGGAAAATGCAGTAAAAGTAAAGTCACCCAAATTTCTAGAATTTTGTAATTTTTGGGCTTAAAAGACTTTACGGCTACTGGAATTATTTATTGAGTTTGCAAATTTGTTGAAATTAGTGGGTGTGAGAGAGAAATTGAATTGAAATGCAGGCGAATGAAGAAGATAACATGTCATGGGAAAGATTTAGTCATCTGTATGATCTTATGCAGATAGGAAACATAGCATTTTGTGAAAATCGTTTTCAGGAGGTGATATTCTTACTTGTTATTTTTTTTTCTTGTGTAATTTATAAAGAAGATATGAAATAAAAAATTTCAGATGCATATTGACTCTAAAATTAATGGGCCTCTTTTACCCTTTAGATTGTGCGATTAAAAGAGGGCAACAGTAATCCATCATGTGCTACCCTAGCCTCCCCATCTTTTGATTTCTGGTACTTAAAAAATCTGTTGCCTTGATGCTAATCTGTAGCCCAATGGAATGCACCTACCTGTGTTTTTCTTTCTTTATCTATTCTCATCATTTGCATCAATTTATGAACATTTTTTCTGGGTATCACATTGTGTACTTAAGTCTTTACAACTCATTTGAGTGCTTGCTGATTAACCCTTTTAAATTTAAGGTAGAGGGGGGGTGGGTTTCCTTTTTTTATTTTGGGGATTCTTTTTCTGTGTGTTTATTTTGCTAGGATGTCATGTGTGGGTATTATGTAATTTACTAGTTGTACATATTTATCTTTTTGGGTTGATGATAAAGCTATAATTCTATTTCTGCAAAGAATCTTTATATTGTGGTAAGTCGTAAAGTTTTAATGTCGAGACCAGACTCTTAAGTTGCTGCTTGTATATTGGTGTAAGTAATCTTTTTAGCAGAGATGGTGCAGCAACTGCTTCATCTAATTTTTATTTTCCTCTAATATTATTCTGTTTCAGCACATATTTATTTGTTTATGCTATCACTTGTCACTTCAGTGTTATGTCATTCTCTTTATGGCTGATAGATCATATTTCTTGTCAGGCAATCAATTGTTACACAAAAGCTGATAACAACCATGTCATCCTGTTATTCTTAGCAATCGATGTACTACTAATCTCAGGTGAAGTCTTGATAGCAATTTATACGCCATCTGTGCTGCATGCATGCGTCATCTAAATTTGATGAATACCTATTCTAAACATATCTTTACACTGTTAACAGTAATCTGTTTTAAATTGTTACCAGGATTTTCCAATTCCTGGTACAAAGAAGTTCATCAGATTCCGAAAATAAACCATTGAGTGGGCTTGATCCTACAATACATCCTGGAGTATGTCACTTTCGTTTTTTGTTTTTTTTTTGTTTTTGTAGTGGTGAAAGAATTCTTTTCCAACTGCAGCACTGCTTGACAAGTACTTACACTATAGCAGCATGCTTGTAACTGTTGTTTCAGCTTGCACTGAAGGATGCTGAGAAGGCGATGAACTTTCAAAATAATTCAATAAAACCTCCGTCAAGGACTACATTGATGTAAGTGAGCCATACTTTGCCGTAGGTGAGTATTGGGATTCACTCAGTTACACCTACAGTGAGATGGATCACAACCAAGATGCACACAGGCAGAGAATTATTGACTGGATCAATGCTACTAATGGCACTGCTGGTGCATTTAATGTCACAACAAAAGGCATTCTTCATGCTGTAAGCTGTCATAGAGAATATTCCCTTTTGGGTGAATGTTGAATTAATCTTACTGAATTTACAGAAATTTAGATGGGAACTGATCAAGATAATTATATGCAGTCTGGAATTATGGAGATGATGAAATTATGAAACCTTGTCAGCGTTCTCTTCTACTCTATCCTACAATTCTGATATGGTTAAAAGCTGTTTCTTGCCAGCTATGAATTTTCTGTGTAACCATTTCAGTCTGTTTATGCCATGAATTCAGCTGGACCATACTCTAGCATTCCTTCAATAAATCAAGACACCTTTTTTTGGCCTTCACTCATCCATGCAAAATCCTCAAACAAGGCAGTGTGGTTCTATCAAATCATGATGCATATGCCTTTTATGGAAATGAGCAACATGCCTATGTCTCCAATTTTGTGTTAATATTTAGTTATACTGAAATTCTTGCTACAAGTTTTCTAAACATTCCAGTTTAACCATACTCAATTTATGAGCTTGTTTCTGAACTGCATAATTGGATACCTGAAACATGACCATCTATAGAGAGATTTTATATATCTCCCCTTCTTTTTATTCTGTAGAGGCACAGTTGATCTCAACATAAAATTCAGTCCACTTTTATTATCTGCACATTAATCATTTTTACGGATGACTATACTAGAAACTGTGTCTATCTGTTCAATGTCCTTAAACTTCTTGCCGATGGTTGCTTTTGCTTTATACCAGAGCTTCAAATAATATATCTGAAAGACAAATTGAAGTGTTATATTTATACTCAACTCAATAATGTCATTTGTCCTTTTCTAGGCACTTGAAAGATGCGAGTACTGGCGATAATCGGACCAGAAGGGAAATCCTCCAGGGGTGGTTGGCTGGTGGCCTTATACAATCTGTTTGTTTTAATTCTGACTTTTGCTATCCCTTTTCTTATTTTTTTTTGTTTTGTTGTTGTTTATGATGAGATTGTCTTTCTTAAGTTACGGCTTTCACTTTGCAGTTACAGCCACAAGTCATGCAAGAGCAGCATTGAACATGTTGAGAGAAAACAGAAACAGATTTGACCTGATCATCAGTGATGTGCATATGCCAGACATGGATGGTTTTAAGCTGCTGGAGCTTGTTGGACTTGAAATGGACCTACCTGTCATCAGTAAGCAAGAAGCACTTCCGTGAAATTAGCTCCAACTATTTTGGGTCAGCATTCATGATTTTTGGTTAGAAGACGACAATGAGCCAATGATTTCATCATCAGTTAATGGTGTTTTGAACTTAATGCTGTATGATTCCCCTTTTGATACTACATACTACTTCGTGACTGAACAATAAAGTTTTGGGTCAGCATTATTTGTGTTGAATGTTTACGTGCAGGCCCCAGGTAACGATTGCTACGGCAATAATTTTTTGATATACATATACATCTGTTCTGATTATTTCTCTTTGTTGATTAGAAACTATGAAAGAGGGTTTTTTATAAAGGGTCGAGGAAATAAGATTTATGTCGGCAGAGTTTAAATTGGTTGCGATTGGGGCTCAGTTGAACCTCTGGATTTCATATGCTTCTGTATTTCTATCTCTTTGCATGTGACAACAACAATAGTGTATTCTATTACTGTAAAAAAAATTAATCCTCGTAACATTGTCTATTACTGTAAAAAAAAAAAAAAAAATCTCGTAACATTGTCTATTAATGTAAATCCCCTCCTCACTACTCTTCCCTATTGTATTTCCTTGTAGTATTACTCGACATCAAGGGGCTGCAAGTATGGAAATGCTTGTAGATCGTGTCTCCAATTTTAGAGTTTAACTTTCTTGGCCTGCCAATTCAACAGGTAATACTCTCTTGTTTTCTTGTTGTTTTCGTTTTATACATGATATTTGTTGGGGCATTGTTGCTATTTATAAAAAATAAAAGAGCAACCCATGTTATAAAAAACCTACTGCTATTGAAAGAACATTCTATGTTATATGCTATAATGACTTAACTTTGTTGAACAATTTTTCTGTTGAATTTAATATGAGGGAAGGGTACGGTACTGTTGTTGTATCTGTTGGGAGGTGGGCAAAATATATTTTTCGTTTTTTGAAGTAATGTTTGTTAGCCTTCTACTGGAGTATACAAATATTATCCTTTCGGCGTGTTTTGCATTTGAAAATGTGGTTTATGTTGTTCCATACTTGGTGCATCATTTGGACAGGCTATGCTCCCTTACTTTTCGTTTCTAATTCTACTAAAATCTTTCGTCTCAGGTTGTTTTGTTGCTGATTGAGTAACCATGGCTACGTAAAACAACTATGCTGCTCACATTTGGGACAATTATATTGTTGTTTTTTTGGTAATGTTGATTGTTGAAGTCTTGTTTAGATTTTTTTAAAATTATTTTGTCCGAGGCTTAACTGTGTTATGAAAAAATTAGTTCACTGACCAATTGTTAATTTAATATGTCTGAAAATTACATTCGTCCCTTTTTTCATATATTTGGATGCCACAATAGAGAATTACTGTATCAACTGTTCGTCATTATATTATGTCATTGTATAATTGTGAAACATTCTTGATTTGCTTCTCATTAACCACTAAAGGTCCAATACTTCACTAAGTGTTTTACTACCCTCGTTTCTTAAAGAGTGCAGTTTTAGCAACAAAAAAAAATATTTCTTAAAGAATTCAGTTTTAGGAACTCAAAGCTTTTTTTTTTTAAATATGCCCTTGTTTTAATTAATACACTAAATGGGAAAGTTAATGCACTAAAGGAAGGGAAAGACTAGTTTTGTCATTTTATCTCATTTATTGATTTGTGTGTTTTTTGTTAAAATTGCACTCTTTAAGGAACGGAGGTAGTATTATTTTTTGATAGCAAAGAATATTTCATTGTCAACCTGATTATCATCTCAACATAATGTAGACATATTGCATTTTTTCTGCAAATATTTCATGTAAGATAATGTTATTAATTAATTTTTTATTGTTAATATTTTTAACATGTTTCATTTTCGAATGTTTATTTGCACGGACTTATCAGTGATTCTCAAGTGAGTAGAATTTATAATATAGTTCTCTACGTTAAATTTCAGGAATACATGAAGCTGCGTCAAGGTTGGTCTAAATTAAGCTCTTTTTACCTATATTGAAGCTAGTAAAGCTCGGTTTAACAAAATGAAGGTCTTCATCCAGTTTCTTCAGTAGCACAGACTGTTCATTTATATGTTTTTGAGAACATATTGAAAATGTTACATCATTTCATGCCTTAAGTGACTAAAGAACTTTGATAGTTTAGATAGTTGATTGTGAGGATGATGAATGATCATGTACTGGATGATTTTATTTAGTTAATAAGATTTGAGTTTTTTTTTCTATTTCAGCTATAATTTGTTATCGGGTCAGTGAGACACGATTTATTTTGTTTATAAAATAATTTTGATATTCGTTACATAACAGGATCATCAATAATGGACTTGGCAATAATACAATCAAAATCTATTTCGTTATCAAACGACAATATATAGTGTGTCGTTGCTAATTGACAATTTTTGTTACTCTTGAAAAATAATCAGCATCGAACATTATCGTTGCTAATTGATCATAATTATTCATAATAAAACTAACAAAGAATAATTTCGTTGCAAATTAATATATGACCGGTTTATTATGCACATTTAGCAACAAAAATCGTTGCCAAAAAGTATACAATCAACAACGAAAACTAGGTAAGGTAACAATTTTTATATTTTTTAGCAACGACAAATATCGTTGACAAATGTGTATCAAACGCAACAAATTTCATATTTCATTGGAAAAAAAAAGATTATTTTTGTTGTCAATTAGACAGATTTTGCAACGAAAGTTGCTTTTCAGTAACAATTTCTTAATAAATTTGCTACAAATATTTCGTTGCGAAATGATCTATGATTTTACACGAAAAGAAACTTTCGTTGCGAAATATCTCATTTTCTGCAACGAAAAAAAAATTTCGTTGCTAGACAATTAGCAACGTTCATTGCGCAACGAATGGTCCAACGACCGAAAAATCGTTGCAAATGACTTTTGGCAACTAAATTTCGCACATTTAGCAACGAAAACTGTTTGTTGCAAAATTAATATTTTTTTATAGTGCCTTCGGGTACCGACAAGGACAAGGGAAAGGCTACAGAATAGCTGTTAATTATGTAAAACTTATGTTTCTAATAAGAACTTATTCTATTATGTACTAGTTAGGGTTATATATGATTAAGGTATGTTTAAGCTATGTAATCGATGTTTAAGTTACGAGACCTTGGGACGTGAATAAATTATATTAATTAAATATAATCTATTCGGTAGTAATTGTGTATTTATTTCGCTGTGCTATACGACATTTAGTCGTATTATTATTATTGTATGAGATTATAGAACGTGACGAACCGAATTCGAGCGACCCCGTGACGGTCCAGGAATTTGGGGGCGTCATAGTGAGTTTTACGCTCCATCTCGCATGTCACGTGTTTATGAGTGAGTGCATTTTGCGCTCCATCTCATCCCACCACATGAATAATTTCTTTTCTCTTTAATTTTGTTTTCTTTCAATCTTGCAAACTTTGCCTAAATCATTTCCCTTCTCTTAAATAGTACGTCATATCAACTTCAAGTAATGGTCAAACACATGACAGGGTTCAAAATTTCTTACCTAGACATTCAATCAGATAAATTTCTTCTAAGTCAGCACTAGTTTGAACAAATGGATACGTGCTTAATAGTGAAGGGTCTCAAATAAAGTAGTGATCAACAAAGAAAATCAAATTTAGATTACCCAATGTCTATCAGTCCTCCCAGAAGTTATCACAGAGAAATCAAGATTTTATCATTGGTCAAAGATCAAAGTTAAAATTAACTTATTGGTCAAGTGACACATCCTAAAACTACTCCATTTTTATAAGAAACACGATTGCACTTAGCATTTGCAACAAGCCTTTAAACCCCAAGGTTACCCCAAGTGGACGAGTTTTGTCTCGTGAGAGTTTGCAGTGAATATACCCACAAAATTCAAGAAGTGCATGGAGTAATAAGGCAAATAAAATCCCACCCCCCAACTTAAAACTTACATTGCCCGCAATGTATAAAGACAAGTAAATAAGTAAAGGAATGGTATCACCTGAATATGAATGTATGCCTCGTATGGACAGCTCAACAAATTCCAGATTTAAAGCTCAAATCAAAGAGATAATCCTGCACTTTTGTTAGAAATAGAACAAAGAAAAACAACAAAAAATAGAAAATCCAAATATACAATAATATACATGAATCAGGGCCTCAAAAAAAATCAATCCCGATAAACGGGATCCTCCAAAAGCATAACTTCAACTTCTAGATTTTTCAACTCCAAAAATGGTTTTAAACGATGGCCATTCACTTTAAACACAGTACCATCTTTGGGATTCTGAATCTCAATGGCCCCATGAGGATACACCTGTTGGACTATGAAAGGACCGGACCATTTAGACTTCAACTTCCTTGGGAATAGATGCAAACGAGTATTATATAAAAGTACTTTCTGGCCAGGGTGAAAGAATTTTCTAAGAATCTTTTGATCATGCACCCTTTTCATCCTCTCCTTATACGATTTTGCACAATCATAAGCATCATTCCTTATCTCTTCTAGCTTGGCAATTTGAAGCTTTCTATGATTACCTGCCTGGTCGACATCAAAATTCAGCTGTCTAACAGCCCAAAAAGCTCTATGTTCTAACTCAACAGGTAAATGATATGCCTTGCCATACACTAAGCGGTAAGGGGACATTCCAATAGGAGTCTTGTATGCAGTACGGTATGCCCACAAGGCATCAATTAGGCGGACTGACCAATCCTTCCTGTTGGGATTTACCGTCTTTTCTAAGATGTGCTTAATCTCCCTATTTAAAATTTCAGCTTGTCCACTAGTTTGTGGGTGGTACGCGGTTGACACTTTATGAATTACTCCATGTTTCTTCATTAGATCTTTAAATGGTCTATTGCAAAAGTGCAACCCCCCATCACTAATGATAGCGCGGGGTGTACCAAATCGTCCAAGAATATTCTCTTTTAAAAATTTAACCACCACTTTGTGGTCATTTGTTCTGCACGCAATAGCCTCCACCCACTTTGACACATAATCAACGGCTACCAAAATATAGAGATTGCCAAATGAGTTGGGAAAGGGTCCCATAAAATCTATCCCCCACACATCAAAAATCTCCACTATCAAAATGGGATTAAGAGGCATCATACTTCGTCGCGTGAGACTACCTAACTTTTGACATCTCTCACAAGAAACACAATAGCATGTGCATCACGAAACAAGGAAGGCCAATAAAATCCACACTGCAATACTTTAGCAGCTGTCTTATTTCCACTAAAATGGCCTCCACACGGCTGATCATGGCAAAAGGAGAGAATTTGCATTTGATCCTCCTCAGGGATACATCTCCTAATTACCTGATCAGGACAATACTTGAAGAGATAGGGATCATCCCAATAAAAGTGCTTCACCTCGGACAAGAATTTACACTTATCTTGCTTAGATCAATGATTTGGCATTTCATGTGTGACAAGATAATTAACAATGTCCGCATACCAAGGTGACTAGGAAACATGCATTAGCTGCTCATCAGGGAATGTCTCAGCTATGGGCAAAGGATCACTTGAGAATTCAACTATAAGCCTAGATAGGTGATCTGCAACAACATTCTCAGCTCCTTTCTTATCTTTAATCTCCAAATCAAACTCTTGGAGCAACAAGACCCATCGAATCAGCCGCGACTTCTCATCTTTCTTGGAAAGCAAATATTTCAAAGCAGCGTGATCTGAATAGACAATGACTTTAGATCCCAAGAGATAGGACCTAAACTTGTCTAGGGCAAATACGACTGCTAGCAACTCTTTCTCTGTGGTAGAGTAATGGAGCTGAGCATCGTTCAAAGTTCTGCTTGCATAGTAGATCACATGAGGGACTTTATCAATTCTCTGACCTAAAACTGCCCCAACTGCATAATCAGAGGCATCACACATGATCTCAAATGGAAGGTTCCAGTCAGGGGACCGGATAATAGGTTTAGAGGCCAGAGCAGATTTCAACGTCTCAAAGGCTTTTTGGCATGATTCATTGAAGTCAAATGGGGCGTCTTTAGCGAGGAGATTGCACAAAGGTTTAGCAATCTTGCTAAAATCCTTGATAAAACGCCTGTAAAAACCAACATGGCCTAAAAATGAGCGAATCTCCTTAACCGTTCGCGGGGGCGGCAGGTTAGAGATTAACTCTACTTTAGCCTTGTCTACTTCAATTCCTTCTTTAGAGATGATATGCCCAAGAACAATTCCCCTTTGAACCATAAAATGACACTTCTCCCAATTAAACACTAGGTTTTTCTCTCTACACCTCTCTAAGACTAGAGCTAGGTGTTTCAAACATTCATCAAAAGAAGACCCAAACACCGAAAAATCATCCATGAAAACCTCCAAGAATCGCTCTACCATGTCTGAGAATATGGAAATCATACACCGCTGAAAAGTGGCAGGTACATTGCATAGCCCAAAAGACATGCGTCAGTAGGCGAATGTATCAAAAGGGCACGTGAATGTTGTCTTCTCTTGGTCAGATGGATATACTGGAATTTGGTTATAGCTGGAATAACCATCCAAAAAGCAGTAATAAGCATGACCGGCTAATCTTTCCAGCATTTGATCAATGTAAGGAAGGGGAAAGTGATCCTTCCTAGTCATTGAATTCAACTTTTGGTAGTCAATACAAACACGCCACCCCGTCTAAACACGAGATGGAACTAACTCATTATGTTCATTGACTACCACTGTAACCCCTGACTTCTTAGGAACTACTTGCACAGGGTTCACCCACTTACTATCGGATATCGGGTATATAATACCCTCATCAAGAAGTTTGAGTACCTCAGCCCTAACTACTTCTTGCATCACTGGATTCATCCTTCTTTGTGGTTCACGAGAGGGTTTTGCATTCTCCTCTAAGTGAATCTTATGCATGACAACCGACGGGCTAATTCCTTTCAAATCTATAATAGACCACCCAATAGCTTCGTTATGCTCGTGAAGGACTTCAAGTAATTTTTTCTCTTGAACATTATCGAGATTAGAAGCTATGATAACTGGCAACGACTCTGCTGGACCTAAAAATGCATATTTCAAATTATCTAGCAAGGGCTTTAGGTCCAACTTCGGTGGTTCTTCAATGGAAGGAGGTCAGGGAGTTGATGAGAGATTGAGAGGCACTAGTTTTAGTTGGAAAGAATGTGTACCCATGAGAGGCACTGAATCTAAAAGTGCATTGACTTACTCTATAGATTCATCAATATTGAAATCACAACCAAAATGGGACAGACAAGCTTCTAATGGGTCCTCTTTACAAGTTTGCAAGAAAGATTCCTCTACTAGACTATCAATCAAATGGACTTGTCCGAAATCATTATCATTAGTGTCTATCGAGGTCTTGCTAATGTCAAAAACATTTAGCTCAGCTGTGAGATTCCTAAAAGAAATTTTCATCAATCCATTTCTGCAATTGATGAGGGCGTTAGATGTAGCAAGAAATGGTCACCCTGTGTTCTGAACAGGCTCAGTATCAAGGACAACAAAGTCCACAGGAAAATAGAAAGTATCTACCTTGATCAGAACATCTTCAATGACACCCCTAGGAATTTTCACGGACCTATCAGCAAGTTGGATTGTCATTGGTGTGGGCTTCAACTCTCTTAAATGCAACTGCACATACACAGAATATGGCAATAAGTTCACACTAGCCCCCAAATCTACCAAAGCTCGCTCAATATGATGATCTCCTATCTTGCATGAAATTGTTGGATATCCAGGGTCCTTATACTTGATAGGGATCTTGCATTGAATAATGGAGCTTGCATGTTCAGCTAAGAATGCCTTTTTTGGAACATTTGTTCTCCTCCTTTGAGTGACCAAGTCTTTGAGAAACTTGGCATAAGAAGGTACTTGCTTGATAGCATCAAGTAATGGAATGTTTATTTGAACTTGCTTAAACACTTCCAAAATTTCTTCAAATTGAGTACCCTTCTTATTATCTTTTAGCCTATGAGGAAATGGGGGTTTAGGAACTAAGGTCCTACTCGAGAGATCTTCACTTGATTGCTTAGCAAGAGGAGCTTGGTTCACAACTTGAGGTGTAGGCTCAACCTCAGCTGGATACTGCTCTTCTTCTTTCTCTTCCTCTTCGCTATTAATTTCCTTTCCCGACCTAAGGGTGGTGATGGCTTGAACTTGCCGATGTGTTGGTGCATTTGGTGGGTTAGGAGTTATCCCACTCGAGGAAACACCTTTAGGATTCGGAATCGGCTGACTCGGAAATTTACCCTTTTCTCTCTCACCCAAATGACTAGCCAATTGACCCATTTGACTCTCTAACTTGATGATGGCTTGAGTGTTCATGAGGCCATTGTTCCTAACTTCTTGCAAAATTTGACTTGAAGTCTGGTTATTTTGGGTGGTCACTTGAATGAATTGTTTTAAAGTGTCCTCCATAGATGAGAATTGTTGTGGAGTGATATGGGATGATTGAGCAGGCTGAGCAGATTGAAATGGTGGATAAGAATTTATTGGTGGACGAAAACCAAGAGGTGATTGCTGTTGTGGAACATTACTCGATGGGGCATCCATATTGGGCATGGGTTGAGCTTGTGCCAATGAAAAATTTGGGTGATTATTCCAACCTGGATTGTAAGTCTCTGTGAATGGGCTATTGAATTGCTTTTTGTAATCATTAATCGCATTTACTTGTTGTGGCATGAATTCAAAGAATCCTACCATAGAATTTTTTATGATCTTCTTGACTAAAATCAGATATTTGTCTTCGAAGTTCATTTGTCTTTGACATGGGAAAAAATTTAGTTAGAAATTTAGAAACCAAAGTCTCCCAACCAAAGATGGACCTAGATGGTAATGAGTTAAGCCATGCCTTTGCTTTCCCTTTCAAGGAGAAAGAAAATAAACGTAGGCGGACCGATTCATCAAAAAAAATTTGAAATTTGAAAGTGGCACAAATTTCTAGAAAATCCTTAATATGGAGGTAAGGATCTTCCTGATCGATTCCATTAAAAGTGGGAAGAAGTTGCATCACTTGCGGTTTAAGCTTGAAATGATTTGCGGTTGTGGAAGGCAACACGATGCATGAAGGCGGGTTGGTTATTATAGGAGAGAAATATTCTTTTAAAGTTTTTGCTTATTCTTGTTCTTCAGCCATTGTTTCTTTCTCAAATAAAGGATTCAACTCTAAGTTCTCTATCTTAGTCAATCTCTTATCACCACGCTTCCACACAACAATCATGCACTACTCAACTCCTATTTTTTTTTAAGAAACTAGTAGAAGGAAGTAATCTAAATTAGTGAGCTGTTATGAAAAAAAAATTCAAGTCCCCGGCAACAGCGCCAAAAACTTGATGTGGATGTTTTAATTACTCGCAAGTGCACGAATCGAATACTTAGTATAGCTTACAAGTGCGAGGTCGAACCCAAGGGACTTGACGGATGGAACGTATTTATCTCACTCACTAATTCTAATTAATTCCTAATCTAGCTTAGAAATTTTGAGGGAATTCTTATCAACTAAAAATACCGGAATAAAATAATCAATAATAAAATACTAGGGTGGCGGAATCATATAATTGATATTACTTTCCTAATATTCATGCCCAATAAATTCTACTTTTATCTCGCACTAGTTTGGTCTCTCAACACTACTAAATGCGGAAAATAAAATCAATTTAGTCCATTTATTTTGTGAAATCAGATTGTTAATTCTTTCATAGCCAAACATATGTATAAAATCAAAACACTCATTATTTCCATCAAAACACAATTTATATATGCTTTGAACAAATCATAAACTGAATCCAATAAATAATAATGAGAATCCAACCTTATTTTTTATCAATAAAAATAGGTATCCAATAGAAAGAATTGTTTTTAACGCGAAAGCACTAAATTAGTAAAATCAATTGGCATAAATATGTGCAATGGAATCAATCAATTATACTCATCCTCAACCCTAGAAAATAACCTAGCCTAACATGCTTGAAATTGAAACACAAAGCATAATAAAGAAATACATAATTAAATGATTAGAGTACTCACTTGAATGCACCAATTAATTGGAAAAAGTACAAATTAAATTGTTGAATGTACTGCTGATGTGCTCTTTTAATAAATTGCTAAAATCTCACTACTTGAATACAAAGAATAAATAAATAAATAAATAATAGAATATTGCTTCCTCCTTTCTTCCCTCTGGCTGCTCAAGCTGCTCCAGGTTAAGTCCCCTATATATAACCCACAATTCGTCCAAGTCCTACTTAGAATAGGAGTCACCAGCTGCTTGGATATATCATACGAATCAGCAGCTGGCCACCTTTCATCATGCATCTGTGTTTCATTCGGCCAAGGAGTCCAGCTGCTGTCAGTTGTATATATTAGAAACTAGTACTATATTATCTAATATATATATATATATATATATATATATATATATGCCAGCTAGTCTCCTCATTCCCCTCCACTTTCTTTGTGGTTGTCCCACTTTCATAATATTATAACCGTAGCCCCTTATATCTCCATGCACTGCACAAATCCGAATCAGAAAAGGAGTTTGCTAGTCGTCCATGCGTTGCACGAGTCCTTGTCGCAAGTGGAAATCTTCAGCTGCTTCCTTGGTTCAATTATACCTAAAATAACAAATATAAGATAAATGAATATACTTAGGTACAAAAGAGATATACAAGATTAAGTATTAAGGGAATAAAATATAATATATTTCATTCTCATCACTTACCATCTTTCTGCTCGATGGTAGTCCGTTGAGTAACTGTCTGCTCCCTCAACTCCTGAATCGTATCTCGTAACTCTATGTTGCGATCATATAATAAATCGTACATATCAGCGCTGACAGAGTTTGGTGGGAACTCCTCAAGGTCTTCCTCCTCCTCCTCTTCGGCTGCCTCAGCCGGGATCTCAAACTCCTCAGGGTCTTCTTCTGTGTCAATCTCTGGCTCATGCTCCCGACCAATGACCTTGATCAACGGAGATGGCTCTGGCTATACTAATTTCTCCCAGACTGTATGTATGCCTCGGGGCTCCTCATCTCTAGTCTCTAGGGGTACAACATCCTTGGGCTGACTAGCTCCTCCAGTATTTGACATCCTGACAAAATAAATTTTAAGTCTTAGTTATTAAGTGATGTTAATCGATACTCTAACAGGTATGAACACATAAACACATAGTACATAAGGAAGTTTTATTATCTTTCTTAGAACTCAATAAGAGTTATCATTTTTATGTTCTCGAAGGCTACTATCCTAAGGTTTTCCCCCACCTAAGGTTCATAACCTACGGCTCTGATACCAACTTGTGACACCCCCAAATCCGGTATCTTAATTTTCACAGAATTTGGTGTTCACTGTTCAAATATCATATGACTATTTACCCATAATAATAGAAATTCATTTATTAGATAAATAATCCATCTTCTTACATCATCTGAAATAATAATATATAATAAATCCCAGGTCATACTTAACCTTAAATCTCTGTTGCAGAAACGTAAATAAATAAGTCTTAATCACACACATAAGTCTTGAACTTTAACATTCTTAACATCAACACAAGTCTTCAATACTTGTTAGCTTTTCCTTTGCCCTTGCTACTAGAAGGTTCATTACTTCGTTCATTCTTAGCTGCAATGTTATTATGCAAGAGTGAGCACGAATGCCCGCAAGTATAAAAATATGACAATAATAACATGCGAGTGAAATCAAAGAAATCTGAATAACAGAAAGCTCAACTTTTGAATTAGGAATATTAATCGAGAATCAAATTACATCTGAGGGTCATAAGACCTTGAACTCTATCCTAGGTCAAGTATATTAACCTTTAACCTTTAACAGTCATAAGACTATGGACTTTACTTCGTACTTAGGGAGATCAGCCCTTCGTACCGATACTGTGCACACTATCTTAACGCTTAAAGCATCATCAATTCCCCTTTAATAGGGTTGTTCATCTCAGTTTGACATCAGAATCCGCACCAAATAAAGTTTAGTTTGAATAACTCAATAGTAGTTCTGGAATTTAGAACGCTTATCAACTATGGACTAGTCGAATCATTAAGGGTTCGCTAGTCTTAAAGGTTTCAACAATATAAGATATTCAATTTGAATAATAACTTCTCAAGGGTATACAATCGATTAAGTATTGTATATTGAAATGATACTTGTAAAAGAATCATAACATCTCGTATGAAATTTTGAACTTGAATAATCAAGAATAAATATTTTGCTCAATATAAATTTAAGTATATAACTTGCTCAATTTAAAAGTAGGGTTTAGAAACTTGCTCAAATGTAAAGATTTGAGTTTAGAAAACTTGCCTCATGCACAAGCTACAATTATAACTCACTTTTTTAATTACTCTTACCTATCAACACATTCACAATATTAATTAATCACAGGTTCGATATGTTTATCGATTCACAACTGTGTTCTCCGAACTCATTATTAAGTTTTTCAAATAATGGTTTACGTTGATTAATTAACCTATTAATTAATCACATAACTTAAATTATTAACTTGTATTAACATCTTATCACATACATAGCATGTCTTCATGTTTATTAGACTCAAAACAATGTCTTCATGTTTACAACACATTATTTAGACTTTACAATTAATGGTTCAAGTCACGTAATTAATTTATTAATTATTCACGTAACATAAATTATTAAACTCATATTAACATCTTATCATATATACAACATGTCTTCATGTTTATTAGATTCAAAACACTTTTCTCGAAATTCAACACTTAGCAAATTTTTCAAAAATTTCAGACAGGCGCGGCCGCGCGACAATAACACTTGGGAACGGCGCGGCCGCGCGGCTACGATTTCCCAGAATCTGAAGTTCAGGAACGAACACAAATTACTACTAACATGTTACTACTGATTTATAATATTATCCATGAAGTATAAACTTCATAGGAACATCACAAGTTACTACTAACATGTTTCTAACATTTTAACTCACGTAATTACACAAATTAAAACCATCAATTTCACTGTTCTTCATAAATTTTATAAAGTTTAATGAAAAACATAAAATTTCTCATTACGGATTCGATACTACACCGAATCCACTCATTCCAATTCTATTTTCTTTGTTTTAACATGCACAATCATATTCATTTGTCAATTTTAATACAAACGTATGATTCAAACATTAATTTAACCCATATGGGTTATTCTCACAACATATATACTCTGTCTTTTTAAGAAACCCAATTCTTAACAAAATTACATGGTGTGATCAGTGTAAATCATGTATTCATGATTCAACACATAATACTAACATATATGATTACATATATGATCATATCTTGGTTTAATTTTCCAAAATAATACTTAACAGAGAAATTTTGAACATACGTTAAATAAAACTCTGTGATTTTCCAAAAACCCAATTAAGGCCTAATTATACAATTTTGATCATTTTAAATCATTCATACCAAGTATAAAACATGATTTAAACCCACATAGATAAAGTCATATCATAACCCAATTATGAAACCCATTTTTTTTACAGAACTTTAAAATACGTATATGAAAAACTTTGAGAAAATTATATTTTAAAAACTAAAAAGGAAGATTACCCTTAGTAGTGAAGAATCACAGATAATATCAATGATCTCTCAATATCTCTCAATTCCTTCTCAAATCTCTTTTCTCTGTAAATTCTTCTCTCAACCCTCTATCTTCTCTCTGATAATTTCTTCCTAACTCTAATATGAATAACAAATGTCTGATATGATATGGGTAATATACGTATAATTATATCCGTTGCATTAAATAACTCCCACAAGGGCCTTGTTTGGCTAGCACCTTAATTCTTCTTTTCTATTTATTTTAATACTTCCTTATTATATAGTTAGTTGTCACATTACTAATTAACCAATTAATTTTATTTAAATCAATTAAATAAAATATAATAAATTTACATTAAATCACATTGTCACATAATTAATATTTTTATTTATTAATTATGTCAATCCATTAATTCTTTAATTAATTATTAAATTAATTAAAGTAACATTATACTTATTTAATTAATTCATTTAATCAAATAAATCCAATTAATTAAATACTTTGAACTATTAAATTACTAGATATTAATTTAATCAATGTAACACATATAATTAAATTAATCTACCACTAATTCATGAATTAATTATTTAACTTAATAATTAAATTATTAAAAATATTTATTTATTTCAATAAATATTCAAATAACTGTACAAAATTCTCGTTCGTCACAAGGTCGGTTGTGTGACGCCCCCAAAATAGGTCCACACAACCTATTCTGAGTCGCCAAATACATGGTACAGAATCCAAATACAAATCTTCTTATAACAAACAGTCGTGCAAAATACGACTACACAAACTGTGAGCTTCAATATAAATCGTATATAATACGAAAATATAAACACTCAAATAAGTCCTCATTATAATTATTATCATACTATTTTATAAAATAGTGAGGACTTCTACAGCTCTAACTAGGACCATCACTCTATTCCCCCACTAGTACCCGCGATTTTCTCATTTTCTGAAGATAACAATGGAAGAAAAGGGTGAGCTCAACTAGCCCAGTAAAGAATATTTGACTAAGATAATGAAGAATAAATTATCGTTAGCTTTCAATAAATCAGATAAAATATGATGGACAACAAGTTTTAGATCAACAACTGCAACAAAAATAACAATTCATTAGAAGAGTTAAGTAGAGAATGATGTCTACTATCTTCTATGATATAAAAGTCCATCATCAATATTTTATCCTTGTAACACCAATTAATAATATTTTTAATCAACGAATTATCCATGCACTACGGGCCAAGGATATTCGTTTATGTCACCAGTGATCATGATCATGTCAAACACCTGTCCATCTTTGCACTACAGGCCAAAAAAATTCATAAATCAACAGCTCATCTTTGCACTACGGGTCAAAGATATTCATCAATCAACAATTTTTCTTTGCACTACAGGCTAAAAATAACTTTCACCACAATATAGGACTGAGGATGATGAAAAATAATATAAAAAACGAATCCAGTGAGATCAAGGACAAATATTAGACATTTATACTTCAATTTATTCAGAGTTCAAGAATATCCAAGTTGTCAATATAGAGATCAAAACATGGATCCAATCAAAGATAATTTGGACAGAAAATAAAATAAAATAAAATTCTTCGTGAATAGTACCCCGTGAATAGTACCTCGTGAATAGTACCTGAATAAATAGTACCCCGACATGAAAAGATAAAAATTTCATAAGAATTTTCAGACCAATATTCCAGTTAAATGATATTAGATGAAGCGCAAAACTCAAGAAATTTTTGATCATTTCAGGAATTATAGAAGTAATACTTATCGTAGTAAGTTTAAATTTAGGAATATGAAATGAAATATTATCACTTTCATAATATGGAATATGAAAGAAAATTATATTCTTTATGGATATTGAAAAGAAATAACATCATTTAAGAGAAAAATAATAACCTTTACCTTAGTAGAATACTAGATCTGACTGGAATATCGGATATTATGTTGAGAAAATCTTACATTGTTATTCACACTCAAAATATTCTTATACTCACAAAAAATACGCTCAATATTATAGAGAGAAATTTTTTTGATTCTGGTGTGATTTTCATTTCTAACTAAGCACCCTATTTATAGAAAAATGCTAGCACATAAAAGTTGACAAAACTCACCTACAGAGCACACCACCTTTGAAAAGCTTCATCACACCAAATGTGAACTAACCTCCACCCACATGTTTATATATATATATATATATATATATATATATATATATATATATATATATAGTCCCCTTCAGTTGAGAACTCTCTCAAATAGTGTTATTTGAGGGATGGGTCAACAACCGTTGGATCTGTTTGTGGTGGGACAGGATGAAAAATAGTTAAAAGATGTAAAACAATCTCAGACACTCCTGTCCTACCACAAATAGATCCAACGGTTGTTGACCCATCCCTCAAATAACACTATTTGAGGGATCCCTCAACTGAAGGGGACTGTATATATATATTAAAAAAAATTCATTATTAAAATGAATTCCAATTCAATTTGCTCTCTTCCACCTCATTTTATTTTTATACCATGAATTTATTATAATCATGTTACCATTCAAATTATAAAATTATACTATTATATTATCACATTATACTATTATAATATAATATTATAATAATATATTTGAATTAATTAATTTTATAAGAGAAGATAAAATGTCAACTTTCAACAAACGTCTCGTGCTAAAAATTCCTTCATTTATATCAAAATTGAACAGATATTTACGTATCTTATTTATCAACAATCAATTATTATTCACAATTAATATTACAGAATCACAATATTGACAACCAGGGCGTTCCCAGGAAAGAAGGGGCTTTCCGATAAGGATTTCTCCTCATTGGCGCGCAATTATATAACCTAACCACTTTCCTCGACAAAACTTTATAGACATTGTCAATAATACTATCTAATAATATTAATCAAATAATATGAATTATTGATTTAATAATGTGAAATACTGTGCAGTGGTTATTGTGACAATTATTGAATCAATAATATAAAATATCAATGCAGCAATTATTGAATCAATATTATAAAATATTATGCAATTATCAGTGTAGCAATTATTGAATCAATAATATAAAATATTGAACAGTAATTACTGTAACAATTATTGAATGAGTGACTTCTTACGTAAGAACCAATAATTTGAAATACTGTGCAATACCGTGTGCTACTGTGCAATAACGCGTATTACTGTATTTTTATCACCGACTATTTCAACAGTTTAACGGTAACATTTTTACCGTTATTTTTATAAAAAAGCTATTTCTGTCGCTTTCTATATCCGACAGTTATTCCGTTGTGGGGTCCACCAATAAACGCGCCGTTATACGAATATTATCCGACAAAAAGAATATTCCCCGACCAAGCGAATATTTCCCGACACAACAAATATTTTATGATCACTTGCTTACTTTGAAAATTTTGCACATATCACCCATAACTTATCTCATTTATCAAATCAACACCTTACTATTTAAAATAATATATGAAGGAAATTAAATCTTATTCATAAAAAGTTGGGGTCTTACATGTTGGTTGGTGTCGGTCCCGTGATAATCAAAGCATTTCCACCACTAGTTCCTCTGCTTCCTCCTGCTCCTGTCCCTCCTGATACCTTCTTGGGGCAATCCCTGGCCAGATGGTCCTTTGACCCACATGTGAATCAAGCGCCTTTCTTAGGGTTAGGGCAGTTCGGTGCTATGTGGCCTTCCTAACCACAATTATAGCAGACTCTCTTCCCCTTCATGCAGACCCCCAGGTGATTCTTCCTGCAGGTCGGACATGCTTCAACTCTCTTCTTCTAGTTCCCTTGTTGATTTTCGGTCGACACACTGTCATTCCATCTTCTTTTCTGATTACTGCCTCCTCCCGTATTACTGCCACTCGCCTTATTACCTTCACGTTCACTCTTCTTCTTCTTCAGCTCTTGGTTATACTTGGTCATATCATCGCTCCCACCTTCAGCGATGATTGCCTTCTCCAATACTCCCGCAAAAGTGTTCAAATGGAACATTGACACTTTGCTGTACAACCAGGGCTTCAGTCCCTGTTCGAATCTCCTAGCCTTCCTCTCATCAGTATGCACTTGATATGTGGCGAACCTAGCCAACTCATTAAATCTCGTTGCATAGTTTGGCACAGACATATTACCTTACTTTAGCTCCAAAAATTGAACCTCCATCTTGTTCCGTGAGCTCGTCGGAAAGTAACTTTCAAAAAATATTTCTTTAAACCTTTCCTAGGCTATCACACACTGTCCTCCCTGAACTTTGTTTTCCTGCCACCAGTAGCTGGCCTCTGCCTTCAGCATAAACGTTGCATAAGAGATTTTCTGATCCTCGTTGAATCTAGAGACGTCGAATACCTTCTCCATTTCCATAACCCACGTTTGAGCTTCAATTGGGTTCGTAGATCCCTTGAACTCTGGCAGTCCCACCGCTTTGAAGTCCTTGAACAACGTGTTCGGTGGAGCTTGCGGCTGATTGTTAAGTGCTCCCGTCAATAGATTCACCAACTCCTGAACATGATTAGCGTTAGCATTGGCATCGTTGTTATTAGTCGACCCTTCTTGGGCTGGTTGACGAGTTGGGCGTTTTCTTGGCGGCATATTTCTGTTAAGATATACACTTATTAGATCTTTATTCAATTCCTTAAATATTTAAGACTTAACTTAAATACTTTAAGAAAATCACTTAACACATATCATCTCAAATAAACTCTGATAAATTATTCATTCAAAAAGATTTAAACAAAATAATATAGCATCACTGTTATTTACATCAACTATCCCGAGATAAGGAATCTTCAGGATTTAAATCATCATCATATTTTGTTGTTTATAATCACATTGGAATTTACATTATTAACTACCAAAGAAATATTCACATAATCATGTTGTTTCTATCACGGCCTACTAAGACGTTGAATAACTTTTCTGCGCTCTTCTTCCATAATGTGGAACATCGTCCTATGGTCCAGCATATACCAAGGTAAGTCCTCGAACTGAACCGGATAGTAGACAACTCGATCCTGGGCCCTATCAATCGCTGTCTGGAACGTATAGTTCGTCTCCTCAATCATTGCCTTTTTGGCCTGATCGTCATCCTCGACAAGATCTGCACGTCGTGAAGCCCTCATCCAAGCATCCTCTGCTCTAGCACGCTTTACTGATTCCTCTTGCAATTCATTCTTCAGTTTCTCTATCTCAGTTGACTTTTCTTTATTTTGGCCCTTCCCTTGAAACAACTCCCACTCCACGTCTCCAAGACGTGTATCCAGAGTCTTGATCTCGCCATCCTTCTGCTCGATGGTAGTCCGATGTGCAACTGTCCGCTCCTTCAGCTCTCGAACAGTATCATGTAACTCAATGTTATGGTCATACAGCTCGTCGTACATCTCAGCACTGATAGAGTTTGGTGGAAACTTATCAGGGTCCTCATCCTCCTCCTCAGCTGCCTCAACCTCAATCTCCTCAGAGTCCTCCTCTGAATCAAATATTGGCTCATACTCCTGACCAATAACAGTGATCAAAGGAGATGGCTCTCTTCTCCGAATCAACTGCTCCCAGACTGTATGAATATCTTGGGGCTCCTTCTCAATAGCCACTCGGGGCTCAACCTCTCTAGGCTGACTAGATCCTCCAAACATCCGACATCCTGACAATCAAAATTTTAAGTATTTAGTTACTACGTGATGCTAATCGATACTAGCGAGCACATAAGTAATCAAATTAGCACATAAAGTCTTTTATTATCTTTCTTAGAACTCGATAAGAGTTTATCACCACTATGTTATCGATCTCTTAGAAAGGCTATTACCCTAAGGTTTTCCCACACCTAAGGTTCATAACCTACAGCTCTGATACCAACTTGTGACACACCCAAATCCAGGTACTTCATTTCCACAGGATTTGGTGCTCACTGTCCAATCATCATATATCTACCCATAATAAATGCAACTCATGAAATAAATAGAAATCCTCCCCTTAAGGGGTTATAACATCTGAATAAAATAAATTCCAGGTTGAAATAACCTTAAACATCAAATACGGAAACCTAAATAAATAAGTAAGGCTTAAACAATCATCATAAGTCTTGAACATAATATTCTCAAATAAAATAACAAGTCTTCATCATTTGTTAACTTTGTTCTTGCCCTTGTTAGTGGAAGGCTTGTCAGTCCTTTCAATCTTAGCTGTAATGTTATTATGCAAGAGTGAGCACGATTGCCCACAAGTATAACAATATAACAGTAATAATAACATGCTAGAAATCAAAGAGTTTTGAATAATAAAAATCTTGGCTTTCGAATAAAGAATGAAAATAAGAATCAAAAGTACATCTGAGGGTCATAAGACCAAGAACTATGTCCCAGGTTATCAAGTATTTCTACTTTAAATCTTTAATAGTCATAAGACTATATGAAATCTACTACTCGTACTTAGGGGGATCAGCCCTTAGTACCATGAATGTGCACATCATCTCAACGCTAGCGCGTAAATAATCCCCTATAAGGGTTGTTCATCTCAGTTTGACATCAGAGTCCGCACCAAAGGAAGTTTGGTTTGGATAAGTTCAATAATGATACTAGAATTTAGAACGCTCATCAACTATGGACTAGTCGAATCAATAAGGGTTTGTTAGTCTTATAAGGTTCAACAATAAACTGATACTTAAATCAACAATGAATCTCAAAGGTATACAATTGAATAAGTATTGTATAACCGAAGTATTGCTTAAAGGAAATATACATCTCATATGAAATCTTAAACTTGGATAAATAAGAATAAGAACTTGCTCAATATGGAAACATGAGTTTAGGACTTGCTCAATGAATAAGAACTTGCATTACGATAATGAGTTAAGGATAGAACACTTGCTCAATTTAAAGAGTATAGTTAGAAAATTTATCTCGTGCACGAGCGACAATTATAATTCACGTTCCTCAACTAACCCTACATATCATTACATTTACAATACCAATTAATTCTAAGTCTAATTATACACATCGAATCACAAAACATCGGTTCATGAACATGTTATTAGACTTCACGAATAACGAGTTTAAATCACGTATTTAACTTATCAATTAATCATATAAAATAAGTTAATAACTTGTTTTAACAACTCAACATATATTTAACATGTCATCATGTTCATTATCTAACATTTTAAAATACAATTTTGAACTTTGAACACTTGAACAAAATTCTCTGGGTCATTCTGCTGGCCGGCGCTGCAGCGCCCAGTTTGTACTGGGGACCGGCGTTGCAGCGCTGAGCCCACGTCAACAGCTCCTTGGCCTGGCGCTGCAGCTTTGGGTTCCTTCACAGAACTGGCGCTGCGACATCGTGACTACGTCAGTCAAGACTTGACCTAGCACTGCAATGTTGCGTTCCTTCACAGAACCGGCGCTGTGGCGCCGAGTCACAGTGAAGTCTGACAATTCGCAAAGAACACAGGGAAAAGGCCAAAAATGCCAAAATTAAGCTCAAACAACAATTTTACTATTACCCTTGAGTTATAAACTTAACAAAAATATCATATAACGTTTCTAGCATATTTTTAACAACTTAAACCACATAATCAATCAAATTAGAACACATAAATTTCATGTTTTTGATATTTTTCAAGGTTTTGTCAAAAATCATGAAATTCCTCATTACAGATTCGTTATAACTCCGAATCTGTCCATTTAAAGTTTGTTCTCTTCGTTTTAACATGCATAATCATAATCAACCATCAATTTCAAGCTTAATAAACAATTAAAGCATGAAATTTTGTACATAAAGGCCATATTCATTTTTTCATACTATGCAACTCACAAAACTCCAATTAAAACATGATTTTATGGTTTTGATTACTCTAAAATAATTTATAATTGTTGTAAATCATGTTATACACATTTATTTACATATACACAATCATACATCCAATAATCATCAACAAAATTAGTTATAGAGAACTTGAAAATAGTTTACATGGAGAAAAATATAAGAACGTGAAATTAAAAGCTTGGGTTGAAGAATTTACCCTTGCTACTTGTTAAGATGATTCAAAGATGAAAGAAATCTTCACTACTTCTTCTTCAATTCACAAATTCCCTCTCAATTTTCTCTCTAAGTTCTTCTCTGATGAATATATGGAGTCTGATATATTATATAAGGTCTAATATAATATACGTATAGTTAATTAACCGTAGAAGTCATGGGTAGCAGTTAGGCGCATCAGGCCTTAACTGCTCCCATGATCTTTAGGCCTTGTTTGGTTGTCTCCTTTATTAACTCTTTTCCCATTATTTTAATTAAAGTGTTTAGTATATAGTTTATTTGTCACACTTTAATTAATCAAATAATATCATTTAATTTCAATTAAATAAAAAATAACATTACACATTAAATCACATCATCACATAATTAAAATTCTTATTTATTAATTATGTTAAATCATTAAATCTCTAATTAGTTATTAAATTAATTAGAATAACATTATAATTATTAAACAATTCATTTAATTAAATGAACTCAATTAAATTTACACTTTGAACTATAAAAATTATCCACATTAATTTAATTAATGTAACACATATAATTAAATTAATCTACCACCATTCCATCAAATAATTATTTAATTCAATAAATAAATCATCAAAAATATTTATTTAATTTAATAAATATTTAAATTAAATTATAAAATTTTTGTTTATCACAAGTCCTCTACACACACACACACATATATATATACAGTCAATTTTAAGAGTCCACCCCCTTATTTTATATACCATGCTTAACCCCTTTAACGACGGACTGAACAACGGTTCGGTCCGTCGCTATATAAGAGACCTATTGTCTTAGCTTTTAACGACGGATAACATATAGCGACGGACCCAATCGTCGCTCGATCCGTCGCTAAAGGAGGTATGCAAGGTGTCGACGTCGGGAAACAATCCGCGGGTCGGGTCACAACCCGGATCTTTCTCTCTTCCTAAGTTATCTCTACCTTCACTCTTTTTATTTCGAAAAAGGTTTTGAAGGGTTTTTTAGAAAAAGGCCAACATGTATCATGTCGACGATTTGAATGTTTTACAAAATCGCCAGTTAGTAGATTTGAAATGGTTGTACCAACTCAACCGAGTTTTGTTTGAAAGAGGCCCAATTGTTGGACACTGTCGAAACTTGATCTTTGAAAACAAAGTTTTGAGTTCGGGGGTTTGTTTAATTGTGGGGAATGTGTTAGGAACCCCATAACTCCTGTGTAAACACGGTACCGCATCTTTTCAATATTTTTCTTAAAAATTGAGATGTGTGTGTGAATGTTGTTCAAAAATTGGGCCTATGTTTGATGAAAAGCATGTCTATGCATCGTTGAACCTATATGCGAAGGGTTTGATTTGCTTTGCAAAAAGTGTTTGATTTGATTTGCAAGAGTGTTTGACTTAATTTGCAAAAGCTTTTCTCTTCGAAATGAGTATTGAATGATATTTTAAAAGAAGGTTTTCAAACCCTTACGCAAACATAGGAATTGAAGCATATCGATACTTCTGTTTTATCTTTTTTAACCTTAAGGCACAATTGAAATGGTGATTGTCGGGCTGCGAAGCATCCTCGACCACAATATATATACAAGTGTCGGTCTCCTCATGGACATGGTAGCCATCGGAGGGACTCTGACACGACAAATTATATTTTCACTATGTTGAGACCTTAAATTCGGATAACCTTTTTAAGGTCTTTTAGATGTACATTTTTACAGAAAAACTGGCAGGATACATTTGTAAAGTGGAGTTTGTCCATCGTGGAAATCAGATTCTGATCAGTTTGATTATGAATCCCACGATTCCTAGGCTCACACATGAGTAGCCAATAAACCTGCACAGCTCAAATTTGTACAGAAAAAGAGATATATCCCAAATGTCGCCAGAACCGAGGATTCATTTAGTAAATCCTGGTTCGCACCTGGCCGATGCGTCTCGTTCCCACTAGATAGCGATCTAAGGGCCGCAAGGGTGCTTTTGTAACTAAAACTAGAAGAATGCTAGATTTAAATAAATCTCAGCCATTTTAGCTTCCCGGTTCTGTCTGTACCGATTTTGAACAGTTTAAAAGCTAGAGTTGGCGAGATTTAAATAAATCTAGTTCGCCCGCAGATATGTCAGTGCCGATTCATATAACATAAATATTTAAAGCAAAAATTTAATAAAAGCGAGTAAAGCAATATATATACAATTATATATACAAAAGATGTAATGTAACGACCATGAATTTTAAACTCCTTATTAATTAAATATGTGATTTAATTTTAACGAGTTGGTTTTGACAGTTTATTTAAACCTTATGTGGTTATGTAAAATTGTGAAATAATTAAAGGGAGTCACTAATAGTTATTTAAATTAGTGGACTAACCCTAAGAATTTAATATCAGATAATTGATAGGATTATTAATAATTAAATATTCAATTTATTTGAATATAGTAGCCGAATTTGAACATATTAATTAATTTCAATTATGATTAATTAATTGATAATGTGTTGATTAATAATTATTATGAATAAATAATAATTAATGAGTAAGAGATTAATAAATATAATAATATTATATTTACTTCGTTAATTATTTTATATAAGCATGTGATAAGTAAACCTTGCAATATATGGTAGTTAACTATATATTATATATAGTACAAGGTGACACATTAATACTTCTATCTATTTTATATGTAGACTATATAGTATGATTAATGACATTATGTGAGTAACATGATATGGGTGGTAGACATTAATGTATACCCTAGTGACATATAGTAATAAATAATTGCTATTTGGTAAATGATTTCAATAAGTTATTAATTAAAATAATAACGTTATGGATAATTAGTCATAATAATACCCAATTACTTTATATATTCGGTGTTAATATAATGTACATGGATTATATGTTGTGTACCTATTCATTATTAATTGCTATTTGAAATAACATTGTATCACCCATTTTAATGTATATGGAATAAATACATATAACCTATGTATATACTATGTGTATATGTATTATATAATCTAAGTGTAGTTGGTATAAGCTAAGTATTGACATACATTACCCATATATTTAAGTTGCTGAGATTGCTTAAGAGCTCATCCTCAATTCCCTCTCACGTGAACAAACAATAAGCTACTACACTACTCTACATTTTCTCAATCTCAGCAATGTAGCCATAATCATTATGAGGGAGTGGGTTTCATTAAGAGTAAGCTCTCTTCCTTTCATTTTCCTTTGCTGAGAATATTGATAAGTAGAGCTAATAGACTGAGTTTTCAATTGAATTGAGGGAGAGAGAGTTATAGCAGCTAGATCACAATTTATAGAGGTATATCATTTTTCCATTCTTGTTTAATCAATGGTAAATTCTTGTTTATGCTATTTAGATGTTAATTGAATTATGAAGTATGCTTGTTAAGTGTGGTGTAAGTTAGTAAGCATGTTAGTTATATATTGTGACTGGTTTAGAATGATTTCGTTGGAATTTTCTGTGTTGAGTTTATGGTTACTGCCGAAAACAGCCTGTTCTTGGATTGGCCGGACACCGGCGCAACTGCGCCGGGTTTATACCTGGTGCCTGCACAGCTGCGCAGGTTCCTATAATCAGTTTTAATTTCTGTTTCAATTCTGTTAAGAGTTAACATGTGGCCTCACTTTGATCAAGCTTGTGAACATGGTTTAAATGTAGATATCAGTACAATAACATGATATAAGTACGTATTCCAAGATGCTATACGTATATGTCATGGCCACACGTTTTATGAAAGGAAAATATATGTTTTAAAAAGGAAAACTTACAATTTCGAATATGAACCTTGACATAAACCTAGCATATGTATATATTCTGATATTTTTATAACATGACCGTATGATCTATATTGACATGAAATGTGTGTTTAAAGTGTTGAACACACTCACATACGTGATTACAAGATTCTAGTGATTTCAAAAGAAGAAACTTAAGAACTTTGGAAAGCCAACTTGACCAATAGTTTTGTCTTGTGAAATTCTGACCATATAAGGATGTTTACATGGTTTAGATATGCACTCTAATACATGTGAGTCATGACTATGAGATGCTTTACATATACTATGTTACCCTTGTTGATTAAGTACAACTTTTAATGAAAATATAGAATGTGAAAGATCAAACACTATGAGGATTACATATTGATCATACAAGCATGTACATTAAAGTTCGTTATGCCTATAGACATATTAACGTGAACCGCACTTGGTTAAATACAGATTTCAACTATGCACGCATACTCATAGAAAGTGGATTCCTAAGGCATGAGTTATGACGATTAAAGTGTACACTTGTAGTATACGCACAAGCATAACTACTTAAGTATTGTTTGACCTTGTTATGTGATAACATGACTTTAGTAACCAAATTTGAAGCATGAACTTATATTGTTTAAAGTATGTGAATGTCCGACATAAAAATATGTGGTCTTGAGGTGGACATAGAATGAATATGTTAGCTTTCGAACTTGAGTTAGATAAAACTTATAAGCATGTGTGTTGATTTATATCAGTAACTGGAAGTGCTATGTGTTCAAACCTATATTGATGCATAGAAACTAGATGATCTAAAAGTTATTAAATCTAAGACATGATTAGATTGACTTATGTGATCTTATGTGATAGATCTATATTATGACTAGGTTCTTGTATGTGTGAACTTATATTAGTTTATATATACTAATTGGAGAGATCGACTTGTTAATATTAGGTCGTTCCAACGCCGTTTAAATTAAAGCTAGAATTATTTGTAGCTGAGCAAATAGGCAAGTTTCCCGAACTTCACTCTTTGATTGTGCAAGTTCCTTTGAAACCATTATTGTATTATTTGCAAGTTCCCTAACTGTATTCAAATTTATATTGAGCAAGTTTCCTGAACTTCACTATTTGATTGTGCAAGTTCTTTTGAACCCGATCTTGTATCATTTGCAAGTCTCCCTAACTTTACACAAATTTATATTGAGCAGGGTATTATTATATTGCAAGTTTTCCTGAACTACTCTTTTATTTGAGCAAGTTTTTCTTAACTTATACTTATTTATTGTATAAGTATCCGGACCCTATTGTGCAAGTATTCTAAATTCTTGTACTATCTTATTCATTGAACTGTGTAAGCGAGATTCTAAACTTCACTTGTTTTTGGTGAAAGTTTCCTATCCTTCTCATATTGTATTGAGCAGGTTATTATTGTATTGTGAAAGTTCCCTGAACTTCACATTTTGAGTATTGTGAAAGTTCCTCGAACTTCACACTTTGGTTATTTCGTAAGTTCCCAAACTTCATTTCTTTATTACGCAAGTTCTCTAAACTTATACAAACTCGTATATTGTGCAAGTATCTTATCTTTGTGTTTACTTTACTCAAAGAACGTTGTAAGCAAATGTCCTAACCTATGCATTTACTTTATGCAAGGGATCTATTATGGTGAAATTCCCTGAATTTCACTCTTTGATGTTGTAAGTGTCTAAGCCTATGCATTTATTTTATGCAAGGATTCTATTATTGTGCAAGTTCCCCGAACTTCACACGTTAAGTATTGTGCAAGTTCCCCGAACTTACAAAAATTCATATATTGTGCAAATTCTAAACTTCACTTTGTGCAAGTTCTCTATCCTTCTCATATTGTATTGAGTAGGTTATTGTTGAATCGAAAGTTGTTTACTTAATTGCTTGAACATTATTTCCAAGCATGTTATTTAGTGGTTTAATTACTTATCAATTATTCCACAGTGATATTATTGATGTCCGCACCTAGTGCATTTGAGCTCGTACAGTCTTGGACTTGTACATTATTCAAGGTTCTAAATTTCTTGAACTATGTCAGTAAGAGTCTGAACCTTTGCTCGGTTAGACTAGTGTATGAAGTTTTCTTTGAAGCTATCCAAACCAATTGATGGTAAGGATTCTTAGACGGAACAGAACACCCCTCATATGTAGGAGTGTGCCCAGGTATCTAATATATATGATACGAGTAAGCAGATATAAGTGTTATGCATATTCACGTTGTGCCCGAGGCTGATCTCCTCGAGGTACTAGGTTTCTATAGCCAGTAACCAGTAATCCAAAAAGGGTCAATTAGGTATTGAACCCATTGGAAAGTTATAGTTCAGAGTCTACTCGACTATCAGTCATTCTAAAGGCGATTATTATCTTTGCTTTTAATATTCATATTGTTGAATTGTTCAGATGTTCATATCATTGAATCTATCTAATATTCATATTATTGAATTGTTCTAATATTCATATTGTTGAATCGTTCAGATATTCTTATTATTGAATCGTTCTAATATTCATATTGTTGAATCGTTCAGATATTCTTATTATTGAATCGTTTTAATATTCATATTGTTGAATCGTTCAGATATTCTTATTATTGAATCGTTCTAATATTTATATTGTTGAATCGTTCAGATATTCTTATTATTGAATCGTTCTAATATTCATATTGTTGAATCGTTCAGATATTCATATTGTTGAATCGTTCTAATATTCATATTGTTGAATCCTTAAGATATCCATATTGTTGAATTCATTGTCAGATATTTTTCCATTCATCATGATATATCCTTTATTGTTGTATTTAAACTTGCTGAGCAAACTTGTTGTTCATTCTTGCTATATCATGACTTATATTGCAGTTAAGCCCGAGCCCTCTGGGAAGGACAAGGGTAAAGGAAAGATATAGGATGGTTTGCAAGGAGCAGACTTTGTCTTTATGATTTGTTTAATTACTGTTAATGTAATATGAACCCTAATGTTTATTCTAGGGTATCTTTGTATTGATGTATTTAAGGTTATCGAATCTTGGGACTAGTAACACCTTTTAAAAGAACGACGTACGTTTATTATATTCCGTATTTTTAGTTATCGTATGTTGTTAGAGGTGGATGTTAGTATTGTATCGTGACGACCGGACCGGGGTCAGAGGACCCGGATTCAGGGGTGTCACATGTAAAGGGCAGTGGGTTTTCACACCGTTGCCCGGACTGAAATTGAAATATATATGTATATATATGGAAATTGTATAAAAGCCACGGAATGATCCAGGCTGAACAGAATTGAAATATATATAGAAAATAGTAAAAAGGGCGATGGATTTTCACGCTTGTGCCTGTACTGAAATATAAATATATACAGAAACGTAGTCAACCAAGAGTGGGAAGATAACCTAGTATGGTGAAAGGTGCAAAAATAGTAAAAAGGCCACAGAATGATCTAGGCCAAACTGAAATATAAATGTACAGAAAAGTAGTCAACCAAAACTAGAAAGATAACCTAGTGTGGTGAAGGTTGCTTATATATGCATAAATATATATAAAAACAGTAAAAAGGCCACAGAATAATACAAGTCGGACTGAAATATAAATATATGTATATAGAGACAGAAGAGTAGTCAACCAAGACTGGGAAGATAACCTAGTGTGGTGAAGGCTGCTTATATATTCATATTTATATATAAAAGCAGTAAACTACCGCGGATTTGACATTTGGGCTTGACAGAATTGAAAAGTTAGTATATATACAGCTAAATATATACAAAAAAGCCAAACTCGGACTGGGAAGATAACCCAGTCAGGCAAAGTTGCTCAGTACGAAGATGAAAGTATATGCAAGCTGCTGGAAGCGACGGATCGTCAATCTGAGTTGTAGAAATGCCAAAAAAATGCGTTTATGTACAAAAATATACCAAAAATTGACAAAAACGACCACAGAACTGAGTTCTTGGCATATTTAGAAAACGAAACTTGATATGCAAGTGTATAAAAGTGCAAACAAGTAGTATTGACTTGCTGATCGTAAAAATACTCACAATGGACTGCTACACGATCTTTTTGCCAAATCGTAGGCTTTAAACGTCCAAATCTATCGGTTATTTTCTGATATGTGATAGTATGTGGGTATATCTACCTGTTAGAGTGAAAAAATTTAGGTTTGGAAGACAAGAAAATAGACAGAAAATCAAATGGGCAGGGGTTCAGAGCGTTTCTGAATTCTTGAAATGAGAGGGGGGTGCCCTCTTATTTATAGACCAGGGAACCTCTACTCTATCTGCTGCTGCCGCAGGTAGAGGTGCGGCTCCACATGGTGGATCCCACGTGGCGGGCTTCATCGTCTCGAAGTACGTGCACTCCGAGCAACACGAGGTCGAAGTCGAAACTTTCTAACTTTTGATCGGAGCGTCCGTTTGAGGCATGCGATACATTTTAAAAAAGCCCTCACCGAGAGTGTTACAATGACATGGGATAAAATATTTTCTGGGTCCAAGAAGACGGGTTCATAACCAGGTCTTCGATTCCCCGCAGTTTGTCCGTTGAGCTGCCTTGCGTTGTTTGCACTCGGGATCATTGTTACGGTTTGTTCTGACCTTGGTGGCATCAATTCAGCTTGAGTTTGACCGAATCGGCTTAAAGTTGGTAAAATGACTATTTTGCCCCTCCCGGGGTTGCCTTTAGTGTCGGCATGGCCTTTGGTTGACTTACTGGCCATTCGAGTCTGTTGGTCTTCAATGTTGTCTCTGAGGTTGACTTTGTCATTTCAGGTTTTCCTCTGGAAATGTTGTGATGCTTCAGGATTGTTTCTGAAGTTGACCTAACCTCCCGGGTTGAGACCTAGGTTGACCTGTACTTCCCTGGTTGAGACCGGGGTAAAATCTGTACCTCCCGAGTTGAGACCGGGGCTGACCTGTACCTTCCGGGTTGAGACCGGGGCTGACCTGTATCTCCCGGGTTGAGATCGGGGCTGACCTGTACCCCCCGGGTTGAGACCGGGGTTGACCTGTACCTCCTGGGTTGAGACTGGGGCTGACCTATACCTCCCGGGTTGAGACCGGGGCTGACCTATACCTCCCGGGTTGAGACCGGGGCTGACCTGTACCTCCCGGGTTGAGACCGGGGCTGACCTGTACCTCCCGGGTTGAGATCGGGGCTGACATGTACCTCCCGGGTTGAGATCGGAGCTGTCCTGTACCTCCCGGATTGAGACCGGGGCTGACCTATATCTCCCGGGTTGAGGGCGGGGCTGAGTTGATTGCCCGGTATTGAGACCGGGGTGGAACTGATGGCCCGGTATTGAGACCGGAGTTGATTTGATGGCCCGATATTGAGATCGGGATTGATTTGACTGCCCGGTATTGAGACCGGGGTTGATTTGATGGCTCGATATTGAGACCGGGGTTGATTTGAAGGCCCAGTATTAAGACCAGGGTTGATTTGACAGCCCTGTATTGAGACCGGGATTGATTTGATTACCAGATATTGAGACCGGGGTTGATTTGATGGCCCGATATTGAGATCGGGGTTGAACTGATGGTCTGGTATTGAGACCGGGATTGATTTGACGGCCTGGTATTGAGACCGGGGTTGATTTGACTGCTCGGTATTGAGACCGGGGTTGATTTGACGGCCCGATATTGAGACCGGGGTTGATTTGATAGTCCGATATTGAGACCGGGGTTGATTTGACGGCCCGATATTGAGACCGGGGTTGATTTGTTGGCCCGGTATTGAGACCAAGGGATTTGATGACAGTTTTGCCCTCCTACAGTGTTTATAACAGAAAAACAAAAATTCGAATGTCTACACAAGGTATGTAGGATGCAAAGGGGTATGTCCTTTATCCTTTTCGTATATATATATATATATATATATATATATATATATATATATATATATGTGTGTGTGTGTGTGTGTATGTGTGTGTATGTGTGTGAATATATATATATATATATATATATATATATATATATATGTGTGTGTGTGTGTGTGTGTGTATGTGTGTGTATGTGTGTGACTGCTTGTTTGTTTGTGTGCGCGCACAAAAACTGTGCAAGTAATAATGTAGTAAGTCATTGTCTATATTAATCTATTAAAAAATTAGAAATACATTCCTTAAATGAAAATTTTAAGAATAATTTTATATTTTCGTATGTATTCGTAAGTAAAAATTTAATAATGGTGGTGCAATATTAAAAATGATAATTATGATGTAATGACAAATTAATAATTTATTATTTTATAATTTTAAAAAATAATTATATATATATTTTAAAATAAATTAAAAATATATATTTAAAATTTTCAAACATAATATTGCCTTACAAAAGTGGAATACGCTTACATATGAATCCCCTTGACCCGATTAATTGTATATTTTATCAACCGAATAATTTATTCATTATACATAGTGCATTACAAAAGTTGGAAAGGAGAAATGATTTTTTTTTAAATTTATATTTAGTGAATTTTATTATTCACTCTATTTCATAATAAAAGAGTTTTATTTGTCAATTTTTTCGGTTTACAAAAAAATTGATCTTTTTATTAATAGTATTATAAATTATAAAATAAAATAACACAATATTCTCAAATTTGTGATTATAATTTTATTATGTGTCACAACTATTAAACTAACAATTAATTATATTTAGTGATAAATATAAAATAAAAACACATCATTACTATTCGCATATATTATAAATGTGACTCTTCATGTATAACGGAGAGAGTAATATTATAATTTATTATTATTTTTATATAATTATAAAAGTGCACACTCTTGATATAATTTAAGAGATTTTAAACATAGGATAAGGCTCTGGAACGAACAGTTCGTTTACGAACATATGTAGGTGTTGAAGATTGTTGATTGACCCAATTATTTACCATCATATATTCGTAATTAGTGTTAAATATTCTCATCCAATCAACAACCTTCAACACTTGGCCCTACATATGTTCGTAAATGAACTGTTCGTTCCAGAGTCCTATCCTTTAAGGATAATTTAATATCAATTTTATCGTAAACATATTTTAAGAACAATTTTATTTTCTTAGATGTATACTTAGTTAAAAATTTAATAATATTAGTGTAGTAATAAAATACTACTCTCTCCGTTCCAAAATAACTGCTTAGTTTTGACTTTTTAAAGTCAAACTGACTATTTTTTAAAACTATTTTTTGTACCATATTTACCGAATATAGGTGCAGAGGTTATAACAAAAAAAATATATACAATTTATTACTAATACTAATTTTTATAATGTTAAAAATATATTTATACATGCTTAATTATTAATTTTAAAAAAAGTCAATTTGACTAAAAAAAATTAAAATTGAGCTGTTATTTTGGGACGGAGGGAGTAAGAAGTTTAGATTTTATATTATTTTATAATTTTAATATATATATATATATATATATATATATATAATTTAATTTTTTTTAAAAAATACTCCTTTAATTTTAAAGCAGAATATTACTCATATGAAACAAAAGTGGTATTGACTAATAAATCAATCTCCTTGCCTTGATTCATTGTACACGTTCACAATTTTGTTACGAGAGAGAAGTAAAAATTGTTTTTTGAAGTTGTGTAAATATTGTAATCATACATGCAAATTGGGTCCCACCGAGTATTACCGTCCTAGTCCAGTAGTCACTACTCCCTATAAAATGCACTTCAAGAAGGTCTCTTCCACCCATTCCAAAAACTCATCTTCCAAATATAGGTAAAATCCAACCATGCCTTATCTCTCTCATCTCCCCTACTCTTTTTTCCTGCTCTTCTCGCTCTTCATCCATGGTTTCCTCACACCCACAGCAGCAACATGCCACGTGGATGATGAAAGTGGCCTCTTGGCCTTCAAGTCGGGTATCACATCCGACCCCTCCGGAATGCTAAGTTCATGGAAACCGGGTACCGACTGCTGCACATGGCCCGGCATATCTTGTCAACCCGGTAACCGGGTCACGAGTCTCAGCGTTGTCGGGCAACCCGACAGCCCAAACGAGTACTTATCAGGTACCATCTCGCCCAAATTATCTAAACTACAATCCTTAGGCGGAATTTACTTGCAAAATCTCCGAAATATAACGGGTCCTTTCCCGGGATTTCTATTTCGCCTACCGAAGCTCCATTATATCTACGTCGAAAACAATAAGCTCTCGGGTCATATATCAAGATGGATCGGTAACCTGACCCAACTCGAGGCTTTAAGTTTGGAGGGGAATCGGTTCACGGGTGTGATACCGGACTCAATATCTGAGTTGACTCATTTAACCCAACTCAAACTCGGCGGCAATCTCCTCACCGGAACTATACCAGTCGGCATCCGGCGGATCAAGGGCCTGAATGTACTGAGTTTGAAGCAAAACCAACTCTCCGGCACCATACCGGATTTTTTCTCATCTTTCAGCAACCTCCGATTACTCGAACTCTCTTATAATAAATTTTCCGGCCAAATTCCGGCCAGCATTTCAACTCTAGCTCCCTACCTAGCCTTTCTAGAGCTGGGGCACAATTCTATAAATGGAAAAATTCCAGATTTTCTAGGAAAATTTCAAAAACTAGACACATTAGATCTTTCATCAAATCATTTCACCGGAACTGTCCCAAAAATTTTTGCAAATCTCACAAAAATCTTCAATCTAGATCTATCAAACAACCATCTAGTCGATCCATTTCCCGAGTTGAAAGTATTAGGAATCGAATCACTAGATCTATCATATAATCAATTCCATTTAGTTCAAATCCCGAAATGGGTCACTTCATCGCCTATTATATACTCTCTCAAACTAGCAAAATGCGGACTCAAGCTCAAATTAGACGACTGGAAGCCAGCGCAGACATATTTTTACGACTATATCGACCTATCGGAAAATGAAATTTCCGGTAGTCCGGTTAATTTGCTGAACCAAACTGAATTTTTGGTAGGGTTTTCGGCTTCAGGTAATCAGTTAAAGTTTAATTTGGAGAGTTTGAAGTTGCCGAAGACATTGAAGGAGCTTGATTTGTCGAGAAATTTGGTGTTTGGGAAGGTGCCGGCGGCTGTTTCTGGGCTGAATAAGTTGAATGTTAGTCACAACCATTTGTGCGGCGCACTGCCGGCGACCAAATTTTTGGCGACTGCTTTTGTGGGAAATGACTGCCTTTGTGGGTCTCCGTTGTCACCGTGCAAAAAAGTTTAGTTGAAATATTTGACAAAATATTATTGGTGATGCCACTAGGATAATATTCATATTCTTCCTCTGCATTTTGTGTTGTTGTCTAATTGTATTACCTCGACAGGCCTCTTTATCCTTTGTAATCATATATGTTATGTAATTTTGTTTTATATAATTTTATTACCTCGGCAGACCTCTCTATCCTTTGTAATCATATATGTTATGTAAGAAATCAATCTTTCTTATGGTTTAACATTTATGTATTTGAAATAAAATAAAGATTATAACTTAATTTATGTTGTTTTAAAGTCGATAGTGTATGATTGGATTCAATTGGAATTGAATCGTAACGACATATCACATATGTGATTCTAGATTTGTATATTTTGATGTAAATATGTGATAGAGTAATTGTAAATTATGTGACCTATAATTTTTCTAATAGGTGATGTAATTTGTAGAATAAATTTACAAGACTCTTTTCATTATAACGATTCGAAAAGCCATACTAAAATTATAGAGTTGAAGACGAATAGTAGAGTGTTAAGATTAAATATACTTGGTGTAAAGTTAAAACGTTATACGGTGAAGATTTGTACTAATGCTATATTTGGTTTAGTGGAATTAGGGGATTGAATAAGTTATTTTAAGAAAAGGAGATTTAACAATGATTATGAAAAGACATCGGTAGTAGCACCAACACTAGTTTCAAAGGGAGGAGAATGAGCACCAGTCAGATATTACAAGTGTGGACAAGAGGGAAATATCAGCCCAAACTGTAGACAACAATCCAAGACGTGTTACACTGTTGGAAAGGAATGTCATATAACTCGATCGTGCCCTATAGCAAAATCAGGTCCAGTTGTAATGGTGACACCAAAGGCTGTTACGGACAAACCAAAGTCTGTGGTACAGGGGAGAACTTTTTTCGTAACCTCCTAAAAGGTGTGGAGACCAGATGAAGTCATAATCGGTAAGCTAATTATAAACTATCACGAAGTTTGTACCTTATTAGATACCGGTTCTACTTACTCTTTTATTTCACCTACTTGTGCTCAATATTTGAACTTGACTCCTAATAAATTAGATTTTGATTTATCTGTCTAAACTCCGTTAGGAGAAACCTTCATTACATTCACTGTTTATAAATATTGTTTGATTCAAATCTACACCCTCACATTCTTCAAGTTGGTGATGAATGAGAACGGGGAATGGATAAAAGCTATAAGGAGTGATCATGACAAAGAGTTTGATTATTCTGAAGTTAATAAGTTCTGTGAAGACAATGACATTCAACATAATTTCTCAGCACCACGAACTCCACAACAGAATGGAGTCGGTGAAAGGAAGAACAGAACAATGATTGAAGCAAGAAGAACACTTCTTGCAGCAGCTCGTTTACTAGAATATTTTAGGGCAAAAGTTGTTAGTACTGCTTGATATACTTAAAATAGATCCTTGATCCACTCTACGACAAAAAAAGACACCCTACGAGTTATGGAAAGAAAGAAAGCCAAATATTAGTTACTTTTGTGCATTCGGCTGTGCGTGCTACATCCTCAACAATGGTAAAAGATACCTGACGAAATTTCAGCCTAAATAAGATGAAAGAATCTTTCTTGGATACTCTATGGAAAACAAAGCCTATAGAGTGTTTAACAAGAACTCTTTAACAGTGGAAGTCTCTATCCATGTTACATTCGATGAAGTTGATGAAGTTGAACCAAGAAAAATATCTCAACTTGAAGAAGTTGCAGAGCTGGAACCTCAGATCGCAGAACAAGAGAACCCTACTATCGATAAAATTTAAGCAGATGTGCCAGACCCTACGATCGTAGTGCCAAACAAAGATGTTGTAGTGTCTCTAGTTCTAAATATGGGAACTCTACTAATCAATGAAGATGCAGAATAAGAACCAATTCTTGAAAAACCTAGACAGGAAATACACAAGGAATGATGTTCCATCCAGGACTAGATATGCAAAAGATCACATTCAGAATCTAATCATTGGAGATCCAAGTGCACGTGTCTAAACTAGATCAACAACCCAAAACGAATGTTTCTATCTTAGCTTTCTATTTCAGATTGAGCCAAAGAAGATCGAAGAAGCTCTGGAAGACTCAAGCTAGATCGAAGCTATGCAAGAAGAACTAAATAAGTTTAAAAGAAGCAAGGTTAGGAGGCTGGTTCCTAGACCAAAATATTATTCAGTCATTGGTACAAAATGGGTCTTTAGGAACAAAATAGATGTTGTAACAAATGAGAATTTGTATTTTAATTTTTAATATTTATTGAATTAAATAAATATTTTAGTTAATTTATTTATTGATTTGAATAAATAATTTATGTGATTATGTTATGGAGTAATTTAATTAAGTGCAATATGTTAATTATGTTATGGAGTAATTTTGTGATGAAATCCTAATTTAACTGAGATAATTAAATTAGTTGAATTTTATGTGGTATTTGGTAATGAGGATATAATAATTTAATTGAAATAATTAAATTAGAGATTTACTAATTTGTTACATAGAATTATGATTAATAAGTAAATTATAATTGTGTAGCAATGTAATATATGTGGTAATTTTATTTAATGAATGAATGTTAGCTTGAATTTAATTAAATTAGAATATTGAGATTTAATTAAATAAAGTGTGACATTTAAAACTATGTAGTAAAAGAGTTATTAAAATAAATTAAAAGGGTTTTAAATTAGTTTTGCCAAACAAGGCCCTTAAATCTATTTTAATGTAGTTTTACCAAACAAGTCCTTAGCCCTAAAAATCTATTTTTAAAAATAAAGGGTTTTACCAAACAAGCCTTATGGCTTTTGAGTTTTAAAAATTTGTAACTGATATATGTATTTAGTAGAGTAATAATACATTGTCAGTTATATGTTTATATCTATTATATCTGTAGACGCTCGAAATTTTCTTCAGTCCTGTTGTAAACACTCGAAATTTTGCATTCCTGTTACTAACCCTGCAGGAGGGCAAAACCGTCTTTTCAACTCAACCCCAGTCTCAATACCCAGACGTCAAATCAACCTCGATCTTAATACCGGGATGTCAAATCAACACCAGTCTCAATACCGGAAGGTCAAATCAACCCCGGTTTCAATACCGGGACGTAAAATCAACCCCGGTCTCAATACTTGGACGTCAAATCAACCCCGGTCTCAATACCGGGACGTCAAATCAATCTCGATCTCAATACTGGGACATCAAACGGGATGTCAAATCAACCACGATCTCAATACCGGGACGTCAAATCAACCCCGGTCTCAATATCAGGATGTCAAATTAACCCTGGTCTCAACCCAAGAGGTACAGGTCAGCCCCGGTCTCAACCCGGGAAGTACAAGTCATCCTCGATCACATCCCGGGAAGTACAGGTCAACCCCAGTCTCAACCCGGGAGGTACAGGTCAGCCCGGTCTCAACCCGGGCGGTACAGGGCAACCCCGGTCACATCCGGGGAAGTACAGGTCAGCCCCGATCTTAACCCGGGACGTACAAGTTAGCCCCGGTCTCATCTCGGGAAGTACAGGTTAGCCCCGGTCTCAACCCGGGAAGTACAGGTCAGCCCCAGTCTTAACTCGGGAGGTACAGGTCAGCCCCGGTCACATCCCGGGAGGTACAGGTCAGCCCCGATCACATCCCGGGAGGTATAGGCCAGCCCCGGTCACATCACAAGAGATACAGGTCAGCCCCGATCTTATCTTGGGAGGTACAGGTCAGCCTCGATCACAACCCGGGAGGTCATGTTAGCCCCGGTCTCATCCCAGGAGGTACATGTCAGCCCCGATCACAACCCGGGAGGTCAGGTTAGCCCCGGTCACAACCCGAGAGGCCAAATCAACTTTGGAGACAACCCCGAAGCCTCACATCATCTCTAGAGACAATCCTGGAAGAACCAAGTCATCCTTAGAGACAACCCTAAGGACAAACAGAATCGGCAGGGATCCAAACCTCGGAGACAACCCTGGAAAATCAGCTAAAGGCCATGCCAACACTGAAGGCAATCCCGGGAGCGGCAAAATGGTTATTTTATCAACTTGAAGCCGATTCGGTCAAACTCAAGACGAATTGATGCCACCAAGGTCAGAACGAACCATAACCTTGATCCCGAGTGAAAACAACACATGACAGCTCAACTGATAAACTTCGGGAAAACGAAGACCTGGTTATGAACCCGTCTTCTTGAACTTGGAAAAGGTTTAATCCCTTGTCATTGAGACACTCTCGGCGAAGGGTTTTCGGAAAGGTACAACACTCCTCCAACGGACGCTCCGATCAAAAGTTAAAAAGTTTTGAATCTGACCTCGCATTGCTAAAAAAATGGTGATTTTGCAACAAACAGTTTTCGTTGCTAAATGTGCGAAATTTCGTTGCCAAATGCCATTTGCAACGATTTTTCAGTCGTTGGACATTTCGTTGCGCACTGAGCGTTGCTAATTGTCTAGCAACAATTTTTTTTTTCCATTGCAGAAAGTAATATATTTCGCAACGAAATGTTGTTTTTGTGTAAAATCATAAATCATTTAGCAACGAAATATTTTGTAGCAAATTTATTAAGAAATTGTTACTGAAAAATAATTTTCGTTGCAAAATACGCCTAATTGGCAACGAAAAGAATCTTTTTATTTGCCAACAAAGATAAACTTCGTTGCATTTGATACACATTTGCCAACAAAGTTTGCCATTACTAAACAATATAGAAATTGTTGCCTTAATTGATTTTCGTTGCTAATTGTGTACTTTTTGGTAACGATATTTGTTGCTAAATGTACGAAATAAATCGGTTATATATTAATTTGCAATGAATTTTTCCGTTGCCACTGATTTTGTTATGGATAATTATGATCAATTAGCAACGATACTATTCGAAGCTGATTATTTTTTGAGAGCAACGAAAGTTGTCAATTAGCAACGACACTATACGTTGTCTTTTGCTTTTTCTATGCAACAAAAGTTGTTATGATTTGCAACAATATAAATGTTGCCTTTTCTTTTGTTTATAGCAACAATATAAAATAAAACATAAAAATATTATATACATCATTTAAAATCATTCACATTACAAAATTACAATATAATAGTTGGATAATTCATCCTTAAAATATGATGATCATTATTATACCAAACTACTAAACTAATAACTTTTACGTTCATTATTACAATACAATAGTTCAGTTATATGTAGAAGACATCTGATTACTTGAAGCCACTTGAACTTGAACATTGTCTTCGGTTGTAGGTTGTAGGTTTTAAGCCATCAACAGCTTCAGCAACCTCTATAGCACTCTCTAGAGTACGAATTTCAGAACAAACATCCTGCTCAGCGACTATAAATGGAAAGAAGCTGCTGCGGAGAGTGTGGTCCTCAACCTGATAAAATAAACAAGCAGCACAATTTAGAAATAGAAAAAGGAGCAGGAGATGGGAAGGTGAGCCACAGCTTTTTAGAACAATTTTTGAATAAGATGCGTTGCTTCGACATATAAAACCAAGGCACTTCCCTTTTAGGAGGGTGGTTGAATGGGGGACTAGAGTGCAATGAAATGTAACGTGTGGGAAAATAAAAAACATAATTTGACACAGAAGAACTACTAAATACTTACCATCTTCAGTTATCCAAAAATAAGAAAACATATTTGAAATTACATCACTAGGTCTTAACCCAGAAAGCTTCACAAGAGATAATACATGGAGCTAACAAATTAAAGCTAAGTTCATTTTTTTCATTTTTCTGATAAGTCGAGGCTAATTTTATGGATATTTAAGAAGCAATTTACTGTGTATTAAGTATGTGCTAAAAGAAAGAATCTTTTTCTTTTTAATTCACATAACATATAAAAGAACTCAGTACTAGAGGGAGAAAACTAGGTATAGAACATGGAGATAGATAAGGAAACACGATTAAGGCTTTGCCCAGAAGTTAATAGGTAATGGTTTCATTGGCCATCAAATGATCTTTTTGAGGAAACTCAATTTTTAATTTAATAGTGGAAGCAAGTGGAGATTACTTCATTGATTTACTCAAAATGAATACCACATATCATCATTGGAGCTTTTGTGAACCCTCGGCCTACTCGATAAATAACAAGAAAATAAATTTACCACGTAAATATACATAACAAGAAATAAATTTACCACGTAAATATAAATAACTTGGTTACATCTTATTTTATAGGAAAATGTAGTTGAGTTGAGGTTTTCAGACCACATTTTACAAAGAAAATGGCTAAAGGAGTATATGCGCACGCGCGCGTATCATTTTGTAGAAAGAGAGAAAAGGGATGACATAACCTCAATGAATCCTCAAAAAGTCACTTTTAAGATTAAGTGGTGATGTGTCATTCATACATAAAGAACATGAACTGTACCTTGTGGTTGACCCAAATATACTCAAGCCTTTAACCAAAAACTGAGCTCTCTCAGACAATTAATCTGCAATAGGCTTGACGCTCAATATTTTGCAGCTTTTCTCATTTTTAAGTGGTAAGGGTGTGTCTAGAACAACCTGACCTGCAAAATTGAAGAGATAAAGAACTTTTTCTTTCTACTTGAATGTGGCTACAACGGGCTGAAAAAGAAAACAGTCAGAATAGGATCTGAAAAATAAAGAACAGGAAACAAACCATCATATACAAATGCTACATGATGTCGCACCCTAGTACAAACCCATCCTGTTTTCCAGAAAGAGTCAGATGATGAATCCAGAAGCCTCCTCAAACTGAATCTCAGATCACAGCAGAGCTATGCAGACACAGTAAGTAGGAAGTCTGACACATTAGATAATAAATAATAGAATTTGAACTTAAATTTCAAGCACGTTGTGAGTTGACACCCAAACCTATATGAGGCTATGATCCAAAATCAGGCTATTGTTTCTGATCTCAGACTCAAGTCGATCATAGCATCAAGCTCAATTTGGAAATAGAAATCTACATTCTAGAAGTGAAGTAAAACTTACCTCCTCCCATTTGGAATTTTCCATTCGAAGGTATACTGATAATATGATACAGCCAGATCTGATGTAGCTTTCAATATTTGTAGGACTGTGCTTTAACCAGTCCAGAATCTGAATAAGTCATAAATTTGATAGCATCATACATTCACTGAAGGAGATCATAAAACTTCAGTCAAACAGGTTAGCTTCCCATAAATATTGACATACCTGACTTCGCAAGACAAGAGGGAATTCACTAGGATCTTTTCCAAAAAGTTTGAAAACAATACGATCAGTACGACTCTGAAATCAGTCAAAACATATTTAGTTAAGACAAATATCCTTTTGAGGCCAAATTCAAATGACAAAGGAATAATATCCTTTAGAGATTCTTTATTGAAGCTTCACAAAAAAAATTATTATTTTTTAAATACATAAGAATATATGGCTGCAATAAACAAAGGAAAAGAAAATCAGAGTGAGATGGTAGAGTGATGGCTATTGTCGCAACCTTAAATGAATTTAAGCAACTTGGATTTCCAGAAAAGAATATTGAATCTTTATTATTGTCTACCACCACACCCAGTAATTCCATAGAAAAACAATGCAACTGACTTGACCATTAATGCATATCCACAGGAGGTTGTTGAAAGCAAAAGCCAAAAGATTCGTTGGAGGATGGAAAGGGATGTTTGCAGCAAAAGTTTATTCCAAGTAACGTCTCACAAAACTTAAAATTTTAACTCGACTTTATGAAACCATCGCCTAACCAAGTAGCAATTATTGTGTTTTTCATTTGCAACTCTGGCTACAACAAAATCCTTGTTGGTCAGGTGTCTTAAAAGTTTTAACCTACTTCCTTCCTAATTTGTTTGACCTATTTTTGGTCCATATTGGTTTTGTGATTTAAATAAAGCACTCCTCATTATAGGTTCATTCATTCTGTCACATTAACCAGATCATCCAACATGACTCTTTATCTTCATATTGGTACCAAACAACAGCAACTAAAAACATGAGCAACTAAAAACCAATATACCATTTTCTAGTAAAATGTGATACTGGAGATTTATTAATTATTCTATGATTTCTTACCAATCTTTGATCATTACCAGATAAATTAACTTTCTGACCGCCTCTTAGAGGTGTTTTCATGCACTTGAATAAGCATCATTCCCCGAGCAAAATTATATATATATATATATATATAGACATCAGCCTTACCACCATAATGCAAGTCTTAAACTCAGGAAGTTATCTACAATTATGTTACATATACTTGTGATTTACTTCCTCAGTTTCTCAGTATACTGAAAGCAATGGGACTATGGGGCAAGATTTTTTTTAAAATTCAAATCATAATGATTCAGATAATACTAATGTTGTAATAATGAAGGCGAGAGTCAATTCCAATTTTGAAAACTATATAAAAATTGATAAACTTTAGAGGAAAAGTCATGTTGTAACGACTCAAATTTTATCAAATACCTAGAATGAAGTCTACAGCTTGGTGTGACCAATTCACAAATTTAGGCCTCGAAGAAGTATATAACAATACTTTTGGCCATCTCATGTAGCACTACACCAACTGACCAAGATGTTTTTGTACAAAAATAAAAACAATTATACATAACAAATGAAACTAAACATAACCCAATTCCTATAAAATTCAAGATACGGAACTTAACTTTCATTATAAGAGAAACACAAAATACAGGAAGTATGTGCAATGAGAAGAAGAAAGTAAATTTTGAGGCCTAGCTTGATAAACAATACTGCAAGACAACACTTATATTAAAAAAAGAAAAAAAAAAGTACACTGATCTATTGTAAGACTCTAGAATGTTATACAGCTATGTAAAATTGAATAAGAAGCATTTTATGGAGGCGGGCAACTGGGTAGAAACCCTGGCTTAATCATAAAATATTATGAACTCCATGCATGATATAAAACCAGAGAAGCTTAAATAACATATTGGATTCAATTATATGAATGAAGAATAGGCTTGAGACTCAAAGTATCTTAGGAGTGAAAGGATAGAACCTAGTGCTAGGAATATTAAGAATTGAACCCAAAATAGCATAGTCAAATGATATTGTCTTGTTTTGAACAAAGGTATCTATGCTATCAGATTTAACAGTCATATTTTCAAAAAATTGTTTAATAAGCACATGATATGCAGATTTTGGGGGAGAAAACATGGAAGATAAACCTACTTTTGCAAACATGGATGAAAACCCAATTTTATCAAACAAAACCGTGTCAACGGGTTTTCCTAACACAATAATTTTGTTGAACATCAAATTTTGGAACGGGTAGCAAACTTTTGGGATCGAAAAGATAGAGCAGTCCCAAAAACACGAGGAATAGAAGGAGGGGAATCGGGTATACTCACAGAGATGGGTTTTTTACCCTTTGAAGATCATCGTTTTATCTGCTTAGATAAGGCGCCCAAATCTGCAGCAATCTTTTGAAGATTCCGATTGAGGCGTCGCTTCTCCCTTGGTTCTACGATTACTTCCAGTTCCTCGTGTCTCATCGGTTGTCGCCCGGTTTTAAAGGTGTAATTACCTCTAGTTTTTGCCATATAGTTACCGAAGCAAGGATGGCGGCAGAAAATGGAAGTAAACCCTAGGTTAGTGGGAGAAGAGGTGAGACAGAAAGTACAGAGAAGAATAGGAGATTAATGGGAGTGAATTTGAGAGTGAAATTAGTAAAGTCACCAAAAGGGAAAATATTAGGAGGAGAGAGACTCTGAGCGATGCCATAGGATCAGTTGCCACTTTCTCCCTCCTCCTTCTCATTCTCCTCCGTCCGCCGCACCATCAATTGCAGGGGAATCAAAGGAACTGATTTTGAATCAATCACAAAACGCCTCTTCAATTTTAGGTTTCTAAAGCCAGATCCCCAAATTTTTTTGTCGACTGGGTTGGGTTGGGTTGGAGACAAAAGTATATTAGGAGAAAGAATGGGGAAAGGTTGGATCTGGAGTATTTTCCCAGAATTGGTTAAATTATATTCAATTTTCTCAATTATATTTATTTTGTTCAAATTTTTTTGAAATAGGCTCTTCTCTTAACCAAATTAATTAATTTAAGAACAATTTTTATAAATAAAAAAAAACTTTATTTTTTTTAAAAAAAAAGCTTTAATTTTTTTTAAAAAGATTTTATTTTTAAACGAATATTTTTAAAAAAATAAAAACTTCAACGACTGTTATTGGGAGTAAAGACTCTTACGTCTAATTTGGGAAAAACTACTGAACGCCATTTGAAATGGCGTTGAATTTTTGGATTTTTTTTGGCTAAAAATCAAAAAGGCAACCAACGCCACTTTAAAAAATATTTTTTTAAAAAACGAATTTAAACAAAAATTATCTTTTTTTTTAAACGATTTTATTTTTTTAAAGAAATTTGAAAGAAAAAAAATGTGATCCAATGCCAAACTAACCGGCATTGTAACTTTTTTTTAAATTTTTTATAAAGCAAATTTGTAAAAAAGAAGAATAAGATGTAACATCACTTTAACTGACGTTGGAATCTCTCTTTTTTTTTAATTTCTTTGATCTCTTGTACTTGTTTACAAACATCAATATTTTTTTATGTTTATTCTCTGTCATCGACGTAGGAAATGAAGGAATATACAAGACTTCAGCTATAAAAAAATAAAAATAAAAATTCTAACGCCAATTAAAGTGACGTTGCATCTTACTCTTCTTTTTTACAAATTTGTTTTTTTTTAAAAAAATAAATTAAATAGGGATAAAATTGATATTACATTAATATGGGTCAAACTAACTTATTAGGAATGACTTATAAGTAATTTTTAAATAACTTTATTCTGTTTTAGTTCATAAAACATAATAAATTTTTCTTCATCTTTTATGTTTTTTCTTAGAACTGATAGTATTATAATTTAATTTTATAATATATTTGAAAAAAAAGGTAAAAGGAGAACTAGAAATAGCTAGGGGTATACCGTTACTATTCTTCTTTTTATGTTTTATTTTTGGACTTAAAAATATGTTTATGATTTAAGTTACTCACTCCGTCTAAGAATAAAAGTTCTTATTATTTTATGTAATCTCAAGTTAAATATTTACTTATATTAAATAATCTATTTTTTTACAATAATTTGTGCGTAATATCCTTAGTATTAAATGTCATATTTTTATTATTTATAAATATTTATATAATATCACTAGTCATGTATAGAAAAATATGCAATTAGATGAGAATTTAAATATGAATAATTTTATCATTTGACATTTTTTTTAAATTCGCATAAAATCAATCATCACTTTCATTCTTGGAGTGAGGGAGTACTTGTAAGTATATCCTACTTCTATCTAGAAATAGGAAACATTGGGAAGCATAGATATAATAATTAGGTTTGATGAGGTTGGGTTTATTTGGGTCGGAGACCCGGAACTAACATGCTTGGCAATCAGTTGTCATGGGTACTATTTCAACAACCATAATCTATACCGTTGATCGCAACATTGGATGGCACGGATTGAAATGGATTTCCCCCTGCCGCTACAGGCTGTAGCGACATGAGAAATTATTCATTTGCCCCTCATTTGCTCATGTGCTACACTGTCTACCGCTACAAGTTATGGCGGTAGTTTAGTTAACTAATAAATTAGAATGGTTTAGTGGTAGCTTAATGGCCCAATAACCCATAGGTCTTAGGTTCCAAACCTAGCAGTGATATTTTTGCTTCTTATGTTATATTTTTTGTATATTTCATAAATTCTATTACCATCTATATATATATATATACGGGTTAAATACAAAGTTGACCACTGAACTTTAGTGATTTTTGGGTATTGAGCCCCTTTCTTCCGGTCAACGCAAACTAAACCCCTTTCTATTCAAAAATTTAGACTTTGAACCCCCAGGCGCCACATGTGCGTTGACTTGATGACATGGCACACGTGGCGCCTACGTGGCACACGTGACAGATCTGACATGGTATTTTATATTGTAATTTTACATGTGAGCATTGCTGATGTGGCTTCTTTTGATTTTTTTCCAAAAAATTACCTTTGCACGGATTTTAACTCGCAACCTCACATTTGAAACTTTGGTCATATAATCGTTGGAGCAACCAGGTCAACTATTAATATTTTGCAAGGATTAATCTTTATATCAAAATAATAATAATAGTAATAATAATAATAATAATAACAGTAATAATATTAAGAATAATAATAATAATTGTTATTATTATTATTATTTTGAAATTATTATTATTATTATGAAGTTATTATTATTATTTTGAAATAATAATAATTATTATTCTTAATATTATTATTATTATTATTACTATTATTATTATTTTGAATGATGGGCGGACCTACATTGGGGCTGTGAGGTCCACGCTCTTAGGGGCTTTGAATTTTTTTGTATATATATTAGGTACTTTTTTTGCATATTTAAAAAATATATATTCTTAATAAATAATATTTTGTTCATTTCACTGAATGAGTTTCATTTTGACTTTTTGGAATAGATTTCAAAATTGTAAAATTTAAAACTATGGGAATTAATTTAAATTAGACATTATAATCATAAATATTACTCACTCTATTTCACAAAAAGAATCTTCTTCGCAAATTTTATGAATTTTAAGGACATATTATTTCTGTATTTACTAAATTATAAAGTATTTAGTCTTGTATTGATGGTATGGATTTAAGATACAGTATCATATTTTATGCATTAAAATCTTATTTATTTCTGTTTTTTCTTTTTAAATTATTTTATTAAAAACTAATATTTTATGCATTAAAATCTTATTTATTTAGCCTCTTTATATACAAGGGTAATTATGTTTTTTCTTTTTAACTTAAAATATGTTCTATTTTTTTATAAAAAAAACTCGCTCCTATAACATAAAATAAGAGTCCCCCGCTGATTGAATGTATAATAGGACTCAGCTTTGAATAACAAATATATACATTCAATCTCATGTTTTGATATAAATATTAATTCTTGCAAATTACTAACAGCTATGCCCGTGGTGCTCGGGTGGTCATATGACCAATGTTCCAATTAAGAGGTTGCAAGTTCGAATCTGAGGAGAGGTACTTTTTTGGGAAAAATTTAACAGACGTCACGTCAGCAGCTAACACATGTCAAATTACAATATAAAATACCACGTCATATAAATATTTATAAATATAAATATTTTAATATATATATATATATATATATATATATATATATAAACAAATATTCATATAAACATTTATAAATTTATCTCTAAATATTCATATAAATGTATCTTTAAAATTTATAAACAAATATTTATTTATAAATTTATAAAATATTTCATCTAAAATTTATAAAATTTAGATATGAATATTTTTTATAAATATTTATATGACTATTTAGAGATAAATTTATAAATATTTATATGAATATTTGTTTACATATATATATATATATATATATATATATATATATATATAAATATTCATAGTTACTTTATATGTATTTAGTTTAATGTTGAATATACATATTAGTAGTATAAATTTAAAAAAATTGGAGACTACAAAAATATTTTTTTAGGTAAAGAGAAACATTTATATATATATATATATATATATATATATATATATTTAGATGGTAGTAAAATTTATATAATACATAAAAAATATAGCACATGAAACATGAAAAAATTTAATAATGACTTATAAGTAAAAAAAAGAAGATAAAATTGAAGTTATTGTCAAACACTAAATAATAACAAATGACTTATAACTTAGTTTGACCAACTTATAAGTCATTGCCAAACACCCTCTAATTCAAGATATAAAGAGAAATTAATATTTGATAATAAAAAAATTTACAAGTCAAGAAACAGGAGAATTTGAAAAAGGGGAGTTAAAAAAGAACTTACACACCATTGGTGCAACTTAATTGGTCTATGCCGGAACCATTGGCGCGACTTAATCGGTGCAGTTTGGTCGATTTTTGGTTTAATTTCGGGAGCGATTTCGATTCCTTGCCCCTCCCTTGTCAAAAAGTATATATATAAAATAACGAGTTACAAGAAAAATTCATATAAATTATTTTAGAAATTAATTATATATTTATTTTCAAAATTATAAGTGTGCGAATATGATCATTATAAACTACATCCAATTAACTACAAACTTTAATTTTTGTGCAAATTAGAAAATATATCTATATGTGCTATATTTTAATTTCAAAAATTATAACTTAAAAAAATAAAACTGGGCATTTATTTTGAGACGGACGGAGTGAAACATTTCACTGTATAAAATTGTGTCCAAATAAATAAAAAAATTTAAATGAAAAATGATGCGTTTTGGGGGGAAAAAAGTGGCATGCTAATTGGGTTTGTCTTAATTTTGGGCAACAATTTACTAGTCGTTGGCAAAAATGTATTAAATACGCAATGAAAAAAAATTGTTGCCAATGAATGTGGCCTATATTAGGCAACGAAATATAGCAACAAAATTTTTTTGTTGCCGACGATGAGGAAAAATTTCATCGGCAACAAAAAAGTGAATAGGCGGTGGGTTTTTTTTTCCGCCAATGATTTGGCAACGAATTTTTGCAACGACTTATGAATTTCGTTGCGAAAAATGAAAGCCTTTCATAAACTGCAACGAATGACAAATTTCGTTGCTAAACATGCATTTTTGGCAACGACTTTATAAGTCGTTGCCCGAAAAATTGTTGCCAAATGTCTATCTTTTTGTAGTGGGAGTGCACGTACTTCGATGCAATAAGGCCCACCACCCCGGGCTTACCACGTGGCACCGCAGGTAGACCCTCGGCTGCTGCGGGTAGATCTGCTTCCACCGGGTCTATATATATAAGTGCACCCCCAGCTCATTTTATATAGAAAAACGCTCTGAACCTCTGCCCGTTTCGTTTCTCAGCCCCACTCTTGTACTCCAAACCCAAATTTTATCACTCTAACACATAGATATACTCATATACTACCACATATCAAAAACTGAGCGGTAGAATCGGACGTTTAAAGCCTACGATTTGGCAAAAAGCCCGTGTAGCAGTCCAATATGAGTATTTTCACGATCAGAAAGTTCCTACTACTTCATTGCACATTTATACACTTGCACGTTATGTTTCGTTTTCTGATTATGCCCAGAACTCAGTTTCGTGGCCGTTTTTGCTTACGTTTTTGTACATTTTAGTACATAAACACGTTTATTGGCATTTCCACAGCTCGGATCGTTGATCCGCCGCTTTTAACAGCTTACATATATATATATATATATATATATATATATATATATATATATATATATATATATATATATATTTTCGTATAGAGCAACGTCATTGGAGTGGGTTATCTTCTCAGTCCCGATTTGGCTTTTTAATGTATATATTTAACTATATATATACTAACTTTTCAATTCTATCAATCCCGGATGTCAAATCCGTGGTAGCTACTACTTTTTTATATATAACTATATATATATATATAAATTTTTCTGACTTTATTTGGCCTGGATTTATACTTCGTGGCCGTTTTATTGCGTTAATATATATATATATATATATATATATTAATTATATATATTAACTTTTACATTCCAGTTTGGCCTGGATCTTTTTGTGGCTTTTTTACTGCTTATATAAATATATATATACTTATATTTCTGTCCGGGCAAAAGGGATAAAATGTCCGTTGCCCTTTACATCTTTTCTATATATATATATATTTATATTCTGTCCAGCCTGGATTACTCTGTGGCTTTTTATATATATATATATATATATATATATATATATATATATATATATATATATATACTTACATTCCAGTTCGGGCATCGGAGTGAAAATCCATCGCCCTTTACAGCTTTTATATATATATATATATATATATATATATATTTCCATTCTGTCAAGCCTGGATTACTTCGTGGCTTTTTCCAGCTTTTATATATTTATATATATATATATATATATATATATATTTACATTTCAGTTCGGGCATCGGAGTGAAAACTCATCGCCCTTTACAGTTTTCGTATATATATAACTATATATATATATATATATCCTTTACTCATCGTGATTAAATTGCTTCTTTAAATATTCATTTGATATGAATCGACGCTGACATCTCTTTCGGCGAACTAAATTTCTTTAAATCTCGCCAACTCTAGGTTTCAAACGGTTAAAAATAGGTTCAGACAGAACCGGGAAGCTAGAATGACTGAGATTTACTTAAATCTAGCAGTTTTTCTAGTTTTCATTTCTGAAAGCTACCTCGCGGCCCTTAGATCGTTACCTAGTGGGAACGAGACATTGTGGCTACGCGCATACCAAGATTTACTGATGAATCCTTGGTTCTTGTGATATCTGGATATAAATACACATTTTTTGTGCATATTTGAGTGGTGCAGGTTTTATTGGCTTCTCTATGTGAGCCTAGGAATCGTGGGATTCATGATCAAACTTATCAGAATCTGATTCCCTCGATGGACAAACTCCACTTTACAAATGTATCCTGCCATTTTTATGTAAAATGTAAATCCAAAAGACCTTAAAATGGTTATCCGGGTTTAAGGTCTCAATATAATGAGAATATGGTTTGTCATGCTAAAGTCACTCCGATGGCTATCATGCCAATGAGAAGACCGATATTTGTATATATTCTGTGGTCGGGGATGCTTTGCAGCCCAACAATCACAATTTAAATTGAGCCAAAAGGCTAAAAAGATAAAACTGAAGTTTGACATGCTTCAATTCCTACGTGAACGTAAGGGTTTGAAAATCAGTCGTTTAAAACATCATTTTAATAATCTTGTCTAAAAAAAGAGACTTTTTCAAATCAAATCAAACCCTTCATATCTAGGTTCAACGAAGCACGTCCATACTTTCAAATCAATCAAGCGTAGGCCTAATTTCTTATGGCATTCACACACACATTTCAGATTTAAAAGGGAATAATGAAAAGATGCGGTACCGTGTTTTCACGGGTGTTGTGGGGTGCCTAACACCTTCTCCACACTTAACCAAGCCCCCGAACTTAGAACTTCGGTTTCAAAGATCAAGTTTTGACAGTGTCCAGCAATTGGGCCTCCTTTCAAATAAAACTCGGTTGAGTTGATACAACCATTTCAAAATTACCAACTGGCGACTCTATAAAACATTCAAATTTTCGACATGATACATGTTGGCCTTTTCCTAAAAAACCCTTCAAAACCTTTTTCACAAAAAAAAGATAAAATAAGGGTAGACAAAGCTTAGGAAGAGAGAAAGATTTGGGTCCAACTCGAATCGAATTTTTTCCCGACGTCTACACGTGGTGACTCTGCTGGGGACAGTAGAGGGCTTAGGCCGTGCTCAAATCTTTTCAAAATTTCCCTTTTCATATTTGCGTATGTGTGAATGCTGCGTCTCTACATTGAATGAATGCGTGAATGCTGCATCTTTACATTGAATGAATGTTAATGAATGCTTTACTGCTATATATTAGTGCTTCGCACCAATGTCATCATATGCATACGGTGAGACGCGATGTATGTGAATGTATGTTGTGTGATTCCTCCACCAGGAGGCAAACCCGTCGGTGACAGAGTAATGTCTTCGAGGGCAAATAAATCTTCGGGGCTCATGAAAAAGCACCACTCAGATCCGCTCTAGTTGAAAGATCGAATTAATTTCCCCTCTAGTAGATTGCGATGATCTGGGGACCTTCATGCTGAAAAGTCGTGAGAGTAGCCTAAGATAGGTCAGTCTCTGATTAACCAAATCTGAAGAAAAACTTCTTCATTCCTTCCTCTTTCAATTCAATGTCAAGTTTTCAAATTCCAATGTAAATATCATAATGTACAGTCTATGTTTTGTAAATCCTGTCATATTATCCTGTCATCAAAACAACTGACCTTTGTTTTGCAGGATAAGATTAAAAAACCTTAAAAATACATCATGGCATACATCCTATCCATACCTACCTCAGGAAATTGACACGTCTACGTTTGTTGTAGGTGAAAAATTGGTCCTGTCACTAGATCTAAGTCTAAGAAAGCACTAAGTCCATCTCCGGACATGGCTTCTAGTGCTTAGCTAGAATCCACCCCTATCTCTAGGCAAGAGTTTGAAGGATTGAAGAATTAGATAGTAGAGTTGGTTGTCCTCTTAAGGGAACAAAGCTGAAGCCTGCAAGGGAAACAAACACAGGGTCATACAGAACCAGGTACACCTAGTGGCAGTCAAGAGACCGAAAAAACAGACACTCAGATTCCCGATCCTCAGAACCAGGGTCCTACCAACAAAACCCCTGAAATCACCATCCTTAACAAAGAGCAGGAAGCTGGTGACTTTCTGAAGAAAGTCCAACAGATGGAAGAAACTATCCGGTCTATCAAAGGGACTGGGCATTTGGCAGTGTCAATTATTCAGACTTATGTATTTTCCCTAGGGCGAATTATCCTGAAAAATTTTAAGTCCCTAATTTTGAGAAATACGATGGATTGGGAGACCCTTACACTCACTTGAAAGTATTCATTGGAGAGCTTGGATCCTATGCAGAGGACGTAAAACTCCGAATGCAGTTATTCCAGAAAAGTCTGACCAGAGAGGCTAGAGCCTGGTATGCCCGTCTGGACAACTCTAAAATTCACAGCTGGGAAGAGCTGGCACATGCCTTCCTTAATCAATACAATTTCTAGTCTCAACTGGCTCCAGACAGATATCAAATAACCAAAATCAAGAAACAAAACACTGAGTCATTCAGAGAGTATGCTCAACGATGGAGACGAATGGCGGCACAAGTCACTCCGCCTATGACTGAGTCTGAGATAGTCATGACCTTCATCGACATTCAAGAAGCTCCGTATTATGAAAGGGTCCTAGCAAGCATAGGAAAGCCATTCTCGGAGATGATCAAACACAGCGAGATGGCAAAAATGAGGCTCAAATCTGGGAAGATAAAGGATCTGACCGCCTTAGAAGCTGTTGCCGAGCATATTCAATCTGTGAGTTATGGGAATAATCCCCGGAGGACACACAAGAAGAAAGACGAAGAAGTTTCCTTAGTATTACAAGGACAGAATCAGAGAGGTGATTCAAGCAGTATGCCCATTCAAAGGAGGAACTATCCCCTTTTTCAAGCTTCAGAACAACCTTCAAACCAGCCATTCTAGAAAAATTTGGAAGCTAGGTGTCGAAGAACTTTCACCCCTTTAGGGGATTCACTCGAGAATGTGCTAAAACTGTTGACGGCACAGAAAAAGATTGTGCAACTTCTTCCACCAACCAATACCGGGGGATAAAATTTTAACCCAAGTAAAAAGTGTGCCTACCATTCCGGAGCTCCGGGCCATGATACACAAGACTGTTAGTCTCTCAAGCACAAAATCCAAAACTTGATTGACAATAGAGAGATTGTGGTGGCCAAACCCGAGCAGCCGCACATGCAAGATAATCACCTCCCTTAGCACAAAGAGGAGAGTGTCAACATGATTAACACCCAAAATGGAAAAGGATCCAAGTACCTCCGGTACATCGGAGAGTCAACTCAATCCAGTAACAATAGCCCGGATAGCTGGGAATTATCAGAAAAGCAGTTCCTGATGGAACAGGAAATCAAATACATCAAGGAACAGGTGGGCCAGTTGGCAGAATTGGTGGTATATCAACATCAGATAACTAGGTAGCTGATAAATTAGACCAACCAACAGGAGAAAAGTTCTTTTACCACTGAGATTAGCCCCATTTCCATGAGGGATCATTATCGGTTTCATGAACGAGAACCCTGGGCCGACAAGATGGCCAAGGAGGAGAAGTTCCAGGCTGGTCGGGAATTCGCCTTTTAAAGGAATTTCACCAACTTGAATCAACCTATGAAAGAGATCCTTCAAATGTTAATCAATGAGGGAATGGTTGAAGATTTATTACCCCAATTAAATCCTCGATCCAGGAAATTCAAGCCTGACCGAATCTGTCAGTATCACTTCAATGCACCCCGGTATGAAACCGAAGATTGTTGGGGACTTTGTCACTTAATTCAGAATATGATTGAAAGTGGTGAGTTGATAAGAGGGAATCAAGACTATGGCCTTCTTGATGAGGAAACACTCTTTATTCCCACGACATGGAATCAAGGAATAGTGGTGTTATTTCCTGTGAGAAGGAGCTAGCTGGAACACCCTTAGTACTGGCTGGGAAAGGGGTCCTAGAAGCACATAATCCTATGAAGGTGGCCGCACCCGAGCCTTTAATCTTACCTTTCAGACCCTAGTATCCAGTGATCAGTCTGAAGAGAGTCCCATGGAACTATGGGAATGATGAAGGTTCAACCTCAAACAACATTACCATTGTATCCAAGGAGAATACATTGTACCTGCCTCAGCGGGTGATCAATTCAATTATCAAGGCCAAAGGGAAGGTGGCTGAAGAGAAAATCAAAGAGTTCATTAGTAAAATGGGACACAATGAAATCAAGGTGGTGCAAAGTTTGAAAGATGCACCCAAGCAAATGTCCATCCTAGATCTGGTTTTATTCTCGGTGGATCATCGCAACATTCTGATGAAAGCACTAGAAGAAGCCCATCTGCCAAAGACAGTGGATGCCGAGAAATTCCATCATGTGATAGAACACATCTTTAACAGTAATGTGATATCTTTCACTAACGATGATATACCCGCAGAAGGGACGGGACATCGTAAGTCATTGCATATAGCGACAATGTCATCAGGGTATGTGATAGAAGGTGTGCTAATAGATGGAGGGTCGTCTCTAAACATCTATCCCTACGACACCTTGGAGAGCATGAAGATAAACTCGAATTGGATCAGAACCAGTCATGTGGTCATCCGGGCTTTCGATGGATCTCGCCGAGAAACTATGGGAGAAATTGAGCTTCCTTTGGAGATTGGTCCGCACACTTTCTATGTATCTTTCTTGGTGCTCAACATCACCATCGGATACAACTTATTGCTGGGAAGGCCATGGATCCATATGGTAGGAGCTGTTCTATCTACCCTCCATCAACAACTCAAATACATTATCAATGGCAACCTAATCACGGTGAATGCCGAACCAGAATACCCTGTCTGCATATAGGGAGACATGCCAGTGATTAGTCTGGATGCAGGGATTGAACATGCTAGTTTTCAAGCCTTGGAGGTTAGCGATAATCAGTACCTACCAGTTGGAGGCACCAGCTTTGAAACCAAAGGTTTCTCCTGAAGTGATGACAGTGGGCCAGGAGATGGTATCTTTGGGTTTTCGCCCTGGAGAAGGGTTAGGAAAGAATCAGCAAGGTATTAAAAGCTCGATGCAAATCCCGAGTCAGTCGGGGAAAGTTGGATTGGGTTACACATCCGGGTCGAACCATCGGAACCCACATAAACACCCAAAGGCTCATGCTTCCACTATACTATTGCCAAACCTCACTGATGCAGGGTTTGTGAAGCCAATGAGGAAGATCCTTGCTGTTGTGTCAGCCATGTTGTTTCCTCTAATCATACCTGTAAGTGAGAGAAAAGCCCCAAAGCCTGAGGATGATAGGGAAAAAAAAAGATAATGTACGAAGGACGAGACCCATTTGCTAACATGCGGGTTCTCATACACTATGAAGGTATGAATGATGATATCCCAGACAGTGACGAGGAGGATCAGATCCAAATTTCTCTCATCAAAAAAGAGAAGGGAGGCAGTTCAAAGAAAAACCCTGACCCTATTTTGAAGGATGTCTCAATCATTATCCGAGACAACGCAGACGAGCACAATTCCTTGATCTTTCCTATTCATGAGGATCTGACCCTGGACAACTAGAGCAGCATCCCTTGCCTCATTCAAAAAGGGTAAAAGGGTAGAGAATCTGTCTGCCCTGTAACATGGTTTTATTTATTGCTTATTTTATTGCACAGCTATAGCAGTAACTTTTGTCATGCTTTGCCAAAATCTTTGTATGTTTAAACAGTTGCATATATTAAAGGGAAAGCATTTTGTTTTCAGGACTCCAAGATTGGATTTGTTTGTCCCTGGTGATGAGATGCCAACCTGTCACAGTGACTACAACTTTGATGTATAACTGAACTTCGACTTGATGGAGATTGATCAAGAGGAGGAAGACGACTATGAGGAGCCCGAGGAGATCAAAGAATGGGTCGAAGACAAACCCAAACCAAACCTCGACAAACCACCATTGTCAATATCAGAACCTCAGAAAACCTCAAAGAAATCCAGATAGACATTGACCTTACACAAGATCAAAAAGCTGACCAGATTGAACTCCTGACATAGTTCCAGAATGTGTTTGCATGGTCACATAAAGACATGATTGGCCTATCTACTGATATTGTTATCCATCGAATGCCCATCAAAGATGGATTCAAGCTAGTTAAACAAAAGCTCAGGCGAAGTTATTAAACAATTCAAAGCCGGCATTATCATGGTATCAACATACCCAGAGTGGCTGTCAAACATAGTTCCCGTGCCTAAGCCCGGAGGGAAAGTACGAGTATGTGTAGATTGCAGGGATTTGAATAAAGCCTGCTTAAATGGAAATTTCTCGGTACCTTTCATCCACATCTTGATAGACAACACAGTGCAATATGTTATGTATTCTTTCGTGGATTACTTTGCTGGTTACCATCAAATCATGGTCACTGAAGAAGACAGGGAGAAAATAACTTTTACCACTCCCTAGGGAACCTTCTGCTATAGACGTTTGTCCTTCGGCCTCATAAATGTTGGGGCCACGTATCAGCGAGCCATGATGGCCTTATTTCATGACATGATGCATAAGGAGATAGAGGTTTATGTGGATGACATCATCATCAAATCTCGAAAGAAGGACGATTACATCAACGAGCTCAGAAAGCTGTTCAACAGGTTGTGAAAGTACAACCTCAGGCTGAATCCAGCCAAATGTACTTTTTGGCGTTAAGTCGGGCAAGTTATTGGGATTTTTGGTGAGTAATAGAGGCATTGAGCTGGATCCTGCCAAGATTAAAGCCATCACGGAGATGCCCATGCCATGAATAGAGAAGAAGATAGTTCCTGGGAAGAATCAATTTCATAAGCCGATTCATTTCTCAGCTCACAGCAACTTGCAAACCCATCTTCAAGCTATTAAGGAAGAATTCCTCCACGAAATGGAATGAGGATTGCCAAAAAGCCTTCTTTGCCATCAAGAAGCAGCTGATCAAAGCATCTGTCTTAGTACCTCACAGGGACAGAGTTCCCCTATTTATGTACTTATCAGTCAATGACAATGTAATGGGCTACATGCTAGGACAAAAAGATGATAGTAGCAAAGAGAGAGCTATCTACTACATCAGCAAAAGATTAAGCAGCGGTGAATAAAATTACACACTATCGAGAAAACCTGCTGTGCGTTAGCATTGGCCGCCATGAGATTAATCTGCATGGGCACACAACCTATCTTATATCCCGCATGGATCCACTAAAATATGTATTCAACAAGCCAATGTTGAATTGTTGACTGTCCAAATGGCAGTTGATCCTCCAACAGTTCGACATTATCTACGTGACTCAGAAGTCCATCAAAGGTCAAGGCATTGCAGATCAACTAGCCAAAGCACCATTAGGAGGGTTCAAACCCCTGAAGACTTATTTTCTGGATGATGGGATCATGACAATTCAGCAAGATCTTTAAGAAAATGCAGTCCAACTATGGAAAATGTATTTCGATGGAGCAGTAAACATGGAAGGTGCTGGAGCTGGGGCAGTCCTTATCTCCGGTACAGGAGGACAATATCCTATGGCTACCAAGCTGTAGTTTGTCAACATCAACAACACGACTTAGTATGAAGGCTGCATAATGGGGTTGAAACTAGCCCAATCCATGGGTGTCAAATATCTACTAGTCTTTGGAGATTCTGAGTTGGTTATCAGACAAACCACTGGGGCGTATCACACCAAAGAACTGCATTTGCTGCCCTATCATCGGTAGGTCATCAAAATATCCATGGAGTTTGAAGACATAACCTTCATCCATATTCCTAGGGGTAGGAATGACTTCGCTGATGCATTGGCGACGTTGGCTTCCTTGACCCGCATATCCGATAGGAGGAGGATCCCCGACATCCAAATCACAAGCCAAAAGACCCCGACATACGAGAATTACATTGGAGAAGTATCAGATGAAATACCTTCTATCAATCAGCCTTGGTATCAAGACATCAAGAAATATCTCCGAGATGGATCTAAACCCGCTAGGGCAAGCCACTCCGAACGAAAGCGGATTCACAAGATGGCTATGAAGTTCTATCTAAGCGGAGACGCACTCTACAAAAGGGATGTTGGAATAGGGCTCTTAAGATGCCTTGATAAAGAGCAAGCCTAGAGATTGATGGATGAAGTCCACGGTGGAATTTGTGGTCCACACATGAGCGGTCATCTGCTGGCCAAGAAGGTATTGAGAACAGGGCATTACTGGATCTCTCTCAAAGCTGACTGCGATGATCATGTCAGGAGATGCTTTCAATGCCAAATCTATGGAAACGCTATTCACGCTCCTCCGAACGAGCTGCACAACATGAGTTTGCCATTACCTTTCTCCATATGGGGAATGGATGTGATAGGCCCAATGTAAGAACCCGAATTTTCAGAAATTTTTAAATAAGGATTTAATAAATAAAATTCTTAATCTGTGAGATGGGTTCAAATAAGAGTATATATATGTGATATGAGGTATGTGGTATGTGGTATTATATTACATAAGGTAATATGGACTATGTAATATGTATTTTTGTGATTTATAAATATACTATTAATATATATTTGTTATTTAGCGTTGAGACGATTCAGTGGAGATAAAGGAAGTGGATAAATTCCTATCGATATTAAATAATTTATAGAATTATTTTATCATAGTAAGTTGGTGACATTAAATATCCTTAATGTATAATCACCATATTGTTGTGTGTGTGTGCATTAATAACTAGTATGTTTATAATATAGGTTATTAATAGCACTTAAGCTATCCGTGAATAGGTTTGGATAGTAAAGCATGAGTTAGTAGAGGAATTACTTAATAAGAATAAATATTAGTTAATTGAAGTTGGGAGTTATATTATGGAATAAAATAATGTTAATATTAAACCTTAATGATATGGTGCAGTGTTTAATTTACTTAAGTAAAGAAATAGATTAATATATGCGTTGAATATATGATTATAGTTAGTACTTTATATATATTACTTAGAATGGTAATATGTGAGAAAATATGCGAATAACGTTAATAAATATATATACGTTATTAAAGGGAGATGGAAATCATTATATTTTACATGAAGATTTAATATTTGAAGAAATTATTTTGGGAACAATTTATAGAAAAGAAAGAGAAATAGTTATTATATAAAGGATATTAAAATAATTTTTAATATTAAATTATTTTAATAAAAGGAGGAAATGTTATTTTTAAATAGTAATATTACCTTATATATTTTGTATAAGGTGTGATTGATTAATATGATAGATATATTACATATTTGCTATATGTAAATAAATTGATGGAAACAAATTATTATAATAGAAAATAAACTTATTACCTATTTTCTATATATAATGTACATGTGCCGTACATGTTATTATTTCTAATAGATATTATATTAATTATAATATCTTGAGACAATAAGTAAATTATTTTCTAATAATGAATATCATTATTTGGAGAAAACATAATATTTTATGTTATGACTAAATACATAATTTCTAATGTATTTTTGAAAGGAGTTTAATTAATGAAAGGAAACTAAGTTATTTTAATATATTAAATAACTTAAGTTATTATTTGATCATGAATATTATTATTTGAATAATTAATAGAGTATATATTAATTATTATAAGCATAAGGGTTATACTTATTATAAGTATGAATATTTGAGGTAGTTTAGCATTTAAATGCTTGAGTCACGCAAACATTATACTAAAAGAATGTTTAAGTGTGTGGAAGCGATGATAAGCTTAAGATTAAGCTTGTGGGAGATGCCTTGTGTGACACAATAATAGATTCGTTGATGAATTAATTAATTCAAGGACGGAAGGATTATTGATTGAACAAATTAGTCTATATTAATTGTTAATTGTTATTACAATGGTATGTTGAATTATTATTATTGCAAGTAATAGCATGATAATAAGTATATTGGTTATAAATATAATAAGATTTATATTTATTTAATGTGATAATTAACCATATAAATGTTAATTAATTGTTATACAGATTAATAATTTCATTGATTTACGAGGAAGGGATTAATTAATATTATTATTAATTAATTGATAAGATAAGTAATTTATTAATTTCTATGTGCAAGTATGCGATATTAAAAGTATAACGTATGGTAGTTAACTATATATTATATGAAGTGTGAAGTGTAGTGACACATTAATATGTCTATATATTATATATGTAGACTATATAGTAAAATTAATTGCATTATGTGAGTTGCATAATATTATTGTTTATGTGCCATGAAGTGTGTGGGTAAACATTCATGTATACCCTATAATAATTTCATTAAGTTATTATAATTATTATAATAACAGTTATGATGGTAAGTAATAATAATGCCTAATTAATTTATATTTGGTGTTAATAGAATATGTGCATGGATTATATGTATGTACAATACTTGATACATTGTAATTAGATATTACATTTGTAATTCATTATCACCTAAGTTATATGATACATAATGTGTATACATGAGGTAGCTTTAGTAAGCATAATAGGCTATGTATATATAACACTAGTATAGAGTATTGCCTTAGCAAGTTGCTAAGAATTATTGTCCCAGTATTAGAGTCCTTCTCCTCTATTTCCTTCTCCTCAATTTCTCCACCAGTGTAGTTGATCATTTCAAGGGGAGTGGGAATCATGATGGAGTTCACCAACTCCTCACCAACTAATTGTTAACCCTCATATAATTCTACAATCTGTTGGTTTGAATTAGAATGCATAAGCATTGACTGTATAATAGTTATTCTATAAATATAGCCTCTTCTCCTTCAATTTGTTGGGGCTGAGATTTTGCTTAAGTATTGTGAGGATACTTTGATGGTATAGCAGCATTGTGAGTGGGAGTATAGTAGCAAGTTCAATTAGCTAATTGCAAAGGTATAAGATTGCTTCTTGTTCTTCATTAATGTTTACTGTCAAGTTCCAATTCTTGAAATTGAGCATGGATGGATTAATTGTTGAGTTAGAATAAGTTTGTTAAGTGTTTTATGAGTTATAAACATGTTAGAACTATTTTATAGCAGTTAAGAATCGAATTAGCTGTCAAAATTTTGAGTTGGGATGGAACCTGCCGAAGCAGGCTTGTTCTTGGCATGGATTTCACACGGCGCAGCTGCGCCAGCAGCCTGCTCTGGTTTTGTTTTCCTGCTTCAATGTTGTTAAGTGCGAACATATAGTACTACCTTAGAACAAGCATAATAGCATGAATAAATTGTATATAAGGATATGTAGACATAATATGAGCAAGTTCTACTACGATTATATGCATGATGAACAGACGGTTATAATTTCCAAAAGTAAACGTAAAGTTTTGTAAACAAAATTGACTTATATGAACTATGTTGACATTCTAATTTTTACAAGCATGTTAGTACGACTTAGAAAGGCATGAAAAGCATGTCGACTTGTGTGTATATGCTTCATAATGTGACATGGACATACAAACCCCACTATTGAACCTTTCTAACTAAAATGTAAGTTTTGAAGGTGGATATTGATATGCAAATACCATATATACATTCTGACTTTTGAGACATGTTTGTATGACCTAGAAATACATGATTGGTATGTTCACTTGCGTACATAAGCTTCATAATGAAATACGAACATGCAAACCTCACTAGTAGTAAAAATGTAAGTTTTACAAAACGAACTTTTGACATATATATACCATGCTAACGTTTTGATTTTACAAACATATTGGTATGGTTTAAGAATGCATGAAGAGTATGTTAACTTACGTACATATGTTTCACAATGTAATGTGAAAATACGAACCTTATTAGTGAGCCTACTAATAAAAATATAAGCTTTGATCGTGCACGTTAACATGTTACCTTAAGATTTGGATTTTGATGTTTATAAACATATGTGATAGCACTCTTGGACTCTCTCATGTATCATACATGTATATACACCATGACTACATGTCGTGAAACCAAGTTTAGCATAAACGAAGTATGTTTTCAAATTAATAACTATAATAGTTACATGTATGAAATATGAATATTCATGAACATGCCCAATATGAGTTATATGAATACTTTATGTGTTTAAAGAACTAGCATGATAAACTTTGTGATGTTCATGACCTTGAGTGGCCTTAAATTATTGGAATGTTGACTTAGAACCTATATCACGTAAATTGAACGTGAAAAGGTTGAACGAGCATGGTAGTATCCTTTAATGTGTATACATGCTATGTAGGACCATATGTTAATACTTGAATCCGATTTCGACGGTTAATAGAGTATATTTGCTTTGTTATGGCCTTATGTGTTAGTAATGATATATGAGAATGATTAACTCAAAAGATGGACTACACTAGCTATATGTAAATAGATTAGTGGTAGACGGGCATGTGTATGTGGAGAATGGTAGTAAGTACGTATGGTTAAAGTATACTTATGCGTACATAGTTATTATAAGAATACGATAAGAAAGTGAGACGAAGGTTCTAAGAACCAAGTTAGACAACAATGTAACCCTTATTATTACATTGAGAATGTGTGGATACATATAACTGATAAGTGTGAATCCATGATTATATAATTGTGTAGGACTACACGAAGTGCAGAATTCTTTAAGAAGTTAAGTCGTAGTTGTTAAACTACGAATCAGGCAAGTCTTTCAGTTCCTATTTGATATATGAATTCAATAACTGTTAGTTGAATTATAGTATGCTGTGATAATGTGAAGTTATATATATATGAACTGTATATGAGATATAAATGAGATTGAAAGTTGATTTTTGATGATATACTTGTTATGTGAAAAGTAACATGCGTAGTAAATATAAATTGTTTATAAATGCATGAACTGAGTATGATGTTGTATGCTATGTGATGCATGAAAACTGTTAGAATTGCTCAGCTGTCGAGCTCACTCTTGCAAATAACCATTTTTGCATGTTGAGGACTTACGATAAAGATTTTGTGCTCCTTGATTGATAAAGATAGATAGTATCGCATTGAAGAATACTACTTAAATTATTATCTGGACAGTGTTTAGGTTCTAGGAGTGTGCTTGATATATACTTACGATGTTTAATACTTGTTGTATTGTAAAGATGTATTAGTTAATACATAGAGAATATCAAGTTGAGTTGTAAACGTTTATACGATAACTCAAATAGAGTGAATCATAGTATATAGTGATTCAAGAATTTATAATTGATTTAAGATTGTGAAATCAATAAAAGATTTTATTCAAAGAAGATTGAGAAATTTAAATTATTCCGCATTTTAGTAACATCGAATATGATGTAAAGACGAGATCTTGGATATGAATAGAATTTATATTCTAGATTGTAATAAAGCAAGTTATTCTTGAAGTTATGAATAAAAAAATGTAATAGTTCGACGATAGTAGTATCGTGACTGCACCGGATCCGAGAAAAGAGAGGAACCCAGATTTGGGGGCGTCACACCCAGTAGAACCCAAAGCCAGCAACGGACATCGATTCATCTTCACCATGATCGATTACTTTACCAAGTTGGTTGAAGCTGCCTCTTTTCCCAAAGTCACCAAAGAGGTCATCATTGGTTTCACCATAAACAATGTCGTCTGTTGATATGGACAACCGGAGGTGATCGTATCAGACAGCGCCAGGAACCTAAACAATCAGATGATGAGAGAACTGAGCAGCAAGTTCCACATCAAGCATCTCAATTATGTCATTTATCGGCCCAAGATGAATGGTGCCATCGAAGCGGCCAACAAGAACATCAAAAAGATCATGCAGAAAATGTCCGCCAATCACAAAGGATGGCCTGACCAGTTGCCTTTGACCCTGTTAGCATACAGGACATCAATGCGTACTTCTACTGGGGCTACCCCATACTTATTGGTCTATGGCATGGAAGCAGTGCTTCCCATAGAAATAGAAATGGAGTCCCTGAGAGCGTTAATAGACGCTCAAATGGAAGAAGATCAGTGGTTGCAAGAACGGTACCACCAGCTGTCCCTGATAGATGAAAAGAGGGCTACAACCATTTTCCACGGGCAGTTATATCAGCAAAGGATTGATCGATCATATAACAAGAAAGTTCAAATCCGATAATTCAAAGAAAACGACCTAGTGCATAAAAAAGTTTTGTCCAATCAAGACAAAGCTAAAGGAAAGTTCGCCCCAAATTGGGAAGGCCCTTTCATTGTCAAGGAAATGTTGACAGGAGGAGCTGTCAGATTGAAAGAGATGGACGGAATGAATTTCCCCAACTTATCAACTCAGACACCATAAAAAGGTACTCTATCTAAAACACATGCCAACCATCATCCTGGTCCTTATAATCAATCAAATCAATTTTAGTTTTCACTAGAAGACTGAACTACGATTGACCTGATCTCCCTCAACCCGGGAGTACGTAGGCAGCCATTCCTGGTGCTGTCAAACCAAATAAAAAACTCAAAGACTCATCAAACCAAACTCAAAAGAGACACTTCTCAAGCATCTCTCACACAAAGACTGAACTACGAATGACCTGATCTCCCTCAGCCCGGAAGTATGTAGGCAGCCATTCACGGTGCTGTTTGACCTTCAAGAAAATACAAAAGCCAATAAAAACTAGTCCCAAGACACCGAAACATAAATCCTATCAAGCCTCCCTGATCAATATGCCTGTCTGAGATATCCTCTGACATCTCAATGTCATCCATCAAGGAGAAGCTCATGATACATCAACAACAGCAAGTTATAAAAGAAGTGGTAATAACTCAGCAATGACAATATATATCCAAACAGGGAAGTGAATCAAAATATATTTCTCTGATATATAATACTGTTTGATATATACAATGTGTCCTGTACATGACAAAAAATGGCTGATCTAGTATGTGCAGGGAAAACAAAGCTAGTCTATGGACCCATGGACAAGCGGGATAGCAGTGTCAAGATGACATCTCTCTCTGAAGATGGACGAGCCGTTGCAAGCGCAATACCCTCAGCCTCTATGCGGGCCAGAACATCCACAGCCATTTGTATAGTGGCACTGTGATCATCAATGTAAGCACTCATATCGGTAACCAGGCCATCGGTATATGATCGGAGGGTAGTATTATCAGCAATGTGGAGATCCCGGGAAGCTATGGCCTCATCCCTTTCTACAAAAGCAGCGTCCCTGGCAATCAAAGCCTCCTCAATCTCGAAAAAAACAGCATCTCGAGAAGATTGAGCCTCATCTCTCTCGACCAATGTCGTATCCCGAGTGGTTCGAGCCTCATCTCTATTAGCAAAAGCTATATCTCTGCCGGACAGGGCAGTCAATATCAGTGCCCTAGCCTGATCTCTTTCGAAAGTCATCCTAGCTAATGAATCTGCCATAGCTGGATTTGTCCCGACAGGAATAATCGGCGGGTCACTAACTAAGGCTGCTATCAGACCCATGAATAAATCGTCGTCCATAGGAGAATCAGGATCCTCCATAGGCTCCTCCTCATCTGAATCCACAATCAGAGCCAGCTGGATAACTGAAGCCGCTGCTATATCAGCCTCTAACCATGCCGCATACTCTGGAGAGTAAATCAGATGGCTAGTAGAGAAATCAACCCTCTCTCTATGAGTCCAACACTCTTAAATCCATATCAAGTTGGCTGACGATAACAATGAAGTTGATATCCACTGATCAATAGCCCCCTCAAACTGGTGCAGGCTCTAGAACTGATCAAACTAACCCATAACTGCCAACGAATGGTAAGTGGTCACCCCTCTCAATCCCGCTAGGGGCAAGTAGTCCATGCCAGATGCATGGGTGATGAAGCTATAAGGGGAGACTATCCTTGAGCATGGAAGAATCGAAAAAGGATGCTCAATATTTGACAGAAAAGCTGACCATGTCTCTGTATCCGAACACTCCACTGGTTGAAAGGAGTAGGATGTAGCTATTTCATGGGTGAAGCAGTACCCCTGATGTCTAAAGAAGCCAATCAGGCGCAAATGGGTCATGAGTCATACAGACAGTAGAACAGAGCTACCTCTAAAAAACCCCTCTAGATGGGTACTGCAATAGGTAGTTGACCTCAATGTCTCGGCCAGTATCATCGGCAGGATGGTGCTACCCTGTCTAAGGGCACGAACCACGACCATCAACCCAACATCTATATGGTCCAAGTATAGTGGCATGCATAAATAAGCCGTGACGCACATCAGCAAGACGTCTATTCGGGTTGAATGCCACTCCTTTGCCTAGATAATAAAATCACCAGAGTGTCGATTGTAGCTATCCAGTCTGCCGAATTAATCGATCAAAAAGTCAATAGAGATCACACATCTAGAAATGATCTCATCCGTGACTACTCTCTGACGTAGGCCCGACATTCGTAAGAACGGTCTCCTCGTATCACTAACCGCGGTGCGAGCGCAAGGCAAGTCCAAAGCCAAACCTATAAGCCGCTCGTACTCCTCCAAAGTCGGAGTCAGCTCATGTCGCCCGAAGAGAAAAACCTACCGCTCAGGTATCCAACAGGATAGAATGCCGTCTATGAATCCATATGGAACCTGGAAGTTCACAAGGGCCAATGAATGCCCCAACATCCGATCCACTGTCCCTCTGACTGGGAAGGGCAGACTATGGTACCACGACCTCAACGATGATGCTACCACAGATGGTGGTAAATGCTAGATGCGGCTAACTGTCGTGGACAACATCTGTATCACCGTATCACAAGACCATCCAGGGGTCAAATCTGAACTCATCTGTCTAAATGCATATCCATGACATAATATATGCATAATGATAATGATAAATATGATGCAATAGATAGGAAATATCATGCATATCTACAATAAACTATCTACTGCAAGCATCATCTATGTCTGCTAATAAAATATAAAATAAAAAGTACAGGGATATGGGGCACAACTACCCTACTACTAATAGTGGCCTATCAAAATGGGGCACATCCGCCAAATAGCCAAAACAGTGGCCCATCAAAAGACATAGCGAGGAAAAGCTATCCAAAAAGATCAAGAATATCTACACTCAAGCTGTTAACCTGCTCCATCTCCTCCGTAGACACAAAGTCTTAGCCATCAGGAATGTTAGGGCGGTACAAGAGAGGATCAGCCCCTATAAAACTGCTAGAAAATGGACCTATGGATGGGCCCGCTCTGGAGCCGGAAGGATCAAAAAAAGATGCCTCTGATGGATCTCGGCCAAAATGCCTGATAAAAAAATGATCTCTCTCTAACTGCTGGGCCAGTCCTGTAATTTGGTCCAAGTGGGTAGGCTCTCAAAGGCACGCTATCCAGTCTGTCATCATCACAGACCCCGGCACCATATCTACCATAAACTAGGTAGCACGAGTCTGAGCCCTAATAGTGCGAGGACTTCACCAGCTGCTAAATGCCTCCTAGTTATAAGGATCCTCTGATAGGGTAAAGCCATCTACGCCCTCCATCAGAATATCTGTGAGTGGCTGAACTAGTGGCCAATGGTGCCAAGCAGGAGGAACAAAGGGAATGTGGATCTGCCCCGTGATGCTCCTGATAGCACGCTCTCCTACATAGAGCTCCCAACCTCCCTCTGTCAAAGGACTCTGCGAGTGGATAATGCAAACTTCCGACCAATGGGGAAATCGCCCTCAAATCCGACTATCAAAAAGTCTGAGGTATACGGTACCCATGAGATCGATCCGGCCGTCAAAAGCTCAAGCTGCAGGCGGGAATGGGTGAATCCCTCAGCTACAGGGACCTCCGTCAAAGTAGAGTGGTGCCAACACCGTCCCCGAGGATAAGTCTCCAGGCCCAAAGTAGTGGCGGGACGTAGGCAAGAAAGCCTCTCATATGCCTAGAAATGGAAATGTAAATATCAAAAGTCCTCAGTGACCAAGACTGACAAATATAAATGCAGAAATCAAAAAGGTACAAGAAAGATGTAATCACCAGCAGGAATGGGTAGAACCCTAACTAAGCCTCCATCACACCATCCGAGCGCATGCGTATACCTCGGAGAAAATAGGCAAAGGTTTAGGTACCCCAATCAAAGTTACTGAGGCGCTCCACATGTCTAGTGGCACTGACCAGGGCAAAGGACACCGTCGCGGAGTTGATAGCCAGGAAATAAACCCTGATGATCACCAAAAATAGTCGCAGCATTATGCGATCTCTAACCCTCTAATCATCAGGCAGAGGCTCAAGCAAAGCCCCACTCTGGGCATCTACGCTCAAGGGACCATATAGGATCGTCCGACCCTTGATAGTCATCGCAGGAACTCCCAAAAGGGATCGAACGGCAGTGGGTGTAATATCAGCCACAACAGGTACTGGCTCACCCTCAGACTCTATACTGGTGATGAATCTCCAATCCATAGGCGTCATCATCACCTCGCAATCCAGTAAGTGGAGAGACTGAGTTTGGTGGAACCAGTGCTCAGACAGAGCCCTCATATAACCCCAGGGGCAGCGACGGGGAAGGATAGAAAAGAACGCCTGAAACCCCCAGGTGTCAACAATGTCCGTATAATCCTGGTGCATAGTGTGATAAAGAGAATGCACATTAAACCAGTTCCCTCTAAGCTGCGTAAAGTTAAGAACCTGCATCAAAAGCTAACTCATATCAAACCTGTGCCCCGAGAATTACAAAAGAAAGAAAGAAAATCTAGAAAGAAGAAAACTTTAGTCAACTCATTAGCATGAAGGAATCTCGATGGATGGCGTTTCAAATCTCCCAACAGATCCTGAAGTGGCACTACAATGCCTGGGAGCTCTGCACGTGGAGCCTGAGCTGGGGCATGATTAACAAATGGAACCTCCTCATCATCTATATCAACTAGCGGATTAGCCTATACCGAATGAATAACTGACTCAGCCAATCTACGAGGCGGCCGGGCTGGCTGCGGCTGAGGGACATCGGAGACTCTCCTCGGTCTAACTCCTGAAATGACCCTGCTAGCACTCCCGGGTCTATCTCTGTCCATAACCTGGACAAAGTCTCCAAATCACCTCAGAAAGGGTAAGAATGAGTGGCCGCTGACAGAATCTAAAAAAAGCTGCCCGAACACTGTAGATCTGAAAAGGAAAATCAGATTTCTATTTAAACTCAAAACTAAAAATGAAACTATGAGAGCCCCGCTGCTCAATATAAATCCGTAGGAGAGAGCGGCCCCACCCACGACAGCCGCACCTCTACCTGTGGCTCCCTTGGGTAAGCCCCACCCCCCGGCTCAGTCCAGTTTGAGTTGAAACGTAGTTTATAAGAGCTGAAAAGTCAAATCTGAGAAAAAATTGCTACACATTAAGCGGATTGTCCTGAAATCCTGTGTACAAGCGACGAATTCCTGACAGAAGAAAAATCTTCATGAGAACCATTGGTTATAATCCCCAAGTGGTATACAGGGACCAATGTGAAAAATTTCTAAAAAAACTGCACAAAACTGCACAAATCTGTCAAAAATTGCCACTGTCAAAGCATCGGGTACAGACCGGTGACAGTTCAACCGTTGGCTCAACCCAGCAAAGCGTCAGGTACAGACCGGTGACAGTTCAACCGTTGGCTCAACCCCAATGAAGCTTTAGGTACAGACCGATGACAGTTTAGCCGTTAGCTCAACCCCAGCGAAGCATCGGGTACAGACCGATGACAGTTCAGCCGTTGGCTCAACCCCAGCGAAGTGTCGGGTACAGATCGGTGATTGTTCAGCAATTGGCTTAACCCCGATGAAGCATTGGGTACAGACCGATGATAGTTTAGCCGTTGGCTCAACCCCAACGAAGCATCGGGTACAGACTGGTGACATCTCAGCTATTGGCACAATCCCAGCGAAGCATCGGGAACGAACCGGTGACATTCAGCTATTGAAGGTCACTGACGAGTGAATGATATTCACCTATTTTGATTCCTTTATGCGTAGTCCATTGCATGTTTGGTTATTAATAAGGGCTTAATAGGTTTTTTTATGGGTTTCAGGTCAAAATGGAGACGGAACGAGGAAAATAGGAAGATTGTTGGGTTTTTAATGCTAAGTTGGATTCATGTTCTTAGCTTGGGACTTGGATTTTATTATAGATATATTTCTTAGCTTTCCTAAACATCTTGAATCGTCCCAATCGGAGTTCATATGGAAGAGTTATGACCTTTTTACCAAGCGGAAGTTGAAACCTCAGAGTTTGGAAGTTGTAATTTACATAGCAGTCACTTGGAGCCTATTTCAACCTTGATTTAATCAGAATCTATCAATTCTCAAAGAATAAAAGTTGTAGATCTCGTCGACAGATTTGATTTGATAGGTCGCGGGCCCCGTAACTCCTTCTGGATCAAAAGTTATGATAGTTTTACCAAAGGACGTCGCAGCAGAAGATGACCGACGCTGGGCGAGCCAGAAATGTACTAAAATCGGCGTGGGGCGCGCCAATACACCAGATTTTCTAGCACTGTAGCACGGGGAGCGCCCAAATTATCCTAGGGATAGCGCGTAGCGTGCCAGGCGGCGAAGAGACATCTTATTTAGGTGTTTTAGTGTCCAAAGTTGAGTTGTAATAGGATTTTGGGATGCCTAGATTGTTCAGGTTTCTCTTAGGACTATAAATACTTGATTATAACTTGGATTTAGGGGGATTGGGAGCTAGAAATTCTTGGAGGCTATTCAAAAACTAGTTTTGGGAAATCAAAGCATGTTAAGCTAAATTACTCAATTCAATTCTGAAGGATGTTGAACCTTATTCATAACTAATGGTTTGATCAAGTTTACTTTATTTATTTCTTCGTATATGAGATTTATTCTGATTATATACATAAACTTCTTGTATGCTATACTATTTGATTAATTTGATATGGCCAGTTAGATTAATCTAATAAATATCATCTACTAGATTAAGATATATATTAAGCAAACGATGTATATCTAATCATAAGTAGCACTTAATGATACTTGATTGTGGACATGCTTTTGGGTATTGTTAAGATTTTCAGAAGACAAGTTAAATAATTTCTGATTGTACAATTGTTGCTTGGAGCAATCTAATTCTCATTCTTAATGCTTCTATTGTATTAAATCTAGACTGATAGTTCTGGGTTATAAGATAGTTAGGATCTTTTGTTGGCGATCGTCGTATTAGATTTACACATTAGGAGAATTTCGGATAATTAGCGATCGCGATTATCTAGGTTTGTTAATCTCATTGAAGGATAAATATTGTAAAACTTGATTAATCCATGATTGTGAAAAGGTGATACTAAACTGATGAATTGAAGATTTTTACTTATTGATATTTCTTCTAAATTTACTTTTGTTAATTTAGTTATTCAAAACAAAACTCCCAATTCATTGGAAAATAATTGGATAAATATAAAATAATACACTCTCTATGGGATTGATCCTTACTTATTGCTATACTAATTCTTTAGTTAGTGGAATAGAAGTAAGGTAAATTTTGTAGTGCTAGACGACAGCTACCAAATTTTGGCGCTGTTGCCGGGGAGTGTTATTTGTTTTTGTTTATTCTTTGTTTTTCATTTTTTTTTGTTTTATGACTCAATCCTCTCAATCTACTAACTTAAATTTTGATCAAGAGATAGAGAAAATTGCAGATACAGAAGAAGCTCTTGTTCCATCACTTGAAGAGGGAAGAATGGCGGAGCCAAACACCAACAGAACTTTAAAAGAACTGGCTACTCCTGACCTTGATCAACCATCCTTGTGTATTGAATATCCTACTTTAGATGTTTCTTTTGAACTTAACTCTGGACTAATTCGTCTTTTGCCTATTTTTCGTGGTCTTACAGGTGAAAATCCATATAAGCATCTAAAGGAATTCCATGTGGTATGTTCCACAATGAAATCACAAGGAGTGTCAGAGAAGCAGATCAAGCTTAGACTTTTTTCGTTCTCATTAGCAGATTTAGCTAAAGACTGGTTATACTATCTTCCTTCAGGATCAATACAATCATGGCCTGAGATGCAAAGGTTATTCTTGGAGAAGTACTTTCTTGCTTTGAGAGTTGCTAACATAAGGAATGAGATACGTGGAATCAGGCAGTTTAACGAAGAGACTTATCACCCAACTCATTGTGAAGAAAACATTAGTTGTCTTGACTTTCTTCCCACTCCCACCCCGCAACCGCATTTGGGGATATGTATAAATTATCCCCTCTCCACTTCATCTTCACCCTTACAAGTATTATAAATTTTATCATGTAACAACATAAAGCTTATAAATTAAGCTACTAAACTATATTCGAATGAGCAAGATTGAGCAACTAATTAATCGATCAATTCTAGAACTTGCGATTTGGATTCTTGGATGTTCCAGAGGTCATGAGCGGGCAACAAATACCGCAACGAGGGAACAGAACGGAAGGTGGAGAATAATATAAGTCGTCTCGTCACATAAAGTGTGGTGATGGGGTAGATTATTTTCCACCATACTTTCTTTGCACTCGTTGCGGTATTCGTTGCCCACTCAAGACCTCTAGAACTTTCAAGAATTCTAATCACAAGTTCTATAATTAACCGATTAATTAGTTGCTTTACTTTGCTCATTCATATATAGTTCATTGTAATTTTTGAGCTTTCTGTTTTAAAAGGATAAAAGTTGTAATACTCTTAAGTAGGAAGATTAAATGGAGAATGAGAATTTATAAATGTCCCAAAATGCAGTTGCGGGGACAGAATGTGAAGAAAGTCAAGGTAGTTAATTCTTTCTTAACAATGACTTAAGTTATAAGTTACCTAATATCATGCTTATGCCAACTTATGTCGCTCCTGCACCTTGCAACTGCTGTCGAACAACCCCTTGCCAGCTCAACTAAGGCGGTCAACATATTTACACGTTAATGGAATTATTTATGTACTATAAAATGTATAGTCGTAATTGAGTGTATTAAGGATTAAAGAGAGAGTATTATTGAGTTTGTTGAAGACTGTGGCAAACTAAGTAAATGCTACTTAGTTTATTTTACTAATGCAAAACTAAATAAATGCTACTTAGTTTATGAAAATTATTATTTGAATATATATGGGGACTACTATTTGACATTCACTCCTACTTGGAAAACGGGTTTCTAAGTTCCAAATTATAGTACATATATATATATATATATAGGGGAATGCTCCATAGAAAACGTTAGTTACAAGCTTTGTTTTAGCTAACTGTTATCCAACCGATCAAAATTAGTTCGAATGGCTGAGATGAGGGCCTAACCACCAGAGGGAGTAGTGGCTAGCAATAATTGAATTAATTTTCTATCTTGGCCGCTACTCCCTCTAGCGGCCAGGATAGAAAATTAATTCAATTAAGGGTGTTTTGGGGATTTGGCCTGGCCGTAGGAGGGAGTAGCGGTCAGGCGGTTTCCAGATCTAATACGTTTGCTGCAGAAGGCTTTGCTGCTAAACAAAGAGAAGGGTTTTCTACACAAAGAGAAGGGTTTGCTGCTGCTGCTTCTTCGAATTTGTTACATCAATCTCAACTTCAACTGGTTAATGGATTCAAAAGTTAAGTAAGTATATTTCAATCAATTTTTTTTTGTAAATATCTTAAGAAACAAAATAAACATTGAATTATAGTTGTTTTCTAAATATCTTGAAAATGATTGGTAGATTAAAGCATGGTATATAAGTGATAAATTTAGTATTATTATATTTATGTATACAAATTGGGTGGTATGTATGTATCTATGTATACAAATTATGTGTATAAATTAGGTATTTTCTATATATTGCATATTAGTATGTATATTTTTAAGTATTATATATGCATAAATTGTGTCAAATGTTTTAAGAATTGATATTATTTTCGTAAGAATTGTCATTTTGCTATAAAATATTAATAGACTTGCATGTATGAAATGTTATTGTTGTTGTTTTGTATAATTTTTGGTCATTCATATATTTAGACATTGAATGATAGTTTTATTTTTGTTGATATTGTTAGGTAAATAAGGACAATAGGTTGCCTGGACCCATTGATCGTAGTGTCCTCTATGCTCAAGAAAAGAATGTATCGGAGGATGTGTGGAATGAGATTGAAAGGGGTACACTGATGTCGACCCAATTGACTTCAATTATATATGACAAATGGGAACTGACCAGCCTACAAAAAAATTATTAGAGGCGTCGGGGTTTAAGGGGTTTAGTTATCCGGCAGTGGTAACGAGAACAGATGCCAGTCTTATATCTGCCCTAATTGAGAGATGGCGGTCGAAGACAAATACATTTCATATGAAATGTAGTGAAATAACAGTAACATTGGAGTATTTGCATTTCATTTTTTAATTACCGGTATTGGGTAAGCCCTTAACTTGTCCTCCATTTGATGCTTCATTGCGTTATTTTAGGGAAATTTTTGGGGATAAATGGGTTAGGGAATGGAATATTATCAAAAAAGGCGTGGAATTTTCTTAGTTTGGTTGCATCAAAATTTTTCTAAGTGCCCAGACAATGCAAGTAGAGATGTGGTTAGTTTATATACAAAGGCATACGTCCTTTGGCTATGCGGGGGGGGGGGGGGGGTTATTTCCCACAAGGTCAAAAAATACTGTACACTCTAGGTATATGTATTTTACTTATGATTCAAATAAGACTGCCACATATGCATGGGGTGCCGCTTGTTTAGAATATTTATATCGGGGTCTATACACAACATCTATAAAAGAGATTAATTATGTTAATGGTTGTGTGACTTTGTTACAAATTTTGGCAAACGAGTGTTTTCTAGTTGGAAGGCCTAACCCTAGGCTAAAATCTTTATTTTGGGTTCCTAGAGCAACATCAAGGGCGTATTATGTCAAACATCAATATGGTGAAAAGTGAAACGATCCCCATCACCATCTATCTTTCTACCGAGGTGAATTTGATAGGCAACCTCAATGGGAGGTAGTATGGCGGCCATACCAGCAATGGGATGATGATTGGAGGTACTGTAACTATGAGGCTAGATTAGTAGGATCCGGTCGGGTCCCATTGATTTATTTTGATATTGTCGAGTATCAAATGCCCGATCAACTAATGAGGCAATATGGGTATATACAAGGCATTCAATCCCCGACCAAGAGAAATGATGCTTTGAGACAACCCATAGAACAGACATTTGATCCACATGATTACATACAAATGAGACAAAAATACATTGATCAGTGGGAGCTATATATGGAAAGTTTCAATGAATAAGTCCAGGAGGTTGCAAAAATTATCCCAATGGATACGTACTTCAAGTGGTACAAAAAAATTACCCAACGACACTTGCATCGCCCTCGACGAGAAAGAGATCCCAACACTACCTACGAGCCTCGTTCTGTATATAATCAACATTGTATGGTTACCATGGTAAGCAAGTTAAAGATTTACAAATTATTCAATTGATATAATATATTATTTTTTTTATTTGATATAATATGTTGTATTATTCGATACTAATTTGTTTTGTTTGTTTTCTTATTTTATGTAATTTTTTTCATAGATTGAGGGCGCAAAATCTCTTCTCGACAAAATTTTCAAATTCAAGCAAGACTTTCCTCCCGAATACAATCACATGAAAGAGGGTTGGGATCAACTGTATGAGTTGTATGATGCGAATGTCAGGGTGGGGGAGGAGTATATGGGGGTGAGCAGACAGAGATACCCCCCTCTATACTTGAGCTAGACGTGTACATCCCTAACACCCAGGCTACTGCTGGTATGTCCCAGCTTACTCAGCTTACGTACGAGGGTGGTTCTTCATTTATTAGGGATGATGTTCTAGTACAAGAATATGGACTTAAAGGGTCTATACCAAAAAGAGTCAGTGGGCAAAAGATTATAATGATCAATTAGAACTTCTTCTCCCTAACTCCCCTCAATCATCTTCAACTTCTTATTGAGCACCCCCAACAGTGGTACACGTTGACTCACGAAGATATAAATTCTTTACGACCCAGAATTTGGCTATACGAGCATGTGATGGAGGCAAATATGTGCCTTTTACAGGATCGGGAAGACAAATATTAGCGCGAGGGAATAAAGAAATGGGAAAAATTTGCCTTCATGCCCTCATTTTTCGCTCATTTGGGGAAAGGTAACTTATCTACTGGTGATCAAATCCGTGGAGATCATTTCTGCCAGTCATATATTACACCTCTAGTGGGACCACCCTTGCATGAGTGCGACTTTATCTTCATGCCTATATGTACCCAAGGCAACAGTCCTTTCATACCAAACATGGAAGGTTTCTATCTTCGACCCATTATATAATAACAAACCAAACATGACAGTTATCAAAATGTATCAGGACTACGTCGATGTCGCGGTACGTGAAATTTTGTTTTTTAATACAGTCATTTAGTTTTCCCACTATATATGTAAGTACTAATGACATTATTGTTATTGTAGGTACAATTGATACCGTTGATGTTGCAAATGGGTAACCCGCTCAGAAATTGGCCTCGTACACCTCCAAAGGTGCAGACAACAAAGGCTCAACCTATGCAGGATAATCTTTATAATTGTGGCATCTATGTTTGCAAGTATGTTGACTACCTCGTGCAGGGCAATATTGACCTTGGCAAAGAAAAATGGTCAACGGATGATATATCGGTCTTTAGGTATAGAATAGCTTATGAATTGTTCAAATGTAAGTCTAGAGATATACTGAGAGACTAAATTATTTAGAGGTTAATCTTGAACTTGTACTCTTAATTTTATTATGGATTGAATGGATGATTATATTATTTAGAGGTTAATCTTGCATAGTTGATTTGAAATGGATGATTTTGGTATTGACTGTGTTTTAGTTGGTTAATTTGTTATATATATTGTTTACATGTTGGTGATTTTATTGTTTAACAGGTATGGGTTGGTACCATGGCAAATAGGATTGGTGCCAACTCCCTGTATGCTGGCCTCTAGACGGAGTAGCGGGCAGGACTTTTGACAAAGTGTTGCCCGCTACTCCCTCTAGTGGCCAGCATACAGGGAGTTGGCACATATCCCATTTGCCATGCCTCTTTAACAATAGAATCACCAACATGAAAACTTTTATATCTCCAACATTCTGATTAAATTACAAACATTTCAACATTCCAACATTCTGATTGATTTACAAACATTTCAACATTCTGATTAAATTACATCTCCATAATCAATTCAGAAAAATACCAACAATCCAAATAAACACATTACAAGACATTAATTATCTTTAGGTTCAGAAAGTCCTAACACTCTATAATGATTGCGCCTGTCATGGTAAGTTTCGAATCCACATATTGCACATTTTCGGTGAGGCTTACTACCCATAATTTTTTCAAGGGCACTTTTTAATCCTGATTATTTTTCTTGGCCCTTCGTTTGAGAAGCAATTGGTGGCAAGTACGCTTTTTCTTCCTCCTCAACCTCATCCTCTTCATCATCATCATCTTGCAATCCCATCTCTTGAGCTGCGCGATCATTATCATCATCTAGTATATCTGTAATATTCTAATTCGGGTCATATTGATCAACAAGGGCTTTTCCTCGTGCATTTTGTTGTAGTATTGCCTTGCAACCTCGAACTGTGCAAGCAGCATTACTAGCTAACTCTTGAAAATCACTCATCAAATGATTGTACAGCATTGATTGATTTTTTTCAGTCTGTACTTATAAGAGAAACCATTTCCTCTTCACCATTACTCCTATTAGCATCTCTTGTCCATTGAGGAACGATCATGTCAACAGGTATTTGAGCAATACTCTTGAAGCTTAAGAATCTCATTATTTGCCTGCAAATCTGACCATAATGTGAGAAAATTTAACAAGTACATGTTACCTGACGATTATTAACCACGTCTCCAAAACGTTGATACATAAATCTTGATCTGACGTCTACCCACAAAATCCAATATATGCATTTGTCTTCGTCTGATTTGACATGAAAGAAAAATTTACTCGCACTGCTAGAACCAAATTTTTTCAGATAATTGACTGCTTCCTGTGCATCATTTTCATCCTCCGAGTCACATCTTAAATCCCTAACTGCATTACGAACATCCTTGTCACTAAAACTTACATTTTGCATCCCTCCACCCATTGTGCTCAAAACATTCATCATCCTACTTGGTCCAATACCCAACTTATTTAATGTGTCAATTAGATATTTTTCTACCGGCGTAATATTTCTATGTGTCTCAATCAAATCTACTTTGGTAGGTGTCACTAAATGATGATTGTGATCCAACTTAATAATTGAAATACGTCAATTGTCTTTTTTCTTACCGTGGACAACATACATTCTAGCTTTGTATAGTGTTCGACCAATTGAGTCTTGTTGTCTTATTTTCTTATCATTATCACATTCATCATCTAATGAATTCTTTACAACAGTTGGTCTACCAGCTTTTTAACATACATATAACCTTGAAGTCAAATTATTACCGTGAGCATGTTTACGACTCGTAGCAATCCTAATCTCAAATCCACTTTTTTGGGAATAAGGCCTATAAAAAATTTCAACTTCTTCCAATTTAGAAAATAATTGACCAACATAAGGAATCATTACCTCTTTACTACTACTTTCAACATCATTAACATACTCCGATTCATTTCTACAATCTAAACTAGCAAGAGATTCAGAAGAACAAGATAAAAATATATGTGTAGCAGGCATGAAAGCCATTGATAAAGACTTACCGAAAATTAATTGCAGGAATAAGTGATTTCTTAGTGTCAGCACTATCAAATTCTCTCCAAAGCTAAATTTCTGCAATTGTTTAGCATATGGATGGGAATTGAGTAAAATGTTAGATCTATAGCCTAAGATCTAGTCAACATGGCCGCTACTCCTTCCTACGGCCATGCCAAATCCCCAAAACACCCTTAATTAAATTAATTTTCTATTATGGTCGTTTTGACTGGCCGCTACTCCCTCTAGTGGCTAGGATAGAAAATTAATTCAATTATTGCTGGCCGCTACTCCCTTTGGCGGCTGGGCCCTCATCTCAGCCATTCGATCTAATTTTGAACGGTTGGATAACAGTTAGCTGAAACAGTGCTTGTAACTAACGTTTTCTATGGAGAATTCTCCATATATATATATATATATATATATAGTACTTATTCAATTTATTTTAATTGTGACAAACTAAGCAAATGCTACTAGGTTTATTTTACAAATGAAAAACTAAATAAATGATACTTAGTTTATGAGAACTATTATTTGAATATGGGGACTATTATTTTATGTTAATTTAGTTTGTTATATTACTTATTCTAATTTATTATTATATCACTTATTACTTATTACTTATTATTTTATTTTATTTTAGAATATATTATATTATCGAATTTTTTAATTGATTATTTTATTTTATTAAACTTTTAAATTAAATATTTTTAATTTATATTATATTATTCTAATTTAGTATTCATTTTTCTTTTATATAATATTAGATTATATTAATCAATTAAGAAAATTTTATTTTATTTAATAATTAGATGTTATTTAAGTTATTTCATTTAGTTTTATTTTATTTTATTTTCTTCAATTTAATTTGTATTGCATTATATTATATTATTTATTTAATGATAATTTATTTTCATTAATTTATTTTATTTTTTTCCAAATTATTTTTGTTTATTTTATTTTATTTTATTTTAATAGATTTACTGTTAAAGTTTTTATTTTATTTTATTTTTTATTATATTATATTATATTTTTTTCATTTTTTAAATTTTATTTATTTTATTACATTTATTTTATAAAATTTATTTTATTTTATTATAATTTTTCATTTTTTTATTCTAATAAAATTAATTTTAATTTATTAAATTTATCTTATTTTATGTAATTATATTATTGGATTTAATATTAAATTTATTTGATATTATTATATTTTTTGATTTATTATTAAACTTGTTATTATATTTTTTGATTTATTATATTATTATTTTATTTTATTTATTATTAAATTTAATTAATATTATTATATTATTTGATTTATTATTACATTTGTTATTATATTATTTGATTTATTATTAAATTTAATTTGATCTATTCTTAAAATTATTTTTTATTTTAATTTATTAAATTTAATTCTTTTTATTTATTTTTTATTGTATTGTATTTTATTTTGTGTTATAGTATGTATATTTTTAACTTATTTTATTAAATTTAATATACTTTATTATATTAAATTAAAATAAATTTATTTTATTAAATTTAATATATTTTGTTATTATTTTCTATTTTATAATATTTTATTTTATTTTGTATTATATTATATTAATTATGTGATTTTTAAAATTTATTTTATTTTATTAAATTTAATTTATTAGTAGGAAATTAAGTACATGCTACTTAGTTTATTTCAATATTGGAAACTAATTAAAATACATAAATAAAATAAAGCAGGGACAATAGATTTTGCAATTGAATATTTCTGGCAGAAATTTCATCGAATATTTCGTCGAAAATAGCAAATATATCAATCAAAAGAGACAAAATCGTCTCAATCCCTAATTCATAAGAGCAGCGACCAAAATATTAATCTCAATTCCTAAAGGGTAGTGACCAAAATCATCTCAATTCCTAATTCACAAGGGCAACAAATATATTAATCTCAATATAATTCACAAAATCAGTCCCAAAATGATCTGACAGTCCCAATTCAAAACATAAAGCAATCCAAATTAATTCAAAATTATACAGTTAATTCACAAGGGCAGTGACCTTTATATTTTTAGTAGCAAATTTTTAGTGAATTCCTAATTCTCAATAGCTAATTCAGACCCATTTTCAATTCCTAATTCTCAATAATTCTCAGAGCAATTCAAAGCAATTTTTAGCCAGATTTTTAAAGCAATTATATCAAAATCATTTCCATTTAATGATTAAACCCTAAAAAATCCTAACTGAAGAGAAATTAGACAATGAAGTGTATATGTATACCTGAGAAATTGATGGTGGCGCGATGATTGGACGGTGGCAAACTGGTTGTGGCCTTCCCGTGAGGCAGCGTGGTGGCCAGAGGTAGTGAAGTGGTGGCGGCGGCGCGAGTGTAGACACTCAAAATTTTGTTTTCCTGTTATTAACCATGCAGGAGGGCAAAATCATCTTCTCAGCCCCGGTCACCAATGCCGGGATGTCAACTCAACCCCGATCACCAATATCGGGATGTTAAACTCAGCCCCGATCACCAATATCGGGATGTCAACTCAATCCCGATCACCAATATCGGGATGTAAAACTCAACCCCGGTCACCAATACCAGAATGTCAGCACAACCCCGGTCTCAATATCGGGTCGTCAAATCAACCCCGGTCTCAATACCGGGCCATCAGTTCAACCCCGGTCTCAATACCAGGCCATTAGTTTAACCCTGATCTCAATACCGGGCCATCAGGTCAACCACGGTCTCAATACCAAGCCAACAGTTCAACCCCGGTCTCAATACCGGGATATTAATTCAGTCCTGGTCACAACCCGGGAGGTACAGTTAATCCCCGATCACAACCGGGAAATCCAGTTCAGCCCCAAAGATAATCCTGAGAAGCCAATTCAACCTTCAGAGACAAACCCGAAGCAACACATCATCCCCGAAGTCAGCCTTGGGAGGACCAAGTTAGCCTCAGAGATGACCATGAGGACAAACAGAATCAGCTGGGATCCAGACCTCGAAAATAACCCCTGGAAATCAGCCGAAGACCGTGTCAGCACTAAAGACAACCCCAGGAGAGGCAAAATGGTCATTTTGCCAAATTGAAGCCGATTCGGTCAAACTCAAGCCAAATTGATGCCACCACGGTCAGAAAGAACCATAACGGTGATCCCAAGTGAAAACAGCGCAAGACAGCTCAACGGATAAACTGCAGGGAAATGAAGACCCGGTTATGAACCCGTCTTTTTGGAATTAAAAAGGGTTAAGTCCTATGTCATTGTGACACTCTTGGCGAGGGCTTTCTGAAAAGATATAACACGCCTCAAACGGACGCTCCGATCAAAAGTTATGAAGTTTCGAACCTGACATCGCATTACTCGGCATGCAAGCACTTCGAGATGATGGGACCCGCCACATGGGCCCTGCCACGTGGAGCTACGGGTAGACTCGCTACTGCAGCGGGTAAAGCCGCTTCCACCTGTTCTATATACAGAAGTGCACCTCGAGCTTATTTTTAATTTAGAAATCGTTCTGGAGCCCTGCCCGTTTCGTTTCTCGACCAAACCTTTATCTTCCAAACCCAAATTTTTTTACTCTAACACGTAGATATACCCACATACTACCACATATCAAAAATTAGCCAGTAGCTTTGGACGTTTAAGGCCTACGATTTGACAAAAAGCCCGTGTAGCAGTCCATTGTGAGTATTTTTACGATCAACAAGTTTATATTACTTCTTCGCACTGTTTTGCATTTGCGTATCAAGTTTTGTTTTCTAAATATGACCATAACATAGTTTCGTTGCCATTTTCGTCAAAAATTGGTACATTTTTGTACATAAACGCTTTTTCTGGCATTTCTACAACTCGGATTGACGATCCGTCAGCTCTAACAGCTTCAGTGCACTAGCACCTTCGTTTTAAGCAACTTCGTCAGACTGGGTTATCTTCCCAGCCCAGGTTTGTCTTTTTTTGTATATATTTAATTGCATATATACTAACTTTTTAATTCTGTCAAGCTCGGATGTCAAATCTGTAGTAGGTTACTGCTTTTATATATAAATATGCATATATAAGCAGCCGTCACCACCACTAGGTTCTCTTCCCAGTCTTGGTTGACTACGTTTTTGTCTCTATTTATATATTTATATATTTCAATTTGGCCTGGATCATTCTATGGCCTTTTTACTGCTTTTATATATAAATATGCATATATAAGCAGCTTTCACCACCACTAGGTTCTTTTCCCAGTCTTGGTTGACTACTTTTATGTACATTTACATTCCAGTTCGGCCTAGATCATTCTGTGGCCTTTTTACTATTTTTATATATATCTGTAACATTCATCACACTGGGTTATCTTCCCAGTCTTGGTTGACTACAATTCTGTCTATTTCAATTTCAGTTCGGGCACAGGCGTGAAAACCCATCACCCTTTTTAATGTTTATATATATATATATATATATATATATATATATATATATATATATATATATATTTCAATTCTGTCCAGCCTGGATCATTTCGTGGCTTTTACACAACTTTTATATATATATATATATATATATATATATATATATATATATATATATATATATTTCAATTCCAGTCCGGGCACCGGTGTGAAAACCCATCGCCCTTTACAGCTTTTATATATATAATTCTATATATATATATATATATATATATCCTGCTTTACTCGCTTTTATTAAATTGTTGCTTTAAATATTCATTTTATATGAATCGGCACTGACATATCTGTGGGCAAACTAGATTTATTTAAATCTCACCAACTCTAGCTTTCAAACGGTTCAAAATCGGTACAGACGGAACCGGGAAGCTAGAATGGCTGAGATTTATTTAAATCTAGAATTTTTCTAGTTTTAGTTACAAAAGCAACCTCGCGGTCCTTAGATCGCTATCTAGTGGGAACGAGACGCTTCGGTCAGGTGCGAACCAGGATTTTACTGAATGAATCCTCGATTCTGGCGATATTTGGGATATATTTCTTTTTCTTCACAAATTTGAGCTGTGCAGGTTTATTGGCTGCTCATATGTGAGCCTAGGAATCGTGGGATTCATGATCAAACTGATCAGAATTTGATTCCCACGATGGACAAACTCAACTTTACAGATGTACCCTGCTAGTTTTTCTGTAGAAAATGTACATACAAAAGACCTTAAAACGATTATTCGGATTTAAGGTCTCAACATAGTGAAAATATGGTTTGTCATGTCAGAGTCCCTCTGATAGCTATCATGCCCATGAGGAGACCGACACTAGTATATGTATTGTGGTCGAGGATGCTTTGTAGCCCGACAATCACCATTTCAATTGTGCCTAAACGCTGAAGTAGATAAAACTAAAGTATCGATATGCTTCAATTCCTATGTTAGCGTAAGGGTTTGATATCCTGCTTTTCAAAACATCATTTTAAATCTTTTCGAAAAAGAAAGCTTTTGCAAATCAAATCAAAGACTTTTTGCAAAAATCAAATCAAACCCTTCGTATATAGGTTCAACGATGCATAGACATGCTTTCTATCAAACATAGGCTAAATTTTCAAACAGCATTCACACACACATTTAAGGGAAATATTGAAAAGTTCGGTACCGTGTTTACACGGGAGTTGTGGGGTGCCTAACACCTTTCCCACACTAAACCAAGCCCCCGAACTCAAAACTTTGTTTTCAAAGATCAAGTTTTGACAGTGTCCAGCAATTGGGCCTCTTTCAAACAAAACTTGGTTGACTTGGTACAACCATTTCAAATCTACCAACTGGCGACTCTGTAAAATGTTCAATCGTCGACATGATACATGTTGGACTTTTCCTAAAAAACTTCAAAATCTTTTTTTTCGCAATAAAAAGAGTAAGTCTAGAGATAACTTAGGAAGAGAGAAAGATCCGGGTTGTGACCCGACCCACGAATTTTTTCCCGACGTCGACAAGTGGCGACCTTGCTGGGGATTTTTGAGGGCTTAGGTCACTTTCAAATCTTTTCAAAGTATTTCCCTTTCAAAACTATGAATGCGTGAATTCTGCGTCTCTACATTAAATGAATGCGTGAATGTTGCGTCTTTACATTGAATGAATGTGAATGAATGCTTTCATGCTTTTTAGTGCTTTGTACCCATATTAGTGCTTCGCACCAATTGTCATCATATGCATACGATGAGGGCGATGTATGTGAATGTATGTTGTGTGATTCCTCTCACAAGGAGGAAAAACACGTCGGTGATAAGTAATGTCTCTAGGGACGGCTTAGTCTCTGGGGCTCATGAAAATGCATCACCCAGATTCGATCCAGTTAAAAGATCGGATTAATTTTCCCTCTAGTAGATTGCGATAATCTAGGGACCTTCATGCCAAAAAGCCGCGAGAGTAGCCTAAGATAGCTCAGCCTCTGATTAACCAAATCCGAAGGGAAGCTTCTTCATGCCTTCCTCTTTCAATTTAATGTCAAGTTTTCAATTCCAATGTAAAGGAGCACAATGTAAATTTCATAATGAAAGATTTACATTTCCTGTCATATACATCTTGTCATCCTGTCATCAAAACAACTGACCTCTGTTTTGCAGAATAAGATTAAAAACACCTAAACATGACACATTGCATAACATGTATATAGTTGGTGTCTATCAAGACTAAACTACCTATTCGTCTTGTAGGAAAGAGTGGTCTCATTACTAGATCATAATCTAAAAAGGCACAAAGCCTATCCATCGACATGGCTGAAAGTGGCCAACCCGAGTCAGGTTTTGTATCTCGAAAAGAGTTTGAGGGACTTAAGAATCAAATAGCAGAGTTGGCTATCCTCCTAAGAGAACAAAGTAAAAGTACTCAGGGTCAGGCAATGCCTAATCAAAATAAGTCCTCCTCACAGGGTGGCAATCAAAGTACTGACAAAAAGAGGGAATTCAAATCCCTGAACCTTGGCCCAGTAAAAGAACCAACAAAACCCCTGAAATCACAAATCTCAGGGAAGATAGGGAAACTGGCGATATCCGAAGGAAAGTTCGACAAATGGAAGAAACCATCCGTTCAATGAAAGGGACTGGAAACCTTGGAAGTGTCACCTTTTCAGATCTCTGCATATTCCCAGGGGCTAGATATCCTAACAAATTCCAAGTCCCCGAGTTTGAAAAGTACAATGGGGCAGGCGATCCCTATACACACTTGAAAGTATACATTGGCGAGTTAGGGTCTTATGCTGAAGATGAAAGCCTCAGAATGAAGCTTTTCCAAAAGAGTCTCACTGGAGAGGCTAGGGCATGGTATGCCGGACTTGACAATGCCAAAATTCACAGTTGAGAAGAGTTAGCCCACGCCTTCCTAAATCAGTACAGCTTTCAGTCTCAGATAGCTCCGGATCGGTATCAAGTGACCAAGGTCAAAAAGCAAAACAACGAGTCTTTCCGTGAGTATGCCTAAAGATGGAGACGTCTGGTAGCACAGGTCAGCCCGCCTATGACAGAAACTGAAATGGTGATGACCTTTATAGACATCCAAGAGGCACCTTACTATGAGAGGATCCTAGCTGGAATAGGAAAGCCATTCTCAGAGATGATCAAACATGGCGAGATGACAGAGATGGGCCTAAAAGCAGGCAAGATTAAAGATCTCACGACCTTGAAAGTAGTCGCAGAGCATATATAGACGGGTAACTATGTGAACGCTCCCAATAGGGTACCCATGAAAGGCGATGAAGAAGTATCCCTCATTGTACAGGGGCAATCTAGGAAACCCAACCATAGTTCCCCCATTTGGATGAGGGAAGACAATCTGTCATTTCAACAACAGGCGTATTCAACCAATGCCAGGACAGAAAAAGAAGATTTGAAAGAGCGGAAAATCGGGTGTTCACTCCACTAGGCGATTCCCTTGAAAACATATTGGTGATGTTAATAGATCACAAGAAAATTACCGAACTTGCTCCACCTCTGGCTCCAAAAATCAAAAGATACAATCCTAGCCAGAGATGTGCTTACCATTCAGGATCTCCAGGACACGATACATAAGATTGTTGGTCCTTGAAGCATAAAATCCAAAACCTGATCGAAAACGACGATATTGTGGTCCAACAACCTGACCATCCAAATGTCAACACCAACCTTCTGATACCGCATGATACGGAGGGAGTAAACATGATCGGGTCAGGAAGCGATGAAATGCATCCAAATCGTAAATACATACGAAGGATGGAGGAATACCCCCAAAGGAACAGAACAAATATCCTAGAGATGGAAAATACAGAGGAGGGTATGACAGTGATGCAAAAATTGAATACGATCCAGCATCAAGTAACTCTATTGGCTGATCTAATAGTTCGCCAACATCAGGATACAAGGCAGCTTTTCACTCAACTATCAGAAAGCCAAGAAAAAGAGGAGTTTATTCAGAATATAAGCCTATCTCCCTCCTAGATCAGCCAGCAAAATGAAGAAGATCAGAGCATGCTGAGAACGAGAGAGGGGGAATGATAGAATTACTAGAAGATCTCGCCAAAGGAAAAATCATCTGGAGGAATGCGAATTCCCAAATAGAAAATATCAAGCGACATTCCAAACATTAGCCAACCCTCGAAATCCTACGACACCGAAAGTCGGGGAGAGTAGGCGGAGAAGGGTATTTACACCTTTGAGGGACTCGTTGGAAAATGTGTTAGCATTGTTGGTGGTGCAGAAAAAGATTACTGAATTACTACTTATTACCAAGCCCGAGATGAAAAGTTATGATGCCACGAAGATATGTCTCTACCATTCTAACTCACCTAGACATGCAACTGAGGAATGCTGGTCTCTAAAACACAAAATCCAGGATCTCATTGAAAATGGAGAACTGAAGATAGAAGTCCCCATGACCAGAAAAGGCAAAAGGGGAATAAGAAGCTTAAGATGTCCACTCGAAATAAGAAGTTCAAAGGATGTGACGACTATGATCATTAATCCTGGCGGAACACTAGGTGGACAGATCTTAATGCTGGGAGTGACAGAGGAGACAAGAGAGTCCTCAAAGGAAATTCATCCTCCACCACCAAATATCTTGTTGCCCAAAGCTAGCAACCACAGTCCTGAGGTTACCCTCTTGGATGATGAGGAGGAGATACTGATCCTTCCCCGTGTGGAGAGAGCCCAAAAGGAAAGTTCCTTGCGAGGAATACAACAACAGTGCGAGAGTGATTTCATACTCAAATCCTCTCAGGCCTGTGAGAAAGGTGAAGGAACAGATAAAGGGAAAGGTGGTGAAATTATCAGGGAAGCCAACCCATCATGGAGCCTTGAGTTCATAACTCTCTACGACGAGTCCGGTTTGAGCTTCCTTAAGGGATATACTAATTCAGAAGGTGATCAAGTTACGGCTATGATTGAAGATATTCATGACCAGGAGGTGACCTCTATCACAAGCCTCGAAGGCAACATAACCACGGATGACTGGACTATCAGGCCTTAGCTAGGCAGGAGGACGTAGATCCAGAGGATTGCGAGTTCCAGAGGATGTTATGCCTTTTATTTTCCATGATCGAAAGACCAAAACAAAATCAAAAAATTAAAAAATCAAAAGATCAAAAAAAATCAAAAAATCGAACCATTCAGGCAAAACATGAACTACGAAAGACCTGATCTCCCTCAACCCGGGAGTACGTAGGCAGCCATTCACGGCATGGTCAAACCAAAAAAAAATTTCAAAAACCCATCAAACTAAACTCAAACTCAAAAGAGACACTTCTCAAACCTTTCACACAAAACTTGAACTACGAATGACCTGATCTTCTTCAGCCCGGGAGTACGTAGGCAGCCATTCATGGTGAGGTTTGATCATCAAAGGAAAATAAAAAAACCCAATAAGAAACCAGTTCCAAGAGACCAAAACCCTATAAAATTCAAAAGATATCAAGTCTCCCTGGTCAACAGGCCCTGCCGAGGAAAAATAAAGCTAGTCTATGGATCCAATGATAGACGAGATAGCAGTGCCAACATGGCATCCCTCTCTGAAGACGGAGGAGCCGCTGCAAGCTCATGACCCTTGGTCTCTATACGAGCAAGAACATCCACAGCCATCGGTATGGTGCTACTGTGACCATCTATAAAAGCACTCATCTCTCCCAGCAGGCTTTTTGTATACGATCTGAGTGCAGTGTTGTCTGTAATTAAGACATCCTGATTATCTATGGCCTCGTCCCTCTCAGCATAAGCAGCATCCCGGGTAACTGGTGCCTCCTCAATCTCCTCAAAAGCTGAATCACGAGTAGATCAAGCCTCATCTTTATTCTCCAGACCTGCATCTCGGGTAGATCGGGTCTCGTCTCTTTCAACAAATGATGCATCTCGGGTGGCTCAAGCCTTGTCCCTATCAGCGAAAGCCGTATCTCTACTAGAATTGGCCGTCAACATCAGTGCCCTAGCCAGATCCCTCTCAAAATTCATCCGAGCTAGTGAATCAACAATACCTGGATCTGTCCCAGCAGGAATGCTCGGATGGTCACTAACTAAAGCTGTTGTCAAACCAGTGAACAAACCATCCTCCGCGGGAGAATTGGGATCCTCCATGGGCTCCTCCTCATCAGAATCAATGCTCAGAGCTGACTGGATAACCGCAGCCAATGCAATATCTGCCTCCAACCATGCAGAATAATCTGGAGAATGATTTGGATGGCTAGTAGAAAAATCAGTCCTCTCCCTACAAGTCCAACAATCATAAATACTGGTAAGGTCAGTGGATGAAAAAGACGAAGCTGATATTCACAGATCCATAGCCCCCTCAAAGTGGTGAATGCTATGAAATTGATCAAGCTAGCCTATGACTACAAGTGGATGATATGTGGTCACCCCTCTCAAACCCGCTAGGGGCAAATAATCCATGCCGACTGTATGAGTGATGAAGCTGTAAGAGGAAATCAGCCCTGAGCATGGCAAGATCAAAAAGGGATGCTCGATCCCTGATAAAAAGGTCGACCATGATGCCGCATCTGAAGACTACGTTAGCCGAAAGGAGTAAGACATGGCTATCTCATGGGTAAAGCAATACCCATGACGTCGAAAAGTGCCAATATGGCTCAAATGCATCATGAACCACACATACAGCAGAACGATGCTGCCTCTAAAAAATCCCCCTGGATGGGTACTACGAAAAGTAGTCGACCTCAAAGTCTCGACTAATACCATCGACAGACTGGTACAACCCTGTTCGAGGGCACGAACCACTACCAACAAGCCAGTATCTAAGTGTTCCATATACAGGAGCATGTACAGATAAGCAATGATGCACATCAACAGCACATCCACTCGTGCAAACTGCCACTCATCTGTCAGAATAATAAAATCCCCAGAGAATCGTTCGTAGCTGTCCAACCTACCAAATCGATCAATCAAAGAGTCCATAGGCACTACATATCCGGCAGTAATCTCCTCAGTGACGACTCTGCGTCTCAAACCAGTCATAGTCATGAACGGTCGTCTCATATCACCAATGGCTTTCCTGGCACATGGCAGATCTAACGCCCAACCCATGATGTGCTCATACTCCTTCAGCATAGGAGTCAATTCATGAAGGCCAAACCTGAAAAGCCTACATCCAAGAAAGACACTCAATATCAATGAAACATATTGAGGGGACCCAACGACACCCCAATGTTGTTTTATCAAATCCAGAGCAAGTCTCGAAAGGAAGAGACATCTATACCTCAAGGCAACCAATCACAAGGATGAAATACCAATCATTATAGGATGCAACCTATTAGCAATTCATCACTCCTGATGTGAGAGAAGATTTGATCTCCTGTGACCCACAAAAGCATATGGGATACCGTCATGGCAAAGTCTATCTCATACCCGACGATATATTCCTCGAGCAAAAGGCCACGAATTAAACCTCACAGATCAAGCCAAATACTGTTAAAGCCATCACACCACCAACCAAGCTGAGCTCTTAGGTTCAATTCATTGGAGTCCGAAGGCATCTCGACATCAATCATCAAAGTTGAAACAACAACACAGCGATATATCAAGCATAAGCATCAGCAAGGACCTTCGAAGAGTTGACACCCTCAATCTAAAACCTTCATCAAGCTAGAAGAAAGGTCATCAAAGCCAATTGCTCCTACAAATCAAAAACAATGACTGGGGCATCCAAGCATTAAAGCCAAAATCCACCACCTGTTCTCCATGGGGGTCATGCAAAAAAAAACTTCTGCAATCTCGGCATCTTATCAGCCCCTCGGTCAAACATACAACCGAGCAATCATCCTAGATGACAAGCAAGACTGGGGCAAGTTCTAAGTCAACAACAACCCAATGTTATGACAGTTACGACAAGGATGGACCAATTTTGAATATTGTGACAATTCAACACTAGGGCATTTATCAACCATCCGATGAAACTGCACCAGTCGGCACCATCAGCATGGTCCATCATCATCCAAACTTCCATCATTGGCGATCCGGTATGATGAATCGATCTTTTCCAATCATAATTTTCTTAGAATACTGCGATCCACTGACAAGGTATAACTCTTTCATCTCTTTATGTGCTTTTAATTTCCAGTACATGCATTGGCAAGGGTATACATGTTAAGCGTAGATAAATCTTGCATTAGAATCTCAAAAAAAGAGGAAAAAAAGAAAAAGATTTTTGTTTAACTTGTTATGAATTAGATTAATTCAGATAAGCGTCCGTGGAGCAAGAATCACAAGAACGATTAGAGAATTAAGACTATTCAACCTTTTGAATAGGCATGACATCCTAGGTCAAAACGCTTTTTGGAATGAACTTGACCTCATATGCATGTCTGCACTTTGCGATCACCCTAACTCTTAGTTGTGGGGAATGAAACTATGGCGACAAAGATGACGATTAGTAGCCAGCCTAATGTCTCAAATCGTGGACTAGGTCACTCGAGTTATTAAGCCTGAGGGGTGTCTTTACACCCGGTATCCTAAAGCCATCTAGTTTGGGAGCCACCTGCCCAACGCTCGTTACATGCATAACTCAGTTCCTAAGAAAACGAGCATTACAAGAAGAAGAAGGAAAAACCTGAGCAGATTCGAATCGTGGCCTAGGTTACTCGAGTAATTAAGCCCGAGGGGTGTTTTTACACCTAGTGCCCTAAAGTTGTCTGTTTGGGAGTCACCAGCCCAACACTCGCTACACGGGTAATTTAGAGCCTAAGAAAATGAATCTTGTACAAGCACAGGAGAGGATCAAAAAGAGTAGTCCACCTGACTTGTCTCGAAGTGTAGCCTTTGTTACTCGAGCCAGTAAACCCTAAGGGGTTTAACACCAAGTGCCCTAAAGCCATCTAGTTTAGGAGTCATTGGTCCAAAACTCGTTACATGGGTAACTCTGAATAGCCTAAGAAAACGAGACAAAGTTAAGCGAGAAAAGCAAAAAATATTGCAAGAAAATGAGATCATCTGGAGTCATAGAAGAGAAACCCCTGCTAAAGGTTGCGTCACACATAGTGCACATGTCATATAATGTTAATTTTGTGAAGAGCAGTGTCTAGAGCGAAGATGAGGTGTCTCTGATGAAGGGAGATGAGTCTTTTGAATCTGATCCTACCCATGAAAAATGACCATGGACGCTTAAAAGTATTCTTGTGATTTCATAACTTGTCAAATAAAAATTTTGATTTCCTTAGAAAAAAATCATTTTCATGCTTAATTTCAAGATCTTTAGCTATAAGATAAGAGCTCGGTGAATAAAAGCATTCAATTTCATAAACTTTAATTTCAAATGCCTCATTCACAAGATCAGACTAATCCCTACGGCCTGAGCCATCAAGCTTTTGGCATATTTTTGTCATTTATCTCGTGCAGGATATGGCTCACTCTGGATGTGGTCAACAAAGAAAGTTTCTTCTGTGAACCCTAGTAAAAACCTGCTAAAGGGCTGGGGCATTACCGATTCTAAGAAATGGAAAGAAATCAAGGCGACATAAGTTGTCCCTCCACAAAAGGGAAAAGTTCTCAATAGATTCCTTAACTCAAAAAAAATAGACGCTCGACGAGAGAAGATCTAGCAAGTGAAATCTACACATCAAACATGTTAACAAGCGCTAAGTCCTCACAAGTCGAGGCCTCTACACCGAAGTTCAAATATGGGCAATAGAAGAACGGGCTACATCCTCCAGGACGTCAGCAACACCCGAGTCATAAGTCAAGCTAGCATTTAACCCAGCAAGGTCACAAGTAAAGAGCTTGCTCCTTTTCACACTCAATGATCAGCCGTTGGTACAACCCAGCGAAGCATCAAAAATAATCCGTTGACATTTAGCCGTTGAAGGTCACTTCAGCGAAGGTCAGATTGTTTGACACTATCAGCCATTGGCGCAACCCCAGCAAAACATCTGAAATGGTCCGATGGCAGAAACAGTATATCAATCCATCCCCACAGAGGACAGATGATGGAATATGTTATACAAATACTTAGAAGGGGATTTGAGAAGAATTCGGTGATGTAAGATGTTGAATACTACTTCAACGAATATGTTAGGATATCTCACTAGTAAATCCATCAGTGTCTGGACCACCAGGGGGACTAGTACTAGATCCAGATCAAGAAAAATAGCAGCCTCTGCGAGATCCTCACCAAAGACGATATATGAAAGGGGAACATCCAAATCTGCTCAGCGAATGACAAAAAGAGCCATCTAGGAGTTGAAGTTGCTATGCTTATCAAAATTCATGCATGAAAAAAAACTCCAAATTGCCTCAGAAAGGGTCAGGTATGGTTCTACGTCGATTTAATTAAGCATATGCATCAACCTAGGACAAGTTAAGATCTTATAGCATGTCTGGTCTGCACATGTGCAACAAGCGCTACATCAGCGCACATCTCCATTAAAAATTTAGGTATACATACCCAGTAGAGTTAAATATGCATACACATTTAATACATAAACTCGATGAAAAGTCTGCTACCGTTCGAGTAGGCATCGGAACAATCCAATGATCAACCATTGTCCCTACCATCAGGGTAGGCACTGTTGCAAACTACCGGTATAAGTTATTATCAGGATATGCATCGGGAGTTCCCACTGAGGTAACTCAGCAAAAGAGATATATCCCCAGTGAAAGAGCCTTCAGAAATGTATAACAACACCAGCCAAGAGAAAATCTGCCCCCTGATAGTATCGACAGATTAAGGAAACCATTGGTCTTAAAACCAAGGTAACAGCAAAGGCTATCATAAAGGACGTCATCCCCAGAAGAAATGTAGAAAACATTTTAATTTATCTTCATCAAACAAAGTATCAGATACATTAATAGAAATAAAACCAATGGAGTCAGCACCAGTATAGACATCAGCAGCAATGATGAAAGTCAACCATTGAAATCAGCCCCAACACAGACACCGGTCAAGGTAACCAATTTATGATGTAATTTGCGATGCGATATGCAATTTGCGATGCAATTTGCGATACGATATGCGAAGTGCGAAATACGATTTGCAAAAAATATTAAAATTCATTGCATTGTAATTTGCATCATTAATATCTTGTCATTTTTCAAGTGTCTAGCAATCTTTATCCTGTTCATTCCATTGCATTACATAAACATGATAAAGAGGGGCATCTATAGACACTCAAAATTTTGTTTTCTTGTTACTAACCATGCAGGAGGTCAAAATCGTCTTCTCAGCCCCGGTTACCAATACCGGGATGTCAACTCAACCCCGATCACCAATATCGGGAAGTCAAACTCAGCCCCGGTCACCAATACCGGGATGTCAACTCAACCTCGATCACCAATATAGGGATGTCAAACTCAACCTCGGTCACCAATATCAGAATGTCAGCACAACCCCGGTCTCAATACAGGGCCGTCAAATCAACTCTGGTCTTAATATCGGGCCGTCAGCTCAACCCCGGTCTCAATAACGGGCCGTCAGTTCACCCCCGGTCTCAATATCGGGCCATCAGTTCAACTTCGATCTCAATACCGGGCCATCAGCTCAACCCCGGTTACAATATCGGGCCATCAATTTAACCCCGATCTCAATACCGGGCCATCAGGTCAACCCCGGTCTCAATATCGGGCCATCAATTCAATCCTGGTCTCAATACCGGGATATCAATTCAGCCCTGCTCGCAACCCAGAAGGTACAGTTAATCCCCGGTCACAACCGGGAGATCCAGTTCAGCCCCAGAGATAACCCTGGGAAGCCAATTTAACCTTCAGAGACAAACTTAAAGCATCACATCATCCCCGGAGTCAACCTTAGGAGGACCAAGTCAGCCTCAGAGACGACCATGAGGACAAACAGAATAGGATGGGATCCAAACCAAGGAAATAACCCCGGGAATCAGCCGAAGACCATGTCAGCACTAAACGCAACCCTAAGAAGGGCAAAATGGTCATTTTTCCAACTTGAAGCTGATTCGGTCAAACTCAAGCCAAATTGATCCCACCATGGTTAAAAAGAACCATAACGGTGATCCCGAGTAAAAACAGCGCAAGACAGCTCGACGGATAAACTGCAGGGAAACGAAGACCCGATTATGAACTCGTATTTTTGGACTTAAAAAGGGTTAAATCCTATGTCATTGCGACGCTCTTGGTGAGGGCTTTCTGAAAATATATAGCACGCCTAAAACGGACACTCCGATCAAAAGTTATGAAGTTTCGAACTTGACATCGCATTGCTCAACATGCAAGCACTTCGAGTCGATGGGTCCCGCCACGTGGACCCTGCCAAGTGGAGCCACGGGTAGACCCGCTGCTGCAGTGGGTAGAGCCACTTCCACCTGGTCTATATATAGAAGTGCACCCCCAGCTTATTTTTAAGTTAGAAATCGTTCTGGAGCCCTTCCCATTTCGTTTCTCGACCAAACCTTTGTCTTCCAAGTCCAAATTTTTTTACTCTAACACGTAGATATACCCACATACTACCACATATCAAAAATCAACTGGTAGATTTTGACATTTAAGGCCTAAGTTTTGGCAAAAAGCCCGTATAGCAGTTCATTGTGAGTATTTTCATGATCAGCAAGTTTATGTTACTTCTTTACATTGTTTTTCACTTGCGTATCAAGTTTTGTTTTCTAAATATGCCCGGAACTTAGTTCTGTGGCCGTTTTTGTCAAAAACTAGTACATTTTTATACATAAACGCGTTTTTTGGCATTTTTACAACTCGGATTGACGATCCGTCAGCTCTAACAGCTTCAATGCACTAGCACCTTCGTTTTAAGCAACTTCGTCTGACTGGGTTATCTTCCCAGTCTGAGTTTGGCTTTTTTTGTATATATTTAATTGCATATATACTAACTTTTCAACTTTGTCAAGCCCGGATGTCAAATCTGCAGTAGGTTACTGCTTTTATATATAAATATGCATATATAAGCAGCCTTCACCACCACTAGGTTCTCTTCCCAGTCTTGGTTGACTACGTTTCTGTCTCTATTTATATATTTATATATTTCAATTTGGCCTGGATCATTCTGTGGCCTTTTTACTGCTTTTACATATAAATATGCATATATAAGCAGCCTTCACCACTACTGGGTTCTCTTCCTAGTCTTGGTTGACTACTTTTCTGTACATTTACATTCCAGTTCGGCCTGGATAATTCTGTGGCCTTTTTACTATTTTTATACATATCTGCAACATTCACCACACTGGGTTATCTTCCCAGTCTTGGTTGACTACTTTTCTGTCTATTTCAATTTCAGTCCGGGCACAGGCGTGAAAACCCATCGCCCTTTTTACTGTTTATATATATATATATATATATATATAGAGAGAGAGAGAGAGAGAGAGAGTCCGGATCAGGTCCAGGAGTCCGAACCTTCTTAAAATGCGGACTTTTTTTCTTTTCTTTTTTTTGGTTTTTTTTAAACAACTAATAAAAAATGTATAGTAATTTATGGAACTGGAAATATTTCATAATACAGCGTTTTGGGTGTATTTTGATACATATAACAAAACAGGTTGCACAGACTATACAGACCTGTATTGTTATATGTATCCAAATCAAACCCAAAACACTATATTATAAAATAATTCCAGTTCCATAAATTACTATACATTTTTTATTAGTTGTTTTAAAAAAAATCAAAAATATATATATATATATATATATATATATAGGGTCCGTATTTTATCAAGTCCGGGAGTCCGGACCTGATCCTTATACTATATATATATATATATATATATATATATATATATATTAATTCTAGTTCGGGCACCGGTGTGAAAATCCATCGCCCTTTACAGCTTATATATATATATATAATTCTATATATATATATATATATATATATATATATCCTGCTTTACTCGCTTTTATTAAATTGTTGCTTTAAATATTCATTCTATATGAATCGGCACTGACATATCTGCGGGCGAACTAGATTTATTTAAATCTCGCCAACTCTAGTATTCAAACGGTTCAAAATCGGTACAGACGGAATCGAAAAGCTAGAATGGCTGAGATTTATTTAAATCTAGCATTTTTTTAGTTTCAGTTACAAATGCAATCTCGCGGCCCTTAGATCGCTATCTAGTGGAAACGAGACGCTTCGGCCAGGTGCAAACCAGAATTTACTGAATGAATCCTCGGTTCTGGCGATATTTGAGATATATTTCTTTTTCTGTACAAATTTGAGCTGTGCAGGTTTATTGGCTACTCATATGTGAGCCTAGGAATCGTGGGATTCATGATCAAACTGATCAGAATCTGATTCCCACGATGGACAAACTCCACTTTACAGATGTACCCTGCCAGTTTTTCTGTAAAAAAATGTACATACAAAAGACCTTAAAACGGTTATCCGAATTTAAGGTCTCAACATAGTGAAAATATGGTTTGTCATGTCAGAGTCCCTCCGATGGCTATCATGCCCATGAGGAGACCGACACTTGTATATATATTGTGGTCGAGGATGCTTTGCAGCCCGACAATCACCATTTCAATTGTGCCTAAAGGCTGAAAGTAAATAAAACTGAAGTATCGATATGCTTCAATTCCTATGTTAGCTTAAGGGTTTGATATCCTGCTTTTCAAAACATCATTTTAAATCTTTTCAAAAAAAAAAGCTTTTGCAAATCAAATCAAACACTTTTACAAATCAAATCAAAGACTTTTTGCAAAAATCAAATCAAACCCTTCGTATATAGGTTTTACGATGCATAGACATGCTTTCTATCAAACATAGGCCCAATTTTCAAATAGCATTCACACACACATTTAAGTTTTTTTAAGGAAAATATTGAAAAGATGCGGTACCGTATTTACACGGGAGTTGTAGGGTGCAAAAGCTTTGTTTTCAAAGATCAAGTTTCAACAGTGTCCAGTAATTGGTCCTCTTTCAAACAAGACTCGGTTGAGTTGGTACAACCATTTTAAATCTACCAACTGGCAACTCTGTAAAACGTTCAATCGTCGACATAATACATATTGGCCTTTCCCTAAAAAATCCTTTAAAACCTTTTTTCGCAATAAAAAGAGTAAGGGTAGAGATAACTTAGGAAGAGAAAAAAATCTGGGTTGTGACCCAATTTTCCCGACGTCGACAGCGAGGTGTGAGAAGATTGCAGCAAAAGAGTGGTCATCGAGGAGAGAGAGTCGAATATAGAGTGAGATAATGAGAGAGTGGGGAGTTGTGAGGAGAGAGAGAGAGTTAGGAAAATAATGAGGTGCCTAAGGAGAAAGACGCTTAGGTTTTATAAGTAATTTCTGACAAAATTTTTGTTGGCATCAAGTCCGTCGAAAATAACGTATACTCGACGAAAATTCCCTCGGAAATAACTATAGTTCGCGAAATTAGGTTTCGCGATGGCGGGAAAGTTGGCGCCACATAGGGTTTTCTACTTCCGACGAAATTCCGTCAGAAATAGGATATTTTTTTGGGACTTATCTTCAACGGATTATTTCGTTGGAAATATGGTTATATCGACGGAATATAGTCCGTCGAGAATAATTCCGTAGAAATTAGCCTTTTTTTTCTTGTAGTCTATATTGATCCCCCCCCCCCCAACAGTCTTAACTTGGAATTTAGTATCAGTTGAGGCATACACAATGTATTCCCCATCCTCTTCTTTCCTACTTTCCAGTCTTTCTAAAGCATTAGGGAATAAACTGCCCCACCATTTTTTCCTCAATGTTATATTCCTCACTATTCTTATCATTAGAAATTCTCTGATATCTTCTAGCATTGACAAAATAGTCATTTCCCTAGCTTTGCTGATCAAACTATTGAAACTTTTATAAAGGTTATTGCAAACCAAGTCACACTTAGGATAGGGGATGAAATGACTTTTGGACCACTGATTTGGTGGTTTATCATTCAACTAGTTTGAATATTCTTGATCAGTATCCTTTAATATTTGCATGCATTGCTTAAATCTCCTAATATTAGTAGCCCTTGCACAGTTCCATAACAACTCCCAACTGCATAACCCTGTGTCCTGCATTACTAAAATTTAAGTGCATGTGTTGGAAGAAAAATCTAAACTCTGCATTAGGAATCACATCCTCAAAAGCTGCAAGTAACCCTTTTTGTTTGTCACTAATAAATGTCCACCCTGTCTCATTGACAATCTCCGCATCATCTCTCAACAACTCTAAAAACCATGTCCAACTATCTTTCTACTATAGCATATGCTACAGGATACATGTTATTGTTTGAATCAATCCTCACAGTTGTAAGAAGCACCCCACCATTTTCACTCTTTAAATGTGTCCCATCAACACCTATTATGGGCCTACAATATTTAAACCCCTCTTTCAATCCACCTTGACATATATAAATTCTCTTAAAAATTGGAGCACCATTTGCCAAACTCCCAGGTTCAGTCACAATTTTAGTTGTGGTGCCAGGATTTTTTCTTTGAACTCCAACCCATAATTCCAGAGTTTTGGATATTGTTCTAGCATAGAACCCTGAATCATCTTCATAACCCTCTGCCTAGCTCTAAGTGCTTAAGATACAAAAATCTTTAGCACTAAAGAATTCCAAACTAGGTCCACAAATGTTTTACAAGGCATATCAAGTTGTCTCTTAAACTCTTGCAAAAACCTTGTGGCTAACCAACTTGACTTAACATGTTTGTTCACAGGTTCCCTAACACATGTATGTATATTAGTAAACCTCTTTACCTGCAAAGTATTATCATTCTACATCTTCCTAGCTATAATCTTCTAAGGACATCCCTCTGCACACTTAAATCTTACCCTTAAAAACTCATTTTTAGCCAAATAAATTGATTCCCTACCAGTTTTGACTGCATAGTTTAAAACTACCTCTTTAAATACCTTATTATTGCTAAAAAGTATTCCCAATTTGAATATTGGATCATTCATATTTGTCTTTGGGTTAAACTCAGGCCAAACTGGTGTCTCATCTCCCCCAACCCTAAATCCTGGCATTTTATCAGACATTACATCACCCTCTAAATGTTCATTCATCCTAACTTGAGGTTCATGTTCATTATTATTTCTTTTAGGTTCTGTTGGTTCCATAGTTTTTGGGTTATTAACCTCAGACTCTTCTTCCACATTCTCTTCAAAAATCTAGTCATCATCCTCACAGGCACTATCATTGATTGACTCTGCAAAAGTTGAATCCTGACTATTTATGTCACTATCAGATGGTTCTGGTTGACTATAGTTAGCCTCATTCACAATTTCATCTTCATCAAAACTATCATAATCTCCATCTAAATTTATCTCAACCCGACTCCCCATTTAGGAAAAGGAGGAGCAACTAACAGAGTCTCCATATGAACAAAGATGATTGTTACTTGTCTATAAATGGGCAAATAAGGACATATGCTCTTAATGTCATCATCAATTATGATTTCCCTTAAACCCCTCCCGTCACACCAATGATGAAAGGTTAATGCTCCATGAAAACCCATTTCCATATCCATATCCCCCAAGTCTGACATAGTTATAAAGTCTATTCTACTAAAGTCTACATATTCATGTACCCCACCCACCTACATATCCATTGTCTTTAAATTCCCCCCAATAACACATTTTCACAGTAAATAAAGCCTTCAAAGGATCAGCATTGGCATGAAATGCAAGCACAAAAGAGTGCAATTTTTTTTAAATAGATGATTAGAACACAACAAAGTGGGACCATACGGATACACAAATAAAAACAAACATTGTGTATAAATAACAAAGCTTTATACAAAGTGAACAAAGGCAGAGGGTCCACCATTAACTATATTATATATATATATATATATATATATGTGTGTGTGTGTGTGTGTGTGTGTGTGTGTAAACAACAAAGAAGCATCATTTTTCACCATCAATCAATAATTGCAAGATTCCATCAACAAACATTAAACCATACAAACATATATTTAAGTATATTACCCCAATATTATGGCATGTCTTGGCCGACAGGTCTCAAACTCCATTTGTGAGACTCCATTTTCGAAATCAGAAGTGTATCTATACCCGATCGTTTTAAATCTTTGTAAAACATCTATACCCGATCGTTTTCAATATTTGTAGAACCCTAGATTGCTTTGGAAAATTTCCTAAAAGCCTCAATGTTGCTCCTCACTCTTTTTGAAGATGCAAGTAAATGCATAATCTGATTGTGATTATATATATATATATATATATATATATATATGTATAAAATAAAATATACTTATCGAACTGTATTCAATTCGTAGGATATAGATAATTTGTAGACACGTGTTTATCTCCGATAATAAAATTAGGGGATCAGGCCAAAAGGAACACAATTTGTGTTTTTAAATAATTCGCGGTATTGATTGAAGATTCTCAAACTTTGAGTATGAAATTAATTTTTGGCCAAATTTGGGGGATAGTTTTATCATTTGCCCTTAAAAAATCAATATGAATCTTATATTTTAGAGAGGATATATTATATGCTTATTGATAGCAAAGTGTCAAACCTAGTGTTTTTTTCTTTGCCTTTTTGGCATCTCTTTCAACCAGATTTGCCTTTTGATTTTCTTGATTTCGAATTGGATATGGAGCAAGCATCTTGGTGTAAGAGGATTTGAACAAACTAAAACCTTTATTTTGTGGCCATAACTGAAAAATGGAATAATTTTTATGCTTGTAAGAGTTATTCCCCACATTTTTGTGACAAATTTGTGGCTACAGAAGAACCACAAAAGTTGATGAAGTGCATGTAATAGCTAAGCTAATTGCTACTCTCTCTTTTTTTGGTATCATTAAAGCATTACATCATCATTTCATCATTGCACTATTACATTTATGAGGGATAGGATTTGAACCCTGCTTATGCAGTGGTGGTTGGCCAGCACAACTACTAGGTCAACACTTCATCCCAAGTAATTAGGATCCGGTTATCATGAAATTAACTTCATGGTAAGTTGGTCAATTAATCAATACAGTGCTGACACGCAGAGAGAGATCACCTCCCGGCCAGTGTGTCGACACTATATTGGTCAATTGATCAAAGTTAATTTCATGCTAACCACTCCCAAGTAATTGCTACTTGTATACTTTTGAGTTATGCTATGTATTGTAAGAGTTTTTGTGATATCCTGAACTCTCGTGAATTGAGTGAATATGTAATACGGAACTAGTAGAATGATTGTGGTTTACGATGATCCTTAGAAAAAAAGAAATTGATGAGAAAAGAATGAATAATACTTAAAAATATAAACGAATTCAAATAAAGATTATGAAATAAAACCTATAAAGAAGTAATTAAGGAAATAAATGAAATAAGCGATACGTTGAAATTGTTCAACGATAAGGTTGCAAAGGAGAATAGACATAAATCGAGTAAGAGGGGTTGGTATTTGTGATTTTGAGGTCGGAATCCTTATAAGAGGGGAAGGATGTGAAGACCTGGATTTTCAAACAATATTAAAATAAGAATTTAATATATAAAATTCTTATTGTGGAATGTAATGGGTTTAAATGTGTGTGTGTGTATATATATATATATATATATATATATATATATGTGTGTGTGTGTGTGTGTGTATGTGTGTTATGCATATATTTATATAATTTATGCTGAGAAGATTTAATATGTATGTGAAATATATACATAGGTTTGGAAATTAAGATTTAATAGTGGAACTAATTATTAAATTAGTCAGTTGAGTTTAATACGAAAAGGAATATGGAGGCTAAGGAAATTGACTAAATAATATTAGTTAATTTGAATTAAGTCGAAAATTATATTATGAAATAATAGAATTTGAGTTTTGAAGTCAACGGAGTTATTATGAATTAAACTTCATAAATGATGTGATTGATTCACTATTTTAATTAAGTGAATTAATGTAAGTAATTTTATTATTATTATTTTAATTTAAAGGAGCGAGTTAATTAACTCATCATTTTTATATAGTACATACAAATGTAATGTATGTATAAGATGACCTAATATATTATATTATGCCAAACAAATATAATTTTATCATAGAATAAGGTGATTGGCCTATTATATGAGTATTGGTGTTAAGATTAGTAAATATAATTAATATTTAATTTGAGGTGAAAGGTAGACGTTAAATAAATTGTTTAAGAACAATTTATAGTCTGAAGTAAGAAAATCTAATTATGAAGCTTAATTAAGTTATTTAAATAGTCAATGAGATAATATTAATAATTAATTTGTTCCATTACAAGAATTTATTTTAAAATTATAAATTTAATTTCATAATTCATAAAGTAATTTTATACATACTAAGATGTATAATTATCCAATTTTAGTTAATAACTGGATTTGAACTGGCTAAATGATTTAGCAGAGAAAGTAAAAATGTGTTAGCCAATTAAAAATAAAGGAGTTATATTTGGACCAAGTAGAGAGAGGGAGAATAAAACGTGCAGAAATCAGGCATTGAGAAGCTTAATTGCTCAGACCTTATACCTTCCCAAACGCTTAGTAACTTACACTTTATTTTTCATCAGTTCACTTTTCATACCCATTTGTGAATGAAAAGAAAACAGAGAGAAAATGAGAACGTGATGGGTTTTCAGTGAGAATTTGAAGAAGCTGAATAGAAGAAATGATTGGTACTGAATTAGAAATTGAAGAAAAAGGATTATAGCTGGATTAGAAATTGAAGAAGAAGAATTTAGTTTGAAGTGAAAGGAGAAGGATTGAAGATTAAATAATCAACTTAGTTCAAAAGATAATATGAATTCTCTAACTAAAGTTCTGATAGTTAGAATTTAATATCTGGGATTCGGTAAAGCAATAAAATCTGGGTTGGGTGTGGTGAGAATGTTATAATATATGAATTTCTAAAGCTTTTCACATGAATTGTATGATTAATGGTCTAAAAAGAAGTAATTCTCTAATATTATGAGAAATAAAAAGAAGAAGGTAATACAAACCCTTAGTTTTAATTGATTTATGGTGTCCTTTGTCTATGATCAAGATGGGAAGTTGGAAAGAAGAATAAAAAGCTTTAAAAGCTTTCTTTCTGGGTTTGCAAATAATAGACCAGAGCATAGTAGATTCCGAAGTGGCGCGCCCGCGCCACTTCCAAGGCTAAATACCAGCGTGGTCGTACTGGTCTGCAATTGGCTCAAGATGAGTTTTGTGTAATTTGAGCTATAAGGCATGTGTATTAGAGTCTACTATACTGTAAAATATACCTGATAGGATGTTCATAATAGCTTTGCATAAAATGAGTTACCATAACTTGGTTAATATAAGGTTTCAAATGAAAACTAAATGGAGTTTTGAAAAAGAAGCTTATGAGTCTATCGTGGGTTACTGTTTTTAAACTTTAGATTTAACCTAAGATATGATGGGTATGAGTATCTAGAATGGTATTTGGTATAGTCAAGAAAGCTATTTAAATTAGTTAAGTCTAGGTTACATAAAAATTTTAAAATGAAACTATATGGTTTTGAAACTAACTCTGACGCAAGCAATGTGGGTATCAAAGCTAACGGAAACATCCTTTTTATGCACTATATGGGTTGTTAAATAAGCGTAATATACTATCATATGAACATGGAAATAAAAATCTCAAGTTTGGGTTGAACAGGGAGTAGCGCGGCTGATGTAATAAAAATATATAACTGCAAGTGCACAGTGTCAAGTTGAAGAACTTGCAAGTACAGGTTGAACCCACAGAGACTAGATTAATTTTAATTATCCTTAATATCTATTTTTGGCTAATTAGAAATAAAGATTGAGAATTGATTAACTATAATATGAAAACTAATAATGAGGAAGCAATCTAGGAATCCGAATTCATTAAATATTAAACATAATAAGTAATTCAATCTCTTCTATTTTATAACTTAACTATGATTATAATCTCCATTCTCTTTAATTTAGTAATTTTACAATTAACGTGGGCAAGCATAGACTATGAAAATTTAGAATTAACTATAACCCATCAAAACTTTTTCGAGCAAGCATGGATTATGAAAAACTTATATCTTAACAATAATCTATCAAAACCTCTTAATTAATTTAAAATCACATAAGAACTATAAAACGAAGGTATTTCAATAAAGAAACCTGAAGGCGAAACCAATTAAACATAGAAGCATAATTAATAGAAGAGATAAAAAAATATTATCATGAATAATTATTTAATTTCATCTTCATCCTAGATATAAAAAATTAACTAGACATTAAAAATAAAATAACAAACTAAAATAAAGAAGAAGAAGAAGAAGATTAAAATAAATAAGAAAACTCCATTTAATTAACGATCATCCAACGAGCGTACAATAAAGAAGTAATTTAATCTACTCCTACTCCTAACCTAAACTAATATAATACCTAATACCTCTTCTCTCTAAAACAAGAGACCTATTTATAGGAAAAATAAATGTGTGCCCTAATTTAGATACATTGAACTTGGTCCCTTTTGTTCCCTTTTATCCTCTTCTTTACTTCTTGAATTCAATCTCTATATGACAATCCTCCAAGAGTCCTTATCCATATTTAAAAGTTGGATATAATTCCTTTATTTGCCCCCCAAGAAAAATAAATGTTATTTCCTACAAAACAAAATAAAATGTATTAGTTAAATAAAATAAGCATATAAAATAATGAATATTGGACTATTAAAATATATTAATTATGTGTCTATCAAATACCCCTATACCTAGCTTTTGCTTGTCCTCGAGTAAAATAAAAATAAAACAAAAATTATACTATCCCATTTTCGTAAAAAAACACGATTGCATTTAGCATGTGCAACATGTCTTTAAACCCCAAGGTTACCCCAAGTGGACGAGTTGTGTCTCGTGAGGGTTTGCAGTGAATATATCCACAAAATTCAAAAATATTTTTAAGTTCGACATGTCCTGAAATTGAAATAAAACTTCTAAATATCTATGGGTATTATACAGAAGAAAGATTAAATTCAAAATCACTTTCACCTAATTAAAAATATTCAATCTTCATTCTAAACACCATCTTTCATTAAATTAATTCCATGTGATGCATGCATGTGTATGTGCTGTAACTCTTAGTAGGGATTTTTATAATGAAAATCAATCAAACTCATTTTTCTTTTTCTTTTTCCTTTTTTTCAATTATTTTTTGAATTTTTTTTCTTGACTTGTGCAATAACTTTTTTTCTTAGGCTTTTTAGAATTACCCATATATCGAGCGTTCGACCAATGACTCTCAAACTAGTTAATTTTAGACACTAGGTGTAAAGACATCCCTAAGGGCTTAATAACTCGAGTAACAAAGGCCACAAAAATAGACTGGTTAAGCTGCTTATATCAATCACACTTTTCAGCGTGAGTATCGATGCTTCCTAAGGCTTGGATACCAGTTATTTCGTTCAACGGACATTGAAGCAGTTATTTATTTTATTTTCCAACTTTTTTTCAATTTTTATCTTGAATTTTCTCGAATCATAATTTATATCCACAACAAAGAGTTAATGCAAATGTGTAGTGCAAAAATGCTTTTGAAATCAATTTTATTCTAGATGGTATTTCAAACTAAGATTTCGTACTTTATCAAAGATTCAAGAGTTCTAAATCTTTCAATCTTACTCATGAGTTTTTACTCCACAGACATTTATTAGAATTAATTCAATCCATAAAAATACAAACTAAGTCTTTTGTTTGCCTAAATACGTAATAGCAAAACACGCATGTATACGCGATCGAATAGCAGTAGAGTAGCAAATAGAGTATCGTTTCCCACAAAGAATTATATGAAATAACTATCACCTACTAACTTTATATTAAACCAATTTTATTAAACAAATCGATACGTGATGTGAATTTATGAAAATCTACGTAAATTAACTAAGTAAAACTATCTACCAAGAACTGGATTCAGATTTAAAAAACTTAGGATCGCAACTTCCCTTGATGATTCACTTTAAGGTCAATATTTCCTGTTGAATTAAATCAGTTAACATGGATTGTTGATCAAGAACTCATAAGTATCTATAAGCATCTTTCAATGAACCTATAGACATATTCCCTTAATTCCAATAAAAATTAGAATTAGTAGAAACACTCTAGTTAATCAATTTACTATATTTCTATGCAAATTGAAATTAACAAGAATTTGTAGCTCAAGTTCTCAATTAGATCACATAAGGCATATATGTATATCTCTATCCTATATACAAATTACAAGTTCCAACATATGCAGAAATTATAATCTTATGTTATTATCTCTGGATCTTAACCCATCTTCCATTTATCAATTTCATATGAGTTTATCTCACTAATTATTGGCCAAGCAATTAAATAATTATGCTCAAGATATAATAGATACCCCAGTAGTAACCAATAATAATCAACATAAAATATATTACTCAAAACTACTCATCAAGTTCCATTGCAATCCTATATAGAAGTTTAGTTCATAATGAATAAGAAAAACATCATCCGAATAAATAATCCAAACATCCCAGATAATTACAAAGTCTAAGAATTTAAAGAAGAGTAGAAGAAACTTGTCAGATTGCTCCTAATTCTCCTTTTGATATTTAGCCTCTGAAATCTCCTTCATGTTTCCTTTGATGTTCTCTGTGCAAATTGTCTTCCGAAATTCAATGATCCGTGTTTTCTGAAGTCTTCTCCTATTTGTATTGGTCCAAACGCTCATCCCGATTCGTCTTTGACTTCAGAATCCACTTAGCAGCAAAACAAGTCATCTTTGGGTGTGGCCTAGCGAACTAGGCGCTAGGTTTAGTGCATTCCAAGCGCACTAGGCGCTAGACAAGGACCAAGTAATTATGAAAATGCCACTAAGCTCCAATTTTAATGATTTTTAATTCTTTTCTTCTCCCAAATAACCAATTTGTCCCTCTAGCTCCATCCTACAAAAAATAAATACAAAATACAATAAAAAGATACTAAAAATACTCAAAGATAACAATAATTAAGGTTAACAATACTAGATTCGTAGGTATAAAATCCATTCATCAAATACCCCCAAACTTAATCAATTGATTGTCCCCAAGCGATGCCTTAATGCAAATACAACCTATCTATATGCATACGAATCCAGCCATCAGTTAGTATGAAATTATACAAATATGCCTCAGAGGTATCAACAATAGATTCAAATAATAAATCCAAGCAAGACAATTCAATAACTCATATCAATCCATAAATCAAAGCCTGTTATAACTGATGTAGTGTGTGTGTGTTTAGCAACCATAAAAATCAAGTTGAGTTCAAATACATTGTATAATATACTTCTTAGAGGGAAAATACAGTTCCTAACTCAAGAATCTCTGTAACAAGTTTAAGTTTTCGCTAAAACTTTCACAATCACCAAGTTCGGAGTCAATACAGGATTTATTTCTTCTTTTATTCACTTACGAGGGCATTTTTTTTTCTTTTTTTTTGTGTTTACACTTGACTGTGCAATGTCTAGTTCTCTTAGGCTTTTTAATGTTACCCATGTAGCGAGCTTTCGACCAACGACTCCCAAACCAGACGGCTTTAGGGGCGCTGGGTGTAAAGACATCCCCTAGGTCTTACTTACTCAAGTAACAAAGGCCACATAACTAAACTAGTCAACGTGTTTATTCATATGTGTGTGTATATATATATATATATATATATATATATTTATGCATTTTTCAATTTTTTTTTTCAATTTAAATCCCATATTTCCCCCCAAACTTGACTTTCTGCGACATCCTAGCTTTAACCACAAGTTTTCCGATTTTCCTTCATTAAGACGAAGATTTCCCCCAAGAAGACAATTATAAGATCATTTAAACTAAGCTAATCAAGATGGTCAACCTAACGTGCTATCTAGTTACATCAATTTTAAGCACGATAAAATTTACATAATGATATGAAACTCTATCCATGTCTCAGTTGTCAATATTGTTAAACCATATATATAATCCCAATCTCATCATTGGCTAAGTTAGCTTCAACTAACGCACATGCTTGGATTCATGCAATATGAACTAACTAAATGCAAAACCAAATTTTTATTTTTTTGAATGACAACTACCTACAAAATTACAAGACGAATGAGTTATACTAAATGAATGCAAATACGAAATGAATGCAACTACATGAATGCAATGTAACTAGAGGAATGCACCCCCAAACTTAAATATGCAATGTCCTCATTGTATAAAAATTAAAAAGTTAGGCACTAAGAACTTCCCTGAGAGATCGAGGAATTGCTCTTCATCGGCATCATCTACTTCTTATTCATTAGCAGCATCCTCAGGAGCTAAGTTAGTCGGGGGGTACACAGACAAGGGTGGAGGTGGTGGGAACTGGTATGGAGCGCCTACGGGATTCATGCGGTTGAACATCTCTATTAATGATACATTACAGTTCAAATTGTAAGAATATATCTCCGTTTGTCACTGAGCCAGTCTATAATGCTGTTTATCCATCCGGTCAAAAACCTACCGAATTTGTGTTGCCACCAAGTCAATTCACCTGGTATAATGTCTCAAGACCCGACGAATGTCCTCAGCAGTCGTAGTTGGGTTCTCATTTGGCTACTCAACCGGCTCTATAATGAAGCCTAGTCCTACCGAGTGTGATTCGGCCCCGGCCCATACCTTGTATCTAGCTATTACTTTGTGATCAATTGGGGGTAAAGGCATCAAAACTTCTTCCTTATCATTCCATTGAACCCCTGCTTGCCGACACAATAATGTAATTAAAGAAGGGTGAGGTAAACCCCATGTAGTTTCTGGCTGAATTCCATTCAATATAGATTCATGGATCACCTCCCCAATATCAACTAATTTATCCTTTGCAATACAAAACAAGAAGGCAGCCCTTTGACTAATTACGTCGCTCATATATCGACATGGTATTAACTGAGCACATATGAAGGTGTTCCAAGCTTTACCATATTGGCTTAGCTTTAATGTAGGGAAATGGCGTGCTTCTTGCTGATCTGTTAATTTCTATTCCGCCTCTGGTTCACATAGGGCTATAATCACCTCACTGTAATCCAAATCATGCTCCATATATTGCTGATAATCACTGCTTATGATCTTGGACAACCCATAATGTGCATTGATTGCTTTTCATCCCATGTTCACTGCTCGTCCTCGAACCATAACATTGTTGACGTCAACCTCAATTGCATTAGCATATTATTCTCTGACAATCCTAACCACCGCCAGCGCGGGTTGAGCAGTAAAAGCTAACCAATTTCAGCTTGATATCATTAAAGCAAGTTCTCCATCTTGAGCTTCCAGGAGCAATCCCCGCTCGGGTATTAAAGGTTTTCCAGCTAGCCAGTTTTTGTAATGTTCAGATGCTTCATAACTTTGGAACCGCTTTTTATCAAATTTCCCTATAGCTCTCTCTCCTCAAATCCTTGCCCAATAACAGTCTTTAAACCCAAAGAAGCCAAAAAATGTCTTTGTGACCTAATATTAAACAGTTGGAGTGCAATGTGATGAATAATAGTTGAAAAGCTCTTCCCCCAAACTTATTTTGCCTCAAACCTATCAATTAACTACATACACTATCCTTTTGATGCAAAACAATGAACGAGTAAGAATTCCCAAGCCTAATTGATCCAACACAAACTCCATGGGTGCTCAAACAACAAGAAAAACAAACTTCTTCAACTTATTTATAAATTTGACCCCAAATAAGTAATTTTGCCTAATCAAAAGATGAATCTTTGCAAAACTTACTTGTGTCCTTGATGATGTTCTAATGGACATAGATGAACCAATTTGGATACTTGCTGCTTGAGATGTCAAATTCGTGTATGAGTTTGAGTAGACGTTTGGATTTGGTTGATTGCAATCCGTGTTTGTTGGGGGAGGGAGTTCGATTTGTTTTTTCAGTTGGATAGGATATTGGGTCTTAGAGTTTGGATTAGGAGAGAAGATATTAAGATGTCGTGGGTTAGAGAGGTTGAAGGAGTGACTTAGGTTTGGAATAGGAGAAAATTAGAGAATTGAAGTTGGGTTTGAAGTTGCCAATTTTTTTTTCTTTATGCACTGCCCAGCGCACTAGGCGCTAGAGTTTATTCATGTTGGGCGCATCAGGCGCTGCCAGGCAGGAAGTTGGCTGGCACTGGGGCGGATTAGGCGCACTAAGCTCTGGATTTGTGAGTGTGGGGCACTTCAGGCGCTAGCATGGCAAGGGGTTGGGGCTTCTTAGGGCTGTGGAGTGCATCAGGAGCTAGGTATCGGCTTGTTGGAGCGCCTGAATTACGGTCAGGCAAAGAAATGGCATGAGCCAAGCGCTCAAGGCGTTGAGTGTTAGTCATGCCAAGCGCACTAGGCGCTGGCAGTCAGGGAGCAAAGAATTTTGGCTGGCTTGGCTGTTGCTTCATTTCTCTAGCATATTGTTTCTGCAATGACATAACTTATATTAAACCTCAATTTTACAGAACAAATGAATACTAACTAAATTACTTAAACTAATCAACTCACTAAACTACAATTGATTAAAAAAAACAAATGATCTAAACTAAACTAATCTAAACTAAACTAACTATACAAATTGATTCACGAAATAATTAAAAATTTGAGGATTTGACAAATGGACAGTCTGAAGTTAAGCTCACCGGCGAGCTGAGCAGCCGCTCGCTCACTGGGGAGCGAGACCCCCGACTGGGTAGTCGTAGTGGTCATTAGTCGAACCCACCAAATATAAAACTCGTTTCCCATCCTGAAATCAATTACAGATCATGTTTAAGAACAGACGGGATGTAACTACTGAAATTAGTTCTATAAAACCCTAAGTTATTTAAATAAAAATTTAACTACTAAATAAACTAACAGTAAAGTAAAATAAAATAAATATAAAAATTCATGAGTTGCCTCCCAGTTAGCTCTTGGTTTATAGTCATCAGCCTGACTACTTCCATTTTTAGGGCAAATCGACAAGAGTGATGGAGGTCTTGTGTCGATCCACAGCACCCCCAGTAATGTTTCAACCTTTGGCCATTCACTTTGAACGATTCATCCTAGTTACGTCCTATCAGTTCAACGGCGCCATAAGGAAAGACTGCTTTGATTATGAATGGACCCGACCACCGTGATTTGAGTTTTCCCAAAAAAAGTTACAACCGGGAATTGTAGAGCAGCACGGTTTGCCCAGGTTCTAACTTTCTTTCAATAATTTTCTTGTCATGCCACCATTTGACCTTTTCCTTATATAGTTTTGCATTATCATAGGATTGAAGGATAAACTCCTCCATTTCATTGAGTTATAGCAGTCTTTTCTCTCTCGCTGCGTGCAAGTCAAAATTTAATTTTTGAATAGCCTAATACGCGTTGTGTTCTTGCTCCACGGGAAGATTATAAGCCTTCCCATATACCAATATATATGGTGACATCCCAATCAGTGTTTTATAAGCTGTCTGATATGCCCAAAGTGCATCGTCCAACTTGAGTGACCAATCTTTCCAATTTGGGTTCACCATCTTCTCCAAAATATGCTTCACCTCTCTATTCGATACTTCGGCTTGACCATTAGATTGGGGGTGATAAGACATGGCTATCTTGTGTGTGACTTTATAGTTTGCAAGCAATGCTGAGAAGTATTTGTTAAATGAGTACCTTTATCACTAATGATCGCTCGAGGTGTGCCAAATCTGGTGAATATATTCTTCTGAAGAAACTTGAGGACAACTTTAGAGTCATTGGTGGGTAATGCAGTAGCTTCAACCCACTTTGATAAATATTCCACTGCCACAAATATTTACTCGTTATTGAAGGACATAGGAAAGGGTCCTATGAAATCAATCCCCCACACATCAAATAGCTCTACTTCCAAGATAGTGCTGAGAGGCATCTCTTTGCGCTTGGAAATATTGCCCGTTCTTTGACAGTGGTCACATTATAGCACAAATTGATGGGCGTCTCTGAACAAGGTAGGCCAATACAACCCAGATTGAAGAACATTAGTTGTCGTACGGTCTCCCCCATAGTGCCCTCCGTATGGTGAGTCATGACAATGGTGCAAAATGTCATAAACTTCTTTTTGTGGGATGCACCTACTTATCATTTGATCGCCACATTGTTTGAACAAAAAGAGTTCATCCCACATGTACAGCACATCATGTAGAAATTTCTTTCGTTGTTGCCTTGTCAAATCCGAGGGAAATACGTTTGTCACAATGTAGTTGACGAAATCCGCATACCACGAAGCCTCAGATTTTACTGCAAACAATTGTTCGTCCGGAAAAGATTCATTGATCGCGGTGTTATCTTCTTCTCCTTTTGCACTGTTTTCCAATCTTGACAAGTGGTCCGCCACGTAATTCTCGGTGCCCTTCCTATCCCGAATTTCTAAGTCGAATTCTTGAAGCAACAAAATCCATCTAATCAACCTCGGCTTCGCATCCTTCTTCGAAATCAGGTATTTAATTACGGAATGGTCTGTGAACACCACTACTTTAGTTCCAATGAGGTATGAACGGAACTTGTCGAATGCATACACAACTTCTAAAAGCTCTTTTTCAGTCGTGGTGTAGTTCAATTGGGCATCCGTCAATGTCTTGCTAGTATAATATATGGCATTAAAGACTTTCTCCTTGCGTTGGCCCAGAACGGCGCCAACAACATAGTCACTATCGTCACACATGAGTTCAAATGGCAAAGTCCAATCAGGTGCAATAATAACTGGCGCTGTAATCAACCTCTTTTTCAGCACTTCAAATGCTTCAAGGCATGCTTCATCAAATTATTATGCACACAAACCAATCATGTTTGATGATAAAGCATATACTTTGTAACAATCTTATTCATTTATTAATAAAAGTTTTATTTAATTAAAGGTATTTATTTATCTACATGGTGTTATTTTTATAATATGTGATAAACCCATAGTTTTAAGCAATGCTTTTAGAATCATGATGATGATCATGTTAATGAGATCTAAATTCTTAGATAGCTTAAAAACTAAAATAGTTCCCAACTGATGGATTACTAAAAAGGAGATTAGTAAATCCGGATAGATTGGTACATATGTTGCTTGTTCATTGGATGAGGATGATTGATCTCATCATCATTTATGTGGAGACACTAAAGCAAGTATGTAGGTGCTTATTAGAGAATAAGTACACTGAACGTGACTCGCTAAAGAATACCTAATGGAGTTTTACTCGCTTGTCAATAGGAATTCCTAATGTGATAGTAGTACAAGTAATCCTTAGACTTGAGATCATCATAGTATCTTGTGTATAATGAATTACACTTTGACTTATTCCTTAAAACTCTTATGGTATATCAAAGGGTATGCTTGGGTGTAATAAGTTATATATGGAGATAATGAATGATCAATGAATAATCTACCGCTTCTAGTAAAAGAAGAGATATGTCATATGCGATTCAATAAATGACAACCCAAGAATCCTTGGCCAAGGTGGAATAAAATTAGAAAGGAGTTTCTAATTTGCATTATTTGGAGTTATGCATTTTGAAATCGAAATACATATAATTAAATAAAATAAGACTTGACAGTAATTTTAAGTCTTATATTTAATTGGGACATTGTATGGTGGAAGGATTGAATTGTACGGCAACTATTAACTCACATGTTCTTTTATGATTAATGTTCAAATCTATATTGTCTGAAAAGTCGTTGATCGCTAAGGAGGCTTATCCTTATTGTAGAATAAATGTTATTTATTTAAATGAATTATTAGTTTTATTTATTTATTTAAATAAGATTAGAATTGTTCTAATTGATTTATTTACAACCGGTTTAATATGGAGAACCTAAAGGGTCACACCATAAAAGGAAGAATATTTATTAAAGAAGCAAATGGCATAATCGTAATAATAAGTTAAGTATATTTAATTTAATCTATGGCGATAGAATAAATTAAATAGCTTAATATTTATTATTTAATATTTTAAAAATATTAAATATAAATTAATAAGAAGAGTCTTATTATTATTATTTTTATTATTATTATTATTATTTAATTTCTAAAGGAGTTTGAGAATTAATTAATAAGATAATCTCTCTCTCTCATATATATTCCTAATAAGATTAGGAGGCTAATTAATTAAAAGAGTTTAATTATTTTCAATATGATTGGGAAGCCTAATTAATTAAAAGAGTTTAATTAATTAATATAAAACCCTAATCCTAAATTGTTTAGGAGGGTTGCCTACATCTATAAATAAGAAAGTATTATTATGGAACAAGGTTAGACATTTTTAATTTCAAGAGTTGGGAAAGCACTCCTTTTCGAGAGAGAATGAAACTAGGGTTTAATCAAACACCCTTCTTCTTGAATTCTTATTCTTTCTTGGTGGATCACCTCTAAAGGCCAACACTTGGGTGGCTAACGTTGATCAAAGGAAGGAATCAACCCGGTGGATTCAAGTAGAACGCCAAAAAGGAATTGGAGTTGAACTCGTACCTGATGAATCTAGAATTTTCAAGGGTATGAATCTTAATCTCCATCTATTTCGTTTAATTAATAATTGTGCATAAAGGATGATCCGGGTATATGGTTTGTAAAATTTTAAAACTCTAATTTACCATGTTTCCGCTTATTTTATGCAATTTGATTGTATCCACAAATCTTACAAACCTAATAGTGGTATCAAAGCCAAACATTTATATAAGTTAATAATTTTTCAGATTTGATATGTATATTGATATGTGTTTAGAATAAATTTTTTGGGCATAATTATTGGCATAGAATTTTGTTTTTTTGGAGAAAAACTACACAATTTGCGAACTGAAAAAACTGTTTCTGGAGATTGGCGCCGCAACGTCGAAGCGCCAACTCCATATTTTTTACACTGATGACGTGGCGCCGCAGCGCCTGATGCTAGTTCACTAGCTGCGCCGCAGCGCCTCTCTCCAGAAAATAAAAATTAATTTTTTAATAATTTGATTTCTAATTAAAATAAAAGGTTTATTTCAATTAAAAATTAAATTCCATATTTTTCTAGTAATTCTAAATTTAAATAAATTAGTTTATTTTTATTTGGAATTGGATTAAAATAAAAATATTTATTTTAATTAAAATTTAATTTCATGTTAAGTAATTAGAGTTGGAATTGGATTCCATGATAACTAATTGGAGATGAAATTGAATTCCTTGTTTTCTAAAATAAAGGAGTTTATTTGTGATTAGGAAAGGGATTCCATGTTTCCTTAAATAAATGAGTTTATTTAGATATGAAATAGGATTTCATATTAATCAAAAAAGAAGGAGTTTATTTTGATAAGGAATTGGATTCCACATATTTTGTTCCACCCAAAAACGTTTTTAAAAGTTAAAATAAATGAGTTTATTTTGACTTGGAATTGGATTCCATATTAATTAAAATAAAGGAATTTGATTAAAAATAAAGGAGTTAATTTTTATTCAAAAATGGATAAATTAAAATAAAAGGTTTATTTTGATTTAAATTTGAATTAAAATAAAAGAGTTTATTTTAATTCAGAATTGAATTTTATGCTAACTAAAATTGCCCATTAAATCGATATCAATGTATATATTGAATGTTTATTATTCATGAGATGAATGTTTTATTTATTGATTTATATGTTGATGTGTATGATAATAAATAGAGTTGATTATGAACTATTGACCAATGTGATTGAATTTTATTTTAGTTGGATGCTTGAATGTATGGGTTTTATAAATGGGGTCTGCGTACCTCGTCTTCTCTAATTTTTCTTAATATAAATTCTATCTCCCTCCTATGTACTTCTCCTTGACTGTTGATCAAGGTTTCTATTTATAGTAAATAGTTTTTGTAATAGGAATAGTTAGAATTAAATTTTAAAGAATTGGAGACCAAGAAGCAAGGAGCGCGTGAAGACCCGTTTGTAATGGAGTCCGAGATTTAAATTTAATAGTTATATTTAAATTTAATTCTTGCACCCTAGGTTTGACCTTTTGGTTCACTTGATGGCTCTAGTGAACCAAACTAGAATAAAGTCCATAATCAATCCGGGTAGAATATAGTATTCTATATGTGCATGCTAGTATTATATATTATATTTTATGCAAACATGTTTCGCATGTTTTAATAAAATGACGCGTATTTATATATTTATATGTATGCGCGCTAAACAAGATGAGACTAATAATAACAAACCCCTCAAAGAAATTACTTTAAGTCTAAAGCATTCAAAACGTCGCCTTCTAGCATGATAAAATTAATAGAGCATTAAATATTTAATATGAGTTGTTGTACTATCCACAAGGCAAGTATTAAATATTTAAGATGTTAATTTATCACATTTGATGCTTATAAAAAAATTTGAACAATATTATTTTGTTGTGCCAACCACAAGGACAATATTTTTCTGTTTTTGAATATATGGAAGTGCTAGGTTGGACTTAACTCAGATAATTTTGATTCGGATGTGCTACCACTTGATCAAAATAATCTGAGAGGCAAAATAAAAAGAGTTACATGTTGATGTAATTGACAAAGAGTTGTCTACCTATTTTATAATATATGATTTGTTGTATCATCCACAAGGCTATATACATTTGAAATAGGATCCTTATTCTCACTAGCAAATTTTTAATTAGATTTTTCCGAACTATATAAGTGAGGGTAATATAGTTTGAAGAAAATAGTTGGAGATACCAATTTAAAATAATAACTAATTTATCTTGGTAATTAACAAAAGAATGTATGCTATAATATTGTTAATTACAAATTTATTTACAGAATTTTATAATGTCTAAATTACTATCACTGCGTAGCATATTAGATGTTATTTAACCGGACCGAATTAAATGGATTGGTTAAAGAATTTGAGAATAGTTCTCAAGGCTGAAAAGCTATCTTATGTTTTTAATACACATATCCCTGCAATGGTTGTAGACAATGCATCTGAGAAAGAGATTGCTATTTTTAGAAAGCAGCAAGATAATGCACAGTTGGCTCAATGCATCATGCTCGTATCTATGAGTAATAGCTTCAGCGTCAGCATAAAACTATGGATGCTCCTACTATATTCCTACACTTCAAAGAGTTGAATGGTGAGAAAAGTAGGACTAATGGATATCAGATATCTAATTAGAAGCTCTTCAAATCTAGAATGATCGATAGTACTACAGTAAAGACACATGTGCTTAAGATGATCAATCTGATTGAACAAATATGACAACTAGGTTTTGTCATGGATGAAAAATTGAGCCAAGATTTGATCTTGCACTCACTCCTGGACTCCTTCTTACAATTGTTGTGAATTTTTAGATGTACAAGCTAGATGTCAGCCTCGCTGATTTGCTTAAACATATTGAAAATTGTTTAGAGTCACTTTTCGACCAAGAAACACCAAGTCTTACTGATAGGGGCCAAAGGATCTTCTGAAAAGAAGAAAGATTCAAAGAAGGTAAATAGAAAGGCAAATACAAAGGATAATAAGAACAAAAACTGATATGGATAGCAAATGAGTTGGCTTCCACTACAATAAGCTTGGACGCTAGAATAGAAATTGTGAGAAGTATCTTGCAGAGGCTAACCAAAAGAAACTTAGTGAAGCTTCGGTTACAAATACAGTTTTATTCATAATTGAAATAAATCTTTTAGTAAGTAAATTTTCTACTTGGGTATTGAATACCGGCTATGATTCTCATAAATACAGATTTATGAAGGGACCAAACAGAAGTAGAAAGCTAAATAAATGAAGTCTTTTTGCGTGTGGGAATGGAGCAAAGGTTGGTCCATTAAATGCAGGAACTTATTGTTTAGCGCCGCCTACGGGCAAGTTCATTAGTTTCAATAATTAACTATTTACTAAGTGAATTTTACATACTTGACTTACATGAAAAATAATTTTAAATTGAACAAACTAGCAAAAAAAAAAGTTGATGATTATTCAAAGAGTTGAATATTTGTATTTGGTGAAATACAAGTCTGAATCATTTGAAAGGTTCAAAGAATTCAGAAGTAAAATTAATTGGCAAGGTATATTGATTCATCAATTGGATCGAGGAATAAATACTTGTGCAATAAGTTTTAAGATCATCTTAGATGATTTTCTTAAAATAGACGCTTCCTGATACACAATAATTGATTGGTGTATCTAAAAGGAAAAATAGTACATTGTTGGACATGGTGCGGTCCACAATGATTTTACCAACATTCCAATATCCTTCTAGGGTAATACCCTGAAAACGGCTGCATATCTACAAAATAAGGTAACCTCAAAATCCGTCCCCAAGACTTCATAAGAGTTATAGATAGGAAGGATTCCTAATCTTAAGTATATTAAGATAAAGGGTTGTCCAGCTTATTGTAGGGATTTCGGCACAAAAACGTAGCGGAAATTAAAATTTTTCGAAACCCTAAAACAGGATCCATGAGAAAATATATTAATTCAAAGGTTTAGAATTATTTTACCGATTATCCAAGCTTAAATGGACACGATGAAAGATCTGGAACAGCTTCGAATCTTCAACGCAATCCAAAGGAACTGCATCTCTATGGTATCCACACGAACGCCCCGCGAATCGTCACATGATTTGCAGCAAAGAGAACTGCGGTACTAGCCGCCAAGATCTGAATTTTGGAGCTTTTCTCTCTAGCCTCTCTCTAAGAGCGGCTAGGGTTTTGTTTATAATTGAATACCCTAAAACGGCTGATATATCATATATATAGCAGTTAAAGAAATTAACCAAAACCTAATCCAATTAGAAAAATAAAATTCGAATTATATATATTATATCTTAATTAAGTCTTACTTAATTAATATACATATATATACAAATTATCCTATTAATTTAAATACTATCAATCATATTGACATATTTAAATCCTTACAATTTAAATTAATTCTCTTTTAATTACGTTCTAAGTGTGTGACCCTATAGGTTATTATTATGTTGGCAATAATTTTAAAATCATATTATAAAATTATAAACAGTGAGCGGCATCTAATAATTCATCACTGCTACCCAAATAGTAATAAGATCGGTGATTCGATGCAACCTTTTCGTGACCAATGTTTCAATGTAATTTATTCCTTTTAACCTTGACATCCTAGATTAAACTCGAGTCATGGAATGTGTCATACTCTTTATAATTTAATCTGAGTTTTCTTGATCAAATAGTAGACTATATGAAACAAATCACTATTTGAGCATGGCCATGCATTTCATAGTCCTACTCAATCAAGAGGCCTATGGATATCACCCCTAATATATAGGAGGGTTAAATTCCATCTAGATCACTTATATTCCTCACACGATTCATGATGTACCCAATAATCACCTTTATTGTCCACCCTATTAAAGGTGACCTTTGATGATATCAAAGTACATAAATTTTCGTGTAGTAATATAGTGATTTCAGGTTGGAGGATCATTACATCATTGTCACTATGAGAATTGCTTATGACACTTTGCATAATGCTCCACGTAGAATTCTCATGGTGGGTCTGTTCAGTACATTGTTCTCTAACATGTACCTATGCATTGACTCAATGTCTCATATATTTATGACCAATGAAATTTGGCCATTAGTCAATCCACATACTAGTCTCAATGTATCATTATTGTCCCACTAACAATGACACTCGACTAGGGACATTTAAGAATAATGATACTAATTGTAATTATATGATCTCATGTTCAAGTCACATACTTGAAGCCATATAATTTGTATCACTATTCTAAGGACTTTTATTATGCTGGCATTTATATAACGCAGTAAATAAAACCATAATAAAATAATTCATTTATTCAATCAAATATAATATTAAAAATATTAAGCAATTACATCAAAGAATTGGCCTCTAGGGCATAAACTCTAACACTTATGTGAAAAGGTTTTAAAAGGATAAGTTTAGGACAAGATTTAATAAATACAGATTTGTGGGACATCCTAAAGTAAGTTTAAGGTAAATGTTCTATAATCCTACTTAGCAAAAGGTGTTTGTTGCAAAACACGCTTCCTTCTAAGATAAAGATGTTTATCATTGAAGGGCTATTGGGAGGATAATAGATCTTGAAGAAGTTCAAGAACCACAAATCACTATTAGTCAAAAGGAGGAACCTGTAGTAAGACCTATTGTACCACAACCGAATCATATATTTGGAATAGTACCGAAGATACCTGGGAGGTATGGATTCATCATAGATGATGATGATGAGGTACGCATCATAGAGGATGATGATCCAGTTATATACGATAAGGCTAAGAGTTGTAGACACTCAGAGAAATGGAAGATGACCATAAAATCCAAAATGGATTTTTGAAGAAATGCTCAAGACCATTCGGATTTTACTTGCGATTGCAGCTGATTACTAAATTTGGTAAATGGACGTGGAGAAGCCATTTCTCAAATATAAATTATTAGAGGAGAATGTATGTATGATACAGCCAAATGAATTTGTTTCAATGGTTAAAATAAATTATGTATATGAGCTACAACAATCCATTTATGGATTGAAGCAAGCTTCTCAAAGATGGAACATTCATAGAGGATGAAGATACCTGGGAGGTATGGATTCATCATAGATGATGATGATGAGGTACGCATCATAGAGGATGATGATCCAGTTATATACAATAAGGCTAAGAGTTGTAGACACTCAGAGAAATGGTAGATGACCATAAAATCCAAAATAGATTTTTGAAGAAATGCTCAAGACCATTCGAATTTTACTTGCGATTGCAGCTAATTACTAAATTTGGCAAATGGACGTGGAGACGCCATTTCTCAAATATAAATTATTAGAGGATAATGTATGTATAATACAGCCAGATGAATTTGTTTCAATGGTTAAAATAAATCATGTATATGAGCTACAACAATCCATTTATGGATTGAAGCAAGCTTCTCAAAGATGGAATATTCATTTTGATAAGACAATCAAAAGAGTTTGATTTTATCAAAAATGAGAATGAACCTGGTGTGTACAAAAGGATCAGTGGGAGCGCTGTGACATTCCTAGTATTATATGTTGATATACTACTGATAAGGAATGACATATCAGTGCAAAAATCAGAAAAGATAAAGTTGTTTAAACATTCCTTCATGAATAATTTGGGTAGAACATCCTAAATTAGGGATATAAATCTATATAGATAGATTTAAAAGGATGCTCGGCTTAACCCATTGAACGTATATTCATTTGATGCTAAAGGCGTTTAGCATGACAAACTCCAAGAGATATCTCATGATGATGAGCCATGGAGTGTATCTCTCTAAAATTGTCCTCAATAAAAGAGAGATCAAATGAGTTACTATCATGTATGCAATGAAATATACGAGACTTGATGTTGATCAGTCATATTCTAGAGAAGTTCACTACGAGACAGTGAAAAATATCTTAAAGTACTTAACCAGCACTAAAGATGTGAGCATAATTCATGGTGGGTCTGAATAAAACTAGAGGGCTAAAAGACTCAATTTTTTCGGACTGACCAAGACGACAACAAATCCACTTTAGGGTAAAGCGTTACCTTGAACGGTGGTGCAGTGAATTGGAAAGGTTCAAAACAGCAAAGAGTTACTGGTTTAGTGACAAAGACAAAGTATATAACTGTAAATGAAGCTGCAAGTTGATGTTTCGGATGAAAAGTTAATTATAGAACTAGGAATAGTTCCTAAGTCTCATCTTGGATCCAAACATGTGTTGCGGCACTTTTATTTGATTAAAGAAATCATTGAAAGAGGAGAAGTCACTATAGAGATAGTGAACTTTTAAAAATGACATTGCATATCCATTTACTGAAGCTAATCCAACAGCAGGATAATCGTCACTTAGAGAAGAAGGGTATGAGATACCATGGCGATTGGCTTTAGTGCAAGTGGGAGATTGAAAGTAGTATGCACACAAGCCAATCATGTTTGATGATAAAGTATATACTTTGTAACAATCTTATTCATTTATTAATAAAAGTATTATTTAATTAAAGGCATTTATTTTATCTATATGGTGCTATTTTTATAATATATGATAAATCCAGAGTTTTAAGCAATACTTTTAGAATCATGATGATGATCATGCTAATGAGAAAATTCTTAGATAGCTTAAAAACTAAAATAGTTCCCAATCGATAGATTACTAAAAAGGGGATTAGTAAATCTAGATAGATTGGTACATATGTTGCTTGCTCATTGGATGAGGATGATTGATCTCATGATCATTTATGTGGAGACACTAAAGTAAGTATGTAGTTGCTTATTGGAGAATAAGTACACTGAATGTGACTCGCTAAGAAATATCTAATGGAGTTTTACTCGCTTGTCAATAGAAATTCCTAATGTGATAGTAGTACAAGTAATCCTCAGACTTGAGATCATCATAGTATCTTGTGTATAATGAATTATAATTTGACTTATTCCTTAAGACCCTTAGGGTATATCAAAGGGTATGCTTGGGTGTAATAAGTTGTATATAGAGATAATGAATAATCAATAAAGAATCTACCGCTTCTAATAAAATAAGAGATATGTCCTATGTGATTCGATAAATGACAACCCAGGAATCCTTGGCCAATGTGGAATGAAATTAGAAAGGAGTTTCTAATTTGTATTATTTGGATTTGTGCATTTTGAAATCGAAATACATATAATTAAATAAAATAAGACTTGACAGTAATTTCATGTCTTATATTTAATTGGGACATTGTATGGTAGAAGGATTGAATTGTACGGTAACTATTAACTCACATGTTCTTTTATGATTAATGTTAAAATCTATAATATATAGAAAGTCGTTGATCGCTAAGGATGCTTATCCTTATTGTAGGATAAATGTTATTTATTTAAATGAATTATTAGTTTAATTTATTTATTTAAATAAAATTAGAATTGTTCTAATTGATTTATTCACAACCGGTTTAATATGGAGAACCTACAAGGTTACACCATAAAAGAAAGAATATTTATTAACGACGAAAATGGCATAATCGTAATAATAATTTAAGTATATTTAATTTAATCTATGGTGAAAGAATAAATTAAATAGCTTAATATTTATTATTTAATATTTTAAAAATATTAAATATAAATTAATAAGAGGAGTCTTATTATTATTATTATTATTATTTAATTCCTAAAGGAGTTTGGGAATTAATTAATAAGATACTCTCTCTCTCTCTCATATATATTCTTAATAAGATTAGGAATCTAATTAATAAAAAGAGTTTAATTATTTCCAATAGGATTGGGAAGCCTAATTATTTAAAAGAGTTTAATTAATTAATATAAAACCTTAATCCTAAATTATTTAAGAGAGTTGCCTACATCTATAAATAAGAAAGTCTTATTATGGAACAAGGTTAGACATTTTTAATTTCAAGAGTTGGGAGAGCACTCCTTTTCTAGAGAGAAGGAAACTAGGGTTTAGCCAAACAGCCTTCTTCTTGAATTCTTATTTTTTTTTGTGGATCACCTCTAAAGGCCAAACACTTGGGTGGCTAACATTGATCAAAGGAAGGAATTAACCCGGTGGATTCAAGTAGAACGCAAAAAGGATTTGGAGTTGAACTCGCACCTGAGGAAGCTAGAATATTCAAGGGTATGAATCTTAATCTACATCTATTTTGTTTAATTAATAATTGTGCATAAAGGATGATCCGAGTATATGGTTTGTAAAATTTTAAAACTCGGATTTACCACGCTTCCGCTTATTTTATGCAATTTGATTGTATACATGAATCTTACAAACCTAACACTTTTTCCAGCAAATTACATAGTGGCTTCGTGATCTTGGAAAAATCTTTGATGAACCGTCTATAAAAACCAGTATGGCCTAAGAAACTTCGAATACCTTTAACTGATGATGGAGGTGGGAGGTTCTCAATTTTCTCTATCTTTGCTTTGTCAACCTCAATTCCTTTTGGAGATACCTGATGTCCCAAAATAATTCCCTCTTGAACCATGAAGTGGCATTTCTCCCAATTCAACACTAGGTTCGTCTCCACACATTTTTGTAGCACCATCACCAAATTATTCAGACATAAGTCGAATGAATCCCCGAATATCGAGAAATTGTCCATGAATACTTCTAGGTAATACTCCACCATATCTGAGAAGATTGCCATCATACACCATTGAAAGGGCGTCAGTACATTACACAACCCAAATGACATTCTTCTAAAAGTAAAGGTTCCGTAGGGACATGTGAAGGTAGTCTTTTCCTGATCTTCAGGCGCAATGACAATTTGATTATACCCAGAATACCCGTCCAAAAGATAATAGTATGCATGCCCCGCCAAACGATCTAGCATCTGATCAATGAATGGTAGCGGGAAATGATCCTTACGAGTGGCTTTATTTAATTTCCTGTAATCCATGCATACCAGCCATCCGATCACTGTTCTAGTCGGGATTAACTCATTATTCTCATTTGTCACCGTGGTCATATCACCCTTTTTAGGAACACACTGTACTGGACTCAACCATGAGCTATCAGAAATTAGGTAGATGATCCCTGCATCAAGTCATTTGAGTATTTCCTTCTTGACCACTTCTTTCATGATCGGGTTTAGTCTCCGCTATTGTTCAACACTGGGTTTTCCATCCTTTTCCAAAAGAATCTTGTGCATGCAAGAGAAGGGCTAATTCCCTTGATATCCGCAATAGTCCATCCAATAGCGAATTTGTACTCCCGTAGAATCCTCAATAGCTTACTTTCCTATAATTCGTTAAGTGCAGCAGAAATAATAACAAGTAAAGTAGCTGAATTACCCAAATATGCATCCTGAGATGAGTGGGCAATGGTTTGAGTTCCAATGTCAGAGGTTCTTCCAATAATGTTTTTACACGAGCCTCTGAATTTGCAAGTCTTTTCAAAGGTTCAAACGGTATCTTAAATTTATGCATTCGTGGTGCCGCATCTAAGACTTACAGATACTCTGTTATTTCTGAATCTTCCGACTCCATGTCAATTATCAAAGCATTTTCTAGTGGATCAGAACCAAGTATTTCCAGCAATTCATCTTCGAGTGCTCCTTCCACTATGTCAACTCGAAAGATCTCTTCTGAATCCGAGGGAAACTTCATGGATTTAAAAACCTTGAAAGTTACCTCTTGGTCTTGAACCCTCATCATAAGCTCACCTTTTTGCACATTAATTAGGGTTCTACCCATAGCTAGGAATGGTCGTCCCAAAATGATAAGAATATCGCGGTCCTCTTTAAAGTCTAGCACAATAAAGTCCGCGAGGAATATAATTTGTCAACCTTCACAAGCACATCTTCCACAATTCCCCTCGGGTAGGTCAAAGACCTATCTGCAAGCTGTAGTGTCACATTCGTTGGTACTGCCTCCTTTAACCCAAGTTGCTGATAAACTGATAAAGGCATCAAATTTATGCTCTCCCCCAAATCACATAATCATCGACTGAACAACTGATTTCCAATGGTACAAGGAATAGCAAAGCTACCTGGATCTTGAGTTTTGGTGGTAACTTCTTCTGCAATATCGCACTGCACTCCTCCGTTAGAGCCACTATTTCAAAGTCACCCAACTTTTTCTTCCTTGAAAGAATATCCTTCATAAACTTTGCATAGATGGGCATTTGTTCTAATGCATCTGCGAACGGGATGTTTATCTGTAGTTTCTTGAATACCTCTAAAAATTTTGAGAATTTCTTGTCGAGCTTTTGTTTCTAAAAACGTTGTGGGTATGGAATTGGAGGTACAACTACCGGTTGCTTTTCCTCTTTGGCTCTCTCTTTCTGGATGTCAACTTTTTCCTTCTCCACTATTTCAACCTCTTCGCATTTTTCAGTTCTTTTGGGCTTGAACTAAAACTCTCAACATTAGATTCCCCTAACTCTTTTCCACTGCGAAGAGTAACTGCCTTGCACTGCTCAGTGTCATTATTCTTTGGATTAACCTCAGTATTGCTTGGTAACGCTCCTTGCGCGTTTCGAATTGAAGCTGCCTGACTCTTCAAGTTTATATCAACATGTGTCATAAATTTAGCCACTAACTCTTCGAAACTTAATTGCTGACTCGGTTGTGTTTGCTATTGGTTTTGAAAACCCGGTGGGTTAGTTTGTCTTTGAGCCTGTTGTTGTCCCTGATTTTCTCTCTATGAAGTATTAGGTTGATTCCTCCATCCCTTATTATAAGTGTTCAGATTACTATTATTCTGCCTGTTGTAATTGCCCATATACTGAATTGATTCCATGTTAATAGCACACTGATCTGTTGCATGGCCACCAGCACACAATTCACACACCATAGCCACATTCTGCTTATTCAGATTCCCCATATGTTCAACTTTCTTTATTAAAGCTGTAATTTGGGCTGACAATGTTGTAACTGCATCTACCTCTAATATCCCAGCAGCCTTTGGTTGTGTCATTCTAGCAGTTGGCCATTGATAGTTGTTAGCTGCCATCACCTCTAGCAAACTGTATGCTTCATCAAAAGTTTTTCTCACAAAGGCTCCTCCAGATGCTACGTCAACACTACACCGTGTACAACTCATGAGTCCATTGTAAAATGTCTTTACTAATAACCATTGGGGAAGCCCATGATGTGGAAACTTTCTCAATAATTCTTTATATCTCTCCCAAGCTTCGTACAGAGATTCTGAATCTAGTTAACTGAAAGTGGTGATATCATTTCTTAACTTCGTTATTTTGGTTGGTGGAAAAAACTTTGCGAGGAACTTTTGTACCAAATCGTTCCATGTGGTAATGGATCCAGGTGGAAGTGAATGTACCCGTCCTCTCGCTTTGTCTCAGAGAGTGCAAGGAAGCAAACGAGGTCTAACCGCGTCGTTCGAGACTTGGTTGTATTAAATGTGTCGCAAACCTCTAGGAAACTCACTAAGTGTGATGCCCCCAAAATAGGTCCACACAATCCATTTTGAGTCGCCAAAATACATGGTACATAATTCAAATACAAATCTTCCTATTCCAACTATTACTCTGTCGTGCAAAATACGGCCACACATAAACTGTGAGTTTCAATACAAATAGTGTGTCGTATATGACACAAAAATATCCACGCTCAAATTAAGTTCTCATTACAATTATTGACACACTATTTTACAGAATAGTGAGGACTATTATCTCGGATCATTTCTCCACTCCCCGACTAGTCCCAGCCACACTTTCATTTCCTGAGAAGAACAATGGAACCAAAAGGAAAAAGGGTGAGTTAAACTAGCCCAGTAAAGAATATTATAACTAAGATAATGAATAATAAATTATTCTTAGTCCTCAACAGTAAAAAATCTGACAGAATATGATAGACAACAAGTTTTAGATCAACAACTGCAGCGGAAATAGCAATCCATTAAAAGAGTCAAGTAGAGCATGAAGTCTACTATCTTCTATGATTTAAAAGTTCATCATCAATATTTTATCCCTGTAACACCAATCAATAAATATTTCAAATCAATAATTTATCTTTGCACTACGAGCTAAAGATATTAATTTGTATCACCAGTGGTCATGATCATGTCATACACGTGTCCATCTTTGCACTACAGGCCAAAGATATCAATCAATAATTCATCTTTGCACTACAGGCCAAAGATATCAATCAACAGTTCATCTTTGCGCTACGGGCCAAAGATAACTTTCACCACAATTTAAGTCTGAGTATTATGACATGATATAAAGAATGAATTCAATGAGATCAAGGATAAATATTAGAGATTTATAATTCAATTTATCCAGAGTTGAAGAATGTCCAAATTGTCAACATGAAGATCAAAGCATGGATCCAATTTCAAGAATACGATTCATAAAAGATAACTTGGACAAAGAAAAGAAAATTTAATTTTTGTTGTAAATAGTACTATGAATAGTACCGTATGAATAGTACCCCGACATGAAAAGATTAAAATTTAATAAGAAAGTTCAGATTAATATTCCAGTAAAATGATATTAGATGAAGCAAAAACCTTAAGCAATTTCTAATCATTTCATGAATTATAGAAGCAATACATACCATAGTAAGTTTACATTTAGGAATATGAAATGAAATAATATACGAAACTGCAAATGGATTTTCACATGTCATGCGGTAATCCGCGTAGACAGATCATTTCCACAACTTTAATAAAGAATGAATACGAAGTGTTATTCACCAGGCATGTGGTAGTCAGCGTTGACAGGTTATTTCCATAGCTTAATAAAGAAGGAATATGAAGGGTTATTCACCATGCATGCGGTAATCCGCGTAGACAGGTTGTTCTCACAGCTTAATAAGGAATAGAATGACAACCCTTACAAGTATTGAAAGAAAATAACATCCTTTACTTTAGTAGGAGATTGGATACTACAATAGTGTAGTAGCAGAATACTCTTCTCCTTTATCTCTTATTCTCTCTCTATAGTTTCTCTCTCTATAGCTTTAGTGAATTGGTGAGAAAGAATGAAGAAATGAGCTTCAATTTATAGGAGAATGGACTAAATAGTAACTAATTCATGGACGGTCCAGATTAATTTACTATTAAAACTTTAATCCAACGGTCCATATTGATTTACTATTAACACTTCAACCAACGATCCATATTGATTTATTATTAAAACTTCAACCGACGATCTATATAATTAGCACGTCTCCCCATGGAATAATAAGTCAAACTTATAACAAACGCCTCATGACAAACCCCTTTATTTATATCAAAAATTAAATAAATATTTATCACAATTCACTTATCTTTAATCAACACATTTTTACTCTTTCAACAATTATTCATCAATAATATTATAATTCATAATATTGACAACCAGATCGTTCCTAGGAAAGAGGGGGCTTTCTGATAAAGATTTCTTCTTATTGGCGCGCAATTAAATAACCTAACCCCTTTCCTCGACAGAACTTTTTAGATATTGTCAATAATGCAAATAATAATATGAATAGCTGTGTCGTATCAATTATTGATTTATTAATATAAAATATTCTGCAGATGATACCGTGTCAATAATTGAATCAATAATATGAGATACTATGCAGCAACTACTGTGGCAATTATTGAATGAAACTGAGTGACTTCTTACGTAAGCATCAATAATCAGAGATACTGTGCAATATCGTGTGCTACTATGCAATACCGTGTGCTACTGTGCAATACCGCGTATTACTGTACTTTTATCACCGGTTATTTCACTAGTTTAACGGTAAAAGTCTTGTCGTTATTTTTTATAAAAAAGTTATTTTTGTCGCTTTCTATATCCGATAATTATTATATTGTGGGGTCCACCAATGATTGCGTCGTCGTATGAATATTCTTCAAAAAAAAGAATATTCCCCGACCAAACGAATATTCCCCGACACAGCGATTATTTTATGACAGCTTGCTTACTTTGTAAAATTTTCACATATCACCCATAACTATAGCATTTATTCAATTATCACCTTACTATTTATAATAATATTTAGAGAAAATTAAATCTTTATTCATAAAAAGTTGGGGTCTTACACTAAGTGCTCATTCGGATCATCATTCGCCAAGCCCCCAAACTGTACCAAATTTTGAATCAATTGGATGGTTCCCGGCTTAATCTCAAAAGTTGCAGCACTAATTGCCTGTCGTTGAATTCTTTACCAGATCCCATCCATCTTTGGTATAGCATAATCCTGAAAGGATTTTTGTTGCTCCTCAGCCATTGTCTCTTGATTCTGTACTTCTATACAAACCTTTCACCACCTACGACAACTTCTTTCAATTTTGTTCTCGCATTGCAATGGTTCCGTATGTCGCGAACGGGTTTGCATGCACTGATCAAGGGTACCTGAAATAAAATCAAAAGATGCTTAACTAAAATCGGTTTAATTGAAATTAATATGACATATATTAAAACAACTCCCCGGCAATGACGCCAAAAAACTTGTTTGCCTAAATATGTACTAGCAAAACACGCAAGTATACGCGATCGAATAGCAGTAGAGTAGCAAATAGAGTATCGTTTCCCACATAGAATTGTATGAAATAACTATCACCTACTAACTTTATATTAAACCAATTTTATTAAACAAATCGATACGTGATGTGAATTTATGAAAATCTACGAAAATTAACTAAGTAAAACTATCTACCAAGAACTGGATTCAGATTTTAAAAAACTTAGGATCGCAACTTCCCTTGGTGATTCACTTTAAGGTCAATATTTCCTGTTGAATTAAATCAGTTAACATGGATTGTTGATCAAGAACTCATGAGTATCTATAAGCATCTTTCAATGAACCTATAGACATATTCCCTTAATTCCAATAAAAATTAGAATTAGTAGAAACACTCTAGTTAATCAATTTACTATATTTCTATGCAAATTAAAATTAACAAGAATTTGTAGCTCAAGTTCTCAATTAGATCACATAAGGCATATAGGTATATCTCTATCCTATATACAAATTACAAGTTCCAACATATGCAGAAATTATAATCTTATGCTATTATCTCCGGATCTTAACCCATCTTCCATTTATCAATTTCATATGAGTTTATCTCACTAATTACTGGCCAAGCAATTAAATAATTATGCTCAAGATATAATAGACACCCCAGTAGTAACCAATAATAATCAACAGAAAATATATTACTCAAAACTAGTCATCAAGTTCCGTTGCAATCCTAAATAGAAGTTTAGTTCATAATGAAGAAGGAAAACATCATCCGAATAAATAATCCAAACATCCCAGATAATTACAAAGTCTAAGAATTTAGAGAAGAGTAGAAGAAACTTGTCAGATTGCTCCTAATTCTCCTTTTGATTTTTAGCCTCTGAAATTTCCTTCGTGTTTCCTTTGATGTTCTCTCTGCAAATTGTCTTCCGAAATTCCACGATCCGTGTTTTCTGAAGTCTTCTCCTATTTGTATTGGTTCAAACCCTCATCCCGATTCCTCATTGGCTTTAGAATCCACTTAGCAGCAAAACAAACCATCTTTGGGCGTGGCCTAGTGTACTAAGCGCTAGGTTTACTGCATTCCAAGCGCACTAGGCGCTAGACAAGGACCAGGTAATTACAAAAATGCCACTCAACTCCAATTTTAATAATTTTTAATTCTTTTCTTCGCCCAAATGACCAATTTCTCCCTCTAGCTCCATCCTACAAGAAATAAATACAAAAACCAATAAAAAGATACTAAAAATACTCAAAGATAACAATAATTAAGGTTACCAATACTAGATTCGTAGGTATAAAACCCACTCATCATCTTTCCTCTTCTTCATTTGATAATTCTTGTGGATATTGAGGTTCTGGATCCGAATATGGGTATGGATATGGGTATGAACTTAGATAAGGATTTTCATAAGTTGGAAAAAATTGATTTACTTGGTGTGCATCAAAATTTTCATAGGGTTCTTGATTCCAAGCAAAATTATTATTCCAACTACAATAATAGTCCATCTTTCCACAAATCACAAAACAAATAGACAACTAACCACGAAAGTCACGCACACAAAAGAAAATAAAAAATATATATAAGTAAAACTAAATAAATATGATAAAACAAAATAAAAATTCTAATTCTACGGTTAACCTAAATAAAATCTAGACAGTTCCTAACTGTTCCAAGTTACACCTTAAGATCCACTGAATTCGAAATTAATCATACCACTAGCTAAGTAAGTGTAAGAAAGGTGGGAGTCTCTCCGTGGGTACGGTGACTAATTGAATAACCACACGTTCTTTAGGCGTTTACCTTTTGAACCACTTGCCTAGACATCAGTAGTTTAATTAATTTAAAATTTAGCCTCCTCTTGGAGTCCCTTATCCTAATTGAGCTCAAAATTCCTAGGGGTCAACGTCTACTTGATTTTATTAAGGTCAGGTTATGCACAATGAATGTGTGGTTTGTGAGCTAAGGAAGTGTGATGAAATCCCCACCTTATCTTGTTACAAGTTTTTGCCCTTAATATTAGATTAAATATGAAAATGCTCAAATAAAAAAAACTATAAACAAATAAAATGTCCTAAAACTATGTGAATTACGAAAGAATGAAAAATTTGACGTACATCAATCCTCTAGCAATCACCACAGTTTATATTTGAAAAAAAAAATTAAATAAAAAATTAAAACCTAAACAGGATGTGTTCTATGTGAGTGAATGTATGAATGCGACAATTAGGCTTCTAACTAACAATAAAAACTACAAAATATGAAGAAAAAAAAACTAAGCTACTACTTTTTTTTGAGTTAAGATACAAAATACCAGAAATAGCGTAACAATAATTTTGTCTTTCCGCACCGTTGATCCGCTTCGATAATCCTGAAAAAAATATTAGAAAAAAAAAAACTAACTTGAATAAATAAATATTAAGGAATATAAAATTAAGTCTAGTCTCCGGCAATGGCGTCAAAAACTTGATGTGATAAAAATATGTAATTACAAGTGCACAGTGTCAAGTTGAAGAATTGGCAAGTACAGGTTAAAACCCACGGAGACTAGATTAATTTTAATTATCCTTAATATCTATTTTAGGCGAATTAGAAATAAAGATTAAGAATTGATTAACTATAATATAAAAACTAATAATGAGGAAGCAATTCAGGAATCCGAATCCATTAAATAATAAACATAATAAGTAATTCAATCTCTTATATTTTTATAACTTAACTATGATTATAATCTCCCTTCCCTTTAATATAGTAATTTTACAATTAACGTAGGCAAGCATAGACTATGAAAATTTAAGAATTAACTATAACTCATCCAAACTTCTTCGAGCAAGCATGGATTATGAAAAACTCATATCTTAACAATAATATATCAAAACCTCTTAATTAATTTAAAATCACATAAGAACTATAAAACGAATGTATTTCAATAAAGAAATATGAAGGCGAAACCAATTAACATAGAAGCATAATTAATAGAAGAGATGAAAAATATTATCATGAATAATTATTTAATTTCATCTTCATCCTAGATATAAAAAATTAACTAGACATTAAAAATTAAATAACTAACTAAAATAAAGAAAACTCCCTTTAATTAACGATCATCCAACGAATGTACAATGAAAAAATAATTTAATCTACTCTTACTCCTAATCTAAACTAATAGAATACATAATACCTCCTCTCTAAAACAAGAGACCTATTTATAGGAAAAATAAATTTGTGCCCTAATTTAGATACATTGAACTTGGTCTCTTTTGTTCCCTTTTATCCTCTTCTTTACTTTTTGACTTTAATTTCTATATGGCAATTCTCCAAGAGTCCTTTTTCATCTTTAAAATTTGGATATAAATCCTTTATTTTCTCCCCAAGAAAATTAAATGTAATTTCCTACAAAACAAAATAAAATGTATTAGTTAAATAACATAAGCATATAAAATAATGAATATAGGGCTATTAAAATGTATTAATTATGTGTCTATCAGCGGCCGCGTCACACCCAAGCATAAATGCAACGCGGTCGCGCCGCACTGTAGAGTAATTAAGATGTTGCAAATTATGAACTTGACCTTGGGGCATGATAGTATGGATCGCTAAAGTTTTAAGGCATGAGTACAAAGTGTTTAGACTAGCTAAACATAAGTTGGCTATGATGTTCAAAGATAGGTAAGAGATCATCAAAACTAAAACTAATATTATGAAAGATCAATGTAGAGTCAATTTGATATATGTTTCTGATGTGTGTATATGTGTATTCCTAAATTGTGTAGGATATACGCTAAGCGGTTAAGATATACTTGTAATCAACAAGTCAGACAAGTTTTTCAGTTCCTATGTGCTATATGAACTTAATATTGATTGCTTGTAAACTGTACTGAAATAAGTATGCTGAATTATATATAATGTGTTTATGAATTGCGAAAGTCAATCTATGACAAAGATGATTGAGTTAAGGAACTCAGTCTTTATATTTGATATGTGAAATGCAACATGTATGTTATGTATATTAGAATTATGACGTATGAACTGAATATTTAGAATGACTATGACGAATGAATTGAGCATGACATTATGTGCTATGTGATATATGAAAACTGTTTGATTTGCTGAGCTGTTGAGCTCAATCTTGCAAAAATAAATATTTTGCAGGTTAAGGATACAATGGGATATTATCTGCCATCTGGATGATAATTAAGGATCAGAAGATATGAAAGAAAATAAATTTTCTTTAGCTAGAAATTGATTTGAACCATGCTAAGGGTTTTTAATGTATGTAGTTGACAGTTTAAGATGTGTTTGTAATGCCAGGTTGTGAGTATTAAATTATCCAGGTATAAATAAAGGATATTGTATTGAGATGTGTATTCTTATATAATAACTCTGATAATATGGATCGTAAATAATTGCGATTATGAAATATAGGAAATCGTAAAGGTTGCGATTCAGGAAACAAAGAAAGAAAGACGGAAATTTTTTAATTATTTCAGTATTTTTGTTAATTATAACATCGATTAATGATGTAAAGTTAGAATGTGAATGTATTGCTAATGACCAAAGTTGGGAGTGCTTTGTCCCGAATTTGGGGTCGTTACAGTTTTCTGTCGAATTACGATTGCGATGTATATCAATACATGAAATTGTATAGGATTATAAAATTGTCCCACTATATTAAATACATCATTAAAATATTACCAATTATAATTATCCACGTAACTCAAAACTAAAAGAGTCGACATATAAAGTCGCAAGATATAACATTAAGGTATACTTTTTTATTAATTTACGTAATATATATAAATACAGAGATGATCAAGTGCATACCCCTTTATTTAACATACTTTGCTCACCACCTTTAGTGATGGACCAGGGCGACGGTTCGGTCCGTAGCGTATATCAGAGAACCGTCGTCTTAGATTTTAGCGACGCATCGAACCGTCGCCATAACATATAAACTGTTTATCTGTTTTATAACGACGGACCAAACCGTCACTCGGTCCATATAGACAAGGCCCAAGGCTAAAGATCAAGCCCAAAAAAGATGGAGGGCAAAATCAATATTGAGTATAGAGTTCTTGCTAAAAATGGTTTTTCCAAACTCTAGTTAAACTTGCTTTAAAATTCTTGAAGAACACAAATGATGAAATGTTGAAAAGTTAGAGGAGATATATCAAGATTAATTCATTACATTTTAGCATTTACTTTATAATATTACTTCTTTTAAATATATAAAAGAGCTAATTGCAAAATCATTTGCTTAAATATACACTCATTAATATATCCACTTTTATTATTTCCTCATAATTCCAAATGTTATTCTAATTTGAAATTAATTTGGATAAATATAACAAGTATTATTTGATACACTAATGAGGCATATAAATGAATTTTTCAAGTAAATAATGATTAAAGGATCTAATTTAACTATTAACAAAATAATAAAAAGAGGTAACTTTTCAATTCTTAGCTTTTCAATTAATTTGCCTTATTTAAATAATTTTGCTCCGGTTTGACATTTGACCCAATAGTTGAACCAATAACCCAGTTTTTATACCTGACTAGCATTTGGGCCGGTTCAAACCATTATCCAGAAAATAGAAGCATAAATTGATGAGTCCTTTACAGAACTATATAACAATTAGAAAGTAATTACACTATTAGTGTATCCACAAAATAATTATAAAAAAAGTACAAAAAATTCAAACCATTCAATTTCACATTAAATAAGGAAACCTAAAATCAAGGAGAACTAATAATTCAAATTAAAATCTTTTGGATCTAACAACAATTTCAAATCCATAATTCAAAATTCAAATTAAAATGAGGAAATTAAAAATAAAAAATTATGAAGGAGTTACTGTTCATCATCCTCCTCCCCCGCCTCCCGCCGCTGCTATATCGCCGTCGTCGCCGCCGCTATATCGCCGAAGTTGCTATTCTGATTTTTTTTTACGTTTTGGTTACCCACAAAAATTAAAATGGTTACCTTTATACGAAATTTGGCTACCAACTTCCATCACATTCAAAATAAAATTAGTAATCAAATAAAACTGAATTGATTACCTTATCAGAAGGTTTGGTAACCAACTGCATGAAGTTTGGTTACCAACTGCATCACATTCAAAATAAATTGGTAACCTAATAAAACTGAATTGGTTACCTTCATACCAAGGTAACCAAACCTTCATACCAAGGTAACCGAACCTTCATATTAAAGAAACATTCATATTAAGGTTAGGTTACCTTGGTATGAAGGTTTGGTTACCTTGGTATGAATGTTTGGTTACCTTTATATAAATATTTGGTTACCTTTGTATGAAAGTTTAGTTACTTTGATACGACTGTTTGGTTACCAACGTATGAAGGTTTGGTTACCGATGGAGGTAGAGAATGGACCGGTGGTGGAGGGGAGGCAACGGGTGGTGGATGGGACTGAACTGGTAGGTGGTGGGGAATGAACCGGAGGTGGTGGAGATTTAACCGGAGGTGGTGGTCGTCGAGGAGGAGGAGAAAGGGGGGCGGGAGGAGGGGGAGGCGGAGGGAGGGAGGGGAGGGGAGGGGAGGGGGTGGGGCGGGAGGAGGAGAAAGGGGGCGGGAGGAGTGGAGGGCGGTGGGAGGCGGAGGGAGGAGAAAGGGGGCGGGAGGAGAGGGAGAGGGAGGGGGTAGGGCGTGCGCGGGGGGAGGAGAAAGGGGGGCGGGAGGAGGGGGAGGCGGAGGGAGGGGAGGGGAGGGGAGGGGAGGGGGGGGCGGGGGCGGGAGGAGAAGGAGCGCGGCGGGAGGCGGAGGGAGGGGGTGGAAAGTGAGCGGGGGAGGAGAAGAGAGGCGGTGGTGATTGAATAGTAGTGACGTTGAAATGGAGTGGGAGAGAATCATGGGAGAGATAATAAAATAATAATTAATGAGAAGAGATAAAGGAAAGAATCATGGGTCATAATTAAAGGAATAAGAATGCACTTTTTTATAATTAAATATTACATATGTACTAATTTTATAAATATTTTATTTATACACTTTTTTTATAATATTTTATTAAAATATACTATAATACGTAATGATCACATAGAGAGAACTGAGAACTTGAATGGTAATGGAGTCGACGTGTCTGAAAACCCTAACCCTAGATGTGATATCAACGCCCCTTCATTTCCATTCCGTCCGGGCTTCTTCTTTATTCCGTCCATTTTGCTTAGCTCAACTCAAGAACAAGAAGAACAAATTCAACTTTTCTTTCTCTTCTCGCTGCTCCCTATGTACTCTCTCTCTATATATATATGATGTATTTTGGTTTAATTTGATAATTTTCATGCTTCAGTCTAGTGTATTAGTTCCTCTACTGTTTATATGTACTCCGTCAGTTAGTCCTGTGTCAATTGGCAAAAATTATAAAATTTAAATAGTTTACAATGTGTTTCATTATTCCCTAAACCAAATTAATTAACATTATTTTTAAATTTTAGGATTTTGTGAATTGACTTAAAAAGTTTAAAATGGAACTCTTTTCAGAAAGTGGAAATGGGAATATTTCTGTGGAATGGAGGTAGTAACATTTTTGCTTTGTGCAGCTGAAAGAGGGCATGAGACTTCTTTGCCAAATGGCGTCGGTGAGGCAGTAAGAGAAGTCCCGCAGAACAAGCTTCTTCAAGTGGTGTTAGTTTCTCCTCAGGTACTAATTTCATTCATAATCTTGCTGTTGTACATAATTTGTTAGTAATGTTTCCAACCATTAGTTATAATTTTGGATCTGGAAATCCAATATTCATTAAAATTCCCAACTATTGAGATTTTTATATACCTTAATATACACCTAAATCATTGACGAGATCTAATTTTTATGCTAATTTATGTGGGCAACATTCATACAATTTCAATATACTTATCCGCCCCAAAATGATAGACCCTGTTCTTTAACTTAATCTGTGACCACTATCAATTTGCTTAGATACAATTACATTTGGCACATAGACTTTGAAAGTGGACTCCCGTTCTGGAAAATCTCAATAAGGAAAGACTTTTTCTGGAAGTGAAAATGAAAGTTGGAGTCTTAGTTTGGAGTTCTTATCTTGATGACTAAATGGATCTTGTGTTGTTTAAGCATTTACCTGACATGCATGCTCTTATTATCCCAGTTTAATCTTTACCGGTATAAGTTGGGTTAATACTGACCCTTTTCGTTACATTGAACGCTCGATATCATGATATTTTTATATTAAGTTCCAAGAATTATTACATTGGCAATGAATTCACAAGACGGCAGATTTGATATGTTATTTATCGAAGTTTTCCATAGAAATTACTCGGCTCGTTGTATCAGTCCATTCAAACCAGAGTAACTAACGATTGTTGGCAGGAAATCATGAGTTATGTTAGTATTATTTAGTTTTTATATTATATGAAAACATTGAAGTAAACTCAAAACTTGATATAAAAAGGAATTTTAACTTAAGTTATGAATTGCTTATCTACTGCATACTCATTTTGTTTCGTTGTCATTATAGACAAAAAGTATATAATGCATTTAACTTTGATAACCTGAACTCTGAATCGCTTTATTTTGGGTTGCAGACAACCTCAATCCTCAAGGCTACCTCTGAGATTTCTCTTGTCCTTGGCAGATACCTGGAAACACGGGATGCATTGCTAGAACTTGTGCAGCATCAGCTGTTGGGCTACACCTAGTTGAGGTAGCTACTGCCATTTGTCATTTGATAAACATTCATGCTTTGCCACCTACCATGATGATGAATAAGACACTTTTCTTATAGTTTTTTTCTTTATAAAGTTCTTCATTTAGTTTTCCTCATCGGCTTAGCCTGCATAGGATAATGCTTCCAAATTTGGCTATTTTAACAGTTGTTCCTTAATTCAGCCATTAGGGTTTCAAGTGGATGACACAAAACTAAAACGTGCTGGACTAGATTACTGGCCGTATCCTTTACGTTGCTTGTAGGTGAAAGCATTGGCTTCGGCATTTTGTTTGAGTTATTTCCTTCTGTAAATTTTATTGGATGGTCTCTCGTTATGTTATCATACACTTTAACCTGAATGGAGTCAAATCTGCAAGCATTATTTACCATAGCTCTCTGAGGTTCAGATTGTGGACCCATGCAGTTTCTCCATCTGAGTTAGTTCTTCTATAAAGTTTTCTGTTTTCTTTTATTAATATATTTAAATTTCAACCTCTCATGGGAGTAGCAACTGCAAGACCATGTTTCCTACAGCTTTCTGAGGTACAGATTTGTACATTCTTGCGTCTTTGCGATTGGATTAGTAGTTTGTACTTATCTAGTTTCCCTTTCACTTACCATTCTTTATCTTGTTTTCGGTTAATGACCGAGAGACTTTGCTTCTCGCATGCTGGTGATTCATGCTGATGAGCCAACTCTTAACTCTCTGTATTAGATATGTCGTTGTGAAAGTGCATAGCTCGTGGACAGATTTTCGAGAATATTTTAAGCACCAGGTAGTTTACTTTCTTAAGGAATGTGTTTTGCTTTGTTTATTTGTTCTCTTTGTTACTGAACAGGTATTTCCTTTTATCTTGTATAGAAAGGGGAAAAAAGGCTGCTGGCATTTACTAAGAGAGGAACAACTATTCATTCAGTAAGTTGCCTATCCATCTTATTTTACAAACATATAATATAAAAATTTAGCCATTTTTCCGCTATTGAATCAGCACGTTTGGTGATGGGCCTTTTATGTGATTCTTTAACCTCTGGCAGAGAAATATTTTTTCTTTTTCTTTCTCATTCAGTGTTTTATTTCTCTTCATTTTTGTCAAATGAATGAATGAACTAAGATATAACTTATGGAAGTATTTGCAATTGCTGTTCTATGAAGCACAGCATGCACAAACTACAAAGCCTATCATCCTACTTGACTGTATTAAGGTGGGTGAAGTAATGTGTGTTTTAGGCTCTGGTGTGATGATTGCTCTTATTCATAGTTCATTTTGATTTATCGTTGGATGATGTAGGACTTTCTTAGGAGATTGATTTAGAAGATTCATATATGATATTTGTAGCTAAGAAGTTGTAAAAAGTAGGCATTAAGGTATACAAGATGGGATCAGAAAGACACAAGGTTTGAGGATTGACTAACAATGAAAGAAATTGTTGAGTGCAGCTCTGGGGTTATGGCAGTACCCTGAGTAGTGGGCATTGCACCTAGATTTCCATAGACATTACAACTAGGTTTTTTAAGCATCACATCCAGAAGTTGAGAATCACACATCAAATTCAATAGTAGAAAAGAATCTTCATTCCTCCCCTCAAAATAAGAGTCGTACAATATAGAGAGAACCTAAGACTCAAGGATGAAGTAAATTGAAAAGACCTGAACGCCTCTTTGGAAATACAAAACCCCGTTTAATCCAAACATTATGACTCAAATATTATCAGAAAGCCCACATATTGATGCCTTTCCTGGCAGTCGTCTTCTACAACCCAAAAGATAATATTACCCATCTACCGTTGAATGCTAAACCATAATAAAAGTAAGCTAAGAAAGCAAACTACTCCATCACTTGCAATTCAGTAGAGCGAGGAAGGACAGATGAGGGGCTGGAGAGGCAAAGTGGTGGATTTTCTTACAGGGCACATTCAAAGAAGTATCTACGTGATAATTTTATAGAGAAAAATAAGGAGAAAGAAGCTAAAAACAATCAGAGAGATTGATTTGAAGAAAATTATGGCAATACTGTTTTGTTGATTCAGGGCACGTAAATAGGACATTTCTAATTTAAAATTACTGCCTCGTTCACGTACTCTTGCTGTTGGTGATGAAAAAGTGCTATTTGTTTCTGATGTAACACAATGCCATAACTTTCTCATTTGTGATAGAATTGTTTGTACTCCCCCCCCCCCCCCCCCCCCCCCGGGTGTGGATTACTAATTTGAATCACATTACCGCAGAACTTTTCCTACCGAAGAGGTGATTGGCTTGTATTCGGCGCAGAAACTTCTGGACTCCCACCTGAAGCCTTGCTTGACTGTAAGAATGAACTGTACGGTGGCGGTACCATTCGCATCCCAATGATAGAAACTTATGTTAGATGTCTAAATCTATCTGTGAGTGTTGGGATTTCTTTGTATGAAGCATCTAGACAACTTAACTACGAGCAGCTTCAAAGCCCATCAGAACCTTGTATTGATAGTAACAAATCATTTATAAGTGAAGATGTGTTTGCTTAAAAATTCTAGTACCAAGGTTTAAGAAACGTTGGCTAAAAAAGTAGAATTTGAATTATGGCATGATGCTCGTGAATTTATTTTTTCTTTACTATTTTTGGGTTGTTAAGTTCTTTCTAAGCGATAATTAAATTTTTATTTTTGACTCGGTTGAACTGAAAATATGACGTTTTAGATAATTTTATTTTTCTCAAATTATTTAACGTTTTATATAATTTTAGAGAATTAACCACGATCTTTTTAAAATTATCCCTCATTAGAAAATGTTACGGATGAGAGAGTGTGAGATAAATATATGATAAAAGGTATTATAGATAATTAATACTACCTCCGTCCCATAATAAGTGTTTTTTTAACTTAAATCATACAAACCAATACACAAGCTAAAATGACAAAAATGTCCTTAATATACTTTCTTTGTTTTGTTTTAGACTTTTTTAATTGCCTTTTTGATCTCTTTCTCTTTCTTCAACTTTTCAACTTCCCATTAAATATACAATAAATACCATTGGTTGCATAAGGGCACATATGAGAAAATATTATAAGAATTATATTGGAATTCTAACACATCACTTATTTTGGGAAAAAATGTTAAGCCTAAAAAAACACTTATTGTGGGACGGAGGTAGTACTATATTTAATGTTATATAAGTATTTTCTTAATTGTTATGCACAGCTTTAAAATGTCATATTATGGGACGGATGGAGTATATAATACTCCTTCCGTTCCTAAAAGATTGTCGTTTTAGAAGAAAAAATTTGTTCCAAAATGTTTGTCGTTTACAACTTCCTAGAAGAATAAATTATTTACATTCTTATATTATCTCTATCTTCTCTCATTGTTCCAATAAATTTTTTCCTTTTTATTAATAGTTTTCAATTTCCCATAAAGGGGTAGTGATGGAATTTCAAATAAATTTTACTAGTATTAAATGACTTTCTTAATTCATGTGTCAAAATTTTAAACGACAATCTTTTAGGAACAGAGGGAGTAACAAATTAAGAACACAAAATTACTTTATAGTTCTAAAATAAAAATAATTTTGAATTAAATTTAAAATATATATATATATATATAGGGCACTGGAGTTGAGGGTTACCTAACTCTCTTGCATGAGATATCATTTTACATAACATAGGAGAAAGTGTATTAATTTAAGTAAAAATGACGTCATTTTGAGGATTACCTCATGCAAGATACAAGGATGTGAGGTAACTCTTACATCCCTTTTTGTCATATATATATATATATATATATATATATATATATATTTATATAAATTTCTTAATATGTGTCCTAAGGGCACATGTTAAGCACACAGTTCAAGAGAATATTTTTTTGAATTGTGTGTATATTCCCTTGAATTTGGTGCATATGCAAAAATCAAGAGAATATGCACACAATTCAAGAGAATATTCTCTTGAACTGTGTGCTTAGCATGTGCCCTTAGGGCACATGTTAAGAGGACCCATTTTTATATAAAAAAAAAAATAAGAATCCTTCTGAAACCAGCTAATGAAATACTCCCTCCATTTCTTAATATTTCATAAGTCATTTTAGAGTTGTGCACAAGTATTAAGAAAATAATTATAAAACATTAAATATAATACTCCTTCCGTTCCTAAAAGATTGTCGTTTTAGAAGAAAAAATTTGTTCCAAAATATTTGTCGTTTACAACTTTTTAGGAGAATAAATTATTTACTTTTCTATATTACCTCTATCTTCTCTCATTGTCCCAATAAATTCTCTCTCTTGTATTAATAGTTTTCAATTTCCCATGAAGGGATAGTGATGGAATTTTAAACAAATTTTACTAGTATTAAATGACTTTCTTAATCTATATGTCAAAACCTTAAACGACAATCTTTTAAGAATGGAAGGAGTATCAATTGTTTATATTGTTTTTGTATTAAAAAAAGATAGTGTTATTTATTAGACAGAAAATAATGATAGAATCAAAGTTATAGTTAATACTTAGAGTAATATTAAAAATTAAATAATTAATACTTACTTGAAATTCTCAAATAATTTATATTATTAAAAAATAAAAATATTTTTCTAAAACGATGTATAAAAAGAGGGGGTATCCCACAAGCCGACAGGGCAGCTAATAAATGAGCCAACCCTACTCAGACCCCAGAGCTCGAGCTAGTAAATAATTTTAGTAGAGTCTGGACCGGATACACTTCATTTAAGGTTATGCTCTTTATTGATTTTTTTTTAAAAAAGGTTATGCTCTTTATTACTTTGCACTAGACCTGATAATTTAAGTTAAAAATTATATAGTAAATCAAAATTATTTGAATTTATTAAGTTGGTTAATTAGTTTTTAGGTGATAGATTGGTTTGATTTTGAATTCATATTATTATTATAAATATGGGTTGAATTTAGTTTAACTAGTTTTGACTCATATTAGTGTATAATAATTTTTTGCACTTTAAAGAATTAATACATCAATATGTATACATTATTACACTATATTTTTATATAACACATATACATTATACATAATACATATTTTTATAATTTATACACTTGTAATTATGTATAAAAATTATTTCACTAATTATGGAATTAATCCATAATAAAGTTAACACTTTTAGTGTAACGAATTACTAATTTAAATAATTAATATATCCTCCCTTAATTAATTAAAATAACTCATTTAAATTATATAATTTATATTATATAATTAAATTTTATTTCCTCTTTCTCTCCATAAATTATTTTATATTATATTATATAATTTAATTTAATTTCCCCCACCCCCACCTCCCACTAAAAAAATAATATTTTATTGATTATATATACACCAGCACCCCCCCCCCCCCCCCCCCCCCCCCCCACCAAAAAAAAAAAAAAATTAATAATAATTTTACTTATTGATTATGTATACACTCCCATACCCCCCGCCCCCCCCCCCCCCTCCCCCCCACCCTCACCCCAAAAAAAATAATTTTTACTGGTATACATACACTTCAAAAAAAATAATATTTATTAATTATATATACACCCCGCACTCCGCCCCCCCCCCCCCCCCCCCCCCCCCCCCCCCCACCCCACCCCCCACCTAAAAAAATATGTGAAAAGAATATATGAAGCTCGCCTACGCCCACTTATTCATTTGGACGAATGATATTACAGAAAGCATTAGTTTTATTTATTGAAGGAATGGATTCAGCTGCAAAAGGAAATGAGCTCAATCAGTTCAAAATACCAACTTCAGTTATACAAAGAAGAGTAGTGCAACACCCCATACCCCACCCGCCCCCCGCCGCCCCCCGCCCCTCGCCCCCACCCCACACCCCCGGCCCCCCACCCAAAAATATAATATTTATGATTATGTATACACTCAAAAAAATAATATTTATTGATTATTGTAATAAAATTCTCAATAATTTCATTAATTTTTAATTTTTAATTAACTTAATAATTATTAATGTAATTTTTTTTAAAGTGCCTATAATCATAAAATTAATGTTTTTAATACTTAAATTAGTCACATCAATTAAAATTTTTAATTTCAAACTTATGTCTAAAAAATTAAAATAAGACTCTTTTATTATAACAAAAATTAAGATTTTAGTGAAACTATAATTTGAAAAATAGGTTGACTTGGTTTCGACCCATAACCATTTAAATCCAAACCACCATATTAAATATAGGTAATATGGTTTTAGTTCTAAAATTAACCCAAACCTATTTTATGTAATCAAAAATCAACCCAAAACTATTTTTTGCCAAGTCTACTTTGGACCCACTCAAAGCCCATTTTTCTTGCACTGAATGAATAAATCTTAAACGAACTCTGTGTGATAAGTTTGGGATTGGTTAGCATGAGTTTACTTTTGATCAATTGATTAATATAGTGTCGATACGCGATTGGGAGGTGATCTCTTTTTCTACGTGTCAGTACTATATTGGTGAATTGACCAACTTACCATGAAGTTAACTTCATAATTACTGCATCTGATAAGTTTTGTTATAAAAAACTGGAAGTTGATGAAAGCAGGAGTAACCAAATAACTAAAAGCAACAGCAGGAGGTGACAAGCATAAGAACGGTACTTTTAGTATAGTATAGATATGATTTATTGATTTGGGAACTGAAAAAAACAAATGGGTCCAAACAAGTTAACTAGTTTAAGTCTGTTTTTCTTTTAAAAAATATAGTTCAAAACCTTAACCAACCCAAACAATAGTTAACCAATCCAAATAGGTTTTAGTTAGTTTGAATTGACCCATCAGTTTATAAACTAAATTATCAGGTCTAGATTTGGTTGATATTGTAATAGTGATTATGCAGATGTGCTTGAATTATAAAATTATATTGTATTTCTTGAAAGTGAGACTTTAAAAAAAAGATTGGACTCATAATTATTTAGTTTTAAACATTTGAATACATCTAAAATGAATTATAAATTATATATTTAACTTTAATGTAACCCAATTTAATTTTTTATGTCCTAAGTAGAGTACATTTGTTTTATTCAATTTCGCTGTTATCGCATGGGTTTATTATTTTGTATTTAATATGTGAGTTTTATAGTTATTATAATTTTCTACCTAGTAGTATGAACTTACTAATTATTTTAATTGATGTGAAATAAAAATATGTTATAAAGAATGATAATAAGACATAAATGCAACCAAGATCCATGAGCTGGGGGTGGGTGCAAACCATAAATTATGCAAGAAACTTATGAATGGATGGATGATAACATCCAAAATAATAGAACAATACATGGTTAAGGGAAATATTTTACCCGGGTCTTGAATCTAAATCAAATTATAACATAGTCAGTGCGTTAGTCTCAATAATATTTTTCTGGATCATTTTAATTTATTACATGCTCACTCAAAAGATCATAACTGAATATAGTAGTAATAAGAAAAATAATATTTTCACATGAGTCTCTCTCACATGGAAGTGAGACCCATTCACTATTTACGTAAGAAAAATAATGTGAAAATATTATTTTTGTACGTCGAAATATCAGTTCCCAATTAATAATAGCAGTTTGAATTCCTTATATACTCATTTAAATATTTCATATGTTACAATGTAGGCTGATCCTTGTGGATTTTCCTCTCCCCTCTCTCTCTACGAGAAACTTCAAACTCCGTTTCAAATATAGAGATGACTCCTATTTTTTGAAAAGAGTCTCTCCTAAATTTACTCTCTTGTACATTTTTTTTATTATCTAGATATTTTTATTCTTACTTTATGTGGGAATTAGTTTCCTCATTTTTCCTTTGTGCTTTGGATAAGATAAATTATTTAGATGTGGGTGTCGTACTGTGGTGTTATCATAATGACTTCTTTTTTTCATTATTCATGTTAAAAAACGGTTCAAAAGTCGGAAGTAGTTATCATGAAATTTATTTTGGAATAAGTTAGTTAATTGACCAATAGGATACTGATACACAGACGAAATTGTATGTGTGTCAGCATTCTATTGGTCAGTTAACCAACTTACCAAAAAAATAACTAGATCCTCAAAAGTTAGATTAACATATTTTATTATTATTTTTGAAATATAACGGTTTTTAAAAGTATTTGTAGTATCCATTAACAGTTGCTACAATTGGCTTTCTTTTTGATTGTCTGTTATTTGTTTGAAAATATTATCATTTCAATTTATTTTTTATTGTGATCATTTCATCATTTAAAACACATTATAATTTTAATATATTTTAATTTTTTGAACGGTTTGATAAAAAAAGAAAAATCATGATTAAATTCCATTTACCTACCCTACTCATTCAATGTTAGGGCAGGGTGGTGGTGAAGTGGTTGACATGAATTTAGTACTTGTGTCTCACATATAAAGATCCAAAGGCAAATTCAATTGTAAAGGCCAATTACCTAAATTTAGTGTAATAATTAATGATATTATTATAATAAAATGGTGATGAATAACTTGAAAATATTTATCATATACTAGTGTCATCAAAAGTAATTGAACTCGATTTTTAACAAAATTAAAAAAAATATATAATTTCTTTATTTTTTAAATATAATAAATTTATCATATTCCTATTGAACAGCCCAAGACCACCATTATACCGACACTCCTTATAAAAATTGATTCTCATTTTCAACTCATCATGGGTTAGTGTGAGACAGTGATCATGAGAGCAAGAAAATATACTATACCTTCTCTATTTAAATTACATATTTTTGTAATTTGTTACAAAATAGAGATATGTTTTTATTTTAAAATTAAAGAGCAATATAAAAAAATTAAATACCTTTATTTATTTTGAATCGAGCACGAGCACTTTAAACTTTTCGAACAAATATGATCCGAGAGAATTAATAAAAAATTATAATTTGAAAAGGTTCGAGTAATTTATCGAACTTAAAAATTAATTCATATTTAAATTATTTATATTTCGAATCGAATTCGAATCGAATTTTTAGTCGAATAAATACGATCAAATCCGAACCGTTTACTCATTTTATAGCTTTATATGTGTTATACAGAAATAGGAAAAGAAAAAAGGGCTCTCAGTATATGGACTGGGATCCTCTCCATTTTAAATAAATGGAGAGTGTTTATTTCATGGTCTAAATTTAAAATGTATATTCTCTCTCGTGTCAATATAATATCACATTCCAACATATTTTAAATATGAATCATGGGATTCTCCGTTCACTTGAAATTGAAATGTAGAGACCCTGGTACTCAGCATATCACATGCCTTCTTACCTCCATAATTAATTTCTGGTTTACCTCCTTCCCTCACTACTCTGCAATCTGCATGGCCCATTAACTGCCACCAGTAATTAATCCTCCTCTCCAGGGGTATTTGCGTCCAATTTCATATATATAACTACACAACCACACTCCACTTTATCATCATCATCATCATTATCGCACAAACATTTTAGAACAAACAACGCGTATATATATAGATAGATATAGGAGAGAGAAAGAGTGGTACATTTTTCAGATGGAGCTGACCGGACTGCTCACAGTGGTTCTACTAGCCGTTATACTTACCGTTAATGCCTGCCCGCCGGCGGACCGGGCAGCATTACTGTCTTTCAAGGCTACCCTAAGCGAGCCTTACTTGGGCATATTCAACTCATGGACGGGCAATGACTGTTGCAACCGGTGGTACGGAGTTAGCTGTGACCCGGCCACCGGCCGTGTTGCCGACATTTCTCTCCGGGGAGAATCAGAAGACCCGATCTTCGAGAAAGCCGGACGGTCAGGTTACATGACCGGTTTGATCTCTCCCTCGGTCTGTTCCCTAGACCGGCTAACAACTCTTGTTGTCGCCGACTGGAAGGGCATCTCCGGCGAGATTCCGGCCTGCATCACTTCTCTTCCTAGCCTACGAATCCTCGATCTCATCGGAAACAAAATCTCCGGCGAAATCCCCGCCGATATCGGAAAATTAAACCGGCTCACCGTTCTCAACCTAGCCGACAATGCCATTTCCGGTTCAGTACCTCCCTCAATCGTCAACCTATGCAGCCTAATGCACCTCGATCTCAGCAACAACCAACTCTCCGGCGAACTCCCGGCCGATCTCGGGAATCTGAAAATGATGAGCCGAGCTTTACTAAGCCGAAACCAACTCACCGGTTCAATCCCATACTCAATCGCCAATATCTACCGTCTCGCAGACTTAGATCTATCCATGAACCGAATATCCGGTTCAATCCCGCACCAACTCGGTTCAATGCCGGTCCTTTCGACTCTTAATTTGGATAGTAACCAAATATCGGGCGAAATACCGGCTACTATATTAAGTAATACCGGTTTAAACATCCTTAACTTGAGCCGGAACTATTTAGAAGGTTATTTACCCGATGTTTTCCACTCAAAAACTTATTTTTCTGCTATCGATTTATCGTACAATAATTTAAGGGGTTCCATACCAAAGTCGATATCGTCCGCTATGTATATCGGGCACTTAGACCTCAGTCATAACCATCTTTGTGGCATAATTCCAAGCGGTTTACCTTTTGATCACCTTGATGCGTCGTCGTTTGCAAATAACGACTGTTTATGCGGATCCCCACTGCGGACTTGCTAGAAAAGTCTGGTTTTTTAGATCATTTATTCGAAACTTGGGGTGTAATTTGTAATTGTGAATTTTAAGTGTTGTTTACTTTTTCTTTTATTTTTATTTTTATTTTTATTGTACTTTGGATTATAATGAAAGGAGGGGTGATTATTTAGCACAAAAAAAGAAAAGAAAAAAGGAGGGGTGAAAGTGTTTGTATGTAAGCTTTATATATGATGGGAGCAAACAAAAAATAGTGGGAATGATATGCACTATTATGATGATTGATGAAGCAATAAAGGAGTACATAGTTTCTAAATTTCAATTATTGCATAAAATTATGCGTTATTTTAAGACATAAAATGTGAAATAGTCATGAACGATTTCTGTTACGATTGTGACACATCAATACATGAATTTGATAAGATTATAAAATTGGCTCGCTGGATCAACTACATCGTAAAAGTATTACTCTATCAATTAAATTTATCTACATAACTCACAATAAAAAAAAGTCTGACATATAAAGTCGCAGCAGTATGTATGCATCATTTTCTCATCCACAAAAAACAATATAAACTTCTTTTTAGCTTTAGAAATTAAGGAGAGGGGATTCAATTCTAATAATTTCAGCTACAAATTATTAGAAAAACAAAGAGATTAAATTAAACCCAACTGAGCTAGAACTTTGGTGTGAGTTTTGCAGATTTGGCTGAGAATTTTATGGAATCTTATTCCTTGGGAAAGGAAGGATCTGGTAAGCATTAAAAAATAATAATGTTACTATCACATAAAAAATTTCACAGAATGCTCACATACACACATATACATATTGTGGATCTCACATATCAGACGAAGACCCACAGTATGCATGTATGTGTATATGAGCATTATGTGAAACTTTTTATGTGATAGTAGCATTGTTGATTAAAAAACAACAAAACAATGCATCCTGCAGAAACCCAACAGAGGTCAAGTTCATCTCGTGCAGGCAAACCAATGCATGTTCCCATGTGACCTGCCTTTTTATCATCTGCATGGTGGGACCCAACATCACAAAAAATGGGAGTAGTTAGTACAAAGTTAACTTTAATCAATTAACTAATATAATATCAACACGCATGTCGGGAGATGATATCTCTCTCATCGTGTCAGTACTGTATTGTTCAATTGACCAATTTATAATAAAATTAATTTCATGATAACCGGATCCCAAAAAATCACACTTGTAAACCTTGATTATATAATGGTAGAGGGGGTGGTGAACAGTTATTTTGGCGAAACTCTAACACCGCTGTGGTAAATTAAAAAAAAGAAGGAAAAAAGTGCTTAAATTAGGGAGACGGTAAATAAACTGTTTGAAAATTTTTAAACTTCTCCCATTATTGAGTTATCTTTAGTCCCTCACGTCTCCCATTGTTGAGAGTTATCATTTCAATTGCTCCTTTTTTTCTCATTATTGCACAGACATTGTGCGTGTCCAAAGACTATTAGATTAGTTTCTATTACTTCCGTTTTTAAAAGATTGTTGTTTAAAATTTTGGCACATAAATTAAGAAAGTCATTTAATATCAGTAAAATTTATTTGAAATTCCATCACTACCCCTTTATGGAAAATTAAAAATTATTAATACAAGAGAGAAAATTTATTGGGACAATAAGAGAAGATAGGGATAATATAAGAAAGTAAATAATTTATTCTTCTAGGAAGTTGTAAACGACAAATATTTTGGAATAAATTTTTTCTTCTAAAACGACAATCTTTTAGGAACGGAGGGAGTATTATAGTTTAGGACAAAGCGACAAGATCCAATGCCAAACTAATCGTAAATACTCTTTCAATATTTTATGCGGGTTTACACATGATTTTTTAATATTTTCACATGAAAATTATCGTTATAAATCTTATAATGATGGTTTTTACTGTCGTTCTTTTCATGTGAAAATATCAAAAAGTCATGTATAAATATCAATTTCTTTTTATGTGGTTTTTAAGTGCTAAGTAAGGGAATCATGTGTTAAACCACTTAATATGTAGACAAATTTATACTCCCTCCCCACCATATTATTTAATTATTATTGATTTTTTTAAATCAAATTTAAAAGATTATTAAACTCAAAAATGGCATAACTTCTTTTAATTTAATTAATACAACGATGAATATTATAAACAATTTAAAAATTATTACTCATTTAAAATTTTATTATTTCATAATTTTTAATGAGCTATCTCAATTTTGAGTTTGAAATTTTTGCAAATTGACTTTTAAAAGTCAGTAATAATCATATAATTTAGATATGAGGGAGTACCACTCTTTTTTTTTTGTTTCAAAAGCACTTGGACAATTTTTTTGTTAGTAAATTTGAGAAATTTTAACAATTGCAACTAATATATTTTTTTTAACTGTTATCAATGCAATAATTTTATATTATAAATTGTTTTAAAAATATTATTAATTATAAAAACTGTTAATTTAAAAATTAATATAAATTCACAATATAATTGAATTTTAGAAATTTATTAATGAACTATGATCAATGTTACGAAGTCCTACGTCAATATTTGTGGATTAATTTATATAATGGTTTAACTCTTCTACTCTGAGAATCATTAATTTGTCATGTCATTTAAGTCGGTCTCAGATGAGCTAAAATGACTCAATTATTATTTTTGTATAGGGTATGGTTTTTTCTTTAAGCTAAAAATAAACAACCATGTCGATTTATGAACTAGGATCAATGTAAGCTCTGGTGAGCTAAAATTGTTAAAGTTTTTAGCTGGTAGTTGTTTTTCTAATAATTTATATTTAATAGGGAATTTGTTTGTTGCTTGACCTGTTCTATAAGAGTATCTCACAAGTTTAGGAGTTGTTAAACATGGGACGTCCTTTGTTTGTTAGTTTAGGAGTTGTTAAACGTGAGATGTCCTTTGCTTGTTTTGTTCCCTGTATTCCTATTTAAGTGAGACTTTGAGTCAATAATTATATCTTAAGTACTTTCACGCAAATTACTTTGGTATATCAATCGTTTTTATTTCAATTTTATCCAACATCTGGTATCAAAGCCTCACTTTGGGCCTGATAAAAAAAACAAAGCAACAGCAAGATTGCTTGGCGTCTGACAGCAACAACAACAATTACGTGCAACCAGCAATTCCTCACTTTGATGGTCATTACGATCATTGGAGCATGCTGATGGAAAACTTCTTGAGATCCAAGGAATATTGGGGTCTTGTGGAGAATGGAATTGCTGAGCCAGAAGAAGGAGTAACCTTGACAGAACCACAGAGAAAGACGCTAGAAGAACGAAAGTTAAAAAGATTTGAAGACAAAGAACTACCTTTTTCCAGGCAATTGATTGTGCTATCCTGGAAACCATCTTGAAAAAAGACACAGCCAAGCAGATTTGGGACTTCTTGAACAAGAAATATCAAGGATCAACAAGGGTCAAAAGGGCACAGCTTCAAGATCTTCGCAAAGAGTTTGAGATTCTCCACATGAAGGAAGGAGAATCAGTCGATGATTTTTTTTGGGAGAACGTTGGCAATCGCAAACAGGATGCGGATTCATGGTGAAAACTTGCAGGATGTCACCATTATTGAGAAAATTTTGCGCTCCATGACCACCAAATTCGACTACGTGGCGTGTTCGATTGAAGAATTGAATGACATAGATCGTCTTTCAGTTGATGAGTTGCAAAGCTCGTTGCTGGTACACTAGCAGAGGATGACAAGTCACATCCAAGATGAACAGGCCCTGAAGGTGACAACTCAAGGTGAATCATCTGCATGGAGAGGATCCGGAAGAGGTCGTGGTGGAGGCCGTTTCAGAGGACGCGGTAGAGGACGTGGTCGTGATCAAGGGCATTTTGATAAATCTACTGTGGAGTGCTATGGTTGTCACAAGCTTGGTCATTATCAATATGAATGCACTGAGAATGATGAAAAAAACAACTTTACAGAAGCAGAAGAAGAATTGCTCCTGATGACGGATGTTGAAAAACAATAGACTCAACCATGGTGCTTGGATTCTAGGTGCAGCAATCACATGTGCGATAACAAATCTTTTTCCTCTGTCTTAGATGAAACGTTTAGAGAGAATGTGAAGCTTGGTAATAACTCTAAGATTTCGGTTATGGGAAAAGGAAATATTAGAACCCGAATAAATAATGCTATGCAGACTATTACGGGTGTATTCTATGTTCCAAACTTGCAAAGTAACTTGATCAGCTTGGGGCAATTGCAAGAAAAAGGGTATGGCATACACATTCAAAATGGTTGCTCCCAAATTCAACATCCAGAGAAAGGATTGATTGCACAAGTTGAAATGACATCAAACAGGATGTTCTCTTTGCATACACAAAGTGGTGACCAATCATGCTTCGCTTCAAAGGTACAAGACTCAACCTGGTTGTGGCATTTTCGTTATGGACATCTGAATTTTAATATTGGACTAAAGACCTTGCAACAAAAAGAAATGGTAACTGGGCTCCCTCCAATCTAATCATTTCTAAGAGTGTGTGAAGAATGTGCCATTGGAAAGCAGAATCGTAATTCCTTTCCTAAAGGAGACACATGGAGAGCCAAACAAGCACTTCATCTAGTCCATTCAGATATTTGTGGGCCAATCAATCCAACATCAAACAGCAACAAGAGGTACTTCATTACCTTTATTGATGACTATAGCAGGAAGACTTGGGTATATTTTTTGGCAGAAAAATCTGAGGCTTTTGGTGTGTTTAAAAGGTTTCAGGCTTGAGTAGAGAAAGAATCATGATGGTCCATTAAGATTTTGCGAACAGATCGTGGTGGTGAATTTACTTCATATGAATTTACTAATTTTGTAAAGTGCGAGGTATTCGTAGGCAACTTACCACAGCCTACACACCACAACAAAATGGAGTTGTAGAACGGAAGAATCGCACAATCATGGACATGGTGAGGAACATGTTAGCAAAGAGGTGCATTCCAAAGAATTTTTGGCCAGATCAAGCAATGAACTGGAGTGTCCATGTGTTGAATAGAAGTTCGACACTTGCAGTTAAAAATAAAACACCAGAGGAGGCTTGGACTGAACACAAACCAGCAGTGGATCATTTCATAATCTTTGGAATAGCATATGTGCATGTACCTAATCAAAGGAGAAGAAACTAGATGATAAAGGTGAAAGATGAGTTTTCCTCGGTATTAGGGAGGAATCCAAGGCGTACAGGTTATATAATCTTATTGCCAAAAGGATAATTATCAGTCGTACGTGATGCTATCTTTGATGAAGATGATACATGGGACTGGAGTGGTACCGAAAAACAGCAAGTACCAACCAATTTTGATGAAGCGGAGGAGGAGTCTAAACAACACGTGCAAGCCCTCAATGAAAGTCAGCCAAGTTCTGCAGCAAATGAATCTTCTAATGATGTTTCAATAGAAAATGATCAACAACCAAGTCAAGCATATCAACGCCCAAGAAGAAGGCCTTCCTGAATGACGGATTATGTAAGTGGTAGTGAACTGTCTAATGATACACATGCTCACTTGGCTTTGCTTTCAGATTTTGATCCAATATCTTTTGAAGAAGCAAGAAAGGAGGAAAAATGGCAGAAAGCCATAGATGCTAAATTTAAAGCTATTGTGAAGAAGGCCTTATATGAACTGAAACAGGCACCACGAACCTGTTACAGTCGTATAGAGGTATATTTTGAAAAAGCAAATTTTCACAAGTGTCCATATGAGCACACTCTATTCATCAAGACTAAAGAGGGAGGTAAACTTTTGATAGTCTGCTTATATGTCGATGATTTAATTTTCACCGGAAATGATGAAGATATGATTGCTGATTTCAAGAATTCTATGATGGCTGAATTTGACATGACTGATCTAGGAAAGATGAGATATTTTCTTGGCATTGAGGTTGTGCAGACACCTACATGAATTTTTATTGGGCAAAAGAATTATGCTCAAGAGGTTCTGGACAGATTTCAAATGATTAATTGTAACCAAGTTGGGACTCCAAGTGAACCAAGGTCTGAAGCTCACAAATGATCCAGAAGGAAAGAGGATTGACAACACTTACTTAAAACAAATTGTTGGAAGTCTAATGTATTTAACAGCCACTAGACCTGATATTATGTATGCAATATGTCTAATTAGCAGGTTTATGGAGAAACCAACAGAGCTTCATCTCAAGGCTGCGAAGAGAGTGTTTTGTTATTTGAAGGGAACAACTGAGTTCAGGATCTTTTACAAGGAAAATGGAGGATCAGATCTTATTGGTTTCAGCGATAGTGATTACGCAGGTGATTTAAAAGAAAGACGAAGCACATATGGTCATGTGTTTATAATGAGTTCTGGAGCAATATCATGGATGTCAAAAAAATAGCCGGTTGTCACTCTGTCCACAACAGAGGCAGAATACATTGCAGCTGCATCAAGTGTTTGTCAAGCCGTGAAGTTGAAGAGGGTTTTTAAAGAATTAAAATGTTATCAACAAGGTTCTGTACTGATTTTTTGCGATAACAGTTCTTCCATCAAGCTCTCTAAAAATCCAGTTTTACATGGACGAACCAAGCATATTGATATAAGATATCATTTTTTGCATGATCTTACAAAGAATGGAGTTATAAATTAATCTAGTCTACTGTCGAAGTGAAGACCAAGTTGCAGATATCTTCACCAAGCCATTAAAGTCGAGTTCAATTGTCAAGCTGCGTGGGTTGCTTGGAATCTGCTCAGTTAGCTCTATAAACTGAATTTCTTGAATATCATTCAGTTTAAGAGAGGGTGTTAAAGTCTTTAGCTAGTAGTTGTTTTTCTAATAATTCCTATTTAATAGGGAATTTATTTGTTGTTTGACCTGTTCTATAGAAGTATCTCACAAGTTTAGGAGTTGTTAAACGTGGGATGTCCTTTGCTTGTTTTTCTGCTTGTTTTGTTTCCTGTATTCCTATTTAAGTGAGATTTTGAGTCAATAATAATATCTGAAATACTTTCACGCAAATTACTTTGGTATAGCAATCATTTTTATTTCAATTTTATCCAACAAGAATGACTCGGTTACTATTTTATTTTACTTTTAAGATGAGTTTTCTTGTATTGTGACCATATTATGTTTTTCTTCTCTGAGTCTCTGAACAAGACTTTTAAAACACGTCAAAACCTTTGGTTTGTAACTCTTGTGTCTCGATTACTATTTTTGTATAGAGTATGACTTGTACTTTAAGTAAAAAATAAATAATCACGTGAATCTATTTATCTTGAATATTACTAGGAGTCTCGAAATTTTGATCACAAAAATAACGTTAAATAATTGATGTGATATTATTTATTTTAATAATAGATTAGGCTATATATTAGTAATCAAAAGAAATATATTTAACATACTCCTACGAATATCTAGTCTATTATACTACCTCTGATTCAAAATTAAGAATATATTTTGATTTTTGAAAATCAATTTATAAAATCTTAAAATTTTAAATTAATATGAAGTTATTTTATTTTAATACAAATAAATATAATAATGGGAAATTAACTTTTTCTTTTTTGAAACAACCCAAAACCAAGGCTGTGATAATATTATTAAGCCTCAGCATCCCTTACGATCAAAAGAAGAATACAAGAATAAATATCTTCCACCCAAGAGGTATAGAAAGGCAAATCAAAAACTTTAAATCTAGAAGACCGTTGTAAGACCCCAACTTTTATAAATAAAGATTTAATTGTCTTTATATATTATTTCAAAATAATAAGGTGTTGATTGAAAGGTGAAAGTTATGGGTGAAATGTGCTAATATTTTAAAATGAGCAAGTGGTTGTAAAATATTCATTGTTGTCGGGGAATATTCGTTTGGTCGTGGAATATTCTTGTTATCGGAGAATATTCGTACGACGGCGCAGCTATTTGTGGACCCCACAACTGAATAACTGTCGGATATAGAAAGCGACAGAAATAACCTTTTTATAAAATAACGGCGTAGTTGTTACCGTTAGTACTGTTGAAATACCCGATGGTTAAAATACAGTAATACGCGGTGTTGCACAGTAGCACACGGTATTGCACAGTATTTTGAATTATTGAGTCTTACGTGAGAAGGCACTTACTCAATTATTGTTACAGTAATTACTGTTCAATATTTTATATTATTGACTCAATAATTGTTCCGTTGATATTTTATATTATTGACTCAATAATTGTTACATTTATATTTTATTGACTCAATAATTGCTACGTTGCTATTTTATATGATTGATTCAATAATGGCTACAGTTGATATTTTGTATTATTGACTCAATAATTGTCATTGCACAGTATTTTATATTATCAACTCAATAATTCATATTATTTAAATAATATTATTAGATAGCATTATTGATAATGTATAAGGAAGTTCTGTCTAGGAGAGGTTATTTAATTGCGCGCCAGTAAGAAGAATTCCTTATCGGAAGGCCCCCTCTTTCCTGGGAACGACCTGGTTGTCAATATTGTAGTTCTATAATATTATTTGTTAATAATTAATTATTGATTTATATGATAAGGAAATATTTATTTTGTGGATATTAAAGAAGGAATTAGTGCTGATGTGTTTTTATCAGTATTTTAGTGTGAAAAATCATCTGTTTGTGGATTTCAGATAATTTATGTTGGGAATTTGGAAAAACTTTCTTCTGCAAAGTTGTAGAGAATTAAATTTTCTATAGAAGGACATAAAATTTGTATTTTTCTGACAAAGGGGCTATTTATTATGAATTATTGAAGTTTCGACAAATAAATATTTTTTTAATAAGAGGTGGGCCCACTTTTTGTTGAATGATTCCTTCCCACGAGGCGGCTGGAGAAATTTTTTTAAAGTATATTATTTTATTATTTTAGTCTCCTTTGGCATCCTAAGTTTTTCCTATAAATAGGGTGCTTAGGTTAGAATTGAAAATCACACCAGAATCAGAAGTTTTCTCTCTCTATAATATCGAGCGTATTTTTGTGAGTATTTCTATACTTTGAGTATTAGTATTCAGCGCAAGTTTCCTTCGGTATTATATCCGATATTCTAGTTAGAGGTACTATTCTTTTGAGGTAAGGGATGTTATTTCTTTCGTAAATGATGTTATTCTTTTCAATATCATTATACAGAAATATTGTCATGGATTTTATTTTAAAAGTCTTACTTTTTCCGTCGGGGTTACTATTCACGTATACGACACTATTCACGTATACGGCATTATTCACGGAAAAATTAAAATTTCTTCTTTTTGTCCAAATTGTCTGTTATAGTTACTATCTTTGATTGTATCCAAGTTTTGAGCTTTATTCTTGAATTTTGCTCCACAATTGATTATTACGAAGTATTTGTGAATTGGATAAACTAAAATACGAATCCTTGATCTTTGTCTTTTATTTCACTGGATTCGTTATTTATATTTTTTTCATCATCCTCAGTCCTAAAAGGTGATGTAACTGAATATCTTTGGCCTGTAGAGCAAAGATGAATGATTATCTGATGAATATCTTTGGCCTGTAGTGCAAAGATGACAGGTGTTGAGATGAACATGACTACTGATGATGCAAATGAATATCTTTGGCCTGTAGTGCAAAGATGAATATTTGATTCGAGATGTTTATTGATTGATGTTACAGGGATAAAATATTGATGATGGACTTTTAAATCATAGAAGATAGTAGACTTCATTCTCTGCTTAACTCTTCTAATGAATTATTATTTCCGCTGCAAGTATTGATCTAAAATTGGTTGTCCATTATATTTTATCTAAATTGTTGAAGACTAACGATAATTTATTTTCCATTATCTTAGTCATAATATTCTTTACTGGGCTAGTTGAGCTCACCCTTTTTATCTATTGTCCTCTTCATAAAACGAGAACGGTGCGAAAATTAGTCGGGGGACAGAGTGATGGTCCGAGTTAGAGCAGTAGTAGTCCTCGCTATTTTTGTGAAATAGTGAGATAATAATTGTAATAAATAAAGAATGAATTTGAATATTAATATTTCGTATTATATACGATTTGTATTGACATTTACAATTGTGTGGTCGTATTTTGCACGACTGTGTGATATAAAGTTTGTATTTGAATTCTGTACCATGTATTTGGCGACTCAGAATGGGTTGGGTGGATTGGACCTATTCTGGGGGCGTTACAGTTTGGGTGGACTGGACTTATTGTGGGAGCGTCACACTGTCAAATACATGGTACAGAATTCAAATACAACTCTTGTAATTGCTACGTTGCTATTTTATATGATTGATTCAATAATGGCTACAGTTGATATTTTGTATTATTGTTTCAATAATTGTCATTGCACAGTATTTCACATTATCAACTCAATAATTCATATTATTTGAATAATATTATTAGATAGCATTATTGACAATGTCTAAAGAAATTCTGTCTAGGAGGGGTTATTTAATTGCGCGCCAGTAAGGAGAAGTCCTTATCGGAAGGCCCCCTCTTTTCTGGGAACGACCTGGTTGTCAATATTGTAATTCTATAATATTATTTGTTAATAATTAATTATTGATTTATATGATAAGGAAATATTTATTTTGTGGATATTAAAGAAGGAATTAGTGCTGATGTGTTTTTATCAGTATTTTGGTGTGAAAAATCATCTGTTTACGGATTTCGGATAATTTATGTTGGGAATTTGGAAAAACTTTCTTCTGCAAAGTTGTAGAGAATTAAATTTCCTATAGAAGGACATAAAATTTATATTTTTCTGACAAATGGGCTATTTATTATGAATTATTAAAATTTCAAAAAATAAATATTTTTTTAATAGGAGGTGGGCCCCACTTTTTGTTGAATGATTCCTTCCCTCTAGGCGGCTGGAGAAATTTTTTTAAAATATATTATTTTATTATTTTAGTCTCCTTTGGCATCCTAAGTTTTTCCTATAAATAGGGTGCTTAGGTTAGAATTGAAAATCACACCAGAATCAGAAGTTTTCTCTCTCTATAATATCGAGCGTATTTTTGTGAGTATTTCTATACTTTGAGTATTAGTATTCAGCGCAAGTTTTCTTTGGTATTATATCCGATATTCCAGTTAGAGGTACTATTCTTTTGAGGTAAGGGATGTTATTTCTTTCGTAAATGATGTTATTCTTTTCAATATCATTATACAGAAATATTGTCATGGATTTTATTTTGAAATTCTTAATTTTTTCGTGGGGGTTACTATTCACGTATACGACACTATTCACGGGAAAATTTATTTTTCTTCTATTTGTCCAAAATGTCTGTTAAGGTTACTATCTTTGATTGGATCTAAGTTTTGAGCTTTATTCTTGAATTTTACTCCACAATTGATTATTACGAAGTATTTGTGAATTGGATAAACTAAAATACGAATCCTTAATCTTTGTCTTTTATTTCACTGGATTCGTTATTTATATGTTTTTCATCATCCTCAGTCCTAAAAGGTGATGTAACTGAATATCTTTGGCCTGTAGAGCAAAGATGAATAATTACCTGATGAATATCTTTGGCCTGTAGTGCAAAGATGACAGGTGTTGAGATGAACATGACTACTGATGATGCAAATGAATATCTTTGGCCTGTAGTGCAAAGATGAATATTTGATTCGAGATGTTTATTGATTGATGTTACAGGGATAAAATATTGATGATGGACTTTTAAATCATAGAAGACAGTAGACTTCATTCTCTGCTTAACTCTTTTAATGAATTGTTATTTCCGCTGCAAGTATTAATCTAAAATTGGTTGTCCATTATATTTTATCTGAATTGTTGAAGACTAACGATAATTTATTTTCCATTATCTTAGTCATAATATTCTTTACTGGGATAGTTGAGCTCACCCTTTTCATCTATTGTCCTCTTCAAGAAATGAGAACGGTGCGAGAACTAGTCAACAGTAGCACACGGTATTGCACAGTATTTTGAATTATTGAGTCTTACGTAAGAAGGCACTTACTCAATTATTGTTACAGTAATTACTGTTCAATATTTTATATTATTGACTTAATAATTGATACGTTGGTATTTTATATTATTGACTCAATAATTGTTACATTGATATTTTATTGACTCAATAATTGCTACGTTGCTATTTTATATGATTGATTCAATAATGGCTACAGTTGATATTTTGTATTATTGATTCAATAATTTTTATTGCACAGTATTTCACATTATCAACTCAATAATTCATATTATTTGAATAATATTATTAGATAGCATTATTGACAATGTCTAAGGAAGTTCTGTTTAGGAGGGGTTATTTAATTGCGCGTCAGTAAGGAGAAGTCCTTATCGGAAAGCCCCCTCTTTCCTGGGAACGACCTGGTTGTCAATGTTGTAGTTCTATAATATTATTTGTGAATAATTAATTATTGATTTATATGATAAGAAAATATTTATTTTGTGGATATTAAAGAAGGAATTAGCACTGATGTGTTTTTATCAGTATTTTGGTGTGAAAAAATATCTGTTTATGGATTTCGGATAATTTATGTTGGGAATTTTGAAAAACTTTCTTCTGCAAAGTTGTAGAGAATTAAATTTCCTATAAAAGGACATTGAATTTGTATTTTTCTGACAAATGGGCAATTTATTATGAATTATTGAAATTTCAAAAAATAAATATTTTTTTAATAGGAGGTGGGCCCCACTTTTTGTTGAATGATTCCTTCCCACGAGGCGGCTGGAGAATTTTTTTTAAAATATATTATTTTATTATTTTAGTCTCTTTTAGCATCCTAAGTTTTTCCTATAAATAGGGTGCTTAGGTTAGAATTGAAAATCACACCAGAATCAGAAGTTTTCTCTCTCTATAATATCGAGCGTATTTTTGTGAGTATTTCTATACTTTGAGTATTAGTATTCAGCGCAAGTTTCCTTCGGTATTATATCCGATATTCTAGTTAGAGGTACTATTCTTTTGAGGTAAGGGATGTTATTTCTTTCATAAATGATGTTATTCTTTTCAATATCATTATACCGAAATATTGTCATGGATTTTATTTTGAAATTCTTACTTTTTCCGTCGATTTTACTATTCACGTATACGGCACTATTCACGTATACGGCACTATTCACGGAAAAATTAAAATTTCTTCTGTTTGTCCAAATTGTCTGTTATAGTTACTATCTTTGATTGTATCCAAGTTTTGAGCTTTATTCTTGAATTTTGCTTCACAATTGATTATTACGAAGTATTTGTGAATTGGATAAACTAAAATACGAATCCTTAATCTTTGTCTTTTATTTCACTGGATTCGTTATTTATATGTTTTTCATCATCCTCAGTCCTAAAAGGTGATGTAACTGAATATCTTTGGCCTGTAGAGCAAAGATGAATGATTACCTGATGAATATCTTTGGCCTGTAGTGCAAAGATGACAGGTGTTGAGATGAACATGACTACTGATGATGCAAATGAATATCTTTGGCCTGTAGTGCAAAGATGAATATTTGATTCGAGATGTTTATTGATTGATGTTACAGGGATAAAATATTGATGATGGACTTTTAAATCATAGAAGATAGTAGACTTCATTCTCTGCTTAACTCTTCTAATGAATTGTTATTTCCGCTGCAAGTATTGATCTAAAATTGGTTGTCCATTATATTTTATCTGAATTGTTGAAGACTAACGATAATTTATTTTTCATTATCTTAGTCATAATATTCTTTACTGGGCTAGTTGAGCTCACCCTTTTCATCTATTGTCCTCTTCAGGAAATGAGAACGGTGCGGGAACTAGTCGGGGGACAGAGTGATGGTCTGAGTTAGAGCAGTAGTAGTCCTCGCTATTTTTGTGAAATAGTGGGATAATAATTGTAATAAATAAAGAATGAATTTGAATATTAATATTTCGTATTATATACGATTTGTATTGACACTCACAGTTGTGTTGTCGTATTTTGCATGACCGTGTGATATAAAGTTTGTATTTGAATTCTGTACCATGTATTTGGCGACTCAGAATGGGTTGGGTGGACTGGACCTATTTTGGGGGCGTCACAGTTGGTATCAGAGCTTAGGGATATGATCTCTGGCGGAGATCGGGGAGTAGAACTAGGAGGGGAGAGACGAGTAAATCCTTCGCTAGTATGTCCTACCTAAGCTTATGTGGTATTTAATTGGTCAGTCGGAGCATAGGGTTAATATGTGATATGTTAATTTGTTTAATTAACCCTTGTTTTATGGCAGTATTTGAGAATGGCAGCTGAGAATGTTAACAACGAAGTGAATGAGACCGTGGAGACACCTTTAATCGTTAACTAGGAGAACGTGCAACAAGAAGGCAATGTTCATCCTGGAAACAACGCTGGTCAGACGATAAACGATGAGATGTTTAGAAATTTTTTGCAGTTCATGCAAAACCAGACGAGGGAAACTCGTGTGCAAAATACAGGTGGAGATAATAACAACACGCGAGTTGTCACTGCCAAGCAGTTCAAAGAATTGGGACCACCAGAGTTTTTGGGAAAGCCAGATCCGATCAAGGCAGAGACGTGGATTAAACAAATTACCAAGATATTTAATGTCTTGGGATGCACGAGGGAACAAAAGGTTCCATTCGCCACGTTTATGTTCCGTGGAGAGGCAGATTATTGGTGGGAATCTGTGAAGCGTACCCAGCCTGCAACATTCAAGATGTCTTGGGAAGCATTCCAGAAACTGTTCAATGACAAGTACTTTCCTGAAATTATTCGTCATATGAAGGAGGTAGAATTTATTAGACTCGAACAAAACAACATGACGGTATCCCAGTACGAGGCTAAGTTCGCGGAGCTGTCCAGGTTTGCACCTCATTTGGTGGAGAATGAGGAACGTATGACGCGGATGTTTCTAAGAGGTTTGAAACCCGAAATACGTCAGTACCTCATTTCTCATAAATTTTCTTTATATTCGGATGTAGTGAACAGGGCCCAGTTGTTAGAACGAGATAGTGATAACAACCAAGGTCGTACTGGTGGCAGCAGTCATCGGAGCAATGACAACCAGCGGGGAGGAAAGTATGACCGAAGCGGTAACCACTCCGGTGGTAATCGTGGTCATGATAGTAGAAGAAGCGAATCGGGGAGAGATTTCAAGAAGAGAAGGTACAACAATGAGAACGTGAAGACGTCGACATCAGCACCAGCATCAACTGTTTCGAGGGGAGGAGAACGACCACCGGTCGTATGCTATAAATGCTGGAAAGAGGGACACATCAGCCCAAACTGCCCACAACTATTCAAAGCATGTTACAACTGTGGAAAAGAAGGACATATAGCTCGAGATTGTCCTGTGGCGAAACCAAATCCAGCGGGGGTGGTGATTCCAAAGGCGGTTTCGGACAAGTCGAAGTCGGTGATTCCTGGAAGAGCGTTTGTCGTGACTGCCCAAAACGCGAGGAACCCGAATGAATTTATCACGGGTTAGTTAATCATAAATTTTTGCGAAGTCTATACCTTATTAGGTACCGGTGCTACCCATTCCTTTATTTCGCCTGCTTGTGCTCAACGTTTGAACTTGATTGTTGATAAGTTAGACTTTGACTTATCTGTTGAAACTCCGTTAGGAGAAACATTCGTTACCTCTACAGTTTACAAATCTTGCTTGATTCAGATTGGTACCCTTACCTTACCTGTTGATCTTATATCTTTGAAAATACTTGCATTTGACGTGATTTTAGGAATTGACTGGTTAACCACTTACCATGCCAAAATTGATTGTTTTCGTAAGGTTGTTAGTTTTCGTATTCCTAATCAACCTGTTGTGCGAATCCAAATTACCAAACCACTAAAATCAATCAATATCATTTCAAGTCACAAAGCTATTCGTTTATTGAAAAACGGATGTCAAGCTTTCTTAGCTCATGTCACTGATCTAAACCAGAATACATCAGATTTGAATGATATTTCCATTGTTAATGAGTTTCCTGATGTATTTCCTGAAGAACTTCCCGGTCTACCCCCAGAACGTGAAGTTGAATTCTTTATTAACCTTGAGCCCGGTACAAAACCCATTTCTAAAACCCCATATCGAATGGCTCCTACTGAACTTCAGGAGTTAAAGGTCCAATTACAAGAGTTGTTAGACATCAATTTTATTCGTCCTAGTACGTCTCATTGGGGTGCTCCTGTTTTATTCGTTTAGGGCGAGAAATGCGAGAAGAGCTTCCAAGAGCTCAAGAGGAGGCTCATTTCGGCACCTGTTCTGACAATCCCATCTGGTTCAGATGGATTTGTTATCTACAGCGATGCTTCGGGCAAAGGGTTAGGATGTGTTCTCACGCAACATGGGAAAGTCATAGCCTATGCCTCGCGATAACTCAAAGAATATGATAGGAATTATCCTACTCATGATCTAGAGTTGGCAGCAGTCGTTTTCGCGTTAAAGATCTGGAGACATTATCTGTACGGGGAGAAAGTGGAGATTTATACGGATCATAAGAGCCTTAAATATTTCTTCACTCAGAAGGAACTCAACATGAGGCAACGACGTTGGCTTGAGCTGTTGAAAGATTACGATCATACCATCCAATACCATCCTGGAAAAGCGAACGTGGTAGCTGACGCGTTGAGTAGATGATCATATGTGGGAACGAGTGCGATGATGACAAGTATACGCGTAGAACCAGCTTTGATTGATAAAGTTAAAGCTGCTCAAGCTACAGATGCGGAGCTGATGAAGATGAAGAAGAAGGTGCAAGAAGGTGCCAATCCAGAAGCAAGAATCAATGAAGAGGGAATACTTCGAGTCAACTCCAGACTTTGTGTTCGTAACGATTTTGACTTGAAGCATAGAATCATGATGGAGGCACACAACACACCGTTTGCAATCCATCCTGGGAGTACTAAAATGTATCGTGATCTTTGACATACATTTTGATGGAGCAATATGAAGAGAGAGATCGCGGAGTTTATTTCGAGATGTTTAACTTGTCAACGTGTAAAGGCGGGGCATCAAGTACCGAAGGGTCCATTGCAACCACTGGAGATTCCAAAGTGGAAGTAGGAACACATTACGATGGATTTCGTTACGGGTCTTCCCAAGGTTTCTCAAGGTATAGATGCGATTTGGGTTATTGTTGATAGATTAACCAAGTCTACTCATTTCTTGCCGATACGAGAGACTTATTCCCTTTAACGTCTTGCTCATATGTACGTGAATGAGATTGTGAGATTGCATGGCATGCCAGTATCCATAGTTTCGGATTGTGACCCCAAATTTACTTCACGATTTTGGATCAGTTTGCAGAAAGCTATGGGCACGGACTTACGATTCAGTTCGGCTTATCATCCTCAAACAGACGGACAATCGGAAAGGACTATTCAAACTCTTGAAGATCTATTGAGACTCTATGTTCTAGACTTCAAAGGGAGTTGGGATAAGTACTTACCATTGGTGGAATTCTCCTACAACAACAGTTATCAGGCAAGTATAGGTGTGGCTCCATTCGAAGCGTTGTATGGGAGAAAGTGTCATTCTCCAACATGTTGGAACGAGGTGGGTGAAGTAACATTGTTGGGACCGGAGTTAGTACGTATGACTACGAAAAAGATCCAAATAATCCGACAACGTATACAAACAGCACAAGATCGACAAAAGAGTTATGCGGATCTTCATCGAAAAGACGTGGAATTTAATGTTGGGGACCATGTGTTATGACGTATTGCTCCGTGTTACGAGGTTTGGGAAGAGAGGAAAGCTCAATTCACGATTCATTGGTCCATTTGAGATTCTTGACCGAGTAGGAAATGTGGCCTATAGACTCGCTTTACCTGCAAGCATGTCTCGTGTTCATAACGTGTTTCACATATCCGTGTTGCGTAAATATGTGAAAGATCCAAACCGCATTATTGAGTTAGAACCAGACGAGATAGCCGAAGATTTAAAGTACGATGAGGTACCTGTCAAGATCTTGGATAGAAAGGAGCATGTCCTACGCTCAAAAATTATACCTCAAGTCAAAGTTTTGTGGAGAAATCATGCAATTGAGGAAATGACCTGGGAGTTGGAATCGGAAATGAAAGCGAGGTATCCTCACCTTTTCGACATACCAGGTACGTACGTCAATTTCGAGGACGAAATTTCAAAAGGAGGGGAGGTTGTAAGACCCCAACTTTTATGAATAAAGATTTAATTGTCTTTATATATTATTTCGAAATAATAAGGTGTTGATTGAAAGGTGAAAGTTATGGTTGAAATGTGCTAATATTTTAAAATGAGCAAGTGGTTGTAAAATATTCATTGTTGTCGGGGAATATTCATTTGGTCGTGGAATATTCTTGTTGTCGGGAAATATTCGTATGACGGCGCAACTATTTGTGGACCCCACAACGGAATAACTGTCGGATATAGAAAGCGACAGAAATAATCTTTTTATAAAATAACGGCGTAGTTGTTACCGTTAGTACTGTTGAAATACCCGATGATTAAAATACAGTAATACACGGTGTTGCACAGTAGCACACGGTATTGCACAGTATTTTGAATTATTGAGTCTTACATGAGAAGGCACTTACTCAATTATTGTTACAGTAATTACTGTTCAATATTTTATATTATTGACTCAATAATTGCTACGTTGATATTTTATATTATTGACTCAATAATTGTTACATTGATATTTTATTGACTCAATAATTGCTACGTTGCTATTTTATATGATTGACTCAATAATGGCTACAGTTGATATTTTGTATTATTGATTCAATAATTGTCATTGCACAGTATTTTACATTATCAACTCAATAATTCATATTATTTAAATAATATTATTAGATATCATTATTGATAATGTCTAAGGAAGTTCTGTCTAGGAGAGGTTATTTAATTGCGCGCCAGTAAGGAGAAGTCCTTATCGGAAGGCCCCCTCTTTCCTGGGAACGACCTGGTTGTCAATATTGTAGTTCTATAATATTATATGTTAATAATTAATTATTGATTTATATGATAAGGAAATATTTATTTTGTGGATATTAAAGAAGGAATTAGTGCTGATGTGTTTTTATCAGTATTTTGGTGTGAAAAATCATCTGTTTGTGGATTTTGGATAATTTATGTTGGGAATTTGGAAAAACTTTCTTCTACAAAGTTGTAGAGAATTAAATTTCCTATAGAAGAACATAAAATTTGTATTTTTCTGACAAAGGGGCCATTTATTATGAATTATTGAAGTTTCAAAAAATAAATATTTTTTTAATAGGAGGTGGGCCCCACTTTTTGTTGAATGATTCCTTCCCACGAGGCGGTTGGAGATTTTTTTTTAAAATATATTATTTTAGTCTCCTTTGGCATCCTAAGTTTTTCCTATAAATAGGGTGCTTAGGTTAGAATTGAAAATCACACCAGAATCAGAAGTTTTCTCTCTCTATAATATCGAGCGTATTTTTGTGAGTATTTCTATACTTTGAGTATTAGTATTCAGCGCAAGTTTCCTTCGGTATTATATCCGATATTCCAGTTAGAGGTACTATTCTTTTGAGGTAAGGGATGTTATTTCTTTCGTAAATGATGTTATTCTTTTCAATATCATTATACAGAAATATTGTCATGGATTTTATTTTGAAATTCTTACTTTTTCCGTCGGAGTTACTATTCACGTATACGGCACTATTCACGTATACGGCACTATTCACAAAAAAATTAAAATTTCTTCTGTTTGTCCAAATTGTCTGTTATTGTTACTATCTTTGATTGTATCCAAGTTTTGAGCTTTATTCTTGAATTTTGCTCCACAATTGATTATTACGAAGTATTTGTGAATTGGATAAACTAAAATACGAATCCTTGATCTTTGTCTTTTATTTCACTAGATTCGTTATTTATATGTTTTTCATCATCCTCAGTCCTAAAAGGTGATGTAACTGAATATCTTTGGCCTGTAGAGCAAAGATGAATGATTACCTGATGAATATCTTTGGCCTGTAGTGCAAAGATGACAGGTGTTGAGATGAACATGACTACTGATGATGTAAATGAATATCTTTGGCCTGTAGTGCAAAGATGAATATTTGATTCGAGATGCTTATTGATTGATGTTACAGGGATAAAATATTGATGATGGACTTTTAAATCATAGAAGATAGTAGACTTCATTCTCTGCTTAACTCTTCTAATGAATTGTTATTTCCGCTGCAAGTATTGATCTAAAATTGGTTATCCATTATATTTTATCTGAATTGTTGAAGACTAACGATAATTTATTTTCCATTATCTTAGTCATAATATTCTTTACTGGGATAGTTGAGCTCACCCTTTTCATCTATTGTCCTCTTCAGGAAATGAAAACGGTGCGAGAACTAGTCGGGGGACAGAGTGATGGTCCGAGTTAGAGCAGTAGTAGTCCTCGCTATTTTTGTGAAATAGTGGGATAATAATTGTAATAAATAAAGAATGAATTTGAATATTAATATTTCGTATTATATACGATTTGTATTGACACTCACAGTTGTGTTGTCGTATTTTGCACGACCGTGTGATATAAAGTTTGTATTTGAATTCTGTACCATGTATTTGGCGACTCAGAATGGGTTGGGTGGACTGGACCTATTCTGGGGGCGTCACAATCGTGGACTACTTTATTTCCAGAACCACATACATGGGACATAACAGATTCCACAAAATTACTCATCGACTTCAAACAATCATTCACAATCGTAAACTAATTATAAAATATTATTAATTGTGTTATAAAATATTACTAAAATTAAGAACAATGATGATTAGAGGAAGAGAGAAAACATTCTTATTTCATATAAGTTGTCACCTTTTGTGTGTATCTCATGCTCCTATTTATAGGCACATGTACATAAACACTTAGAGGTTACAAGACTTAAAAGATCATAATCAACACATAAAAGACATAGGAGTTTCAAATATTAAAGGACATGGAAGTTGCAAAGCTTTAAGGACATGGTAATAAAGAAAGGAGGAATGAATCTAGACATCCATATATATTATAATTTTATAACACTCCCCCTTGAATGTCTATTGTACAACAATACGCATTGAAAGCTGCCTCATTAAAAATCTTGCCAGAAAAAACCCAATGGAAAAAAAAATCTTGGTTAAGGAAAAAAGAGTGTAGCGCGTATTAGCTTCCCCTCATGAATGTATCCTTAAGTCTTTCAGCTGTTGCATTCCAATATTGCGACGCAATCCTTCAAACGTTGTAGTTGGTAATGCTTTGGTGAATAAATCTACTAGATTATCTTTTGATCGAATTTGTTGAACATCAATGTCACCACACTTATCAAGTTCATATGTGAAAAAGAATTTCGTTGATATGTAATTTTTTCTATCTCCTTTGATGTATCCTCCTTTTAATTAAGCTATATATACAGCATTGTCTTCATACAGAATGGTTGGAGTTCCTTAGCTGGAGGATAAACCGCATGTTTCACAAATATGTTGAGTCATTGATCTTAACCATACACATTCTCGACTTGCTTCATGGATCGCAAGTATTTCAGCATGATTAGATAAAGTGGCAACTAATGTTTGCTTTGTAGATCTCCATGATATAGCAATATCACCAAACATAAAGAGATAACCTGTTTGAGATCGACCTTTATGTGGATCAGATAAATATCCTGCATCAGCATATCCAACTAATTTATGATTATCATTATTTGAATAAAATAAGTCCATATCCATAGTTCCTCGTAGGTAACGAAAAATATGTTTAACCCCATTCCAATGTCTTCGGGTAGGAGAAGAGCTATATCTTGCTAACAAATTCACAGAGAATGATATATCAGGTCGTGTACTATTAGCAAGATACCTTAATGCACCAATTGCACTGAGGTATGGTACTTCAGGACCAAGTAATTCTTCATTATCCTCATGAGGTCTAAAAGGGTTATTTTTCACATCAAGTGATCTAACAATCATTGGGGTACTCAATTGATGTGCTTTATCCATATAAAATCTTTTAAGAACCTTCTCTGTGTAAGTTGACTGATAAATGAGAATTCCATCTGCTAAATGTTCGATCTGCAGGCCGAGACAAAATTTTGTTTTTTTCTAAATCTTTCATCTCAAATTCTTTCTTTAAATAATTCATTGTCTTTGGTATCTCTCCATGAGTTCCAATAATATTTAAATCATCAACATACACAACAATGATAGCAAAATCGGATTCCGACTTCTTTATAAAAACACATGGGCATATAGGGTTATTATTATACCTTTCTTTCAATAAATATTCACTAAGACAATTGTACCACATGCGTCCTGATTGCTTTAACCCATATAGGGACCTTTGCAACTTAATTGAGTAAACTTCCCGGGGATTTACCTTATATGCTTCAGGCATTTTAAATCCTTCAGGGATTTTCATATAAACATCATTATCGATTGACCCATATAAATAGGCTATAACAACATCCATTAGACACATATCTAGTCTTTCATGAGTTGCCAGGCTAATAAGATACCGCAATGTAATTACATCTACCACAGGAGAATATGTTTCATCGTAATTAATGTCAGGTCTTTGTGAAAACCCTTGTGCCACAAGTCGTGCCTTATATCTTACGATTTCATTTTTCTCATTTCTTTTTCGCACAAATACCCATTTGTATCCAACTGGCTTTACTTCTTCGGGTGTTTGGACTACAGGTCCAAAAACTTCACGTTTTGCAAGTGAATTTAATTCTGCCTGGATTGCTTCTTTCTATTTTGGCCAATCATTTCTGCGTCTACATTCTTCGACAGAATTAGGCTTAAAATCCTCGTTTTCATTAATGATATCAAGCGATATATTATACGAAAAATTGTTGTCAACAACTATCTCACTTCGGTTTCATCTTTTCTTTGTAGAGACATAACTTATCGAGATCTCATCATTTTTATTATTTTCAGGTACCTGAACCTCTTCTGGGGTTTTATGATTAGCTATGTCTATATCCTCGTGAATATTTTTCTCCTCAATAATGCCAACTTGTTCATTTACTTCTTTTCTTTTCCGAGGATTTATGTCTTTTGAACCGATTGGTCTACCACGCTTCTGGCTTGCCTTTGACTCATTTGCTACAATTTTTGCGAATTGTCCTACTGGGACTTCAATTCGAGCTGGAGCATTTACAGCTGATATATGAGATTTGGTTACTCCTTTTGAGTCAGTGAATGCATTTGGTAACTGATTTGCTATATCTTGCAAACGAAGTATCTTTTGAACTTCAAGTTCACATTGTTTTGTACGAGGATCAAAATTCAATAATGACAATGCATTCCAAGTTATATCTTTATCCAGTTGTTTAATTTCTCCCACTAATGCTGGGAACATAGTCTCATCAAAATGACAATCGGCAAATCTTGCTGTAAATGAATCACCTGTTAAGGGTTCAAGATATTTAATTATTGATGGGGACTCAAACCCAATATATATTCCCAGCCTCCTTTGAGGGCCCATCTTTGTACGTTGTGGAGGATAAATTGGAACATATACCGCGCAACCAAATGTTCTTAGATGAGAAATATCTGGCTCATGACCAAAAACCAACTGTAATGGGGAGAATTTATGATATAATGTTGGCCTAATGTTAATAAGTGCTACTGCATGTAAAATAGCGTGCCCCAAACAGAAATAGGAAGTTTTGTTCACATGAGCAATGGTCTTGCAATTAACTGGAGGCGTTTAATAAATGATTCAGCAAGACCATTCTGAGTATGAACATGGGCAACAGGATGTTCATTATTTATCCCAAGTGACATGGAATAATCATTAAATGTTTGGGATGTGAATTCACCAGCATTGTCAAGACGAATAGTCTTGATTGTATGATCCTAAAATTGTGCTCGTAATCTAATAATTTGAGCAAGTAATCTTGCAAACGCCACGTTGCGAGTTGATAATAAACACACATGTGACCATCTTGTAGATGCATCTATTAAAACCATAAAATATCTAAATGGTCCACTTAGTGGGTGAATAGGCCAACAAATATCTCCTTGAATACGTTCTAGAAATCTTGGGGATTCAATCCCAACTTTAACTGGTGATGGTCTAATGACCAATTTACCTTGAGAACAAGCAGCACACGAGAATTCCTTAAATTGGAGAATCTTCTGGTTCTTTAATGGATGGCCATGTGAATTCTCAATAATTCTTCGCATCATTATTGATCCAGGATAGCCCAACCGATCATGCCAAATAATAAAATTATTTGGTTTATTAAACTTCTGGTTCATTATTGCATTGACTTCAATTGTACTAATACTTGTATAGTACAAACATGAAGATTAAACGGGTAATTTTTCCAATATTTGTTTTCTAACAGAGACATTTGAGACGATGTAAAGATATTCTATATCATTGTCATTGGCTGTCTCAATATGGTACCCGTTAAGTCGTATATCTTTAAAACTTAGCAGATTCCTCCTTGATTTAGTGAAAAACAAAGCATTATCAATAATAAATTTTGTTCCACTAGGAAGCATTATATTGGCTCTTCCAGAGCCTTCAATCAAGTCTGCTAAACCTGATATTGTATTCACTTTTGCTTTCATCATTCTTAGATTTGAAAAATATTGCTTATGTCTGAGAATGGTATGTGTCGTTGCACTATCTGCTAAGCATATATCTCCACCACTGATATTAGGCTCATTTATAACATGACGCAAATCTATATTTTCGTCATAAAAAAGAATAAATTATATAATAAGTTCATAATAAAATATAATATTAATAACACAATCCATTACATTAAATAAACCAACATGAAATGAAGAAAACAAAATGCATAAAATAAATACACTTAAAAAAGATTAACATAATTTTGAACTAATTATTTTCATTACAAGAAATATTAACTTGCTCATTATTTTGCTCAAAGAAATCTGCAACGTCAAGGTGCGTCATATCTAAAGGATCAAAATAAATATCATCATTATCTTGATGTGGATGAAAAAAATTTATTTCTATGTTCTTCTCTTTTCCTTTCAATGAGAACTGATATAAATCAACAAGATGTTTGGATGTACGACAGGTACGAGACCAATGTCCTTTCATTCCACACCGATAACAGATATTTTCTTCCTTCTTGGTATCTCTGTTATTTATATTCTTCCCCCTTTCTTGTTAATTTCTCCTCATTCTTTGAAAGTTTGGTATCATGGTTGCGGTAATTAAACCGTTCTCGCCCATGGCCACGTCCATGACCTCTATTACGACCACGACCACGACCACGACCACGACCATAATTATTGTTATATCTCATAGCATTCACTTCAGGGAATGGAGCTGAACCAGTTGGTCGTGATTCATGATTTTTCATTAAAAGTTCATTATTTTGTTCCGCCACAAGGAGACATGAAATCAGTTCAGAATATTTCTTAAAACCTCGTTCTCTATATTGCTGCTGCAGGAGCACATTCGAGGCATGAAAAGTAGAGAATGTTTTTTCTAACATATCTCCATCAGTGATATTATCTCCACATAATTTCAATTTAGAACTGATTTTAAACATTGCAGAATTATATTCACTTACTGATTTAAAATCCTACAATCATAAGTGTATCCAATCATAACGAGCTTTTGGAAGAATAACTGTCTTTTGATGATCATATCTTTCTTTCAAATTTTTCAAAGAATGATAGGATCTTTTATTGTGAGATACTCTAACTTCAACTCCTCATGGAGATGATGGCGTAAGAAAATCATGGCCTTTGCCTTGTTTTGGCTAGATGTTTCATTACCATCTTTAATGGTGTCTCCAAGACCCATGGCATCAAGATGAATTTCGGCATCAAGGATCCATGACAAATAATTCTTAGCCGTAATATCAAGTGCCACGAACTCAAGTTTGGCAAGATTTGACATTGTAACTTCATAAAAAAAATATCAAAAATTATTAGAAAACATAATAGTACATATGCAGTAGGGAAGAGCTCTCTTTGAAATCTAACATGGGTTTTAGTAAGTTATTAAGATAAAAATTGTTAGTTAAATGTTCTTCATTATACTTATGATTTGTAAATACATAAATGTAAGTGCAAAATTTAAACAATAACAGATTTAATAAATAAAATTTCGATAACATAGACATACAGCACCATGCACTCATAACTGATGTGATCATTTCAAGCACATATTTAATCTGTAATTTCAACATGACCCAAAAAAGTAGATGAAGCATAATATTGAGTTAATTATAGCATTGCCAAGTCTTGTCCACACCATTCATTCATAATTTAAAGCTATATATTCGTATGGCAGAATGACTAGTGATATTTTTCAAAAAATGGCTTGTTAATGCAAAAGCATAACATATATACATCATGCAAACAGTAGGTATTATTGGTGGCCCATGTAGGTTCGAACTACATACCTCCATGCACACTATTATGTAAGTTGAAACAAACATATTAATGTTAAGGGTTGATGAACAAGGAGCGGATTATAAATATATATATATATATATATAGTAGATAAATATACTTTCTGCTTCAAATCAAAATGCTTATCTTCAAGACGAAAGTGAGGAGCAATTTGTGCTGATAACGTGTTATAAAATATTACTAAAATTAAGAACAATGATGATTAGAGGAAGAGAAATTCTTATTTCATATAAGTTGTCACCTTTTGTGTGTATCTCATGCTCCTATTTATAGGCACGTGTACATAAACACTTGGAGGTTACAAGACTTAAAAGATCATAATCAACACATAAAAGACATGGGAGTTTCAAAGATTAAAGGAAATGGGAGTTGCAAAGCTTAAAAGACATGTTAATAAAGAAGGGAGGAATGAACCTAGACATCCATATATATTATAATTTTATAACAAATTGAGCTTTTTTGGGTGATAGGGCATTAGAGATCGGTCTAAATTTTTTTTTCTTTTCTTTCTTTTGACTTCCAAAAAATTTATAATGTTTATTTTAACTCAATTTTTTTACAGAATCAAAAAATTTAGATGTAATGGATATATATACCTTAAACCCTAAATCCTAAACCCTAAACCCAAAAAAATTATAATATTTTTTTGACTTAAATTTTTATAGAATTCAATGATTTAGGTATAATTTGGATACATATAAAAAATAGGGTTGTACAATCTGTGCAACCCTATTTTTTATATGCATAAAATTACACCTAAATCATTGGATTCTGTAAAAATTTGAGTTAAAAAAATATTGTAATTTTTTTGGGAGTCGAAAGAAGAAAAAAAATTGGGTCGGTCGCTAGACCGGTCCCCTTAGAATTTTTGTTATTAATTATAGGGACAGATTCAGGATCTATTCCCAGCAAAGGTAGATTTTTTTGGGCTGAAGTTTAACGAACGAGAGAGCGAGAATTTGAATACATATACACCGTGTGTTTAGTTTTTTTTAGAATAGTAGTATTTTAAGTTTTTTTTGCCACTTTAAATCTAACTTTTTCATAAATTTTCCCCTTTAAGTTTATTAAGTTTTATTTCTGCTTCTCTTACTATACCTATAAAAAATTTGAGCATATGCAGTGCTCCATTTGCCCTCCACGTAGGTCCATCAGTGATTAATTTTTGTTATTTTCAAAACTTGAATGAAATTATATCAATTCCGAGTTTTAAAATTTCGCGAATTGACTTTAAAAAGTCAAAATGTATCTCTAATTTTGAAACGAACATATTAGATACTCCCTTGTACCCAAAAGTATGAACAAAATACAACTTGCACACATATTATAAAAAGTAAAAGTAGAGAAAATAGAGCAAAAAAAATTCAAATTTATTCTTAACGACCCTAAAAGATTATATAAAGTGATGAGTTCTTTTATTTTCGTATATTAATGGATCCCACTAAATAACATATTTACTCTTCATTTTATATACTTTATCTAATTCTTTTAGGGACAAAAATTTGTACCTTTAGTATGGGGTGATTCCAAAAATTTTGTTGAGCTATGACAATATATTTTTTGAATAATATATTTTTTAAAAAATTAGGATCAAGGATACAATAAAAATTAATAATTTAAAAAGTAAAGTGATATTTTTACCAAATTGCCCTCAAATGAATTAATATACGAAATTAAAATATTACATTTTACCCTTCCTTCAAAATATGTCTTTCAAGATTATCCATCACATACTTATCAGAATGTAATAATAATATAAAAAGTGTTGAGTAATAAATGAGAGTGAGGATCAAAATTATAAAAAACGTACAAATAGTAGTAAAATGATATTTTTTAATTATAAATTATAGAGTTAAGAAATTTAGTACTAAAAAATATATTGACACTATCTAAACAAATTTAATACTCTGCGTGTGTAAGAAAATCAAATAGAGATTTTAATTTTTGGACTAAGGAATCTAACCAAAGTGGAGACATAATTGGGCAGTATTAATAAATAAATACATTAAGGTTATGTTTGTTTGCAAATATAATATTTGGGATATGATTATTAATTTTAAATATTTTATTTGCTTTTAAATTTAGACTTGAGACTATTAGTCCAGAAATTATAAAATGCCTTAATATAGGAAATTATTTAATACCATGTTCAACTAAGTATTATAATCCCGAGATTATAATTTTAGAATTAATAATTTTGAAATTATACTCTTATGGATTATAATCCCGGGATTATAATCTTTTCAAACAAACATGACCAAGTGTTAACATAACTCTACTAATCTCTTATCTAGATAATATTTCATATGTTATTAACTTAAGGGTAAATTTATAGATACATCATATTTACTCTCTCCTTCCCGAATTCACAATAAAAGGAAAGAAAAAAATAGAATGAGATCATTCATAAGTGGGCCTCCACGCCCCACTTATTTCTTCTTTTTTTATAGTACATTCGGAAAGAAATGAGTAAATCTAATTTATTCATAGATTTACTTTTAAATCAACTACTATCATGTAATTCAAAATGTTATAAGCAACAATATCTCCTTGAGTATAGATAGCAACTAAATGCTAATTATTACACATGATATACTACTAGATAAGATTGTAAACAAGTCAAACAGTTTGGGCTCGATTCGAAAAAATACGAACGAAACTTGAATTCGTTAATAATATGATCCAAATCTGAGCATAAAAAATAGTTTGAATAAAAATATGAGTAGAATCTGAGCAAGACTATACTCGACTCGTTTAAGATTCAAATTACTCGAATTCTTAATTGTGATTCGATACATACTTGATTAATACAGATTCGATTAGATACTCGATACATTCTCTTATAAAATATACAAAATTAAATCAAATTAGGTTAATTAATTATTATTATTTTATTTTTATTTTTATTTTTAATTGTGATTTTATATTTGTAAACTATAATACTAAATATATTTTCTCATTTCTAAGTAAAATAACAAATTCAATTTATAATTATATTTATTATAAAACTAGTTATCTCGAATTCGACTCGAATCGAGCTTAAATTTGAAGCTCGCGAGTAGTTTGAATATAATTCGATCCGAGTCGGATCGAATTCGAGTAATAAATATTTGAGTCGAATCGAATCTGAGTAGAATTTTTCAAATACAATTCGAATTCGAGTATAAATTTAATATTTCGAGTCAAATTCGAGTAGCTCACCGTTCGCTTCGGTTTGACTCGTTTATACCCTTACTAGTAGATCTGCCCCTGCCTTCAGTCATTTTTTTTGGAGACGAAGGGAGTATTTGTTAATTTTTATATTTGTTCTTTTTTTCTGTGTTTGGGCTTGGTAGAGGAGTAAAATAATAAAACAAAAAATAACTGGCTGGCACAGCAGACCCAACCCAAAAAATGTTGTCTATTAAGTTTTAATCGCGAGTTGCATAAGATTTGATGGATTTGACACATAACTCATTAAAAATTAGGGTTATTTACACTTCCTAGTATATTTTTAGAAAAAATTACAACAAAAGTGCATCCAGAAAATATTTACAGAATTAATACATTTTCAATATTTTATTTACAAAATTAGTGCATTTGGTATCCCTTTAATTTACTCGTGGAGAGTGGTAATAGTTCTTTTGATTACCTTCAAGACTTGCAGCGAACATTACAGGAATGACCAAGCTCTAAGAAAGTAGGCCAGCAACCAAACTCAAAATCAGCAGTGAAGTCTGTTGTTGCTGCTGCTGCTTCGCCATTTTTGTGTGCTTCTTAGGAAAGAACGATGGATGATAGTGCTGCAGAGGAGAGTGGTGTGTGTATGTATAAGGGAAAGGAGTGAAGTAAATATAAGCAGGAAGATGAAGCAGTACGTGGTTAATTGATTGTGTTGAAGGGTGCATTTATGCTACCCACTCGGTTACTTATATATTTGTTGTTTAATACTACTAGTAGTATGACAAAGAGTCTCCAACTTGATATTGGAGATTAAAATTTCCTTACAAACATTTGCATGATCTTAGAACCCCTTCTCTACTCATCTCCACTTGGTTCTACGAATTCTTGGTTAAATTCATTGAATCTTATTTATATTAGTTTTTTTATTACAAATATTTTCTATTCAAAGTATATTACTAGGTATTACAAATATTAATATTACATGCACATCCAATATTGTATATAAACAAAGTGAGCACCCAAAACATGATACATAAACATATAAAAGCATAAATATCAACAAAGGAGAAAATGGGATCTTCATACAAAGATAACCAATTCAGCTTTATTGGGTTACCAATTAATTATAAAAAATTAAAAAATAATTTTCAAGTGTTACCTAGATTTGTTTTCTTCAACATGTGCAACCATGAACAGTTTTATTGGGTTCTGCAATAATCGTCGTCGGTACATTTTTTTTCATAGTTCAGTTGATAGCCAAACCTTCATACAACGGTAACCAATTCAGTTTTATTGGGTTAACAATTAATTATAAAAAATTTAAAAACAGTTTCCAAGTGTTACCTGAATTTGTTTTCTTCAACATATGCAACCATGATGGGATCAGAGAGTAGTCATGTGGATTTCCTCTTAATTTTTCTAATGATTTCTCCTTTGATTTCCATGCTTTTTGGTATGCATTTGGTATCCCTTTAATTTAGTTGAGTGTTTTAATCAATGCGCCGTCGCCGATCAAATTAGTTTTGGAAACTTGCTGATTGTGGTTTGGTTACTATTGCTTATATATTTGGATACTGCTGATTGGTCTTTGATTCTATTACCAGTAGTTTGACATTATTTGTTTGTTCATATTGGGTTTTTTGGATTCTTTCCTTTAGAGGTAACCAAATGCGTATTAGTGAGTGACAGAACTTCATCATGTTAGTTACTATTTACCTTTTGATTATTTTAACACATTGAACATATTGAGGAATTCCATTATTACTTATCCAATTTATAATGTTTTCTAAATTTTAATTTGAAAGTATTCAGTTATGGTATGTCGAAGTTCCAATTATAATATACCCTAATTAGACAGCACAATAAACAGGTGTCCAATTGTCCAATATGTAGTGACTAATAAATCTCATTGAGGTATCCCGAATGATCAATTTTATAGTGATGATAATGTATATATGATTTAATAAAAAAATTAACAAAAGGTGCAGATGGTATCCGAAATGCCATGTAAGAGTTCCCATTTATGTAGCTGTTGGTTACTTATAAATAACCTTTTAAAAATAAAATTATTTTGAATATGGTTCAGTTGGATAGTCAAACCTTCATACAAAGGTAACCATTTTAATTTTTGTAGGGTAACCAAATAGTCATAAAAAAAATTCAGTCTCGGTCGAACGAGGAAGTCGTCGAGAGGATATTGAAGCCAGGAGGCCATCTCGTCTTCCTGCACAAATAATTGATGGTTTACCGTCGTTTCTTCCTCCGATCAGAGCTATCTTTGCTCGATGGAGGCTCCACTGACAACGAGATGAGATTTTTTGAGAGATCTTTGGTTTTGGATAGACAGTAACAACTTCGACGTTCTGCCATAGTAACTCCATAATTTCTACTTCAGCCCTAAGCATCCATTTATTTGGATATTGTAACAATTAATCAATAAACAGAGCTAAAATTTCTGCTTTCGACCAATAACAAAGAGATTAAAAAAGCAATTAAAGAAGTTACATTGATGGTTTTTTTGATCTATTAGTCGGAATTGAGCCATCCTCTTCCATATCAAAACTCGGAACACTGATTCATCTTGTGGATCCACATAGGCCCTCCGCTTGTGGTGCGTTCAGATTAAAACTGAAACCCATGTGTTATTCTTTGATTGACGTCACTTTCTCTCTTCTCGATAGTGATTCGTCAACCACTTTCTTCTCGATAATGATTCGTCAACCACTTTCTTCTGCTATCTTCTACATGCACGAGTACAATATGGAGTATATTTTTCTCTTTTCGTGGGCCATTAATTTCTATCCGTTTATCTGGACCCTTTACATTTTTTGGATGCACTAATTTCTATCTGTTTATTGTGTTGCACTCTTTTTGTAATTATTTTGTGGATGCACTAATTTTATAATTATTTTCTAATTGTTGTATAGTAGTGTAAAGAACTCTAAAAATTACTCTATGGGCTTTTTATAAAATTTGTATTTTTAAATTTATATATTATGCAAAAATTATATAAATAAATGAATTATGTCATACATGTATATATATATATATATATATATATATATATATATATATAATCATTATATATATTTTATAGAATACAAAAGGTTTATATTTTGTATCAAAAAACATAATCTTAAATAATTGACTCAATATTGATTCGGTATTGACTCAGTGTTAACTCTTGACCAACCAAAATAACTCAGTAAGATTAAAAAAATATTGAATAAGATTTCTTAATAATGGCTTGTTATATTTCGTTATTGATTTATTTATGACCTAACTCATTAGTAACTTTAAAATTAATTAAACTTTATTAGTTACTTATTAAATTATCTCATTTGCTACATCTAGTTTGGTATGAACAAAACTTAAACTCTACTTCTTATAATACTACCAACTTGTCATGGCTTTTGAATAAGCCTGCAATTAAATAAGATATATTTTTAAGCCACCAAAGAACTAAGATATATTTTTGAACAATAAATTAGGTTTTATTAGATCAAAAGTGATAGTTTAGTGGTAAAACATCTTCTTTTACAGTATAAGGTCACAAGTTTAAAGACAAGTTCTAGTAAGTTTCCCTCCAATTCCCTCTTTTACTTTTTTTCTTTTTGATCAAAGTAGTTAATGAAAATAAATAAATAAAATAAGAGAATTGATATTTTTACAAGTAAAAATAATATTTATACAATATCCTTCTCACATAGATAGTAACTTGTAGTTTCACACTTATGTAAGATGTGAAAATATCAATAACCGTCGCTATACATCTATAGCGACACTTTTTAATGTGAAAATATCAAAAAATCATGTAAAAATATCAATTTCCTAATTTTTATGGTTACTTTATTCTGGCTTAAACACTCCAATAAAGAAAACTGAAATTCATTTGAACCTTTTTAGGCACATACAATCTTTTTGTACAGTAATCTCATAGAGAATCTGTCGAGAGGCAGATAAAAACTAATAGCCCAACTTGCAACCAAGGCATAAACCTTTTTGAATAAATTACATCACGGAAGAATAAACTGTGTTTCTTGGACAGGAACTGAACAAGTAGTCCCTTGAAAAGTATCCACACTGGTGCAAATGTGTTGTCCATTTATCTAATATTTGCAGGCTGCAGCAATCAGTTGCTAACAGAGCATTCTCATAAAGACTGTATTCATTATTTTGTAAATTTGACAATCGATAGTTGTTAACAGAGCACTTAAGATTTAAACAGAAAAGAATGGATCTACATGTTAGACTGAACCATTGTTGAAAATAAAACAATCTACAATACAAGGAATTTACATTTCAGACTCGAATCCGATATTCCAAAACCCTTCAGGAGTCGAAGGAGGTGCATACCTATACCGGTGCCTTGAAACTCCATCATGATGTTCACAACGTAAATTTTGCTTATTACCATCAGTGTCCTTGCCGCCACCATCAGAAAGAACAGCGTCATAGAACTTCTTGCACTGCTTGCATTCAATTCCTTTTAAATTTTCCCTCTCGGCTTTCTTTCTTACTGGTTCCACATACTTGAAACCTATCGTCCCAGGTTTTGGAGGTGGCATTTCCTGCTTTTCTGACACAGGGCCAGGATCAACATTGATGTCCTGTGTTTCATCATCCGAACTTTGAAAAGTCATATCCTTTGGAACCGGGTCTGGAAAATCATGAACTTCTTTCATGGCTTTCTTCAAGTTTCCCCTTATGTTTTCCAAAGGAGTATCAAAGAAATCATCATGTGGGTCAGGACCACCTCGGTTCTGATGGGACCTGGTTTCTCGCCAATGAGAAACAGTGCGCTTTGTGCCAGCTAATGGACCACATTTTACATTTACATGGCCTTGGGCTGCAACTCGAGAACTGGAAGTACATGGCAACTCCGATCTTGACCGTTGAATTAATCCAACTCCTTGGTTATCTATCAAGTTCTCTTGGTATTCATGCTGCCTGTTCAATTCACAATTAACCACGGAAGCATTTACCACTTTATCCCCAGTACCTATGACAACAGATAAAAAAAAATTAGTCAAGAGTGTGTATCAATGTGCGAGGCATATCTGAATTGGATACTTCCATGGTATCATTCATTTACGAGATAAAACGAACTTTTATTAATCCAGTAGATGGTCTAGAAACCAGTACCACCATAAAACTCTAAGAAAACATTTTCAACACAATATGATACACAAAAGAAGAAAAAAATACCTGGAGAAGTTAATGGACTCTGATTATGCCTCACTGAATGTCTTTCTTCTGTTTTGCTTTGGGGAAGCATATTCTCTGGAGAAAGTCCATTTCTTGTGCAAAGAAAGTTGTATTGGGATTTCAGCCTCTTATAAGAATCAATGACATTTCTTCTTTTCTTCTTTTCAGACGATAACTCAAAATCCTTGGCTTCAATCTGCTGAAGTAATTTTCCATGTAACTCCATGCGTTCAGCAGACTCAATGCTTCTTTCTCTGAGATTTAATTGAAGCTTATCAACTTTTTCCTCTAAGACTTTTAGTTTGGCCAGATGCAGGATTTTCTCTTTCTGAAGTTCCTCCAACTCCTGTCCAGTCTTCAACATTTCTAAACCATTCAAATCAATCTGTTGACGTAACTGTTCTTCCATTCGTCTGCCCTCCTCCACTTCTTCAGTTTTCTTTCTTAGCTCTTCTTGCAACTCCTTTACATTATGTTCCAAACTTTCGAGTTTGGTCGTAAGCAGTCTTTTCTCCTTTTCATAATCTTTCAACAGTTTTTCATTATTCACCATCTCTGATTCAATTTTATTTTGCAAATATTCATGGATCTCCTTTCCCTTGTCTACTTGTTTGGTCTTCAACCTGAGCTCCCCTTCAAGCTCATCAACTTTTTCTTCTACACTTTCAATTTTGGCTAAGAGTTCAGTTGTCTTTTCTTCATGTTCTTTTGGTTGTATATCTTTATGCAGCTCCACTTCCCCATCAACTTTCTTCGACTTCTTCAGCTCCTGCCGTAGGTCATTAGTTTCAAACTCTAAACTTCTTCCCTGTAAAACCAAGTTGATTTTCTCTTCAACTTCCTTAATTGTCTTTTCATTATTAAGTATCACAACATCTTTTGATTCAAGAAGTCTGAGTAAACTCTGGTGTAGTTTTCTTCCGTCAGCCACTTCTGCAGTTTTTTGTTTCAGCTCCTCCTGGAGATCATTAATAAACTTAGATGATGGGCGAACAAATTTCTCAAACTCTGCCTTCTCCAACTTCAAAACTTGGTTTTCATCAAGGGCCTTTTGCTTTTCAAATTGAAGCATTTCTATTTGGAGTGAAAGATCTTTTTCCCTCTCCTTCAATGCATCTTCTGCAGCTTTTTTGGCCTGAGAGTAAACATTATGCAAGTTTACAGATTTTGACTGGTAATCTGGGAAAAGTTGGCAGCAAAACATATGCTCTACTTCAGACATCCGATCTTTTGCTTCCTGAATCGTGGCAACCAGTAGAGCACTAACTTTAGAGGCATCTATTTCAGCATTGCTGTCTACAGAATATGCTAGTTCTGGAGACTTTCGCAGATCTCCTTCCATATCTGAGATTTATAAAAAGAAACTATTTCAGAATTCTGATAGCACCATCATAGCCAACTTCATAGTCACAGAGGTAGCTCAGTATAACATATTACACCTATAAGTTCCAATGCCTAGGGCAAACCGGCCTTTTCCATTTTGAAAAATCTTTATGGATCCTAAATACTATTTTAATATTATAGTAAATCCATCACTAAACCTCACCCTAGTATATACACCTTCAATATACTCTCTATATTCCAAAATATGAGATCTATTGACTTTTAAAAATCAATTAAAGACATTTTCAAACCCAAAATTGGCATAAATTAACTTCATTTTAGTCTATCAATGATGAATATGGTAAACTATCTAAAAAGTATTACTAATCATAAGATTTATTATTTTGTAATTTTTAATGAATCTTATCAATTTTGAATTTGAAATTGTCTCAACTTTCAAAAGTCACTAATGATAATATAATTTGGAAGAGAGGGGTGAGTATATTATATTCTCACAATATGAGACAAAGGTTATAGTTAGAAAATTTAAAAAGTCAGCTTACCTCCTAAGTCAACAAGACCAGCATACCTTATGTTAAAAACTCAAGTTTCAATTTTTAAGAAAAAGAAATCTGGTAAGCCAGCTGCAGTACTATGAAAATGTAGAAGCTACAAAGACTACAATATAATAAGGTGGAGTTTGGAAACCAGAGTATCTCCTGCTTCCTTGAAAAAGGACATTGCTTAGCACATTTCACTTATGCTGTCTCTCATTTAATGTTTTTTCTCTTTTAATAAGGACACAAACTTATCAAGGGATAAAAACACTCGATATGATCAATGGCAACCAAATATCATTATATATCTGATCTATCTACAAAAGATGATAAATGGATTTTAAAAGTAAAGAGCTACAAGGATATGGGATGCTATCACAACAAATTCAAACAACTTACAGGCAACCAGGCTACTCTACTAGATGAAAATGCAAGCCTCAAAATTCAAATTATGTGCATACTACGTTAAAATTTAATGTCGTACCACGATAGGCTAATATATTGTTTACTAACATTCACTAATTTATACAGGGTGACCATGTAATGGCGACAATTAGAGGGAATCAAAGGAAGCAACACTTGCAACAACTGAAAGAGTGCAATACTAACTGACCAGCAATGCTAAAGTAATTAAATCTCCAGACAAATATGGAAGAGAAAATAGAAGAAAAACATACATTTACCGGCAGACGAGAGACGAAAGCCAGGTCTGCAATCCAGAGGAAGGAGAACGGCAAGGCACGACGGAGAGTGAGAGAAATAGGATCAATTTGGCTGTCAAAAACCCTAATTTTCCTTCAATTTGGCTGTCAAAATGGGAAAAAATCACTTGTATAACCTTTTTGATTTTAAAAAAGAGAATTGAATTAAAATGGCGGAAATTTATCAAAGAAATAGTTGTATGCCTGGAAGAGAGTTAACACAGTTGCAATGAGATGGATCGCAAGAGGGATTTGAGCTAATGGAGGTGAAGAAAGGGGGAAAGGGGGAAGGGGGAAAGGGGAAATGGTTGCCGTGCCCTAGAATATATTCTCTCCTTTTTCCCGCTCAAAAGTTAAAGATACTAGGAAGAATAAGTAACAAATACAGTCTCAAACGTGGCTTCCTTTAACTAGACCGTGAAAATAAAAATGTCAGTAATTTTATGGACGAGAGAGACCAGTGGAATTATTAAAAAAATTTATACAAATATTAATTTTCTATATATATATATATATATATATATATTATTTTTTTGAATTTTACCATAGGATATATATAGGCTTATTTGAGTGAATAAATAAATCAAATAAGAGCCCGCATTTGGGGGAGCGGTGGTGTGTAGGATTGATCATTCGGTTATAACCGAACCGAATAGGCTATTCGATTATAACCGAATACCGAAATATTCTTATTTTCAATATCCGAACTAATAATCGAATTTGGATAATAACTGAATAACCGAATATCGAATTACCGAATTGTAAATTCGGTATTTCGGGTAATAACCGAACACTGCTATCAAAAATAACACCCAAAATTATGATTCCACAAAATGCCTAAATCGACTCTGATGTTATCCATACCAAAATTGAAGAGTCACATGCAGATGCAGTGAGATTAAAACAAATTTTCTATCTTATTGCAGTTAATGTTGGAAAAAGATCGGATTATGGATATTCCCGTTCCGGCAAAACAAAGGACGGAGAAAAGTTTTCCCCAAAAGTTTTCCCCAAAAGTGAACTGATCAATTGATGGAAACTAATTTCCAATTCCTTCAATCACTTCCAAGACTTGAAGCCTTTTCCTTTTCCCCCAAACTTTCCTTCAATTTCGAAATCGCAACTCTGATGGCGGAGACGGGAGTCAGGGCCACCGGACCGGCAAGGTGTTTAACGACCCAATCGACGGCCATGATGTCATCGACGATCGATGCCGATTCTTTCACGACGCTAACGTGCGCCGGGTGTACCGCATAAGCTTTGAGGTCTTCTTTGGAGTTGTAGCGGCTCTAGAGCATGTGAGTGAAGGTGAGGGAGGAGAAATGGGTGCGGAGGAGCGGACCGGCGGTGAGGTGGACCACCTGGTCGAGTGAAATCAGGCCGTTGAGTCCGTCGAACATGGCGGAGACTTTTTCCTGGTCGGTATCGGGTTTGATTTTGAAGAGGACTATGTGTTCTATGATTTGCGGTCTGAGAGAATTCGAGATCTGAGACTTCAGAGTCTGGGGCTAGCCAGCTAGTAATTTAGTAAAGTAGACAAGTAGTCTGTAGTTATATTATTATTTTAACTTAAGTGCTGACTGCTCACTATTGTGCAACTTTGCAACTAGCAAGGCTTTGTTCTATTATATTATTATTTCAACTTTGCAAAGCTTTGTTCGGTTATTCGGTTAAACTGAATAACCCAAAAGTGAAACCCGTACAAACTAACCGAAAACCGTAAATAATTTCGGATATAACCGAAATGTTAAAAATAACCGAATTATCAAAAAATTTCAGTTAAATTATTTCGGTTCGGTTCGGTAATTCGGTTATACCCGTTTTTTGCTCAGTCCTAGTGGTGTGGTGGAAAAAGTACTTTCAAATCAAAATTTTAAATTATTTGATGTTTAGTAAACCTTCCAAAAAATAAATTTTGTGGGTATATATTTTGGAGGAACCGTGCTCTCTTGGGAGAAGCACAAATCTTGTGCTTCTAGAAATTACAATGGCGCCAAAAAAGGATTACAGATATTACAAGTGAGGTATAGTTTTATATCTAAAAAATAATTAAAGAGTGAATAACTAATATATATGAAATGGCCCAAGACCTAATTATTTAAGTGTTTGGGTCAAATTGAGTTTCAAACATGTATGTTAGTACCTTGTGTACGCGTACGCAGCGCGCGGGCTTCCCGGTTCTTGCCCAACAACTGGTATCAGAGCTACGAAAAAATGATCCCGGGTTGATGAACCTCTCCAAAAGATATGCGATAATGGTTAATTTGAAAATTAATTTCGGACAATCTCTTAAAAAGACATGCGATAGTGGTGAATTTTCGTTAAAGAAAGTTTGGTGTTTCCCTTAAGGTGCTCTCAATGGTGATGTTGAATTCTCAATAAGTTTAGTCGAGAATTGGTTCCTAGAGCGATTAATTGAGAAGTGGTGATCCACGGGGATTGAAGAGAAGATGTTCAATTTTTTATAGAAGTTGGATCGATGGAGAAAAAGAACCCAGAATAGTTAGCAAAAAATTGTTGTGCGATGATTTAAGAGAAGAGTTCAAGTGAGGGAGAGCTCTTAATATAAAGAACTCACTTGTGAGAGAGAGATTGTTAGGATATCACAAGTGAGTTAAAGTCTCATATCGGAAAAACAATGAAAGAGTGAAGGACTGATATACATGAAAAGGCCTGAGGCCTATTGCCTTAAACTTTTGAGTCAAGTTGAGTCAGGGGCGGATCCAGGATTTGATCTCAGCAGGGGCGGATTTTAAGTAATTTTTTTGTTAAAATTAAATAAAGAAAACTTGAACTAATCATTATTTAATTAATCACAAAAATGGTTACAAATTACAATGTTATCCTTCTATTCCCCATTGCTTAAAAATGTTCTAAGATAGCTTCATTATCAATAGTTTCAAATACATCATTTTCAATGTAAGGAACTAAACAATTATTTTATGCAACATAAATAGAACTTTATAATATATAACAAATAAGTATTCATAATCCAAACTAAAAAAAGAATTTTAAAATAAAAAATATTTAGATACAATTTAGAAACTTACTTCGGTTACTTGTCATGGTTCAATTTGAATGATTCCCCAAATGCTCAAGTTAGTGTCCAGTCTATCCTGCTAATAAAATTTATGTTAATTCTCAAATTTCAGTAATTACTTAAGTGTAGGGTGTTCACACATTCAAATTTCAGTAATAACTGAATGAGAATCCCAGAAAATACACTAAAAATCAATTTCCAAATAAAAACTAAATTTGAAAATAGCTAATTCATCACATAGATTTCGTCATACGATTAGCAAAGAAAAAAATTCGTCATACGAAACATGAATTAGATCATAATCGCATCAAACTATCTTATATTCCATCAAATCAATCTTATAAAGTAAAGACGATATTAAGAAAAAGTAGCTGGTACAGAAAATCAAAAGCTACATGTGAACAAAGTTATAATTTACCTTATCAGAGCTAAATTTCGGAGAGCAACACTGATAGACATGAATAGAATGAGGGAGGAAGTCGGAGAAGAACTTTGGAAGAGCCCTATCGATCGGTAATGAGTTGGATTGGAGAGCGGTGCCAAGAAAAGATGCATCAATGCATCATCTTCGTCGATGCAATGAAGAAGGTAGTCTTCTTCGGAGGTGGAGAGAGGAGGAGGAAGAGGGAGTTGCGGAGGGAGTGGGAGGCAGAGGAATTCGTCTAGGGTTTCGATTGGGGGCTGGGGCGGAGTTGAAGCAAAGCAACAGAGCAAAGCTACTAGTCTTCTGCTGTACAAAGTTTTGGTAATTAGATTTAAGAATAAAAAATTTCTTTTTGCTCCCTCTAACTTTACTTCTTCTTCAATCTGCCCCCTTGACTTTGTACTTGTTACACTTCTGCCCTACCAATATACCTATTAAAAAAAATATTCAGCATAGGTAGGTGCATATGCTGCCCTGTATAGACGTTCGCCACTGAGTTGAGTTACAAACATGTATGTTAGTACCTCGTGTACGTGCATGCAATGTGCGAGCTCCTCGGTTCTTCCTCAACATGTTAGTTCCCAGTAGGCACACAATAGATCTAGAAGGGGGGTTGAATAGATCCTTTGCGTTTTTAAACTCTTTTCCTTTTTATTTTGTATTGCTAAGAAGTTAGCACATGACAAACATAAGAATCATTTCAAGCACAGCAGAATAAGTTAAATGTCCCCTTCATTGATATATTGATAAACATTAATACATTGTTCTTGGAGTTAGTTTAGATATAAATAGTTAATACAAACAAAACAGTTATAGCAGTTAAGTGCATAATGTAAATGACAGAAAGTAAATAACAGAATATAAAAGACACAAGGGGTTTTAAGTGGTTCAGAGACTCAAGCTCCTAATCCACTCTTCTGCACTCTCGCAGGAAATCCACTAAGGAAGGGCAGCACCCTGAATCACTAAGATTCCTTAAAGGTTAGCAGCCTTGGCACTTCAGTTCACTAAGAACTCTTCGAGCCCAGCAGGCTTGGAACTCCTTTAGTTCACTAAGAACTCTTCAAGGCCAGCAAGCCTTGGAACTCATTTAGTCCCTCCAGACAAGGATCCCTCAGGCCCTGACTACTCGTTGTTGTAGTTGTTGTTGTTTGTGCTTTGCTGCTAAGATGACTTGAAGCTTTATCATCTCTTGTACTTAGCAGTTTGGCTTGGTCCTTAGTATTCTGCTTCGAGTCTGGACCTCTTCTTCTCAGGTGCAGCTGATCTTCATTTTGTTCAGCTCATCTTCTTCTGATGTCAGCTGTGCACCATCACCACATAGGACTGCTAAGGCTTTTCATTGTGGGTCATCTTCTTCTGGTTCTTAGCAGTCCTTGAACCCTTCTTGATAGATAAGCAGACATGGTTCTGCATCTTTTCCTTTTAGCTTCTGGTTCTTTATAGTGATCCGTAGAGTGGCTCTTCTGATCTTCTTTATGCTCAGCCACTTTCTTGAATGCTATCTTCATGGCCTTCTCGGTTCTCAGCTTAGCTGTCATCTTCAGTGGCATTCTCATCCTTGTTGAGTGAAGCTTTTAGTCTGTTCAAGTCCTTCTTCCAATCTGCTTCACTTCCACTTTAGTAGTCTCACTGCCACTGAGACTTGTTCTGTTCAGCTCTAGTGGAACTCGTAGAGTCAACAATATAGCATTCCAACAACTCAACGATTCTACTTCTCAATAACTTTTGATCTTTGAAGCTCTAGCTGTTATATACTCCTTCACAATCTTCCCATTGGAATAAAACCGTTAGGAGCTATTTGAATTGCTTCGCAGATCTCGAGTTATTTGGTGCAGACTGCTGATGTGACGTGACAGCTCCTTTTTGACTTTACTGACACAGCAGTCTACTTTCTCACCTACCGCCTCATAGATGTCACTGTTCCATGTCAGGCTGGTAATCACCTTTATTACTCTTTTCTGATTCCTTGATTCGAATCTTTAGGAGTTGTTCTTTTGCATTAATGCTCTCAATTAGCAACGTTTGGATGTCAGTCTTTATATTGAGACGTTGCTAGTGCTTTAATATTCTGATGCAGATATTCTTGGACCTTGATCGTAGTGTGTCTTGTTGAATGTTGCTCTTTGACTGGTTGAGATAACACTACGATTCTGAAGAGTGTTCTTTGGATCTGCAATGTAGAACAATTCTTCCTTTACTTGTGCAGCGCTTCAACATTTCTGTTTGCCTTGACTGATGTCAGGAACTGATAGCTTGACTTCTTGTTCTGGCCTCTTCTGGATAGTAAGACACATCAGATTTGTGGCATACCCAGCTCTCTTTCTCCTGGTGATCTCCTGTTCACCTATCTTCAATGGTCTGACCCATGCTTAATCATTTATGTCTTGTTCTTCAAAAGCTAGTCAGTATCTCTATGTAAACTTCATCTGTTCCTGCTTTGTTTGGCAAACACTACGATCCTGAGTGATTCTCAAGACCATTGTCTTCTGTTCTCTTGACAGCTACTGCACTTGCTGACTTTCTCTAGTCAGTCACTTTATCTGAAGTCTTCTTCTGATTGGCTTGTGGAAGACTTCATCTTGAATGGCCTCACAACTCAATCTGAATGCTGATTGAGTTGGTTCTTAGATCTTCTGTTAGCTTGTCTATCATTCGTTGAGTGCTCTCTGGTTTCCTTTAAATGGAATGTATCTTTGCAGCTCAGACCAGAGGCTTTATGCTTTGGATATTCTGGGAGTGCTCATTTGTTGAGAATCGTGTTGACACTACGATTCTGCCTTGGCATTGTGAGCAACCTCTGTAGAAGCCTTATTTCTGCAGACTACGATTTAGCTTTATTTCTGCAGACACTACGACTCCGAGATCAGACCTTAACAGACTACGATTTCTGCCTTCATGCTTGTTATCCTAGTCTGATCTGGCTCGACTACGATCTCTGCCTCTGATATGATCAGCAAACTCCACTACTTTAAGTGTGATCTACGATTCTTGACTTAGCTCTGGCAGACGCTCGGTCGGCTCATAGACAGGCTGTCTCTACATTTCTGAACATGACTTCTTCATCAGACTACGGCTCTGAGAAAGTTCTTCTCGACACACTACGATCCTTCCTCGTTTTTCCTGGCAGACTACAAACTCCGAGATCTACTATCTTGCAGACTACGATTCCGCCTTGATAGTTCTTGAGTCTTCCTTGTCTCTCCTGGCAGACTACGATGCTGGTGCAGTGCTCGACGATCAGACAAGCCTATCTATTACACTTTATAAGATCAACCTAACAAGCTTGATCTTTCTATATTTATAGTCCTTGTACATCATTTTTTTAAGGACTTTACAAAGCTGTTTTGCTTATGTAGGATCAACATAACATATTTGATCATTTCAGTCTAAGACCTTGTACATATATTCCTATTATCTATTAAAGGACTTTACAGCTTTTATCAATGCAAGCATACTTGCATATTCATTCATTTATATCATAATCAAATTATATAAAATAAGAATAACATTCTCATGTATATTCCTAACAATCTCCCCCTATTTGATTATGACAAAAACAATCAGTGCATATGCATGAGATGAATGAATCTTATATACAGTGAGCAGCTGTATTTCTAAAGCAGATAATCATGAATGTTATTGATGATAATATGAAATTACATACACTATGATACTCTACATTCTGGATCCAGAACATACCTAACTAGATAGAGATGTACCTCTTCTGCTCCATGTATGTCTCCAGAATGTCTGTTGATCAGATTCTGCTGCTGCTCATCTTTCTTTCTTCCTTTTCTTCTTTCCCCTGCTCCCCCTCAGATGCACGCGTCACTTTTTTGGCTTGATCAGCCTCTAGTTCAGTTACATGCTCTCCTTTGTCTGGCTCCCCCTCAGATTCTATGTTCATGGGGTTATCATCTTTTGGCTCCCCCTCAGATGATGATTCTACTTCTGCAGCTGCTTTCTTCTTCTTTCCTTTCTTGGCCTTCTTTGCTTCTCTTCTTTTCAGACTTCAGTCTGCTCATTGAGTGCCTCTTCTTGTTCTCTTCTCTTGAATGTCTCTTTTGATGTATCTTTTTCTCCCCCTTTTTGTCATTAATCACTTGAGACAGTTGCTCCATGTTTGATATAAGCTGCTCCATCAGGTAAGACGAGTTACCAACCTCAATCTTGAGTTCTTGTTGGCTTAGCTCAAGTTGAAGGGAGAGAGACTGCTTCAGACCGTCAATCTTGTCAGAGAGAGAGATATGATTTGGTCTTCATTAGCCTTCTGAGCTCGTAGAGCTTCTTTCTTCTGATCACTCATAGCTTTCAAAAAAGCTTGATCCTTTAGTTGAAGCTTGAGGGACAAGTCTGAAATTCTGGTTTGAAGCCATTTGGACAACTCATTATCTTCTTCAGTTGACATGTTCTTTACTTCAGCAGCAATAAGAGAGATTTCCTCAATTAATTCTTCAGAGTTCTTTAGCAACTCGTGTCCTTGAGGAGATCTGTCATCAAGTTGTTTATCTTTCTTCTGAGAAGTTATTTGATCTGTCTCCTGCTGAGCACCAGATTGGACTCTATGATTTTCACTCTTGGATAGACCTTCAAAGGTAGTGAAAATCTGATAAATCGTTGAGTTCCATGCTGCTTGGGCAGAATATATATTTTCACAATCATCTTGACCATCTTCAGAGGTAGTGTGAGAGGACTCTACGATCACAGTCCTTGGTATGATCCTTTTACCATCAGAGTCTGCTCGACATTCGTAGGGAATGTAATGATTTTCAACATGTCGATAGACCTTGAACTGAGATTGGTCTTTGATTAGCAGAGTTGCAAATTTCTTGACCCTTAGGAAAGTTCTGTGCCACTAGCTCTAGGTTAGGAAGATGAGAGAAGCACCATTTGAGATATCCACTGTCTCTGGTAAGGGATGCCTTTACCCATGGCATGTGAAGATGAAACCATCTTATTGCATGATCCTTGATTTCAGTATCATAAATCAAGGTTGAAGAGTCTAGCTTTATAGTTTCACGATGGTTGAATAGATGTCCTGCAGTCATTTTCACCACATGCAGCCTTCCATTCTCATGATTAATCCATTTCTTTGGAAGTGCATCTAGTGGTTCTTCATCATTTTCTACCACTATTCTTCTCTTGCGTTGAACAGGACAAGGAATTTGAAAATCTTCTGGCACGTCATCCTCAGGATTGGAATCTCCTTTACTTTCTTCATGATCTGAGCTGGATTCAGACTGGTGTAGACTTCCTTCAACTGACTCATCAGTTTGTTTCAGCATTTTATCATCATCAGCATTAACATCAGCAGAGCTTGCCTTTGCAGATTCACTAGCCTCTTCTAGCTCTTTAGTCTTCAGCCTTTTGCTGTTATTCTTTGCAGACATCTTTATTTGTCTTCCCATTGATACAGCCTCATCATCACTGAGTTCTATGATAGTTGTAGACGATTCTCCTCTTTTTTCGAGAATAGATTGAGCACGCAATCTGTTGCTCTTCCTCCTTTTTGGGGTTTTAACTTCAGGAGATTCAGATCCTTCTTCATCTTCAGATTTGAAGTCTTTGAATCATCAGACAGACTTCCTTGAGGTTCAACAGCAGGAGGGACAGATGTTTCTTCTTCAGACTCTATGTCTTTTGAACCATCATAAGGGTTCCTTGATACTTCAGCACTAGGAGATCTAACTGTTTCAGGATTAGATTCTCCTTTATCAGCAGAATGGCTACTCTGAGGATTAGCCATAGGACTTGCAGCTTCTCCTTTATTATCAGACTTGCTACTTGAAGAATCATCCTTAAAGTTCTCAGTTCCCACTTTATCTTCTGACTCTACGTTTTCTTCTTCAGTAGATATACTTCTTTGGGGAACTGATTTTTGTTTTTGCACCATTTTGGCTTTCTTCTTAGAAGGCTTTGCAGACTTGGGCTCTGGGATAATTGCACCTTCAGAGGATGAAGACTCTTCTTCTTTCATAGCACTTGCCTTCCTCTTCCTTGAAGTACTCTTGCTGCTGCTATGTGTTAGCCGTTTGTTCTCCATTGGGTTCTTCTTCCAGTTTGCAAACAGCTGTGTAGTCATTATCTTATGATTGTTTAGGACTTCAGCTTCATCATCCTTAATCTTATTCTTTAGCCTCTTCTTCAGAATAATGCTCAATAGCCTTCTATGGAAAACCTTTGTGAGTGGTTTCCCTGTTAACCTCTTCTTTTTTGCCTTATCCAGCCATTTGGACATTTAGCCGAGCAGAATAACTCCAAAGTTGATACGCTTCTTCAGAACTATTTCAGACATGATCTTCAACTGTTCATCACTCACAGTGTCATGTGCAGTGTCTTTGCATAGTATACATTTGCCTACAATCTCTGCAAAGAACTCAAACTATTCAGGAAACTCCTTTTTCTTCATATCCTTCAGACTAGGATTTCTTTTGTATCCCATAATCTTCTTGGCTCCTTCGATGTCAACTTCATCAAGGCTTTTTAGTCCTAAGTCAGAGAAACCTAAGCACTGCTTGATGTCAGAAGATTTCAGCTTCAGAATTTGACCTTTTACTTTGGTGGAAAAAGTTCCAGAATTCGTAGTCATGTTGGAGTGGAACTCTTTAACCAAGTCAACATAAATAGGAGTATTTGACTCAAGGCATTCTGAGAATCCAGCCCTCTTCACTAGTTCAAGAATATCTCTAAACTTTTTCTCAGATTTTTCGAACATCTTGGTTCTCAGCTGAATACCAGTGATTACTCGCCAATGTGCCATTTGAAGAGTTAGGGTTTTCTGGGTTTATGGCTTTGTAAGAATCTTGTGAGATGTCAGAAAGCAGTTTGAGATCTGATGACTGTTGGAGAAGGTCAGGCTATTTGGAAGTGTTTAGGTTTTGGCTTGAGAGGATGAATGTATGGATTTAACAGGTTTGTAGCTTTTGATGAACCCGCTAAAATGAAACTGCCAATTATTTGAATTTCGCTCTTGTAACTGTTCCTTCCACGTTCCTTAGTGGGACAGTTGTAAGACTCTGATAGGTCACAATCTGTAACTTCTTCTCCCCCGTCAGTTTATTAGATTTGCCTTTTCTTCAGTTGACTGTTGACTTCTTAAATCCGTGGAGTGATTCATAACTTGGTTTAATACTCCACGATTTCCCAGACTGATCTACAACCTTTGCTTCTTCTTCGATGATCGTAGTCTGTGGTCGAGCTTCAATAGAAAACTTCGCCATTAGCTTCTGAGGGATTGGCAATTCTCATTTGCAGCTTGTAATCTTCTGATGAGATGTTGCTTGCTTCAGCAAAGATTCTTATGATGCATTCCACATTAGCATTCCTTCTAAAGTAAGGTAGCTCGGGAAGGGCCAACCTCTTAGCTCAACGCTAAGGATCAGGTTTGTCCCTGAGGCGCTTACCAGATGAAAAGCCTTAGACAAGGTTAGTACTGACATCACATCTGACCTCTCTGCTGGGGAGTTCATTTACCAACTCTGGATATTCATTGGTGTTGGTTTTTGTAAAGGTTGTAATCATGGTGTCCTTCTGCTCTTATACTATGATCAGATGTTTGATCATAGACACTCCACAATTTTGAGGTGGGTGGCTGATATGACTATAGTAGAATGTTTTGGGACATTACTACTGACTATGATGGATATTCATTTGGTTCATCAGTCACAAAATTTTGGGACTCTGTAACTGGAATCTTTCTGTTTTGGGTTAGCTCCTGTTCTCTATGATCTTTGGCAGAAGTGGTCTTGATAATCGTGGTATACACCATGATTGACTTATCTTCTGAGATTTTCTCATAACTTCTGGCAAGAATTCCACTTCTTCATTTTGCTCTCTGAGCTACACTATCTCCATATCTTCATCTGTCAGATCAAACTCCTTGATAAATTTCGTGGTCCTCTTCTTTGATTTGGACACAGCCTTTGTACTTTCTTCAGATTCAGCCCTGATAATTGTTCAGGCTGAGAGGCTGTAGCATCTTCTCCACCTGCAGTCATAATTTGTCTGGACTCTACGATTGGGGACACCTCTTCAATCGTAGTGAGTGAGAATTTCTTAGTTCTGTGACTACTTTTCTTCTTCTTCTGAAATTCACAGCTTCTTCAGCTTCTCACTTAATCTTTCTGAGTCAATCAAGTGACTATCTTTTCTGCTTGGAAGATCTGAAGAATTTGCTTCATTAATCATCTTAGACACCTTTAGTGCTGCTGCTCTTAGCAGATCACTGCTCCCCCATAGATGATGTTATCTTCTCAAAGAAGCATGAATTCTTCTTCTTCATATTCGTCAGAAGGTAGTCTTGCATATCTCCTTCTGACTGGAATTATCTCTATCATAAAAGCTTCCTTGGATCATGGAGAGAGATATCTTCAGGATTGATCACTCCACGATTGTTGACAGAACTACTAACGTAGGTTTCTTTATCTGATACCTGAACAGGCATTTTCAGTAGGCTTGTAGTCCTTCCTTAGTTTCATCAATATACACTAAGGATGAATGAAGACTCATTTGGGACTATTGACTTGTCAACATCTAACAGCCTTCCTTCAGTTAGTTTCCCTTCCTCTTTAATCAGAACTGCGGACTTTGATGCTAACTGGAGGAACACTACGATTATGATCATTGTACCATAATTATTTGTGTTGGCTTGCACAGGTTTGACACAGTCTTGATCGTAAAGAACACTACTATTTTCCTTAAACTCTTTTGACAGATTGCACTCATGGAGTTCTGCTTCTATGAAGAGTTCTTCATAATTAAAGCTTGATGATCCTTTGATGTGAACTTCTTCGCGTTTTCTTCTTTGAAGATATTCCTTGCATGGATGGGTTATGGAAGATCCCCTTTTTTCATCTAGGTATGAATGATCAGCTTCCATGTGGAGATTAGCAATCTTGTGAGCTTCGTTCATGTGGGCTCAGCAAATCTTCAGAAACCGGCTTAGGCATAGGATGAATTTTGACAAGAACATTGCTGAAATGTCTTGAGCCTCCAGATGGGTGAATCTTCGTGACTGAAGCCATCTGCTTCAACATTCCTTAGTGTGGTCAGATAGACCAAGTACCTGCAGGTTTAGATAATTTCTATTTTGGTACCCAAGCTTGATTGGGTCCTGCTAGGTTAGTTTTCTCAAAATCCCTATTCCTCGTATATTTGAATTTACATCAAATTTAGCATTAATGATCATATCCATGCATGTATCAGATTTAGATATGACATTTAAAATGCATAATGGTGAGTGTATGTAAGATTAATCATTTTAATAATACACTCTTTTTCTTTGATGGTTTCACCCTTTGCTTGGTTATATTCACAGATCTTGAATGTTCGTAGAGTACGAATAAACTCTATTACTTATTTGTATCTGGTAGATTCATGGAGATGATCAGTTTCTAAGAATCTTCAAGATACTCCTCTAGAACTGATCATACTCTATGTATTATCAAAAACCTAGAACATAGGTTTGTACATACATACTAACCCTTCAACAAGGATTACTCCACTTAAGATTAATTAAATCTCGATATGCTTATGACCTATTTTAGGCATCTTTCAAGATGTTATCTACAACCTAAGACTTGGATGGAGAGAAAGTTTGTTAGCAATTAAGTTTCCAACCTTAGTGTACTTTCTCTCTTCCCCTTTTTAGGAAGAGTATGGTCTCTTGATAGAATACTGTTATAGTACATAAGGTGATGCAACATGATGTACACATTTATAATAAATGAGGAACGGTACCTTTACACTGTCAGTCTCTTGACAGTCATTTACCTTGCTATAATGAGGTTAGGCATTGATGTGTATATATTTATATTTATTTCTAACAGCTTGTTGCTCCAGTTGTCCTTCGATCAATCAGTCATAGCCTTGAAGAGGTAAGCTAAGAACGTCTTGGCATCTTTAGTTCTTTAATCACCTTGAACCTCATGGTTCACATCCAACTACTGGTTAGCCAAATACATATTTGAGAAATTCTTCTTTCTCCTCTGGATAAGCGTTTCTTAGCATGTATGGCCTTTCATCTTTCAGAATGGAGGATGCTTGATTCTTTGCTTGTGATACCTCTTGACTTCCCATCTCTGGTCTTCAGACTACAAGATTGACTGTGGACAAGGATTGGTCTTGATGCTATGTCATTTAAGAATATGGACCAATCTGAGCAGCTTCAGGTGTATATACACATTTACCTGTAGACATTATTTCCAACGTGTGAGCTCATCTGCAATTACAAGTGACTTACTACTAAACTAAGTTTAGAACAATGTTTGTGCCTAGGATCAGACTCAAAGCTATTAGCTTTTGAATATAGCATGAGAACCAGCTCTGATACCAATTGTTAGTTCCCAGTAGGCACACAATAGATCTAGAAGGGGGGGTTGAATAGATCCTTTGCGTTTTTAAACTCTTTTCCTTTTTATTTTGTATTGCTAAGAAGTTAGCACATGACAAACATAAGAATAATTTCAAGCACAGCGGAATAAGTTAAATGTCCCCTTCATTGATATATTGATAAACATTGATACATTGTTCTTGGAGTTAGTTTAGATGTAAGTAGTTAATACAAATATAACAGTTATAGCAATTAAGTGCATAATGTAAATAACAGAAAGTAAATGATAGAATGTAATAGACACAAGGGGTTTTAAGTGGTTCAGAGACTCAAGCTCCTAATCCACTCTTCTGCACTCTCGCAGGAAATCCATTAAGGAAGGGCAGCACCCTGAATCACTAAGATTCCTTCAAGGCCAGCAGCCTTGGCACTTCAGTTCACTAAGAACTCTTCAAGCCCAACAGGCTTGGAACTCCTCTAGTTCACTAAGAACTCTTCAAGGCCAGCAGTCTTGGAACTCATTTAGTCCCTCCGGACAAGGACCCCTCAGTCCCTGGCTACTCGTTGTTGTAGTTGTTGTTGTTGTTTGTGCTTTGCTGCTATGATGACTTAAAGCTTTATCATCTCTTATACTTAGCAGCTTGGCTTGGTCCTCAGTATTCTGCTTCGAGTCTGGACTTCTTCTTCTCAGGTGCAGCTGATCTTCATTCTATTCAGCTCATCTTCTTCTGATGTCAGCTGTGCACCATCACCACATAGGACTGCTAAGGCTTTTTATTGTGGGACATCTTCTTCTGGTCCTTAGCAGCCCTTGAACCCTTCTTGATAGATAAGCAGACATCGTTCTGCATCTTTTCCTTTTCAGCTTCTGGTTATTCATGGTGATCCATAGAGTGGCTCTTCTGATCTTCTTTATACTCAGCCACTTTCCTGAAGCTATCTTCATGGCCTTCTCGGCTCTAAGCTTAGCTGCCATCTTCAGTGGCATTCTCATCCTTGTTGAGTGAAGCTTTTAGTCTGTTCAAGTTCTTCTTCCAATCTGCTTCACTTCCACTCTAGTAGTCTCACTTCCATTGAGACTTGTTCTGTTCAGCTCTGGTAGAACTCGTAGAGTCAACAATATAGCATTCCAACAACTCAACGATTATACTTCTCAGCAACTTTTGATCTTTGAAGCTCTAGCTGTTATATACTCCCTCACAAGCTTCCCGTTAGAATATAGCCGTTAGGAGCTATTTGAATTGCTTCGCAGATCTCGAGTTATTTGGTGCAGACTGCTGAATGTGACGTGACAGCTCTTTTTTGACTTTACTGACACAGTAGTATGCTTTCTCACCTACCGCCTCAGAGATGTCACTGTTCCGTGTCAGGCTGGTAGTCACCTTTATTACTCCTTTCTAATTCCTTGATTCGAATCTTTAGGAGTTGTCCTTTTGCATCGATGCTCTCAATTAGCAACGTTCGGATGTCAGTCTTTATATTGAGACGTTGCCAGTGCTTCAATATTCTGATGCAGATATTCTTGGACCTTGATCGTAGTGTGTCTTGTTGAATGTTGCTCTTTGACTGGTTGAGATAACACTACGATTCTGAAGAGTGTTCTTTGGATCTGCAATGTAGAACACTTCTTCCTTTACTTGTACAGTGCTTCAACATTTTTGCTTGCCTTGACTGATCTCAGGAACTGATAGCTTGACTTCTTGTTCTGGCCTCTTCTGGATAGTAAGACACATCAGATTTGTGGCATACCCAACTCTCTTTCTCCTGGTGATCTCCCGTTCACCTATCTTTAATGGTCTGACCCATGCTTAATCACTTCTGTCTTGTTCTTCAAAAGCTGGCTAGTATCTCTGTGTAAACTTCATCAGTTCCTGCTTTATTTGGCAAACACTACGATCCTGAGTGATTCTCAAGACCATTGTCTTCTGTTTTCTTGACAGCTACTGCACTTGCTGACTTTCTCTAGTCAGTCACTTTATCTGAATTCTTCTTCTGATTGGCTTGTGGAAGACTTCATCTTGAATGGCCTCACAACTCAATCTGAATGCTGATTGAGTTGGTGCTTAGATCTTCTGTTAGCTTGCCTGCCATTCGTTAAGTGCTCTCTAGTTTCCTTTAAGTGGAATGTATCTTTGCAGCTCAGACCAGAGGCTTCATGCTTTGGATATTCTTGGAGTGCTCATCTGTTGAGAATCGTGTTGACATTACAATTCTGCCTTGGCATTGTGAGCAACCTCTGTAGAAGCCTTAGTTATGCAGACTACGATTTAGCCTTATTTCTGCAGACACTATGACTCCGAGATCAGACCTTGACAGACTACAATTTCTGCCTTCATGCTTGCTGTCCTCGTCTGATCTGGCTCGACTACGATCTATGCCTCTGATATGATCAGCAGACTCTACTACTTCAAGTGTGATCTACGATTCTTGACTTAGCTCTGGCAGACGCTCGGTCGGCTCATAGACAAGCTGTCTCTACGTTTCTGAACATGACTTCCTCAGCAGACTACGGCTCTGAGAAAGTTCTTCTCGACACACTACGATCCTTCCTCGTTTTTCCTGGCAGACTACGAACTCCGAGATCTACTATCTTGTAGACTACGATTCTGCCTTGATAGTTCTCGAGTCTTCCTTGTCTCTCCTGGCAGACTACGATGTTGGTGTAGTGCTCGACGATCAGACAAGCCTATCTATTACACTTTATAAGATCAACCTAACAAGCTTGATCTTTCTATATTTATAGTCCTTGTACATCATTTCTTTTTAAGGACTTTACAAAGTTGTTTTGCTTATGTAGGATCAACCTAACATATTTGATCATTTCAGTCTAAGTCCTTGTACATATATTACTATTATCTATTAAAGGACTTTACAACTTTTATCAGTGCAAGCATACTTGCATATTCATTCATTTATATCATAATCAAATCATATAAAATAGGAATAACATTCTCATGTATATTCCTAACACAACATATTCATTTTTGTCTCAATCGTTTGGAGACTTGACCGATTTGAACAAAACTTCTGTAAAAACTCTATTCTCAAAAGTGTTTTTCTTCACCGTACCACTCTGCCAAATGGGCACTAATACATATTTTAAGAAAATGAAAATAAAAATCTTGTTTAAGAACATAATGGGTGGAAAACTAAATATTAAGAATTTTTGTTTGTCGATAACCTAAAATGTAGAAGAGGAATTTTTTAATCACAATAGTTCGAATTACATAATGATAGAGTCAAGGTGGAACCTCCTTTATATATACATGATGAATTAAGATTAAGGTACTATGACATTTAGGTTTTAGGTTTAAGTCTCACGTAGGTGAGTTTGTTTCTTTCTTTTATGTGAATTGTGCTTTCTTCTTTATATGAGGTTTGTTTGTATGTTTATTTCTTCCTCTAGTGAAACTTGAACGATTTTTTATAGTGGAATAGTGACGATATACTTGATTATGAGATTATATTTTACACTCCAAAGTTTTAAAAAAAAATCTTAGACAAAATTAAAGACATTCCTTAATCAAATGGCCAAATTAAGAGAGATTGTCATGACTATTTAGAATATTGGTAAAAAAAATGGATATGACAGAGGAAGAAAAGAGGGAGTTGGTACTTAGTAAAGATAATAAAATATGGATGGATTGTTTTGTAGTAATAGATAAATTAATAAGCAAATGAATAATAATAATAATAATAATAATAATAAGTCTTAAATATAAATTATTACCCTCAACTTTTGGTCTCTTTTTACTTTAGTGATCGACCTTTCAAATTTTGCAATCAAATCATTAAACTGTTATGTTTTTCCACTTTAGTTCAATTGAACATAATGAGTGGAAAACAAAATATTAAGAACATAATGAGTGGAAAACAAAATATTAAGAATTTTTGTTTGTTGATAACCTAAAATGTAAAAGAGGAATTTATTAATCTCAATAGTTCGAATTACATAATGATAGAGTCAAGGTTGAACCTCCTTTATATATACATGATGAATTAAGATTAAGGTACTATGACATTTAAGTTTTAGGTTTAAGTCTCACGTAGGTGAGTTTGTTTCTTTCTTTTATGTGAATTGTGTTTTCTCCTTTATATGAGGTTTGTTTGTAAGTTTATTTCTTCCTCCTTTAATGAAACTTGAACGATTTTTTATAGTGGAATAGTGACGATATACTTGATTATGAGATTATATTGTACACTCCAAAATTAAAGAAAAATCTTAGACAAAATTAAATACATTCCTTAATCAAATGGCCAAAATAAAAGAGATTTTCATGACTATTTAGAATATTGGTAAAGAAAATGGATATGAGAGAGGAAGAAAAGAGGGAGTTGGTATTTGGTAGAGATAATAAAATATGGATGGATTGTTTTGTAGTAATAGATAAATTAATAAGCAAATGAATAATAATAATAATAAGGCTTAAATATAAATTATTACCCTCAACTTTTGGTCTTTTTTACTTTGGTGATCGACTTTTCAAATTTTGCAATCAAATCATTAAACTATTAATTTTTTCCACTTTGGTTCAATTGAAGTTGTCACGTCATTAATTGATAATGTGGCTTGAACACATAGGATGTAATTGATTATGTGTAAAATATAAGACTCATTTTGTAATAAATTTAAAACGTTTTACAAAATTAAAAGGGCATAAATGTAATATAACATTACAATTTCGCAATAAAAATTGAAAATACTTTTAAAATGGAAATATTTAATTTAAGAGGTGGTTTTTTATATTTTAAAAAGTAAATAATAATAAATAAAAAATATATTACTTACTATTATCATTAGCACCTAAAAATTTCCAAATAACAAGAAAAAAATATTATTCTCTAATTAAAACCAACTAGATGTTTAAAAAATATTTATTATAATCATTAATTATTTAATTATTTTTTGCACTTAATAAAAATAGAGTCTTAAACATGATTCAAATGCCCGTTGGTGGAAAATCAAAGAAAACCTAATTACAAATCAAGAATAAAAAGTGAAGAAGTTTTCGCTAGTTTTCCTTCTTCAACTTGCACAAATAAACATAGATTCTACTTAGACCTGACAAAATCAGCCCAGGCCCATGGGCCGGCCCTACCTGCCTGTCAAAAAGCGGGCTTTGGGCTTCACTTTTTTAGCCAATCAAAACCTGGGCCGTTTTGGCCCAGCCCAGCCCGGCCCGACGATGGCCCAGCCCGTTTGGGACAAGCCCAGAAATGTGTCAAAATGTTGTCAAAAATCAGTCTAGGCCCGCTGGTCAGCCCGGCCAGCCCATAAAAAAGCGAGTTATGGGCTTCACTTTTTCAGCCCATCAAAACCTGAGCCGTTTTAGCCCGGCCTGCCAATGACTCGACCCGTTTGTTAGGTCTAATTCTACTTCAAGGAAAGAAATAACTGACCATACAAGAGGTTTAGAAATATAATCAAGCACGTAACCATCAACACCGGACACGGTCTTCGGCGGTGAATTTCTAAACGTCAGTGGCGAATTGTCAGAAATCGCTGTCGGAGGGAAACTTATGACAATGCTGCTCAACTACACACCCATTCGACAGATGGGCATCACTACCTTCGTCGCCATTCAAACATTCCTACCCATCTCTAATTTTGCTTCTGAATTGTCCTTGGTTTAGGGTTTTGATTATTTTCGTAATTTGAAGATTTTGTGAAAGCACCCTGTTTAACCTTTTTTTAATTTAATATTTGGGCATGTAGATGTGGTGTTGATGGTGGCTTTGGGTGTTGTTAAGGCCAAGATCCGTCCACGCGCTCCAATCACCAAAGTGCATCCAATCCTGCACAGAAACGAGTAAACACCAAAAGCTTAACGGCTTGGGCCGCCGGGGGATAGCTCCGATGTAAGAATAAGTACATGCTTATTAAGGTTAACAATGGAGGCGTAATGCTCTAGTGCTGGAAAATAATAATGAATGTGTACCTTAAAAATCAGGGTAAAGCCTTGTATTTATAGGGTTCTCATCATCTCCCTAAAATCCTTCCCCATATCGGATTAGGGTTCCCCCATTTATCATTCCTTAATAGGATTGCACCAAATCTCCTAGAAGTAAGGAAGTTGGTTTCAACCCCAACTCCTCTTCCCATATTAAGAATCCACGTGGAAATAATAACCTCCAGAATATTCCTCCATCCTCCAAACAATCCCTTATTTAGACCCAAGCTCATCCAAGAAGGCTGCAACCCAACGCATATCCCAAGCCCAATTATTCTTGGCCCAACATTGCCCCCAGTCTTTCATTAAAATGGAACATTTAATGGAAGAGTATATAAAACGGAGCCCAATGATTACTAATCAGCAGCCCACATCAAGTCACCCCTTCAACTCCCCCACGTGCCCCATCATTTCATTCATTAATAAGCAGCCCCTGATATTCGGGCAAAATTGAAAAACACACTATAAACCATATCTTTCAACCATTCAAAATAGTTACGCCCACTAATCTCAGAGCTTCTTTCTCCTCCCAGAGTTCTCTTTCTCCTCCCTACAACAATGGCAGTTTCCCAAAACTCCAATGATTATTCTCCCACCTCCACAGAACCCATTAGTGCTATTCCCCTCTCCACCGTTCCGGCTAAGCCTATAACCATCGTGGCCTCATCATCCACCCCTCGCACCCCTAGCCTCAGCGCGGTAACCACTGATTCTACCGCTGTGACGACCACCAACCAAGTTCCTACTCAAACCATGGAGCCAATTGAAACAGATTTCCAAAAGGCGCTGCGAGAATACTTTGATGAGGTTCGATTCCCTCATGCCAACACTCAGTCTCGAATCACTGAGGCAAATCTTGCTATCATCCGTAAACACTACCAAATCCCTGACACCCATCAACTGAAAACCCCAGCCAGCCACCGATCGAATGTATCACCGAACGGATGGCTGGACAGCCATGCCCCTGACATTACTCGAAAAATGCGTTCGGCTGCCCCTTCACGCCTTCATCTTGACCCTCCTAGGGTATTGGCATCGTCTTCTCCCAACTAGTACCGAACTCCTACATCAACATCATCGCCTTCATCGCCTTCTGCCACGAGGCCGATGTACCTCCCTCCATAGATCTGTTCCTATCCCTGTTTATGCTACAGGGCTATCACGAGCCTGAATTCAAAGTCCTCAGCAAACATCCCCCAAAACCCAATGCCAAGATCGAAAAGCGCTTACTGATAGATGCCCCCTCCAACAACAAAGGATGGCACAAAGACTGGTTCTACATCCGAGGACCCGAAACACACAAACTCCCAAACTGGGCTTCACATAAACGACCGAACGCCCCTATTGGCGATACCACTCCTAAACGAGTGATAGAGATGACCAAGCTGATCGAGAAAATGTCGATGAAAGAATAGAGCTACGTCCTCTTGACCAAGCAGGCCTGGCTCTATGCACATACGTAAGTTGCCGAACTCTACCCTTAGCTGTCAAATATTATAGTCATAATAATTGCCTCATTCTTCCCCTTATGTTTACAGTATCCCTCATTAAACCCACAACGATTGACCGAAGAGACTTGGAAGACTTCCTATCTAGCAAACCCTTCGAAAAGTCAGCCGAAGCACAAGCTGCCGAAGCTCCGGATGCCGAAGCTCAAGATACTGATACACAAACTACTGAAGTCAACCCCACTAAGTCTACTTCTTTCGAACCAACAACCTCCACCCGAATGAAGAGGAGAGCGATGAAAAAGGCCTCAAAACCAGCCCAGCTCCCTATCCTCACCGAAAGCTTTCTTGACATGCCAGCTACTGAGCGAACCAAGATCTTTCGCATCAAGAAGAAACGCGCCAAAATCAATCCTCTGACCACCGAGGAGCTACGGGTTCCTTCCACGGATATTCCAACTCCAACCACCGAGGTCAATCCCAACACTGAAACCATCCCTTTTCATTCCAATCAAACAAACCAAGGTCAAAAATGAAAGAAACGAAGAACCCCATCACCAAACCTCCTCACAAAAAGCCGAACACAGAAAGACCCTCTTCTTCAAGACAACCTTCTCCTCCCCGAACAGAGAAAGACCCAGCCTCCTCCTCCTTTTTCACCAAAAATTTTGCCAACTATCCTATCAAAGCTTTTGCCGGCTTCGTCCTCCCAGCCGATGAGGAGAGATTCAAGGATATTTCCGCCACCTGACCTCGTACTCGCCGGCATCATGCAACAGGGCAGGGTAAGCTCAATTATTTCAACTACATTTTCTCGTAACCATGCCTTTACCTCGTCTCACTTCTAAAATTTTATTTTTCAGGCCGACGCTATCTGGGGTTGGGTTATTAAGAGATGGAAAGAACTCGAGGCAGAAGAAAACCAGCTCAAAGATGATAATGTACTTCTTCAAGCTGCCCTTACCCGCTAACGAAACGAACACGCCAACACCACTCTGGCCTATGACAACCTTCAAAACTAGATCTCCAATCTGGAAGAGGTCGCCAAGACAGAAGCATGGTGCAAAACCTTCTTAGAGGAGTCCAAAGTCAACCGAGCAGAAAATGAGAAGCTAAAGTAGAACAACCTGTTACTTCTTCGTCAGAATGCTGATTTGAAGAAATAAGAAGAAAAGATTTGCCAAATGTGCACCGCTCTAGAGAAGCAATTTGCAGAATACAAAGCATCGGGACCGATCCTGACCAACGAATTACGGCTTCGGACTATCCAAGAATACCGCAAATCCCCTGAGCTGGGTGAGGAGATAACACAAATGTTCACCGAGGGGTATGAAGCTTGCTGAAATAAAGGCAAAGCTAAACTCGCTGAAGTCTCTATGAACCCTTCTCTTCTCGATTCTTCGAAATCAGAACCAAAAAATGAGGAGGACTCCCCCTCAGATTAGAAACTGACTTATAGCTCAGAACATCTCTATGTACATGTCATATTTATTAATGGAAATATCTATCTTTTTTAGGATTTAACAACCATACAGAATAATTAAAAGAATTTCGCCATAACATCCATATAAATAAAAATCTTGAATACAATAAATGTAAAATATTCTTAATAAATCATCACTACATAAATCTCGTTCACTCCAGGAGTCGAACAGATCACACTGATCGCCAAAAAAATCTCGTTCGCTCCCAGGAGTCGAATAGATTTCACCGAACGCCAAAAAATCTCGTTCGCTCCCAGGAATCGAACAGATTCCACCAAACACCAAAAAATCTCGTTCGCTCCCAGTAGTCGAACAGATATTCAATCACATAGAACAACATTATTTTCGAAAAAATGCTTCTTTTATTGATAATCGTTTGAAGAACTACAGACTAGAGACTCTAACTTCCGCCCTAGTGAAAATATGTTTGAAGTCTACCCGCATGCCACATGTTCTTGATTACAGTTCCATCCATTGCTCGTAGTCGATAGGTTCCTGGCTTTGGTACTTCAACAATCTCATAAGGACCCTCCTAATTTGGCATCAACTTTCCCAGACTTTGAGGCATAGAAGCTTCCACTTCCCGAAGAACCAGATCCCCCACTGCGAACCTTCTAATCTTTACTCCTTTATTGTAATACTTGGCCACCCTACGTTGATATGCTGCAAGTTTTACCAAGGCCGCTTCCCTGACCTCTTCCAATAAATCCAAATTGGTACGAAGTCCATCCTCATTGTATACCTCCTGAAACTGACTGACTCGAAGAGATGTAGAACCAACCTCTACCGGGGCCAAGGCATTCGAACCATAAGCCAATCTGAATGGTAAATCTCCTGTGGTGGGCCTTGGTGTGGTCCGATAGGCCCACAACACACTAAGCAACTCTTATGGCCACATTCCTTTCGTTTCATCAAGTCTTTATTTATACCATTTAGCAGAGTCCTATTGGTTACCTCCACCTGACCATTCGACTGTGGATGAGCCACTGAAGTCTTCCGATGTTGTATACCCAACTCTTTTAAGAATGCCTTAAATTTGGAACCCACAAATTGTCGGCCATTATCTGGAACCACCGCCATGGGAATGCCAAATCGGAACATGACATACTCTTTTAAAAATTTCAAATATTCTTGCACTGTGATTAACCAAAGAGGATTGGCTTCTACCCACTTGGTCATATAGTCGATAGCCACGATGACAAAACTAACCTTCCCATTAGCTTTCAGCAATGGGCCCAAAATATCCACCCCCCAAACAGCGAAGGGAATCGGGGATAAAACTAAATACAACTCCTCCGACGGCTGATGAGGGATTGGGCTGTTTAACTGGCATTTTGGACACTTCTTCACATATTTTGTTGCTTCCTTAAAAATTATGGGCCAATAATACCCTTGTCGAAGTAGCTTGTATGCTAACGACTTTGCTGCCATGTGACCACCATAAATCCCCTCATGAACTTCCCGAAGAACATACTCCGCTTCAGACGAAACCAAACATTTCAGCAAAAGGGACGAATAGGCTCTTCGATACAGATCCCCATCTATAAGTACCAAGTTCGAGCTCTTGTGTTTAATCTTCTTTGCCAACAGCCGATCTGAAGGTAGAATGCCATCAGCCAAAAAGTCGAGGCAACAATTTGATCGTTCAACACTCATCACCTCCATATACTGAACGCTTGGCTGATTCAAAATCTCCAAGTAAACCGATCCACTGAATATATTTGCCTCGATTATGGCCAACTTCTCCAGAGCGCCAGCTATAGTATTATTCGATCTATCTATTCCTTGAAAAACATATAACTCAAAATATTGTAGTTAATCTTTTACCTCTGCCAGATACTTTACCATTCTTGCCCCCTGAGCTTCATTTTCTCCTGAAATTTGCTTGACGACCAACTGGGAATCGCTGAAAATGACCAACTTTTGTACCTCTAGACTTTTCGCTAGCCGTAACCCTGCTAAAACTGCTTCATACTTGGCCTCATTATTCGTTGCCTTAAACCCAAACCTGATCGCCTGTTGTACTTTAAATCCTTCTGGACTAGTTAAAATGATATCGGTGCCACTGACATCCGAAGTAGTCGACCCATCTGCGTACAATGTCTAGGAGTTCTGCACCTGCTGAACTATCGCCACCGACTGTTCAGTCACTTTGGTCTGATCCAAGCTATCGTCCGCTTCAGAAAATGAGCATTCCACCACAAAATCAGCCAGTGCCTGCCCCTTAATGGTCGTCCAAGGATGATACTCTAATATAAACTACGATAATTCCATAGTCCAGGCTGGAAGTCTTCTCGAAACCTCTGGCCTCCCCAACACCATTTTTAATGGCTAATCAGTATACACCACTATTAACTGACCTTGGAAGTATTGCCGAAGCATTCGACTGGCTATTATCAGAGCATAAGCAAACTTCTCAAGGTTCGGATACCTTATTTCTGCATCCCTAAGGGCATGGTTCACATAATAAACTGGGTGTTGCTTACCCCTAATCTCCCGCACCAAAATCGCTCCCGCGACCAACGAGTTTGCAGCCAAATACAAGTACAACGGCTCAGTAGGAGCTGACTTCACCAACAAAGGAGCCGAAGACAAATACTTTTTTTTCCTTGAAACGCGTCTTCACATTCCGAAATCCACTGGAAACTCTTCGCATTCTTCGGCCTTTTTAACGTATCAAAGAACGGCAAACATCTCTCTGCCGATTTAGACATGAATCTCCTTGAAGCTGTTATCTGACCCGTCAAACGCTGAACATCCTTATATGACTGTGGGAACTTTATGTCTACAATAGCTTGTATTTTCTAAGGATTCGCCTTTATCCCTCTTTTACTGATTAGATATCCTAGGAATTTGCCCGCACCCAGTCTGAAGGTGCATTTGGTCGGATTCAACCTCAAATTGTAGTGCCGAACGGTCTGGAAAAAGTCCTCCATATTGTTCAAATGACATCAAACTGACATGCTTTTGATGATCATGTCATCCACATAAACCTCCATGCTCTTCCCCAGCTGCTTTGAGAACACATAATTCATCATCCTTTGATATGTGGCCCTCGCGTTCAATAAGCCAAAAGTCATCTTCTTATAGGCATACACCGATCGATGTGTAATGAAGGCTGTCTTCGGGATGTCCTCCTTGCACATCAAAATCTGATGGTACCCCGAGAAAGCATCCATAAAGCTAAGCAAAACATATCCTGAAGTCGAATCAATAAGTTAGTCGATATGCGGTAGAGGATAGAAGTCCTTCGGACATGCTTTATTCAATCGGTGTAATCTATACACACTCGCCACTTTCCGTTCTGCTTCTGTACCAACACTACGTTTTCCATCCACTCGGGGTAATCAATTTTAAATATGAAGTCCGCTGCTAAAAGCTTCGCGATCTCCTCATCAATTATCTTTTGTCTTTATGGGGCAAAGATCCTTCTTTTCTGCCGAACCGGCTTCTTCGTCTAGTCCACATGCAGCCTGTGGTCAGCAACTTTCAAATCTACCCCGGGCATATCACTGGGAACCCACGCGAAGATATCTACATAGCCCTGAAGTAACTCCACCAAGTTCGTCCGGAAAGGCTCCGACAATCCTGATCCGATTCTTATAGTTTTATCATTCTTTCCAAGGATCTGCTCAATCTCTTCGGTCTCTCCTGCCGGTATGACCAAGGGTTCAGTGCTGTTTTCCATAAACGGTTCGATCTCTATCCCCATGGTTTGCTTCTGTTTGATGACCCCTACTCTCGAAGTGATCAACATGTTCTAGTAGCATCTCCTTGCCAAATCAAGATCCCCAGCTACTTCTCCAACTTCATGTGGCGTAGGGAACTTAATCTTGAAGTGAAGGATCGACATCACTGCTTGGAGGGTTGTCAAAGTAGGTCTTCCCAGAATCGCATTGTATGACGAATCCACATGTACCACAAAGAATCTGAACGTGATTTCCACCTATTGTGGAGTTGTTCCGAAGACGACTAACAACTCAATTATCCCAACAACTCTCACTGGCTCGTTGCTGAATCCATACAATGGAGACTCCTGTCCGATCTCCATATTTCTCTGATTCAGGTTCATCCTCTAGTAGGCGTGAGCATACAAGATGTCCACCGAAGACCCGTTGTCTATCATCATCCGTTTCATATCCATTGAACCCACATGGGCAGTAATTACTAGTGCTCCCTCGTGTGGTTCGATCGGCTCTACAGGAAAATCTTCATCAGTGAATGATATCACCGAACCGGGGTATAATCTTTCACGTCTTGCGGGTTGGTCGGCCATTGACAATACGATATCCAAGTATCCTCATCGATTTTTCCCTGCAATTTTCCCCAAAGTTCCGCCCATGATTACATCCAAAACCTGGCGTGTGACATGAGTCTGGTTTTGCTGCTTGGGCCGATTGGTCTGGGCAGGGGCATTATTCATCTACCGTGTCTCCGGAGCCTCCCTTTCCGCCACATACTGAACCAACGCCCTGTTCTGCACATTCTTTTGGATCAGGTCCATTAAGCTCCAACAAGCCTCCGTAGCATGTCCCACCGCTTCATGGTAGTCACAATACTTGCTCATATTTCCTTTTCTCCCCTTTATGTTTTCTATGGGTGGCTCGAAGCAAGGTTGCCCTTTCATCTGCTCAAGTATTATGGCTCGATCGGTGTTGAGCTTTGTGTATTGTTCACCTTCTGACTCAAAAAAGGAGGGCGTCCTCCTCCCGAACCCCCGGTGTTACTACTGTACCTCTTCTGATAGCCATCAGACCTCTCGTTGTTATTTCCATACCTCTTCTGGTTCCCATCCGTCTTGTTGTTCTTATCTTTGTCCTTCAGCTTCTCAATCGTACTTTGCTTTAAGCTGTTCATGACTTCTTCTACTACTATAAAGCCTTTGGCTTTCGCGAATGCTTCGGCCAGGCTTTTTGGGTGATTGAACATTAGCTTCTTCACCAGCTTTTCTGACTTTACTAGATCCAAACCGTTCTGAAAAAGCCCTACTGCTTAGAGGTCATTAATATTCGTTACTTGACCCACTACTTCCCGGAACCTCTTCACATACTGGCCCAACGTTTCATTAGAATGTTGTCTGATCTTAGACAATGATCCGATTGGCTTTCCCCTCCTCTTGTTACTCCCGAACTGAGTATGAAAGTTATCACAGAGTTCTTCCCACGACGAGACCGAATTCGGGGCCAAGGTTATCATCCATTGTCTGGCATCCTTCCTCAAAGTTGTCATGAAAGTATGACACTTGGCCGCATCTGAGTAGTCGTAGTAGTCCATCAACCTATCGTACGCTTGACTATGTTCATACGGATCGCCCGAACCATCATACCTTTCCATATAGGGCAATTTCTTGCCGTGGTCTGCCTTTTCCCGACCAATCTCAGGAGAGAATGGTGACGATTTCTTAACCGAACTTACTTTCGCTTCTCTGACTTCATCCAACTCCTTCTGAATTTCCTCCAACTTCTTGGCCAACAACTCTATTCCCTCTCGGATGTTTTTTTTTCCTAAGAGAGTCCTTCTTCCTTCGGTTTGCCCGACTCTTGCCCTCTGAACTATCAGCCCCGGAAAGGCTTCGGCGTCTGCTTTCGCTGTAACGGGGACTCTCTGGACGATTTTTCCTTAGCTTCTTGACCACCAACTCTGTTTCCTCCTGGCTTCGGATGTGCTTCTTTTTTTGGGAAGTCCTTCTTTCTTTGGTCTGCTCGACCCTTGCCATCAGAACTATCAGCCCTCGATATGTTTCGGCGTCTGCTTTCGCTATACCGGGGACTTTCAGGACAATGTGCCCTCGATCGGTCCTCGAATGCGAGACCACCAGATCTGCTCTTGTCTAGAGAGCGGCTCCGAAGCCTACTATCGGTTCGCCTTGTACCCTCCGGACGTCGCGTCCTGGATTGTCTAACTGGAGACCTCCCCCGCCTTCTGGTCCGACTGTGACTAGAGGCTTCGTTTTCCTGTTCGGCCATATGTTCCATCTACTTAGCAATCTCTTTCTTCTGTAGCAGCAGTACTCTCAGCGCCTCCTCGGTCTCTTGCGCCTTCTTGGCTAGAACAAACTTCCTATCTTCCTGATCATCCTGGAGTTGTGTTCGAGGCGGTGTGCCTCCTACACGCCTCCGATCCTTAGTCTCTTTGCTAGCCATGGAGAACAGCCTCCTCTTGATGTCTTCCCGATCATCTCCTCTAGGCCCTATGGAAAGACTAAGAGGCCCGAGCCTTTCGTGGATGTTCTTCGACGGTCCCAGTCTGTCTTTTATGGACCTCCTTTGTTGGGAAGAGTCTCATGTCGTTGATTGTCCCATGCCCGAAATTGTTCTGTTGTTCACTATGATTTCAGCAAGGGACGTTAATGTTTGTGATTGAAGATTTAACAACACTAGAAACCCCCTCCTTCTAGCGCCAATGTTAACGTCAAGATCCGTCCACGCGCTCCAATCACCACATAAACGGGTAAACACCAAAAGCTTGACGGCTTGGGCCGCTGGGGGATAGCTCCTGTGTGAGAATAAGTAACGACTGATTAAGGTTAACAATAGAGGCGTAATGCTCTAGTGCTGAAAAATAATAATGAATGCGTACCTTAAAAATCAAGGTAAAACCTTGTATTTATAGGGTTCTCACCATCTCCCTAAAATTCTTTCCCATATCGGATTAGGGTTCCCCATTTACCATTCCTTAATAGGATTGCACCAAATTTTCTAAAAGTAAGGAAGTTGATTTAAACTCCAACTCCTCTTTCTATGTTTAGAATCCACGTGAAAATAATAACCCCCTGAATATTCCTCCATCCTCCAAACAATCCCTTATTCGGACCCAAGCTCATCCAAGAAAGCTGCAGCCCAACGCATATCCCAAGCCCGATTTTTCATGGCCCAACAGGTGTGTTAAGATGGTGTTGATGGTGGTAGTGTCCGCGATTGGTTAAGCAGATGGCAGTGATATTTTTGTCTTTTCATTCATTTTTGTAGCGTTACTAGATTAATCAAATCTAAAGAGAGAAAGTATTGATTTTGTTTTTGATATAAATCATAAAATGTCTTTTACGTTTTTACCCATTTAAAGTTTGCAAATGATAAAAGTCATTTAAAAATATTTTATTTTTAACACTTGCCATGTGGTTAAGTCATATTATCAATTAATGACGTGATAATTTTAATTGAATTAATGTGAAAAAATTAATAATTTAATCATTTAACTAAATTATTAATTAGAGTAGTATTTATATTTAATTAGTAAAAAAGACAATAATTTAGAATAATAATTTATATTTAAATCTAATACTTATTAATTATTATTATCAGCATCATCATATTAAACTTGTGATCCCAAGTTCACCAAAGGATAATTAAAAATTTACGATACTTTATAATAACTAGTCATTCCATACAGTATGTGAATAATAACTAATCATAATATTAACGAGAGTTGTAAATAAAATTCATTTTGTGAAACGAAGGGAATACATATTAATATAAAGAAATATGTTCATCATAAGGATTTCTTTTTATTTTAAAATTATATTACTTAAGTGATAAATGGAAGTTTACTTAAAATCAAATAATTATATTTATATTTTGGTAACAGATAAGTATTAAATTAGGTAAGATGGTCAGTATAAAGATATTGTATCTCCTAAAACGATATTACCTATTGGCATAATTTTATTATCAAAGCTTGATTTGATTCATTAACTCAATTAGAAATTGAATATTGCGGTTTTGGTTCATCTCTATTACATTTTCTCTCCAATACGTCAATTATTTGATCATAATAATTTTTTTAGTAATGGTAAGAATATATTAATGTCGATAATATTAAGATCAATTCTACTAAAAATTAAAATTATTAAAAATATTTCTACTGTTAAAAATTTTAAAAAATTTCAACCAGTGAAATTTTGATAAAAAATCTTCATCTTCATTAAATGGTAAAAAAAATATTAGATGATTTTCATTTTTTAAACAATATTATTCAAAACTATAAAAATATAGTATATTGGATAAAAATATAGTATATATATATATATATATATATATATATATATATATATATATCTGAAACGAACAGTTCGTTTACGAACATATGTAGGGTCCAATGTTGAAGGTTGTTGATTGGATGAGAATTGGGTCAATCAACAACTTTCTACATATGTTCGTAAATAAACTGTTTGTTCCAGAGTCTTATCCCATATATATATATATATATATATAGGACATACCGTATAGAAGTATAGATATAGAAAGAGTTTTACAAGGAAAGTATAGAGCTAAATAAATGATGTAACTAAATATGAAATATATTTTAAAAATTAAAAAAGAAGTATGTAAAAGAAAAAAAAATCATGAGTGCAAATGATATGTATATGTATATCACTTAATAATAAATGTTAGACTCAAAAATTTTTATTTTCACATAAATAATAAGTTAATTTCATAATTTTTTTCTCACATAAATAAATAATAAAGAAAACCAATTAAATATTTTGTAATTAATAAAATAAAATAAGCTTTGTGAAAAATATTCTTTCACTAAATATACCAAACGTGAAATAACTGCGAATATACCACACAAAACAGACTTGTACCTTGTGTATTAGGGATTGTACTTTTACTGTTTCAGCACTCAAATAAAACAAATCTGAAACAGAAACAGAAAAAGAAGCAGGAAATTAATCAAATTATACTAGCCAAACAACGTGAATACACAGGCGCAATTTGGAAAAATTGGTAACGGTAATTGAAATGAAAAAGTAGAAGAAAGCCGCGGTGAGTGCTTAATCCTCGCCGGCAGACCGTCGGTTGAACTTCTCCCCGCTCCGGCGACCTGCAACTGAAACCCTCTGCCATTTCTTGTGTTCACACGCACTGGTCTTCTCTCTCTAAGCTACACAGGTGATTATTTTTCATCATATTTATTATTCTTACATTGTTTAGCTCGAATTATTAAAACCCATTAAACCTCTGCTCCAACATTGAAGCTAAATCCCTCTTTCACTATATATGCAGTTTTATTTTTTCCTCATTATTCAACAAAACCATGGTGACTGAAAATGGGAGTGAAAATTAGGAGGTGGGTATGTCTGTTTTTTTTTTTCTTCTGTTTTTTGTGAGTGTGTATGTATATATGTATGTATGTATGCAATTAAGTTTTTTGTATAAAAAAAAAATCTGAATTGGGTTGATTATTGTGGTTATTCACAAAAAGAGAAGCTTGAAGGTTTGAATGGACCCATGATAATTGGTGTTGGAGAAGGAATTAAAGGGATCAGGGCTATGAAGGTTGGCAGTGATTGAGTGGGGATGGATAAGTTAGGGTTTCAAACAAGTTTCGAATGGAGAAGTCTACTTTTTTCTTTTTAATTTTCTGGTCCTATTTTTCCCATTCAATTTCAGCTCTCTTTTCAATTTTCCCCTCAATTTCTACTTAGTTTTCATTTTCAGCTCTCTCTCTCAATGTGCTTCTTCCGTTTTTTTTTGCTTTCTCAATCTCTTTTTCATTTTCTTCTTTCTTTTTATTTGCTGCTATCTCTCTTATTTATTTTTTCATTTTTTGCTCTTTCAGTTTTTAATTAGTGCTCGCTTTCCTTTTCTTTCAGTTTATGCTCTTTTTTTCCTTTTCAGTTTTCTGCTCTCTCTCTCCTCCCCCCCCCCCCCCCCCATGCACTGCTCCCTTGTTTTCTTTTCAATATTCTGCTCTCTTTTCTTTTTTCTATTTTTGGCCCTCCTCTCTTTTTCTTTGAAAATAATAATAATTTTTGCTCAATTTTTTTTTTTCCAGTTTTCTGCTCTTTCTTTTCTTTTTATCAATTATATGCTCTCTTTTCTTTTTTCTGATTTCCGATTCTTTTTACATTTTCTCCTTTATCCTTTTCTTGTATTTTATGTCCATTCTACCCTCAGCTTGGTTAGCCATGTTAGTTTTTTTCTTATTTTTATTTTTATACGAAAAACTGACTTGGGGTCCTTTTTGCCCAACTTATTCATCTTTTTAGCAAAAAATAAAGTTTAAGGGATAGAGTTAAAAACTCTATATAATTTCTCATTGTTAATAAAAAGTTTTGTTATTTTATTTTTTGGCTGTTTGTTGGTCCATGTTATTTATTTTATGAATTCTTATATTATGCTTTTGTTCTTTGTTTTCAGTTGCTTTGGTTGTTACATTTTTTTGCCGTCACTTGTCAGGTAAGTGGTAACCTTTCCGTATGAGACTGAAAATTTGATTTCTCTGAAAATAAAAGTGAGTATATCAAGCTGTAGTTAACCTATTAAACCCAACTTTGTTTAGGCATATGCATCTTTGATTTCTGTAATTGCTTGGTGAATCTTTGATTTTGTGCTTTTAATGATTAGTTGGTGGAAATTCTCTGAAGTTACTATGTACATGTATTCTGTTTTAACAATTTATTGCGATAGTCTTTGAGAAAACTTCTTGTTTTGAATTTTTTGGGAGGGTAAAGATCATTTATTGCTCGTATTATCAGCAAGGTCATTTTGTTTTGCAAGTTGTATAAATTGGTGCTTAACTTAAAGATTGATACCATTTTTATTTTCAGTAATTTTATAGATTGATAGTTATGAAAAACTTAGGCTTGTGAACAGTTGACTACATTTTTAGAGAATAGAAGCGAAAAACATCCAAAGTGTTTGATTTACTTGCAAACTTGGGCCATTGGAAAGCTGTGTTTAGTGAATTATCTTTGAGATAACTTTTCAAACTTGTTGCATGGAGACCTCTAATTGGGATGGTATAATCAAGTGATTTACAAAGAGATTATTGGGATGGAAAAGACAAAATCTGCTTAGAAAATTGTTTTATCTAGCGTTTGGGTCTTAGCTCGATTAGGAATTTAATGAAATGGTTTGACATATGTGAATGGTTTGATAAGGAACATCTTGAGTGGTTGTGAGGGTTATTTAAGCATATCAGGTATGTAATGGCCACGAAGTCCAGTTCTGGTTTGATCGTCAATCTCATGGTATTTGAAGCTCAATATCTAGGCTCTATTGTATTCTGGAGGATAACGACACTCTTTCAGTGGCATGCTTGGTTGTTTCCATAACTATGGTTGGGTTTTAGACCCTTCTTTCCCCGAGTACCTTCAAAATTTAGAATTGCAAGCAATATCTCTCAAAGTTTGACCAACTTAAGACGCTTAGTCTTTTGATTGATTGACTGACCTAGTTATCTAAATGTAGGTTATACCCTCCCATAGCCATTAGGATGTGACATTCTCCTTAGCCAGGGATAATAATTTGCAACACCACACTTTTTTTTGCTAAGTATTTGCAACACCACACTTACCAGCAACTCAAACATAACAGGGAATTGATGTGTTCGGTTTGATCCTTATAGGTGAAGAAAAAGTGTCGAATAATGCTGGTAGTGGGTTTTAGGGAGAGACCATGTGAGTTTATAATAGTATACTAGATGAATTATTGCTTTAAACTTGACAAATTGTTACAATTCATTACTGTTGAGAGTTTAGTTTAGTTTACATCAGTGCCCTTGTGTAGTATTGCTCCCTCAACCTATTCCATTTTTGCCCATAGTCATGTCACTTTTAACATTTGAATATATAGTGGGTCCCTCCATTAACTAAAATTTTTCGGGTTTATATTCTTGAAGAACTCTCAACCACACATTTCATAAGGGTCAATTGTGAAATCAAATAAGAATTTAAAATTTTCTTAAACTTTGTGTAAAAAGGTATGTTGCAATATTTATGGGATGGATGAGTATATTGTAAGAGAGAAAATCTTGTTAAGCTTCATTGCAGAGAGATTGGTGGGACTTGGGAGACCTACTTTGAGGAGTTGTATTATCATTCTTTCTTACTTTGTATGTTCTCTTTCCTAATAAATTATTCTTTTCTATCTAAATAAATGTCACATCTATGTGTTGAAGAACTCAACTCAAAACCAATAATAAATGAGTGGATTTGCATTCCAGGAGTATATTGTGAGCCTCAAGGCTTAGATTGACCAGTATGAGACTTTGTATCTGAACATGTCCCCCCACGAGTGCCGTAAATTTGAGTCAAAACGCATGGACAATTTATAGTGTGATGGTGGTGCATGTGTTGCCTTGAACCTTACACAATTTCCTTTGTTACCATGTTCAAGCATAGAATTGGAAAACTATTGACAACGAGTGGAAAAGCCTTTCACAATTATATAGTGTCTCGAGAGAGAGATTGTCCAATGCAATGGTATCTCTGCTTTTCTTGATTAATTTTGTCCAGTTATGCTCCTCCTCTGAGAAACGTATCTTGACTCTTGATTTTATTGGTTCCTTATTTTTTGTAAGAATTCTTCCTCTTGTTTGACTTGTTACTCAGTTCCATTTGATTCGTACATTTAGAGAGCAAAGGTTCTTTCAAAAGTTAAGGCTGTTTTGTGGTTTCTCGTTTACAAAGAATAAATACGAATAACCTTTATAAGATCACATACCCTATAAGCCCCTATTTATGTAGGCAGAGTAATGACTAATGAGATGCATGCTTATTTTTTTTGCATTGTACAGTTACTTGGGCTTATGGAGTGTTAGAGGGGTGGTTGGGTGCACCGCCTCACTTGAAATTTGTTCCTAACATGCTTTTGAGGGTTTGGAAGCAAGATGTATTCGAAAATTATTATGGAAGTGTGCTTTCTTCTCAATTTTACGGTAAATGTTGAGCTTAATGCTAGACTGTTTAGAGGGAGAATCTTATCCTTTAGTATATTGAAAGATTGGAGCTACTTTTCTTGCATTCCTTTGGGCTTCTACTTTGAGTACTTAGGGGTATAGTATTAGTTGCAACTGATTTGTGTGAAGATTGAAGGGAAACACTTTCTTAAGTGCTCTTTTTGACTTGCTTGGTTTGATGATCTCGCCCTGTTCTATTGTTTCCTCTCTTTTCCATTAATAATAGCTTTGTTTATTTTTGACTGAAAATATAGTTCAGGAATTGGAAATCCATGAATCGTTTCATTTATGATTTGTCTGAAGGAAACTATAGACCAGTCTGATTTTGTTATGTAAGAATGTGCTTGGTGAACCACTTTAAAGCAAAAATAACACTACAGGAGCACAGATGTTTCAAATGCTATTGCAGCACAAGAGGAAGGGAAACATTGCAATGTTTGTTTTGATATGTTGGTAGCCATAAGAATACTTTAAAAGCATTTTGGTCTAGTGTATTTGTGCGTAAAAGTTGAACTACATACTTTTGACACTGGAACTGATCTGACCTGACTGGGTCTAATGGAATAACCTAGTTATGACAATCTTAATTACATCATTCAAGCATCATAAATGAATCATTGTCTCAACATGTCTTTGGAAGCTTTTAATCTGCACATATTTACAAGGTTTATGTTAAAACAGCCAACTTGCTAGTATGAGTCTTAATATCTGCACGGGTGGAAATCTACTCATCATTATTAATAAATACCTATATGTTTATACAATTCCTAAATACAACAAATTGGAAAAACGACAAACTTTCTTTTTGGAGGTTTCTCTTAAATTTCAAGATCCTCCACGGGACTTCATCAAAGCCATTTTTGGGCCCTTGATTAACATTGGGCCATTTTGGGCCATAGATCTTATGCACCCGAACCAACACTCAACCTGGATTGCACCCTTATGTTCCCCTTTGTATAGGGTTGAGGCATGATCACATATCAGCGTGGAGGGAGAGAGAGTACTGTAGCAATCCAGAAAGTCTTCTCATCTGAAAATTCTAATTCCTTGCTCAAGTAAGAAGCATAATTTAGTTTCTATTTATTACATGATTTAATCATTTCCCATAATAAGGCTCTTATAGAAAGGAACAAGGAATCTTTCTTGCGCTGAATTTTTGGTAAATTTTTACTGCTTAATTAGAATGTTTACAAGGGGCTTCTTTTACCTATATTACTTTAGATCGAATTGAAGTGTTTGGCTTGAGAGTTTTTTTTGTTTGTTTTTGTGTCTTTTTTTGTGTGTACTATTAAGAACAGTGTTACCTAGAACGTGATTTGTTCGGTACGCGGTACGAATACGGGTACGTGATACGCTACATAACTAAAATGCGATACAAGGGATATAAAAGATTTTTAGTTGAATCAATAAATAGATTGTTTTATAGATAATTTAGTGTAAATGTAATGTCTGAGCATCCAATACTAAGTTATAATATTGATATTTTGTGCAATTGTAGATAAAATAATAAAGAAATTTTTCGGTATGCTAAATTTAGAGTATTGGTACGTGAGAATACCATGCTTGGGTACGCAAGTACCAATACTCGGTTCACTAGGTCAATGAGAGTATCTGATAACCCTGATTAAGAATCTATTTCTTTAAGGGGAGGGGAGGGGAGGGGAGGGGAGGGGGGGGGGTGAGAATCGAACCCACCATTCCACTGAGTAGGGGTGGGTCACTGCCAATGGGCTACCAAGTGATTGTCAGCTTGAGAGGTTCTTATACCCCATTTGTGGAGGTATTAACAAGAATTTGGCTTCTGTTTGTTTAAATTGTATTTAAATTGTTTCTTGTTCTGCTATTCTATTACCATTCTTTTGATTCATTCATTGCATTTACTTGTGGCTTAATGATTCAATGGGAGAGAAAAATTAATAATTTTTTCCCTCTCTTAAGTTCACTAGTTGCTCCTTATAATTGGATCAAAGTAATTGTTAGCTGTACTAAGTGTACTTTCATAAGTAGTTTCCTCCACTTTACTTTTCTTACTATAAGAAATGAGCTGATGGAAGGAAGCCTCATATAAATGATTTTCCCTTTTTCTTTGCTCATTACCTTTGGCCTAAAATAATTTACAGTAAAATATTTTGTTCATGAAAACTAATGTTATTTTTATGTAGCTGAAAAATTGATTCAGATCAGTTATTAATAGAAATTAGAGGTGGTAAATATAGGTGGGGGTTTTCTTCAAGCCTTAGGTTCTTCCCCAATGGTAAAACCCCCTAACTTTACAAAGGCCATTACTTGAGCACACAACAAATTTGATTTTCGGTTTCTAGTAGCCATAAGTTCTTGATCTTTTATCTTTCATATGCCTTACTCCTTGTTGCTTGCAATAAAAAATGTGAACATTTATATGGACGAGTGTTTCTATGGGTTTTCTAATTTTAATGGATTATATGTTGTTTGATTTAATTTTGTTGACAAACTGTAGTGATTTTATCTTTTAGTTGTTAGTTGTGTAAAAGCTGTAGGCTCAGTTCTGAATATGAATGGAATTTGAGCCGGAGGAAAGTTGCAAATTGGGAAAAAAAATATAATGCTCTGTATAAAGGACAATGAATTATTCAGAGAAATTTAACATTATATTTTTGATGTCTCAGTTATCTGTTCTAAAATGTTTACAGTTCCCTATGTCCCAAAATAAACGTCCAAGCTGTATTTTACACGCTGGTTAAGAAACAAAATTCTTCCCCAAATTGCCCTTTATACATTTTAAATTATAATTAATGTCGGTAGTTTCAATTTAATCCAATACAACTTTCTAGGAGGATAATAATTATCTTTTTTAATCAATTTTTATCTCCTTAACTTTCTCTATCCTAATTTTGTCTCTGCCTTTGTTAGACAAGCCTCTTTCTTTCCTGTGAACTATAGTAGAAAGAAGGAAAGCAAATAGATTCATATTATTAGTTTCCATGTCCAATTATTTATTAGTTCTTTAGTTTCCAAGGACAGTAGCCCAATAATATTGAGGGTAATAGTGGAAAAAGGTTGTAAAAGTACTTGCAACTAAGGAAAGAGGACATTTATTTTGGGACAACCCAAAAAGGATAATATAACGTTTAATATGGGATGGAGAGAGTAACTTATATTAGCGTCTACTTTTGTATTCCAAAATTAAAGAAGGAATCTCAATAGGATATACAAGGGCAATTTGGTGGGGAATTCCGTGTGATGAATTTCAAAATTCTGAATTGCATATCTGTTCTAGGTTATGAAAATTATGATGCTCCCATTGTACTCTCTCCACTTCATTTTAGTTGTCCCTTTTATTGGTCTGCCATGGATTTTAAGCTACTCTAGAAATATATTTTTAAAATTTTAATATAGTTGAAAAATATAAAGTATGATTGTATTTATATGTTCAACTATTTATTTGAAATATGATTTATAATTTTTTTCATGACTTAAAATTTGTGCCACACCAATAATAAAAGAAATAAAACTAAAACGGGGTGGAAGGAATATAGCATTTTGGTCCCCCTCAAAATTTCATGGAACTTGGTATAAGCCTAAGGCTATGTAAGTGATATGTGGGATAGAACTATTTATACTAATTTATTACTAGTATGGACTATTTATCCAATGATTAATCCGTTATTTTATCCCATGGACCGTATTTAGTCATTTCTAAGGCCATTTAGTGAGGGATTATAATCCCAAGTGGAAAGGTGGTATTATATAATTCCCCTCATCAAATGACCTTAGAAATGATCAAAAATAGTCCATGGGATTAAATAACAAATTAATCATAGGATAAAATAGTCCAAAATGGTAATAAATTAGTACAAATAGTCCTATTCCACCCATCATTTATGCAAACAAACGTAGCTAAGGGTAGCAAATTTATAAATACAGTGCTGTACAAACTACAATGTGCATTCTCAATTTTTTTTAGATCGGCAAAACAAAATTTTCATTAAAGCCTGAAAAAAGGTATACAAAGTGGCAAGTCCGAAAGATTTAGAGAAGGCCTCAATTAAACTACAATACAGAAAACCCAGCCATATGAGAGAGAACCCAGTACAAATCCCTACTATCAAATCTTCATCATTTCAATTGTAATTGTAAAAAAACACCATACTCTCATTCTGAGAATCCCTTTGGCATTGAAACTTCACCTTGGCTTCAAAACAACGAGCATTCTCAAATTGGGTTCACTTACTTGACATTTGCTTAATTATAATAATGTTTTTGATAATTACTTTATTCATATCTATTTTAGATATTCAAGTGAAGACATGTGGGCGTAAGACAACTCTATTTCATAGTAAAGGTACAGAAGGTGAAGTGTCTGTTACTTGACATTATGGAGAAAGGAGCAAAAGAAGAATTTTGGGTGGAAGAGTTCAGAGAGGCAACAGCACATTCCTTTGAAATCGAAGAGAAAAGTCAAACCAAAGAAAATAGAGTTTGACGGATGGGGATCAAAACCTCTTATTGAATTTTTGAAAGCGATTGGTAAAGAATCCGGAAAACAGCTCACTCAATCTGAGTTGACAGCCATTGTGAATGAGTATGTGAATAAAAATAAACTTCTTCACCCAGTAAAAAAGAAGAGAGTTGTGTGTGATGAGTGGCTTCACTGTCTGTTCCGAAAAAAGTGGGTGCCTCGAATAAAAATTTCAGACTTTCTGGAACCACACCTTGCTGAAAACCATGATGAATCCGAGGATGAACATTTAAACAGTTCTGGAGAGGAGGAAAATGACGTGAAAACATCTAGGAAACGGAAAGCCTCAAATTTGGATAAAAAAGTTATCCATCATATAAAACAAGTGCCTGAGACTCCAAAAAGCTGTTTTGCTTCTATAATTCCTGAAAACATCAAGTTTGTGTATTTGAAAAGAAGCTTAGTTCAGGAGTTTCTGAAGGATTCAGAGAGCTTTGAAGGTAAAGTAGTGGGAAGCTATGTGAGGATCAAATCTGACCCAAATGACTACTCTCAACAAAACTCCCACCAGCTTCTACAAGTTACAGGTAATGCTTGGTATATGTATGTAGTTATTTAGTACTGATTCTGTTTGAACTGCTTTTTTTCTCCACTCGAGTATTATTTGATTTTCAACTTCCATATATATTTAATGGGTTACCACATATATTGGAATTTGACGTAGAATTGAAAACAACTGAGAAATAATAGCAAGAAAAATGGTTGAAGCATCATAAGGAACGAGAAATGATCTGAATTTAATAGGACTCGGAAATATTAGTATGAATATCAAAGTCCTAATTGATCACTGCAGTGGAATCAGATTAACCAGAATTATTTAAGTCCTTATGGCTTTCCAATTTTAGTCGAATGAATATTCCTTTGAACAAACTCAGTGCCACTTGCAATGCTTAAAACTGCAGTACCGTACCATTTTGATGTTTTTCTATCCTCGTGATGTTTACTCCTTTTAAGCTATTTCCCTTTATCGTGGATGGGTAGTTATGGTATTATTGCTGATGATTCTTCAGGTGTAAGGAAGGCCTCCGATTGTGGTGATGTTGGTGCAGAAATTTTTCTTCAAGTTCCAAATTTGATAAAAGAGATCAATATTTCCATGTTGTCAGATGAAAATTTCTCCAAGGTAATCTGCATTTGCATGCTTGCAGCATGGTGCTATTTTGTTTTTTCATTTTAATAATTCGAACTTTTGTGCTAGCCAAAATTCGATCAGTTAGAAGATCAGTATGCCTTAAACTTGAAACATTCAAATCAATTCAATTACGGGCAACATATTTGGCTTAGATATTTATCAGGGAAACAAACAAAATCTGGATATGGCGCTAATTCTCATAATTACAAACTAAGATATTGAAAACAATCATTGGATGGTGTAACTTAAATGATGAAGCACATGAATCTTTTTCGTACTACATTTATAACCATGAATCTTTTTCGTACTACATTTATAACCTAGTTCAGACCTCTTGTAAACTCAAATCCTAAGAATATTACAGTTAGTTATAGGGCATTTAAATTGGAGCCACGTATTGTGTCTGCATTCTTTTGTTATACAACATGGTGAGGAGTGTTGCATCAAACCTCGACATTATGAAGAATGGGAAAGAAATTTCGCATTTCTTGGTTTAATGCTGAAGTTACAACTCGTCAAGAAAAGTAGGCTAAGATGAAAGACATGGAAACATATAGATATTGATGGGTATATGGGTGGCGTTAATAGATATTGATTAGAAGGGAAGTTAGTGTGGAATGCCTAGACGAAACTTAGTGGATAGAAGAGGAAGCAGAAGAAATAGAAATTTGGCTTAAGATTGGCACACAAGAAAATTTAGATGTGCATTCTTAGTAGCATGCACCTTGTGTCACGGGATAACATACAAGGATATTGATCTTTTAGGCTTGCAGCTTGCTGCCTCTGCGAGGCTGTCCTTCTCGGGGGGGCATCAATGCTGATATGGAGCTTTTGTAGTGGTAAGAATTTTTGCCTGATTTGAGCATACAAATGTTGATTAGGGGATGTTTCCTTACTACAATAAGCAAAACTATATCATGTGAGATAATTCTTTGAGTTTCTCATTCTGGCATGGACAGTCTCTTCATTCCATATGTGACTGAATGCTGTGTAAATAGAAATATGTCCCTTGTCCATAGGGTTAATTGATGTTTTGGTCACTGTACTAGGAGTCGATTTTTATTGCGGTTACCGATTTTTTTTTTGCTACAAAATATTACTATATTAAAAAAAAGTTACAAAATGGTAATTACTTAACATTCCGTCCAAAAAAGTGAACGAAAGTACTGACTAGACTAACGGTTAACAGGTGTTAATTATGTGGCAGGTGACGTAGATCGGGTTAATTGATGTTTTGGTCATTGTACTAGAGGTCGATTTTCATTTTGGTTACTGATTTTTTTCTTCACATTCTTGTTATCGAAGTACAAAAAATATTACAAATTAGTGATTTTATAATTTAATATCCAAAATATTAACGAAAAAGCTTACTTGACAAACATTTGACATGTAGATGTGAAATATTCTAATGAGGTAGCATGTGTGGGCCAACTTGTAAAAATAAAATAAAATATTCACCTAGAAGAAAAGAAAAAAGATAAAGTCTGACTACTTATTTTAAGACTCCCTAATATTATAAGAAGATAATTAATGTTTTAAGAACAACGGAACATAATTTAAAGAAACAAAAGAAATTAAAAATCAAAGTTCATCTTTCTCTTCTAACCACGAATGACAGACTTATCGAAAAAAATGGTGTTCTACACCTTATGTACATTAACTCTTTCTCTCACTGTGGACCAAGTCGGAACTACAACCTCTGGTCGGAAATCTAGTTTAGAAAATAGGTCTTTCTTATACCTATGTATACTCGCCGAAAAAGAAAAAAAAAACCGGAGAAAAAAGAGCAACAAATTTACGATGGCAACGTCCAAAGCTATTTGTTTCACTTCGAAATGAGAGTGAAATAATTTTGATTTTTGCAGTAGTTGGCAGATCTAAGGGGGTTTATTGGGCCAATTTTCTCCTTTATTTTGCAATTTGGTTTGGTGTTTAGAAGAATTCAAATTAAATATGATTTTGAAAAATTTATGGATTTAAATTAGCTATGATGTACTTTCTTTTCATACATGTTGTAATATTTTGTAATAAAATCACTAATTTGTAATATTTTTGGTACTTTGATAACGAGAATGTAACAAAAAAAAATTTTAGTAACCAAAATGAAAATCGAACCCTAGTACAATGACCAAAACATCAATTAACCCAATTCGCGTCACTTGTCACATAATTAACACATGTTAACCGTTAGTTTAGTCAGCACTTCCGTTCACTTTTTGGACAGAATGTTAAGTAATGACCATTTTGTAACTTTCTTTAAGTATAGTAATGTGTTTGTAACAAAAAACTATTCGGTAACCACAATGAAAATCGATTCCTAGTACAGTTAACCCCTTGTCCATAATTACCTCTTTATTATTGTACATCCATTCGTTGGACCTCTTAACTTTGTTTTTTGTTTTTTTTGGTTGCAGGAAGAATGTGAAGACTTGCTTCGCAGAATAAAAGCTGGTTCCGTCAAGAGACCTACTGTCGTAAGTTTCCTTATGTATTAATTACATAATATATACTCGTATGATCCTTTTAGTTCTGATCTCTTTCATGTTACTTTCTTCTTAGAAAAAAGATTCTGTTGTACATTCTTTAAAAATTTTCATGGGCAAGTAAAGTAGAAAGAAATCATAGTAGCTATATAGGTGTTGATGTACTAAAGATATGTCTCAAAGTTAGGGACATCCTCAGACACAAGGAAGCAGTCCATTAAACTATATTTCTAGTTAGAGGTAAAAGGGCTCATCAATGAGCGAAGTGGGTCCTAAATGAACGAAGAAGCATAGTTATTCATTAGTTTTCTTTATAATGGGAATGAGGAGCCGACTCTGGGTAGCCTTTCCATTAGCCCAAAAGCCTAGGGAAGCCCAGGAGGAGAGAAGATGAGAACAAAAGCATAATACATGAGGGGAGTCAATGAAGGAAATGAAGCTAGGGAGGAGTGAAAAATGTCTCCCTCAAACTCCTACGGTATTTATGAAAAAGGACAGGAGATATGATCTTCTTGAAGCGGGGAAAGAAAAAATTACATCCCTTGCTATTTTAAAGACTGTTAATTACATAGCTACATATTTGCCGAGTTTCTTGATTGTACTCTAACTGATGAGTTGTTTAGTTCTGATGGGGTTCTCAATTGACTTTTTGGGTGAAGCAATAGCTATATAATATTGAACCCCTCTACTGGTCATTTATCAATTGCTTTCTCAGAGTGTATAATATATATTATAAAAAAATCGTAGAATGTGGACTGCATATTCCGTGAGGAATGTTTCAATACAATTTCATGGAGAGATAGAAATCTGATGAATTGCATGATTGATTAATTTTTCAATAGACTTAGTTAAGACAGACAGTTTGTGCATTCTGTGACTGCATTGATTTAGTTAATGCAAACAGTTTGATTGCGTTCCTTGTTTTTTGTTATTGCTTAGGCATTTCATAATTTTTTCTCTAACTATATAATATAGACTACCCTTAAGTATTAACTTTTACTAGATTGGTTCCTTGATAGGTGGAGCTTCAACAAAAGATCCAAATTCTTCATGAAGATATCACAAAGCAAGTATGTATCCTGTTTATAAATAAGAAAGATGGACCTTGACATTGGGAGTGATACCATCTTTCTCTTCTTCTCAAATTATTTTTTTACCACCACCATTTCCACGGTTAGTGGATTCTAGAGTCTAAAATAAGAATTTCTTCGGTGTGTTAATATAACAAAGTCAATATCGAAGTACTCCAAGTTGGGGATTTTATTTTTCATGTATTCATGGTTATAGTGTTTTTTTTCTTGTATAGGTTTGTTTGTGTTTTCTTTATATATAGTTTTGTACTTCTTTTTCGTTATATTGAATAATATGCATCACATTTTTTGCATGTTTCAACAATAAGATGTACAATTTGTAGAACCTAGTTGTAACACGTGTGAGGAAGAAAGGGTTATGTTGGTAGATGTTTTCAACACAACAGTTCAAGCAAATGATATATTTGAAAGTAACATAGGCATTCATGTTAAATGTGTATATAATTGTAAATAAGTTAATATTCATATATATATATATATATATATATATATATATATATATATGGAAATGATCCATAGCAAGTAGTTGTTATAGACCAAAATTGGGAATACACCATCTCTACCATACAATACCAGATCGAACGGACAATGATTAAAAAGACAAAATCGATGTCCACTGCTAATAGTAGCAAATGCATTAACTATAAGATTTGAACTAATTTACCCCCCAATAAGTCATAGACAATACAATGATTAATTAGGGTTTATTAACTAGCGTTTAAAGTTTATTAACTAGAGTTTAGGGTTTACTACTTAGAATTTAGGGTTTATTAACTATAATTTAGGGTTTATTAACTAGGATTTATGATTTATTATTTAGGGTTTATTTTCTAGATTTTAGTGTTTATTATTTAGGGTTTATTTTGTAAGATATGTGATTTTTTATTATTTAGTTTATTAAATATATAATTGTTAACTCTTATTTTAATATAATATTTATATATATTTTCAATCCTTCGTATGCCCTAGATCTATAATATATATAGGTGGGTTTAGAAGAGGATATGATCCCCATCCGCTAGTCCGCTAATATTATTACCGGAGGTTTAATATAATAGTATTGTATAGTTTAAATTAAGGGCATATTTGTAACTGAGACGTCTGCTACTATTAATAGCGGAATCCGCTAGGACTGATCATTCGGTTATAACCGAACTGAATAGCTTATTCGGTTATAACCGAATACCGAAATTTATTTATTTTTGCTATCCGAAAAACTAACCGAATTAGGAAATAACCGAATTACCGAAAATCGAATAACCAATTTTGCTATTCGGTTATTTCGGTTAATAATCGAAATTAAGTTCCATATGTAGAGTTTCACCAAAGTGGTCAAATTCAGTTTGTTCTCAGACGTGTTTGGCTAGCCATTTCAAATCCACAAGGTCCAAATTCTCCAGAATTCCAAGAACTTCCCATCATATACGGTATACCCATTATATCCAAAAGGTCCAACTTCTCCAAATTCCAAGAACTTCCCAGCTCACAAAAGAAATCAACTCTAATTTTTTCAACACACTGCACATCATATACCCATTATAGAACAAGATGAATAAAGAACTAACATTTAGAACTGAAAGTAGAGGAAGATCTGAAAGTGAAAGAATCAGATCTGTAGAGATCTGAAAGTGACAGAATCAGATCTGTAGAGATCTGAAAGTGAAAGAATCAGATCCATCAAATCGAAGAGGAATTGAAGTGGGTTTCGATTATTATTTTATTTCTCTCTTCTTTGAGCACAATCTTGACGAGGTAATGGATTATGGAAGAACACATATATAGAGAGATAGAGGACATTGAGAGAGAGAGAGAGAGATAAAACTCTGGTCTTTCTCAACAAACTAAGCTTATTAAAAACCTATAACAGAGAGTCAGAGACAAAGCATTAGACGGTGAGTATAAATCTAAAATTATTTTTTTAATGAATAGGTTCGGTAATTCAGGTAATCGAAATGGCTGATTTTAACATCCGAACCCGAAACCGAATACTGAAATAAAAATTGGATATAACCGAATTTAGTAAAAAAACAGAATAACTGAAATAATTCGGTTTAAAAAAATCGATTTTGTTCGATTATTCGGTTTTATCCGTTTTTTGCTCTCCCCTAGAATCCGCTACTATTGACGTCGGGTATAATTTTTAAATCTTGACCATTTTACATTAAAATGGATAGTATAGGTTCTATTTGCCCAAAGTAGTCCATAGCAAATAATTGCTATGGATCATGCCCATATATATATATATATATATATAGGATAATGATCCATAACAAATGGTTCCAGCAAACGCAGATCTAATAGACGAGATTAACCCCTGCCGCTACTAAGAGTAGTGGTAGACAATTTTTTTTACCTGCCTCTACGAGTAGAGGCATGGAGGAATGTCCTAAATACCTCACTTTAGTTAGATTTAAATAATTTCAATGTATCTATTTGTATAAATAATTTATTAAGTAGTAAAATTTAACATTATCAATTATATTCAATGTATTTATTTTTATAAATAATTTCTTTAGTAATTTTTTTTCTCTACATTTAGTAAAAATTTAAAATTGTCAAGTATATTCAATGTATTTATTTGTATAAATAACTTCTTATGTAATAAAATTTAACATTGTCAATTATTGTGACAATTTGATTATGTAAATTTTAAACTTCATATTATAATATAATTTGATTTAATTAATATAAATTACATTACAAATAAATACATTGAAAAATCTAACTAAGGTGGGGGTATTTAGGACATTCCGCCATGCCTCAACTAAGATTGGAGGTAGGTAAAATGAAATTTTGATTGCCGCTACCCATTAGATCTTGCATTGGACGGTGAGAGATGCGATTGCTGTAATAACGTCTATAGCAACCATTTACTATGGATCACTACCCATATATACGTGTATGCATTTATGTTAGTGGGATGGTGGTTACATTGCACTAATAACAGTATGAGGAAACGCTTTTTGGAGTCCTGCTATATATTGCGAAAATATTTTTCAAATTACGATTGCGACGTATATCAATATATGCGATTTGATAGAATTATAAAATTAGCTCACTGTATTAAATACATGGTAAAAGTATTACTAATTAAATTTATCCACATAACTCACAATAAAAATGTCGACATGTAAAGTCGCAATATATATCATTATCCTATATATATATATATAATGGTTACTGAGCAGTGCCAGCATCCCGTAGCCCTTAGGTGGTTACTTTTTATGTAGATAGTTAAATGCTAATCCAATGGCTATTGAGTGTGGAAGATTGGGATATTACATGTCAAATTTATTACATTGAAACTTTTTGTGAAATAATGGGACATTAAGTAATGAATTCATATCTAAACTACCCTAAATTGGAAAGGTCCCTCAGTATTGGTATAACTCAAACTTTGAATGGAACACAATAACCAGCTAAAAAGGAAAGATGAAGATACTGATTTTAAGAAAAAAAGACGAGAAGATGGTCTTGGAAGTTGAAATAGAGAACATGCAAGAATATTTTATTGTTGGGCAGATTATATAAAGGTTCAAAGCTGGTAAAAGGGGTTGATAATTCAGACGAACAGTGATTTAGGTGACTTTAAGGCATTATCTAACAACTTCCATTTACTCAAAGAATTCCCATGTTATTCCATATTCCTTATTACGTATTTAGAAAATGGTTTCACTGAATACCATAAATTCTTCCAAGATTTACATAATGGACATCACATTTTTACATCTTCAAGACCTGCTTTGGTAAGAAAAGAATGGTATTGCTGGCAAACTGAAGGTGAATACTCCAGCTTTTGTTCATCCTACCGCACACACCTCCTCATTCTCACTTCCACCTAATATCCCACTAAGTACTCCAACCACTACATTCAAAAGAAGGTGACTTTAAGTCCTTTTGCCTCAGACACCTTGAAGTATTAAATCTTATTTTAATGTTGCATTGGCGATCACCAAAAAGATAAAAGGAACTACAACCCCCAAAACCAACCCTACATCTCTCCGCAAAACCTTCTTACTATAACATTATCTACACACTCCAAATTTTACAAAACAGTTTAACACCTTTCAGTATCCAACTTAATCTTCAAAGTTGTTGGCTCTTTCTAGCATCCTTTTACGACCTCGTTCACAAGGCCACATCCAAGATCTGGCTACACACACACAAAAAGAAATACTTTGGTTAGCCTAGCCATCATCTCATCTAAGACACTTATCAGTTCTATTGACTAAACTTTGGTAAGGATTTAGTACACTAGTCTGCAACTGATGTATTAAATTCTTGACCAATGCCAAGCCTTCTTGAATTGTTTTGGTAAAGTAAAAATAGTTGTGGGAGAAGTTTTTCTGAATTATTAAAGGAACTTATGTGGTCATGAATATTTTGCTATCTCATAATTTAATCCACTGTTATATTTCTTTCCTAGAACATTACTGAACCCTTGCCTGAAGTTGTTGCTTCCAATCTAAAAATATATAATTAAAGGTCTTGCTTCCGAATTGGTTCTATTGTTCCTGTCTTCTGTTTTGAAACCCTTATAATTTTGTTATGGTTCTTTTAACTGCATTACTATTATGATTATTAATATTATTCTTTTAAGGTGGCGTGTTCCTTCTACTCATTTTGAATCATTTTGAATTTGTTGCAGTGGCTTGCGAAAGAACTTTCTTTGTTACAAAACCTCATTGATCGTGCAAATGAGAAGGGATGGCGCAGAGAATATCCTTTGCCAATGTATTAATATTCGTTATCTGGGTGAAATTACCTAGTTCCTTATACATATCACTATCATGATGTGATAATTTTAGTTACCTGATACAGGTGTGATATAATAACTTCTAGTCTTGGGGTAATTTTGTTTTTTCAACTTTGACCTTTAATACTACTGGCTATCCAAGCACATTCTTAAAATGTCAACCGTCTAGAACTTGTTCTTGTCTCATATGCACAACTAAAAATCATTTGACATATATTACCAATAGTTATTAGTAAAGCATTTAATTGTTATGTACAGTAGTCAAATTTTCAGCTTAGACTTGTTTTTGCTTTGATTGGCTTTGCTTCATAGATATTATCCTCTCTCTCTCTCTCTCTTTTAGTTTGTGTGATAGAGCGTGTCACCACTATTTGAAAAGACCAAACAAACTGCAAACATGCCTATCTAAGCATCATTGGATCCCTAACTTTTTTCAGATTTTACATTATTTGAGTACCTGGAGAGAAAACAGCTGTTACAAAAACCATCTGAACAGACAAGACTGTTGCTCGAGGTTCCAAAGGTAATTGCAGAAGAGCTAGAGCCAGAAGCTACTCTGCAGGACCCTGAAGAAGATGTAAAAGAAGAAAATAAATCAACTGTTAAATCACCGGAACAGAGAAGCTTGTTTCTCGAGTTTCCAAAGGTAATTGTAGAAAAGCTAGGGCCAGAAGCAACCCTTCAGGACCCTGCAGAAGATGTAAAACATGAATTTAGTTGTTCGCCGAAATCAATTATTCGGGGGACTTCGGCAGATATGTCTTTTGATGATGAAGGAGATCAAACTTTGTCAAATCATAACTTTGGTAGTGCAGATGCTGCAGGTGCGTATATAACATGAGCTCAACTCTTTGCGGTGTGCCATACAGTATTCCTTTAGAAGAGTGTGTGAGTGTTTATTTTCTTTCATCATTTATATTGTTATTATCATCTCTCTCTTTTAATTTCTTTCGTCAATTATATCATTGTATCAACTCTCTCTCTCTCCCCCCCCCCTCTATGATCACTCGATTATGTCCCCATGCATGTGTATCTTTTGCATGTGTCTGTATGTAAAGTGATTTGTTTTTAAATTGAGTTTTCCTTTCCCTTTTGTGCTAAGTAGTACTCCCTCCGTCCTCTAAAGGATGACCTAAGATACAAATTTTTTTATACTCAAAAGGATGGCAATAAGTACATAAAGTAAAAAGCACATATGTCATCTAGTGGAGTCCACTAGTATATAAAAAAAGAAAGACCAAGTCACTTTATGTAATTTTGTGGGGCCACTAAGGATAAATTTGGAACTTTTTCTACTCTCTTTCCTCTACTTTACTTTTCTTAATTTGTGTGCAAAATGTAATTTGGCCATCCTTTGGAGGATAGAGGGAGTACTTCGTTTGTGTATGTATGTTAAAATTGAAAGGTGGAATTTGGTCATAGCGTTTGAAAATAGTTACATGATACTTGCATCCGTATTTCCACCACCAAAAAAAGTCAGCAACTCCCAGTTGTTTCCTTTCAAGAATTAATAATGTAGGGATAGGTTGTATTCACCATTATTTCATCTATTTTTAAAAAAAATTCCCCTTCTTTTTTCTTCGTTTTGCCTTTTATTTTTGGTTTTGTTTGTTTGTTTGAGTGCCTCCAACTTTTGCAAGTATCAGTTGTATGATTTTGGTGATGAATAGCAATCATATGAAGTAATATACTCAAATGCTATGGCAATTAATGTTTTAAACTATTTAGTTTGTAACTTTTGTTGGGACCATTCGTGACAGTCAGAATCGTTAACTCATTAAATATGACCACTTACAGGGAATAATTTGAAATTATAAAATTATGGAGGGTCCTTTTTGGATGGAGTGTCATTTGACATTGTGGTATCATACTGCCTCTCATTGTGTGTTGCTAAGTTGATTATCACCTTATGCTCTAATGTAGGGCAATAAGAAACCCTGAAATTCCACATTACCTCAATAATATATGACAGTGCCGATCTCTTTCCATCACGTTCCCTTTTAGGACTTGGGGCGGATTGCTTGCCTGAAAGTGTGGGACCGTGGTGGATGAGCATGCAATTTATTACCAAGGAACATTTTAAGAAATAAATAATGAACTATGTTTATTCATTTTGTTTTTGGTTTTTGGCGTGTATACTTTATATATTTGATGTTTGATTGAGAAAACTAATCAAAGCATTAATGTGCAAATGTTGCTCAATATTGTACTACCAGCATCATTCTTTTTGGGCAGGTTGTATTTGATAAAATGACATCACACTGTCGATCTTGTATTACTCATGTTTTTCAAACAATTACATTGTTTCTCCTATTACCACATGGAAAACTCTTGGGGTTTAGGAGAACCTTTTTAGTCTCGAGAGCTCTTCAAGTTTCTAAAGGTGTCGTGATATATTTATGCGTTTTAGGGTCTGGAGATACTGCCATCCCGTCCCGAGTTACTTTCTGTAGTTCATATGTTAGCACAGAAGGCAACAGGGCTTACATCAATGGCACCATGCCTGTTAAGGAGGCAAATGGTTAGAATGCTTCTTCTTTAATACTTGGTTTTAGCTATAAGTGTATTGAAGCTGGTAGTTGAGAAGCATAGCATGAGTGATAAAATTGCTGAAATGGAAATTGATGCTTCTATGCTCCGACTCTAGGATCTTTTGTATATGTAATCACTAGTCAAACTCTAGGTACTATTATTTGTACCGACTACCAAATAATGATAATTTGAAGCAGATAGGCAAGACTTAATTTATACTTTTGAGTTCATTTGCTAAGTTGAAACATTTTTAGTTTAATTAATCAACAAAAAATGTTTTCTTTCTTCTTGTTTTACAGGTGTGGTCGGTGTCGCTGAGACGTACAAGTTGGATATAAAAATGGGTAAGCCTTTGTCATTGTTTGTGACTTAATAATATCTCAGAATTATTTATTTATCAAAATTCAAAACCTTAATGGTAACTAATGGATCAACTGAAGGCACATCTGTTTTTTTTCCTTGTTATTAACTGAACAAAAATCATGGGATGTTATTTCAACTGGAGGACATAAGAGATGAATATCGCATTTAAACCTAGATAGAATGAGACATTGCGATGGAAGGGTGAAAATATATTTAATTTGATTGTGTTCCAACTGCCTTATGAAGGTAGCTTAATTATGAGTTAATGCAAAGTTGCGACTTAATCATTATCCTAATCAATGTGACTCTTATGTTGCATATACAATGGAACATTAAGGCAGTATGAATATGCCTATACCTTTTTTCCAGTTGTCTATAACCTGCATGTTATTAAGTTAGCCCAAGTATATCTTTATACTTATCACGACCTACTTATTTCAACACCTTTGATGGCTTCCGTTTGTCTCGTACTGCGTGTGTTGATATGTATCTACATAGACATAAATACCTCTATATGTAAAATTATGGTAGATTGTTAAACATTATCTTGTGATATGCATCTTTAAACTAATCACTCATCACAAGAACAAGGACTTGCCATTGACATGAGATTATTTGGACGTTGTCTGTTGAATGTGCTATGGATATCCTGGTAAAAAGTGTAGAGAGTCCATTCCACTATTGCTAACAAACACAGCCTATGTTCTATCACTATATCGACGTTTCTTCACCAATTTCTGTGTATAGACAAATATATACAAATAAATGAAGCTATTTTTTTTCTGAAGTGGACATTCCATTTCAATACACTCCCATTATTTCTTGATGTACATCATATATTCTTGATGCAGAAGATCAACCAGACACTGAAGAGAAGGGCTCCCCGAAAACAGCAAAAAAGCTCATAGACCCTCGGGTAAGTGATTTGAGCAATGAAGACGCTGGAAAGGTGCATCAGCCTATGAACACTGTAGAGAAGGGCTCTCGGGGAATATCACAGAAGATCACCGAGCCACAGGTGATTGAATTGAGCGATGACGATGAAGAAGATGAATATCCATGTGGTCGGTTAAAGATAGTTGACCACCCGGATAGTATAATATGGCACTATGTGGATCCTCAAGGAAGCACACAAGGACCCTTCTCAATGTCATCGTTAAAACGATGGAAAGAGTCCAACTACTTCCCCCCAGGTTTCATGGTCTGGAAGAAAGGTCATTATTCGGTCTTGTTGGATGACATGATTCGACAAATGTTCACCAATTAACTGGAAACATTTGTATTTCATGGTCAACTTTAAACCAATTTTCAGTAGACTTTGTACAAACTTCTTAAAGAACACATTTCTTCCTTTGAATCAGGGTAAAGATAGTAGTTTTCTATTTTTGAAGTTGTGAAATCCCAATCAATGTTATTCTTAAATAAGCTTGTTTGGCATATTTGATGAATTCAGTTAAATTACAAGTACTCCTGTTGCAAGGATGAGTATGGATGTTGTGCCTATATTGGAAGAGTGATACTCGGTAACTTGACAAAAACTCTCGAATTTATCTAGACAAAATATAGATGAGTTGTTCTCTATAATCCATCAAATATAGATGAGTTGTTCTCTATAATCCATCAATACTTCGTCTCGGTCAACTAGACAATTCCCTCCCCCCCACCCCCCCCCCCCAACCCCCCCCCCCCCCCCCAAAAAAAAATAAAAAATAAAATAAAATAACCTAGCATTTAAAAAGCCTTATCTAAGGGCTTGAGGCCATTGGTTCCTGTCCTTCATATTATAGTCAAACTTTATAAAAGCCTTTAATGGTATATAGAGGGTTTAGTCTGTTTAGGATTCAAACGCGAAAATTTTATTCACGTACAAACAATTTTATTTGCGGTCCGACTCTCCGTCGAACCAGAAAAAGCGAATCAAAGACTAGCCGACTATAGCAACGGTTTTTTGAGCTATAGCGACGGTTCGTACCGTCGCCATAACTATGTTTGTAAGATCCCGACTTTATGAAATAAAAGTCTAATTTAATTTATGATTATTATTTTAAAACTGTTAAATGTTAAATTGATAAATGGTCAAACGGATAATTGAGCAAATAAAAGAGAAATGAGATTATTAGAAGGGAGTGGGGCCGTTTGTGCGGTTGATAATTGAGGGAAAGAAAATGAGTTGGTGGGAGACAAAGAAATAAGAAAAGGAAGAAAGGAGATATAGAAAACAAAAAGGAGAAGGAAAAAAGAAAAGAAAAGAAAGGAATAACAAAGTTACGCCCACCCAATTTCCTCTCGTCTGAAGTGGGAGGGAGAGGGGGGGGGGGGGGGGGGGGGAGAGTCACTTGGATAGAAGAGAGAAAAAGGAAGAAGAAAAGAAGAAGAAGAAATATAAAGAAGAAATGATGAAGAAATCAAGTAAAAAATATGTTTAAAACCTTGGATATTTCTTTAGATTTACGTTTTTATGGATTTTATGTAAAGATGACATGTTTATATTTGTTTTGATTGATTAAACTTGTATAAACAAGAATCAAACGAAAGAAATCAAGAAATCAAAAAAAGAACAAAATCTTGAAATTTTCAGAAAAATTAGTTTACTACTTGATTTTGTAAAATCCATAACTCTTTGTGTATAATGAGTTAGGAGATGAACCTTATATCAAAAGAAAGTCCTGGAAGTAAGCTAAACACAGAAATTGAAGTCACCCAAAAAAGTCTTTGTGAATTTTTCGTGGTGACTGTTTGAATGAAACTGGTCCGAATGACTTATAGTCTGCTAGAATCTGAAAAATTAGTTTTCTTAAGCTCTATTGCGTGAGTTATAATTCTTAATCCGACCGTTGGATCGTTGTAATTTTTGGATATGTCATACATATATAAGTTGAGTATATGTCCACAAATTTTGAATCGTTAAAGATTAACGTATGATTTGTTATGAATTTTGTGAGGTGACTGGTGTGAAAATTTTCAAAGCAGAATTTTTAGCATCAAGTTCTAAGTTTTAAAAATGTATAACTTAATGATTTTAAATCCGATTTGGGTGATTCTTGATGCTAGATTGGAGTATTTGAAGTTTAGTCGCTGTTAAAATTAATTATTTTGACAAATAAATTTTAGTTAATGGTGATAATACCATAATAGTAGACTGACGTTTTAAAAATAAATTGTCATGTATGAGTTTCTTAAGTTTTGTTATTCACTTATAAGTTTTGGCATATGAATAATGATTTAATGCGATAAATAAAGGCACCTTGAATGAATAATGAATTATTAGTTGGTTTATATATTATTTGAGGTAAATATATTTTGGTGTTGATCCCGACTTTTAATAGAATTTAAATTGTTTATAGTAAGGTGTTGATTTAATAAATATTTATATATTTATATTGTTGTATTTTATCATCGCTTGAGGTGGTGGCTTAGTGGTGGGAAGCCGGACATAAATCCCCATTAACGTGGGTTCGAGTCCTGGTAAACTCCTCTATGCTCAAGTGGTCTCACGCCCTGGATTTATTCGGGGGTAAGTTGAGTCCTGGATTTATTCGGAGGAAAGTTGAGTTGTGCCGATGAAGACACCACTGAGGCCTCCAATTTTTTTTGGTTATCATGCACTTATTTTCTCCCCATCATGTATGTAATTATTTATTACGAATATTCATTTTGTCGGGGAATATTCCTTCTGTCGAAAAATATTATATTCGGTAAAGTACGACTGCGCCAAAATATGCAATCATTAGTGGGCCTCACAACAGAATAACTGTCGGATATAGAAAGCGACAAAAACAATTTTTAACAAAATTGGCGGCAGAACTTTTACAGTTAACTGTTAAAATACCCGGTGATAAAAGTACAGTAATACGCGTTATTCCACGGTAGTACCGGTATTATACAGTAACACACGTTATTGCACAGTATTTCTGATTATTGATTCTTACGTAAGAAGTCACTCAGTATTTCATTAACTGTATAATATTTCGTATTATTGACTCAATAATTATCATAGTAGCAATTGCACAATATTTCATCAATAATTGTCATGGCATAGTAACTCATATTATTTGATATGATATATTATACCAGTTGACAATATTGTGAGTTTATGTTAATAATTGTGAATAATTGTTGAATGATTGAAAAAAGTGTAAATAATTGATGAATAAAAGGTGTTGATTAAAGATAAGTATGATATACAGATGCCTGTTCAATTATTTTCTTTTTATGAAAGTAAGTTTGGCATGACTTGCCGACACTCTACTTTTTCTAAAGTAGTATGGACCACAACTCTATTATCGAATAAATTTTGTTAAAATATGTACAAATTGGTTTAATTTCCTCTGTGGGACCAAAAATTCCACTACCAGTATTTTTATATAACTTATTGGGTTATTTTATCAAAACGTGTGTACTAGTTGTCTCCTCAATTTTTAGTATAAATAGATTGCTTTGATGAGAAATAAAACACACCATAACTACACCAAAAATATAATATTGTGAGTATAATATTATGAGTATTTCTTTTGAGTGTAAGGTTACTCCAAGGGTTGATAAAGAGTGCAAGCATTGTTCAGGTTGATCAATTTCATAGAAAGCAAAATTCAGTCACGTGCTAATTAAGGTAAAGGGTATCATTTTTTTATAATATGTTAAAGGGATATCATTTTCTTTCATACTCTATATTATTGTAAGAGATTATTATTCGTTTTTTCGCATATCATTAAATGGTGAAAAGTCCTAAAATGATTAAAATATCTTTAATAGTTTGTGCTTCATCTAATATCTTGACCTGAATCTTTCTATTCAGTTTTAAGTTATTATATTCGATCCCGTAACTTTACATTTACTTGAACTTTATATTCTATCAAGAGTTCTAATCGATTTTCTAGATATCGTGTTGGTAATGTGAACTCTGGACAATTAAGTTGAAAATCACTAAAATCTATTTTATCTTATTATTATGATTATTTCTGTCCATTCATCATATATATCATTGTTATAATCATTGTGGTGAAATTTCTCTTTGGCCCGTAGTGCAAAGATGAAATATTAATTGGTATGATCATGACCATTGGTTTTATAGTTGTATGTCTTTGGCCCGTAGTGCAAAGATGGACTGTTGATTGACATGACCATTGGTTTTATAGTTGTATGTCTTTGGCCCGTAGTGCAAAGATGGACTGTTGATTGGTATGACCATTGGTTTACAATTGTATGTCTTCGGCTCGTAGTGCAAAGATGAATTATTGATTGACATAACCATTGGTGTTATAGTTTAATATCTTTGGTCTGGAATGCAAAGATGAATCTATTAGCTTGATTATGAACATGAACTGTGAATTGGTATAACCATGATTTTTGGTGTTTCAGGTAAAGACAGGTGATGAAAGTTTTCTTTGTCTTGGGTACAACGAAGAACTGTTAATTGGTGTTACAAGAATAAAATATTGATGATGGACTTTTAATTTGGAGAAGATAGTAGACATTATATTCTACTTGACTCCTCTAATGGATTGTTGATTCCGCTGCAATTATCGTTGAAAACTTTTATCATCTACTATATGTTTCAAATATCTGATATATTACTGATGAATGCTATTGATAATTTAATTATCTTAGGCATGATATTTTTTACTAGACTATTTGTGCTCACCCCTTTTGCTTCACAATTCCTTTCAGGAAATAAAAGTGTAACTGGGACTAGCAGAGAGAATATGGGTATAAAGTGGTGTTTCGAATTAGTCGCGATCCTCATCAAGTGATAAAAAAGTACTGTGACATAATAACTGTATTGAGAACTTAAAATGTGTGTGTCGTATTTTATACGTCATTTAATAGTTGATTTTGGTGAACCAAATAGGGTGATGTGAACCCAAATTTAAAAACGTCAAAAATGCACCCCATTAGAATGATGAGAACATAAATCTTCTCGGATTCTTTTGAGGACTTGAAATATTTGTTGCTGTATTTTATATGGCATTGTAATAATTTGGGTGTGAATACTGTCGTACTATATACGACAAGGTAATAGTTGTAAATAGAAAGATTTGTATTTAGATTTTGTTGTGTGTTTTTTTGGAGACTCAGAATGGGTTGTGTGGACCTATTTTTAAGAGCGTCACAATGTCGTCGACTTTGTATGCTATAGCGACGGTTTGGTTCGTCGTCTTAGCTTTTAACGACGGATAACATATAGACGACGGTTGTTTATATAGTGACGGACGAACCGTCGCCCGGTTCGTCGCTAAAGGGGGGTGAGTTGGGTGAACTTTTAATTGGGTGAGCCTAAGATCCTTATCGTGTGTGTGTGTGTATATATATATATATATATATATATATGCGGTTCGGATTTCCAGCGAGCCAGAGAAATTGAACAAAAAATGAACCGGTTATAACAACGATTTTTTTTGTCGCTATAGCATACAAAGTCGACGACATAGCTATGGCGATGGTACGAACCGTCGCTATAGCTTAGAAAACCATCGTTATAGCTCAAAAAACCATCGCTATAGCTCAGAAAACCGTCGCTATAGCCGGCTTGTTTTCTCTGGTTCGCTGGAGAGACAGACCGTATATATATATATATATACACACACACACACACACATAGAAAGGATCAAGGGCATACCCCTTGATCCTACATACCTTACTCACTACCTTTAGCGACGGACCGGAGGACGGTTCGGTCCGTCGTGTATATCAGAGAATCGTCGTCTTAGCTTTTAGCGACGCATCAAACCGTCGCCATAACATATAAATCGTTTATCTGTTCTATAGCGACGGACCGAATCGTAGTCTGGTCCGTCGCTAAAGGTGGTGAGCATGATATGTAAAATAAATGGGTATGCCCTTGAAATGGATTGTGTGTATATATATATATGAGCATCATGTTAATTAACAACATTAAGCTTTAGGAAACTGATATTTTCACATGTATTTTTAATATTTCCATATAGTCATCTCTTAGGTGGTGTTTAATAAACTGAAATTTAAGATCTGAACAATTTAGACATCAGAATAATGTAGAGCATCTGAATCAAATTGTATCTGAATGAAAAAATATTGTTTGATAATTAATTTTTTCAAAATATATGAATAATAGCATTTTACCATTTTAATTTTCCTTCCCTTATATTCAACAACCCAGCTTCTTCCCCTTCCTCTTCCTCCCTAATACCTTTTTCTGCCGCATCAATTTTCGGTACATTAACATTAATCAAATGATGGAAAAGAATAAAAAACGTATGACAAAATAACAGAAGACTAATCAAAAACCTCTTGATTTGTGGCATCTGAGGCAAGCGAAGTAGTTTCTTCCCCTGAGACAGAAAAATTAATTAGAGAACACAAAAATTGAGATAAACATATAACATGGGAGTTGTTTTTTGATAAGCTGAAATTGAAACACGGGAGTTATTTTTTGATGAAAGAAGAAGAAGATTTGGGGAAGAGAGCATTTAAGGGTCCCTGTTTTCTTCTTGGATTGGTGAAATGGCAGCGAGTTGATTTGCGAGAACCGTTGAAGAGAAATCATGTTGAAGCAGTAAAAGCCATTTCCAATGAATTAGCAAAAAAAAAAAAAGCCATTTTCGATGATCAGGGAGAGAGAGTGTGTCTAAGATCTGCAGTTGATTTTGATGATCTCGGTCTCTCCGATCTGCATTGAGGAGGTCATTTTTGTCAAAAAAGACAACTTTCATTTAGACCCACCTCTAAATGTTTTAGAATTATATTTGTGTCTAACCGATTAAGAGGTATTAAGAGACAATTTTTTTTTTACCAAACAAGTTTTGCCTCTGACCGAATTAGAGGCATATCCATTAACAGCTATTCAGATGTAAACAAACACAAACTTACATAAAAAGAAAGTGGGTCCCATCTTCATGTGAGAGGAAACCATGTGAAAATATCAAAAACTCATGTGAAAATAGTGCTTCCCTAAGCTTTGCTCTTGAATACTGTATAAGTAAAATTTGGTTTGAATTCCTTATAATATTGATCCAAGGTTAGTGGTACCGTAGTAGCAATAATTATGTAGATGTTGATTAAAGAATCTTAATCACAAGTGGATGTTTAGTTTACTAATTAATTAATCACAGCGGACTTCATTGATTATCAAGTTTGTCAAAAATATGTACTAAAATCTATAGTTGATTAAGTTTAAGAATATAAAAATGCTTAATTTAAGGGCAACTTATTCACTCACAAACACAACATTTGGAGTTCAAACACATTGTACCTTAGCGGTGACTAACCACACTAAACATTAGCGTTGCAAATATTATAAACGTTATTAACCGGACATACTTTATGAAATGTAATAAAGATAAGGTATAGAATTACCCTCAGATTATCTTAAAAAAGGTACATATGTAACTTTTTTTTCTATATACTGTTAGTAATTTGAAAATCAAACTATATATATATATATATATATTAACTTATCTGTTGTACACCAATGCAGAAAATCAATATGTCAAGGCTAGTACTTTGTACTATGTCCTTAAGACAATTATGCCCTCCGTACGGTACTTAGAGTTTTATAACACTTATCTCCCAGGATACAATGACAACGTATACTTTAGCAGCACAACAAAAAGAATACACAACGAACCAAATAAAATGCTTTGAAATTCTCTCTCAACTAACTATGAATAATAAGAACTATATAACTAGAATGCAAGATGCTTCGAAAAATGAGTGAGTTTGAAGGCTTCCCCCTTCTATCCATTTATAGGAGGGTAAGTGACCCATCAAAAGGGATACAACTTCACTGAAAAGGTGCCTGCAATGCAAAACGACGTAGTTTTGAAGCATAGCAGAATAGGCGCGTCCGTTCGGACCTGCAAAACGACGTAGTTTTAGCCTTCGCGGAACCAAAACTACGTAGTTCAGGCTTAGCAAAAAAGGCTCGATAAAACGACGTAGTTTTGGGACTTCCGTTCAGACTGATACTTTTTCAGCAGATACAACTTCTCAAAACGACACAATTTTGATAATAATAAATAACATTTATCAAAACGACACAGTTTTGATAATCGAACTAAAATAAAATTTAAATTAAAAAATTTAAATAAATTTTGTCCAAAAAGATATATACAAGGACCCAGACCCAGACCCACGACCCACGAGCCCGAGCTAGAGCCAGGCCCGGCCGTCGGTCGATCGGCGGCGGCGGCGGCGGCGCGCGCGTGTGGGTTCAAACCAAACCTTGGCTAGGTCCTTTCCCTTCCACAAAAGTGGGGTGCCCCTTGGGGCCCAAACACAAGAGCAATTTCTTTGTATATAAAAATATTAAATGTTTAGTTCTCAACCAAGACAAACCTTTTTCTCACATGTATTCATTATCTTTTATCATTTTCAAGTGTGATCTTTGGGAGTTAATATCTCATTCATTACTCCATCGATTTGAGAATCCAAATACTTAATTTAATCTACTCATGGATTGGAACACATTAATATATGGAATCATTAAAAATAATTAATGACTCCCACATTAAATTAGGCTCAAATTCTAACAATCCCCCACATAAATTATATTGACTGTTAGCCTTATATAAATGCAAATGTTATGCAGACTTTGAGAGAGAGAGAGACAGAAGTAGAAATCATCTGTATCGAGAGAGGTAGTTTTTGGCTTTGAACTTTTCCTTGTGAAAGACTATTGGGTTTACTGGTTGTCCAGTGAACGTGATGTCTTGAACTGTCCAATCGTTTGTGTAAATTGAGACAATAGTAATTCACACAGAATCTTTCCAAACATTATTTGGTTCTCATGATTTTGCTCATTTTGGCCCTAAACAATCCCAGATTTATGAGTGCTTTAGAGAAGTATAACCTTATCCTTCTCATAGAATTGGCCCAGTTCACACTCACATATGTGATTCTTAATAAGAGTATCCTACTATACTCTACTTGTTTATCAAGATTTAAGAATCATTTAAAGCATAGCTTATCCTGTAACTGCTGCAGGTATCACTATCTCGTATCATAGGAATGAGCAGAAGAAATTAATTTCTTCATAGTGATTTGTTTGAATCATTCACAATTTAGTTGTCCCTTTGAACCTAGATCTTGGGATCTCCAGTTAACTAGGTTGGGTTTCCATCATGACGATCCTTGTTTATAGGCTTTAAACCCGTTCCCCTCGAAATTATTTTTACTTGCTCTCTAGTCAAACCTTTAGTCAACAGATCCATTATATTTTCTTTCGACTTTATATACTCAATAGATATAATGCCGTTAGAGAGCAATTATTTTATGGTATTGTGTCTACGACGAATATGTCTAGACTTACCATTATACATGTGACTCTGTATCTTTTCAATTGCTGATTGACTATCACAATGGATACAAATAGGCGGCACAGGTTTAGGCCACATAGGAATATCTTTTAAAAAGTGACGAAGCCATTCAGCTTCTTCTCCAGCCTTGTCCAATGTAATAAACTCAGATTCCATCGTTGATCGAACAATGCATGTTTGTTTAGAAGATTTCCATGATACTGCTCCTCCACCTAGTGTAAACACAAAACTTCTTGTGGATTTAGAGACTTTTGTATCCGATATCCAATTCGCATCACAGTATCCTTCAAGTAACGCTGGATATCTTGAGTAGTGCAATCCAAAGTTTTGAGCGTATTTTAAATACCTTAAAACTCTTATAATCGCTGTCCAGTGATCTTGTCCTGGATTGCTTGTAAATCTACTCAATTTATTGACAGTTTGTAATATGTCAGGACGTGTACAATTCATTAAGTGCATAAGACTTCTAATTATTTGTGCATACTCAGGTTGTGATATGCTCTATCCTTTATTTTTAGACAAGTGTAGATTTATATCTACTGGTGTTCCCACAGGATTGCAATCGTATTGATTGAATTTCCTGAGTGTTTTCTCAATATAGTGTGATTGTGATAACACTAACCCATCCGATGTTTTAAAAATTTTAATTCCTAATATTACATCGGCAACACCCATGTCTTTCATGTCAAATGTATTATTTAACATTCTTTTAGTAGTTTTAATGATATCATTGTTACTACCCATAATGGGCATATCATCTACATAGAGATAAATAATAACATACCCTTTCTCAGTGTTCTTGACATACACACATTTGTCACACATTTATTTTGAAACTATTTGACAACATTGCATTGTCAAATTTTTCATTCCATTGTTTAGGTGCTTGTTTCAATCCATAAAGAGACTTTACAAGCCGACAAACTTTCTTTTCTTGTCCTGGAACAATATTTCCTTCTGGTTGTTCCATGTAGATTTCTTCTTCTAAATCTCCATTCAAGAAAGCTGTTAACATCCTAATTGAGGATATTCTTGTCACAGGAGAATAAGTATCAAAATAATCCAAACCCTCCTTTTGCCTGTATCCTTTGATTACAAGTCTTGCTTTATATTTGTCAATAGATCCATCTACTTTCATTTTCTTCTTGAATATCCACTTATATCCAAGATGTTTAGAGCCTGGTGGGAGATCTACTAATTCCACGTATGATTGTGCAGAATGGATTCTACTTCACTATTTATAGCCTCTTTCCAATATGGAGCTTCAGAACTCGATACTGCTTCTTTATAAGTTTGAGGCTCATTTTCTAACAAATAAGTTAGAAAATTTGGACCATAAGATTTTGATGTTCTAGCACGTTTACTACATCTAAGTTCATCAATATCTTCTAATATCCTGATCACTGTCAATAATAGCGTCATAAGTTCTTTTGTTTGAACTTGTTTCTTGTTCGTTAGAACTTGGCTCCTGTTCCTTTTTATTAGGAAATATTGTTTCAATGAATTCAGCATCTTTTGACTCAATAATACTATTTTCATGTATATCCTCTATTTTTGATTTATTAACCAAAAATCTATACACACTGCTATTATTAGCTTAGCCAATGAATATACAATCTATTATTTTTGGTCCTATTTTCACCTTTTTGGGTGGAGGAACCATTACCTTTGATAAACACCCCACACTTTTAAGTGTTTATAAGGCGGCTTACGTCCTTTCCATAATTCATAGGGTGAAGCATTAGACTTCTTTTGAGGTATTCAGTTAAGACTATAGTTTGCTGAAAGAATTGTTTCCCCCCACAAATTCTGAGGTAACCAAGATCTTAATAATAAAGCATTCATCATTTCTTTCAAAATTCTATTCTTTCTTTCTGTAACACCATTTTGTTGTGGAGAATAAGGTGCAGTTGTTTGGTGTATTATACCTTGTTGTGAACAAATTTCCACAAAAGAAAATTCATATTCTCCACCTCTATCACTTCTAACCATCTTGATCTTTCTATCAAGTTGGTTCTTAACCTCATTTTTGTAATGTATAAACATTTCCAAAGCCTCATCTTTACTTCTCAATAAGTAAACATAACAATATCTTGTACAATTATCTATAAAAGTAATAAAGTATTTCTTTCCTCATCTTATTTGTATATATTTTAAATCACAAATATTAGTATGTATTAATTCAAGAGGTTCAGTACTTCTTTCAATCGATTTAAAAGAAGATTTTCAAAGTTTTGCCTCAACGCAAATTTCACATTTATGATTAGAGTTAATTTCACATTTTGGCAAACATTCCATATTAATTAATCTACGTATAATATTATAATTAACATGTCCTAATCTACCATGCCATAAATTAGATGACTCAATCATATAAGAAGAATATGTAATTTTATTAATATTGAAAGGTACAATAGTCATTACATTCATCTTGAAGAGTCCATTGCTCATATATCCCTTCCCCACATACATCCCATTTTTAGTTAGAACAAACTTTACCGATACAAATACTAATTTAAATCTTGCCAGATGTCATCTTCAGAACTACCTTGCCTTTTCCAGCAACCTTGGATGATGAAGAGTTTCCCATGTATAATTGTTTTCCATTCTCAATTTATTGATATGTAGAGAATATTTTTTTATCAGAACACACACAGCGGGTTGCTCCAGTATCTACCCACCATTCCATTGGATTCTCAACCATGTTTACTTCTGAAAAAACCGCTAAAAGGTTCATTTTATAAACATCTTGAAGAAGCCCATCCACTTCCGTTATATTGGCTTGTACAGACTTCTTGTTCTGGTCTTTGCGTTTCCGACAATCTTTTGCCCTATGTCCGGGCTTATCACAAATGTATCATTTTCCTTGAAACTTTTTATTTGCTCCCTGTTGAGGTCTATTGCCGGAGAACTTTCTCTTTTTAAACTTTGAACCTTGTTCCACCACATTTGCTTTATATTCCACAAAGGTCCTTCCTGATTTCTTTTCAGACGCACAGTTGTCCTCTTCTGTCCTTAATCTTACGATTAAGTCTTCGAGTTTCATCTCTTTGCGTTTATGCTTGAGATAATTTTTGAAAGCTTTCCACATTGGTGGTAATTTTTCAATTATTGCAGCAACTTTGAAAGACTCACTTAAGGACATACCTTTTGCATGTATTTCATGCAGGATTACCTGTAGTTCTTGAACTTGGTTGATGACTGCAATACCCGAGAATTTCTGAATATTAATAAAAAAATATATTAATTGAAATGAATATTTATTTGAATATAAATAATTTTGTATTATGAGATGAGTTAACTCAATTATATTAAATTGAATAATTATAATAATTGAGAATATATGGAGTTTGCAATAAGCTTGTTGAATGCCTTGTGTGGCACGGTGATGAGAAATAATAATGATTATATTAATCAACGAAGGAATTATTAAGCGAATAATTAATCTATATTAATTGTTACTTAATTGTTATAGAATAATGTGTTGAATATTATTATTGCAAATAATGGAATAATAATAGGTAACTTGTTTATGATTTATATTTATTCAATGTAAACATTAATCATATGAATATCAATTAATTGTTATAGAGATTAATAATTACATTGATTGATAAAGGATGGATTAATATTATTATTAATTAATTGATAAGATAAGTAATTTATTAATTCCTATGTGCAAGCATGCGATATTAAAAGTATAACATATAGTAGTTAACTATATATTATACGAAGTGTAAAGTGCAAGGTGACTATGTTATTTATGTATATAAACTATATAGTAAAGTTTATTGAGTTGTAAGAGTTACATGAAATGTGTGTGTGACAATGTGTATAAGAGTATACAATAAAATAATATATCATGGATGTATTGTAAACAATTATTGAATTAATAAGGTTTAATGATAAAGGAGACAATGTAATGTGATAATATCCAATCAAATTATATCCGGTATTAACAAAATGTACATGGATTATATGCGTACAAATTACCTTTACTACATTAAAGTCACTTATGTAAATTTACATTGTGACATTTTATTATAGCCTAAGTATACAATATATAACCTAAGTGAGTATATATATGTATATAAGCCTTAGTGTTATTACATTTCATGTTGTATGAATGCTGAGCCTTGCTTGTTCCTAAGTGATAGACCCATTTTTGCTCTTCACGTGCATAGCATTATGAAGACTAAAGCCTATATTCCTTAAACTCAGCAAAACTCTCATAGCTTCATAGCAAATGATGAACAAGGAATGTGGGATTCATGATGAATCCAACAACTAATTACCTACTCTTTATTAACCACCATGCAATCCTACATTTACATTGGTTTAAATTGAAGAACAATAACATTGTCTGGTTATTGATTTGTCTATAAATTTAGCTCTCCTTCTCCATTTTTCTTTGCTGAGGTTTTGTTAAGTGTTGAGAGGGAGAGCATATACATATATCAGTGTGAGCATTCTAAATTTAGCAGCAAGTCCAATTAACTAATAGCAAAGGTATAATATAGCTTCCTTGTTCTTCATTTTCATTTTTTGTTTCTGTTTCTGCAATTTCTGTAAAATTTTCAATTCTTGATTTCAGTTGGAATTCATAATTTGGTGATTTGATAATGTTAATTGGTTGTCATATAAGCTAATACAAGTGTTAGAAAGGTAATGTAGTTAATCTAATAGCAAATTCGTAGGATTTTTGTGAATTGGGCTGGAACCTGCCGAAGCAGGCTGTTCTTGGCATGAACCAGACGTGACGCAGCTACGCCGGTATAACACTAGGGCATAGCGCAGCTGCGCCGGACTCTGAAGTTTGTTTTCTGCATCCTGCTTGATTCTGCTAAGTGTTGATTGTTGAGATAAATTAGGACAAGCATGCTAGCATGAGTAATACATACATATGAACATATTGAGACAATGTAAGCATGTTTTACTAAGAGTCGCACGCATACTTATAGTTTTGAGATGAACTTAGCATTTTATAAACAAACGTCGAATTTGGAAACGAACTGGATATGTATACATGCCATGTTACATTTTGATTTTTGCGGGCATATTAGTATGACCTAGAAACACATGAAATGCATGTTGACTCGCTTATATAAGTTTCATAATGAAATATGAATATGCAAACCTCGCTAAGTGAACTTAGAATTTTAAAAGGAACTTGAAGCTTTTAAAAGTAAACCTTGACATGTAGAGATCATATATGTGTTCTGATTGTACAAGCATGTCTATGTGGCCTAGAAGTGCATGTCGGATATATTAACATATGTATATATATAACATGAACATATTAGACCTTATTAGTGAGCTTACTAATGAAATTACGAGTTTTGAATGTGAACGTTGACATGTTACCTTGAGATTTGAATTCTGAAATTTATGGACATATGTGATAGTACTTTCAGACTCACTCATGTATGATACATGTATATATACCATGATTAGGTGTCGTGATTCAAGTTTAGCGTAAACGAAGCATATTTTCAAACCGAAACGATGCTAGTTGCATGTAAGCAATATGAATACTCATGAACATGCCTAATACAAGTTATATGAGTACCTTATGTGTTTAAAAAGCAAGCATGTTAGACTTTGTGATTTTCATGACCTTGAATGACCGTAAGTTATCAAAAGTGTTAACTTAGAACCTATATCATGTAAATTGAATGTGAAAAGGTTGAACGAGCATGAAAGTATCCTTTAATATGAATACATGCTATGTGATATCATATGTTAATACTTGAATCCGATTTTGATGGTTAACTTATAGAAATGCTATAACTTACTAAAATAAAATATATTTAGTATTGATTGTGGTTTTATGTGATATTAATGATATGAGAATATGTTTAAACTCAAAAAGAGGAACGTTATGGATAAAAGTATATTAGTCGAGACTTGTGAATTAATATGATGCTATGACAGGGCAACTAGGATTAAAACTTAGTTTAAGTGTTGATTGTATATCCAAGATAAATATGATGTTGAAATATATGACTAATGGATATCATATATATACGTAACTATATTACGATAGGGTTTAAAAGTGTTGAATTACTTATATAGACTACGCATAAGGCAAGTACTTGAACCCTACTCTTTATTGAGCATTATTGGAGCTTGTACTATTATTGGTTATACAAGTAAATAATTGAAAGCATGATTCTTATCCTATGACATAATGCTTCATAAATAGAATAGAGTTGTTTATTCTTGAACTTTGATTCGAGTATTGAACTTATAATTGTTCACTTATTCATTTAAAGAGCCGTCTATGCTAATTGATTCGGCTAGACTTATAACATGATTAGAAAGCTGTTCAAACCAATTGAATGGCACGAAATTCTTATGTTAACTGAGTTGAACAACCTTCTTTGAAGGGGATATATATATTTGTCGGGAGACCGACGTGCGCACTTAAGTATGATTAAATGTTATGCATAATATAGGGTACTTTAGGCTGATCACATGTTGTACTTATTTTATTGGATTTTCAGTATATTACTGTTAATTCTAGTCAGAGTTCATAGTCTTTAGTGACTGCTCAGTATTCAGTTATCTTGAAATCTTAAATTAATTTAGTATTGAATCATATTGATATTATTCTGTCCTTAGCGACTGTTATTGAGAACTGTTGATATTCTTGCTATCTTTGAACTATCATACCTTTCTATACCCTTCTTGGGATTCGAGAACTATATTAGTCATCCTTGTTGTTATATTACTTGCTGAGCAAACTTGTTGCTCATTCTTGCTTTCCCTAAAACGATTCAGTTAAGACAGAGCAGTGCGGACCCTTCGGTACACACAAGGGCAAGGGAAAGGCTACTGAGTAGCTTAATGTTATGTAGAACTTATGATTATATTAAGACTTATTCTATTATGTATTAGTTATAGTTATGTATGCTTAAGTTATGTCTAAGCTATGTAATCAATGTTTAAGTTTCGAGACCTTGGGACGTGAATAAATTATATTAATTAAATGTAATCTATTCAGTAATAGTTGTGTATTATTTCGCTGTGCGATGCGACATTCAGTCGTAATATTTATTGTGGTGTTAGATATTAGAACGTGACAAACCAAATTCGAGTGACCCTGTGGCGGTCCGAATTTGGGGGCGTCACAATGACAGCCTTGGAATCCACCATCTTATAGTCCAAAAACTTGCCAACTACGAACTTCTTCGTGCCATGCATCTTTAGTTTTATATTTCTTGTCCAAGGAATTCCATAATTCTCGTGCAGTTTTGAGAGAACTATACACATTGTATAATGTGTTGTCCAATCCATTAAGGATGTAATTCCGACATAGAAAGTATGCATGTTTCCATGCATCAACTGCAGCAACAACTTGCTTGTCCGTTTCATTCTCACTAAGTACTGGAGGGTCTTCATGAAGAAAATTTGCCAAATAAAGTGTAGTGAGATAAACAACATCTTTTGTTGCCATTTTTTAAACTCTGTTCAGTTGAACTTTTCTGGTTTTTCACCATGGCTCACAGGAACATTTGGAATAGAAGGTGTAGAAGAAGAAGAACCGATCATAGATAGAGAATCGGTAGCCATATCTCAAATATATATATAGAAATAATCAAACGATAATTGTCTTAAGATTGTTAGTAATCTAAAAATCAAACTATATATATATATATATATATATATTAACTTATTTGTTGTACACCAATGCAGAAAATTAATATGTCAAGGCTAGTACTTTGTACTATGTCCTTATAATTATGCGCGTCGTACGGTGCTTAGAGTTTTATGGCACTTGTCTCCCAAGATATAATGACAACGTATACTTTAGCAACACAACAAAAAGTATACACAACCAAATAAAATGCTCTGAAATTTTCTCTCAACTAACTATGAATAATAAGAACTATATGACTAGAATGCAAGATGCTTCAAAAAATGAGTGAGTTTGAAGGCTGCCCCTCCTATCTATTTATAGGAGGGTAAGTGACCCATCAGAAGGGACACAACTTCACTGAAAAGGTGCCTGCAATGCAAAACGACATAGTTTTAAATAAATTTTATCCCACGAACCACGAACCTCGAGCTAGAGCTAGGCTGGTCGGCGTCGCGCGCGTGTGGGTTTGAACTAAGCCTTGGCTAGGTCCTCTCCCTTCCACAAAAGTGGGGTGCCCCTTGGGGCCCAAACCCAAGAGCAATTTCCTTGTATATAAACATATTAAATGTTTAGTTCTCAACCAATGTCGGACTTACCTTTTTTCCACATGTATTTATTATCTTTTATCAATTCCAAGTGTGATCTTTGGGAGTTAATATCTCATTCATTACTCCATGGATTTGAGCTTCCAAATACTTAATTTAATCTACTCATGGAGTAGAACACATTAATATATGGAATCATTAAAAATAATTAATGCCTCCCACATTAAATTAGGCTCAAATTCTAACATATACTTCATATATAAAAAAACTTTTGAATGTATAGAGTAAAACTTTGCACACCAAAATTTTCCGTCTTTTACACTATTTCTTTTGCCACATATTCGCATAGTATTATAAGTAAATTTTGGTTTGAATTCCTTATAATTATATTGATCCAAGGTTAGTGGTACCGTGGTAGCAATAAGTTTAGATGTTGATTAAAAAATCTTATCACAAGTAGATGTTTAGTTTACTAATTAATCACAGTGGACTTCTTAGATTATCAAGTTGGTATACTAAAAATTATTGTTGATCAAGTTTAAGAACATAAAGAATGATTAGATAGACTACTTTGCTCTTCCATTCCAAGGCTTGATGACTTTGTTAAAATGATGGATGCGATATTATTATTTGTATTAATATATTATCATTAAAAATTATTTTATCTCATTATAATTAGTTTGTTATTTAATTTTATGGGTTATTTATTATCATTTCCACTGTTGGAATTTTTGCTGTAGGACGTTGTCAAAATTCTGAAAAAATAATAATAGTATTGTCTGAATCAAATAGAAGTCCACTTTCTCCTTAAAACAATATTCGTCCCCTATATAAACTGCACCTATGTGCATGATAGTATTTAATTCAAAACTATAATTTGAGATAACATAAAATAATAACACCAAAATTCTTTTAAAATAATTATGAATTCATTTCTTGTGAATGAATTGCTATCCCAAATGAGAGTTTTCTAATCCATTAACAGGATTCCAAACACCCTTTTGAAAAGACACCCTTTCAATTTAAAAAGTTATGAACTAAATGCACCCTTTCTAAGGGTCACGCCGATTCAAACTAGTGACCCAAATTGAACCATTGTACCAGTTCAATTAAGGGTGCTCATCGGTAAAATATCGAATCGAACCGGACTGGTTACCGAAAGTACCCAAAATTGGGTACCGATACCAGTTGAATCGATATACCGGACTGATTAGCAGGTCCGGTACTGGATTGGTACTGATTTTTACCGAAGCTTGTACCGGCCTGGCTTTTTAAAAAACCCAAAATTCGGCCCAATGCCTAGAACAACCCAAGACTTGATTTTTAAGCCCAAGGCCTAGAACTGTAACGACCCCAAAATCAGGACTATTTCTCTCCCCGATCTTGTGCGTTAATACTATCTTGTTCTAGCTTTAAAACATTATTTAATGTTAAAATAGCTTAAAATGCGGAATAAATTTTTTTCCCTGTCATTCATTTGTTCCCTGAATCGCAACCTTTACGATCCTTCTTTTTTATTGAAATTATATTTATAATATGATTTATTTAATCAGAGTTTTATGTACACGTATACAACTCAATCCTCAATACAAATCCTTTCTTATATAGTAATGTTACTAAATCTCTTTATTTTTATAAAGTATTCATTACATTACATTCAGTACAAATATTATTTATTGAATTTTTTAACTATACATAGCTGTTAGTTACATATAACAAAACTATCCAACATAGCTTTATACAATTTCTAACTCAAGAGAATGTATTTATTTCGTACATCGTTCAATCTTCATCATCCGTATAGCAAGTAATATTGCATAATATCGTTAACCTGCAAAAAGTTTGTGTCTGTAAGATTGAGCTTGACGACCCAGCAAATTTAACAATCTATCATGTTTCACGTAGCACACCATTTTATATACTATGCATGCAACATAAATCTTCTACTAGGCATATCATTTATACAATACAATTCCATGCAATGCATCTATACATACCTTCTACCTTTCCTTTGAGAATCAAATTACAGCATATCACATATGCTAACGCATATCACATATAAATTGAGTTCCATAACCTAATTGACTTAGTCATATTTTGACTTTAGCAAATCATAAAGCATGATATGTAATTCTACACATATTCCACATTCAATCCACAAATATAACAGAACTAAAAAATTTGCATTGATTGGAGATTACCGCAAAATTTAATATAGCGTTACTCCATAATTTCTACACAATTATTTTTACATTCACACACATATTAGATAATTAAATATGTCACAAAATATGAATGTTTATTCGTTAATAATAATTATTAGTTTTATACAAACTAATATTATTTATTCTTGCTCAAAACGAATATTAGTTTATTTAGAAACTTAATTCGTTCTAACCTTTTTATGCCAAAGAAAGATCCCCCACATTTTAGTATGTAAATATTTTACACTTTGAAACTTAAATCATCTATATTACACTTTAGGAATATCTTTTGCCTTTATTTGCGAATTCAGGATTTAAATAGTTATTATATAACTTTTGTAGTAAAAATTCAATTTATTATATTATTTCTTAATTTAAATAATTTTTATAGTTGTCGGTCTACCCATGAGTCAACTCAAAGCATTGCCTCATATATAAACATTTTATCCTGCTATCACGATATATTTACTTTTCGTTTTTCGAAGAGCTCGCAATTATTCTTTGTACATATATTAAATATATATACGCCTCTATATAAATCTCAGCTCAAAAACTCCGTTTTGAACCCCGAAAATCTTCATTACATCACTTTTATAATTATTACAGCTTTTTGAAGATTTCCTACTTTTCATTTCGTTACAAAACCATTTTTCATACTAATTACGGCTTACATTCCCTTAAATATGAAAATTCATATTTATAATACATTTTTATTGTATTATTTATGCCCAAAATGATGTTTCATGGCATAAAATATCACATACAATCAAAACTTCCATCTTGGGATTTTATTAGACTTAACATAGCTTAAAATTTAGTCGAAACACGATCTGGAACGTCGAACGCCAAAATCGCTCAACGCGACTACGTTCGGCGACCCTCAAATTTTAAGTTATGACATGCATATTCGCCTATTTTTAATTCTCAAACCATAAGTCGAATAACAACGAAATTTTTGGCATGTTATAGATTTCATGTCATAATATTTTAGAAAAATTTCAAACTACGAAAACAGATTACGGAAACTACTCAAAATAGTGCACGAAAAGTATGTCAAGCAGCAGTTAGCACAGTGCAACGCCGCACTTCAGGTGCGGGGGAGGCGGCTGTGCTGTTCTACTGCTGTACATATTAAGTTAGCAATTTTGCGAATTTCGTACACGCAACTCGTTAATCGGATTAATCTAATTTTGGATATGTTATACTTGGCATGTCAAAGTATTTTTAAAAAATATCACCACTGCCATTTGTGTATTTCAAGCTGCCTTAACAGTGCGTCAAAAATGACTGTTCGCACTAATTTTTCAACTTTCCGTTTTACGTTCAAAACTCGCCGTAACGCGAATTAACCCGATTTGCTTACCATCTAAGCCTCAATTAACATAATAAGACTTGTCCAAGGCATTGACTCCATTAAATTCCAAGTTTTTATCCAAGTTGGTTCTTTATGGCCATTTAACAAACATAATACATACAATTTTCATTTGACTTGGTTTCTTATCAATTTGTTAGCGGTTTTGCCACAAATTCATCTTTATAACATCCCACAAACCAAACCTATCCACCAAGTCTCTATATCCATGAATTCAACATTAATTCATAAACAATTCCAAGCAAAAAATCAAACTAAATTAACTTTTAGTAAAATAAAGCTTACTAATAAAACTCAAATTTTATCATTTTGATTAAAAATGAATTACAAACCCATATTTCATAAACATAAATCAAAACTTGATTTATTACAAAGAAATTCCTTTAAGAATTACTCCATAAGCTATTAAACTCCTAAAAATTGAAGTTTAGCAATAAAATTTACATAATCACATAATTTTGATAAAATTCAAAATTAAATAAGAATTTTATACCTTATGCTCTCCAACTTCAATAAATTCAAGCTTGATATCCCTTAGTATTTCTTAATCTTTGATCCCCAAATTAGCTAAGCTCTCTCAAAACTCATGGTTACTCACTTTTCCCACACTTAGAAAATTTTTAAATTCCAAGCAATTAGGGAGAGGGAGGCTTTGGTTATTGGGGAAGGAATTATGAAGACTTTCTACTAATTCTTGTAAGTCAAAACTCAGAGCCCAAGCTCAAATCTTGAGTAACATTCACACCTATTTCCCTCCTCTCATACACGACAAGAGGATGAAATAGACTTGGAAAATAAGCTTGCAATAGTAGATAGGATAATTAAAGATTTAATCTACTTTGCCAAATTAAATATTCACCCAACTATTCTTTTAATGCTTTTATTGAATAATTAACTATTCAATATTTAGTAGCTAGGTTTAAATTTCCAAGTTACTATTTCACCCTTATTAAAATATTTTATCCATTAAGAATCATATACTTATATAACCCATTTTGTTATATCCATTACATATTTCAAAATAAAACATCGGACATCTTAATTACATATTTATTTTATAATAACCAAATAAATATGTCACACCTCATTTTCCCATTCAAATTACAATATTTGCATACTTAAGATATTATAATAAATATAATATTTTTGCCTGATTAACATAAATTCAATTAAAAATTTATTTATTTCCTTGAGATATTACAATAAATATAATATCCTTTCTTTATTAAAACAGTTCCGTATAAGAAATTATTCTAATATCTTTGGGTAAAGTATATATAAATATTATATACTTAAACCACCTCCTTTTCCTTAAAAAAATTGTTCACAATAATTTTATTTCTTCGTGTAATATATATAATATTTCTATATTACATGTAATGCGCATGTACTCACATCACATGTAGAAAATAAATAATAAATTTATTCTCTCATAATATAAAGTGCTTATATCAATTTATTTACATATATTCTCATATCACATAAGCACACATATTACATCATGCGAAACAATACATATGATGTAATATAATAATTTTCCATTACAATAAAAATTAGTTAATAAATCTTTATCTTAATATCTCCGAAACTTCAGATTGCTACAAAATGTATTACCCATAATACTTATTAAATACAAATATAATATTCCTTTACATCATATGAGCAACAATATATGCATTTCATATTTTTTATATAAGTGAAAATTTATTCAGTGAATAACATATTATAATTAAAATAATATTCGCTCTTTAAAAATAATAATTCAATGCTAGAATTTATCTTAATATCCTTTATTTAAAGTATACAATAATTTTTGTATACTTAACTAATTATTTTCTTTTGCCTTCTATAAATTGTTTTCAACAATTTAACTGTAATAAATATAATAATATATTTACTACATTAAAAACATGCATACATTACACTCAATAATGTAATATATGATTTATTCAATAACATGGTGGTTATACATTAAGTATATTTAATGCCACCAATTTATCACATTAAAATAATTTAATATTATAAATTATTTTAATTTTACCCATCTCATTTCCTTTAATAAATTGTTCCTACGATTTATTTACATATGATAAATATATAATACCAATATATTTATTATGCACAAAAATCACATATTGCATAATTTGTATTCGCTTATGCAATACAATATCACATAACATATTATCTAATAAAAATTTTCTGTTTGTCACATAACAGCCCAAGACTTGGTCTTTAAGCCAAAGTTCGGCCCAAGGGCTAAGGCGGCCCAAGGCTTGGTAGTCATTAGTTAAGTTACATTTGGTAGTCATTTTATAAGAAAAACTTTCTTAGACTTTTACCAATTAACCAATGTGGAACTTAAAGACCACCAACTATTAAGGCCTTCACTTGGTAGTCTTTTTAATTATAAGGAAAACTTCCTTAAATTTTTATCATCTAATTAATGTGGGACTTAGAAACAACCACATATATGAGTAGATATATATAACTAATGTGTAGCACATTACCAATAAGTCCCACATTGTCTAATATGTGTTCTCTTGTCTTACCTTATTTTTCATAAATAGAGGAGACCACCAATACAAATTTCATTAAGTCCCACATTGTCTAATATATATATATATATGCATTTTCTTGTGTTACCTCTATTTATTTTATTTAATAAATAGAGGAGACTTTAAGCTAATTTTACAAGCCTAAGCAAGAAAGTCTAAAGAAAGGGATTGGATCGGTACAATCGGTTTGTTCTGGTATATACCGGACTTATAAAATTGCTAACCAGAACTGATACCGAAAATTGGTTTGTATTGAATCGATCCTGAACCGGCTTTCTTTGTCCCGAACTAGCCGGTTTGGATCGGTTCGGTTTACCTTAAAACCCAAAAAAACTAAAAATTTTGAATACCCCTAAATTCAATGTTACACAAGTTCAAACTAGCAATCACATCGGTTCAAACTAATGACCTAAGTTGAACCATAATCGCACCGATTTAACATTACACTTGTTCAAACTAGTAATCACACATTTATCATTGAGCTAATGCATTTGTTAATTAGTTATTAAAACAATATATAATATATTTATTATATAACAACAAATTTTGAAAATATCCAACAATCTCCCCCCATTTTCAAAATCTTGTAACTTTATTTTGTCAATCTTCTTCTTTCTCTTTAGACATAACATACATAAGTAAGAGGTGTCTTTCGACTTGAATATTTACATAGCCTATATAACAAAATATCATAATTCTTAGTAGCATTAGCTTTGAATTAGAAAATCTTAAAGTGACATCATGCTCAATAAACATATACTATACCCTTTATAGTTTAAGGAAACCCAATAAATTTATGACCTTGTGTTTACCTCTTCGGTTTCATAAGTGATTGAGAGACAAGCCTTAAGTCTCGCAAAAGCAGCCCCACTTCCTTCACTTACATAGGTGAATCTAATTAGATACACTTGTATGACCCGCATCTTCCAAACCAGCCATAGACTCATTAAAAGTTTTACCCCTCTCTCTTTGTTCTGCATACAAGTATACACTAACTTTGAGATGGTTTCAAAAAAATTCTTCTTCATACTTATCTAGTGTATAACTGGTTATTACTATAAGTATTCTTCCATTGAACTAATATAATAGATGTTACTAAAGTATTTAGTTGGATTCCACTTATAGGTTACCTCTCATTCAAATGTTTTAAATACAAAGAGTGTCAGGGGACCAGCTGGCTTTTTATTCTAGTGTCCTCCCAAATCTGTTTTGCCTTTAGCATATGGATGTCAGTTGCACCCCATAGAATCTTATCCTCTAGGAGGGTAGGAGCTGGCAAAGATTCAATATGTCTTATGAAAGGAATGACATCCTGGTGATTTGAGTGTGGGAGGTGCCACGATGAATCAACAAGAATATGGCTAACAGTGGCATTCACATGGATACCAGAATTGTAAATCAAGTTGAGTGAAGGGTTAAGAGCAGCACCATTAAGCCAAGGGTTGAATCAGAAACTAAGTTTGTCCCCTTTTCCAAGCAAGTAGGTCAAATGCGGCAAGATATGGTGTCTGAGCTTTAAGACCTGCTTCCAAATCCAAGAACAATCATTTGGAATGGTATATGCCAGATAGATCTACCTTTGAGGATAGAAGTTTTAATCCATTTAGCCCAGAGAGATGTAGGATTGAACTGGAGTATATGGATGAGATGCATCATCATAAGGGCCTTATTCCAATCAATGATGCTTTTTACTCCCAGCCCTCCTTCAGATGTGGGAAGGGAAATAGTACTCCATGCCACTTTAAGGAGCCTTTCCAAAGAAATCTACTAAGGATAGACTGTATGGATCTGATGATTGCCTTAGGAAGAATGAAATGGTTGCTCCAGTAGTTTTGAATAGCAAGGAGAATAGATTTGATCAGTTGGAGTCTACCAGAGTAAGCAAGAACTTTTGAGGTCCAAGAGGAAGCTCTATTTGTGATTTTGTGAATGAGAGGAACACAGTCAAAGAAGGTCAGTTTAGAAGAGATTAGAGGAACTCCTAAGAATTTTGTGGGAAGGGTACCCAGGGAGAAGCCAAGGAGAGATAGGATGGAATGGGTGGAAGAAGGGTCCGAGTTTGCAAGAAAGCACTGGCTCTTATGAGTGTTGGGAATAAGCCCATAAACAAGAAAAAATGAGCTGATACAGGAGTGAATAATGGCAACAGTTGGGAGACTAGTATGACAAAAAATTAGAATGTCATCAGCAAAAAATAAGTGGGTTAACCTGCAATTCTTTGTTCTCCAGTGGAATTTAAAAACAGGATCATTTGCACCCAAGTCCAATTTCTTAGAAAGCACATCCAAGACAAGCACAAATAAGTAAGGAGAGAGAGGACATTCTAATCTTTTCTCTTTTGATAAAACCTATTTTGCTTTCATAGTGAAAATTTTAAAATTACAACAATAAGAGACTTATGGAGTTATAAAAAAAAATAAACTTTTAAATATATATAAAAATAATATATTAACTTGAAAAGTTTACTAAATTGCTCGTTTTCAAAACAAAAACTAAAAAAAACCTTAATGATTGCGATACAAGAGTGAACCGAACCAAAAAAATCGATAATTGGTATCGAAACCGGTATATTCTTTTTGAGTATTTCGGTTTTGGTAACGATTCATTTTTTTTCAATACTGCTTCAATTTTATTTTTTTAACTGAGGTTTCACATTTATTTACAAGACACCTGATAACGATTTTAGTCTAACACCGGTTAGTGGTTAAAGAATGTTCTATATTTCCTATTTTATTTCACTTAGTAACATTTTCTTCATTTTTTTCTTTTTAATATCTCAAAACAAACAAATAATATTACAAAATAATTAAGCACTAAACTAAATTAATTTTATAATTTACTAAAAATAAATAAATAAATAATAAAAAAATAGTGAACAAAATTTTTAACCACACATATATCTAGCACAAACATAAATAAATTTAATAATAGCAAATTAAATTAACATGTAATCTACTAAAAATATCATTTTGACTACCTACCTATTATATCTATATGGTTAAATGCTTTTTTCTCACTCTACTTTACTCGGACTATCAAATGACTCATTAAACTTTTTTTTTTTCTGTCTAACGATTCACTAAACTTTATTTTTCTTATAAATCGTTACAAAAATCGTTATAGAATACTTTGACTTTTAACGGAAAGCTGTGTTGATGTATAATTAGGAGAGACAAACTCCACCTCAATGATGACATGGCAGTTTAATGATGATGTGTATAAATAATTGAATTATCAAAAATAAAAAACTAATTAATCTAAAAAAATAAATTTTGTTCTTCTTTCTATTCCATCTTCATCTACCTAAATCTCTAGAAATTACTCTTCTTCAATTGTAGATCTTAAAATATGGAGAAAAATCAAGGTAAAATCCATTTGAGTATCCATTATATATTAATAAAAATAAGAATTCAAAAAATACACCCAATGTTTATAAATTTGTTGAGACCCAAAAACAAAATTTTAGAGAGAAACATGTGCATTAGTCGGATTGAGAAGATTGTGTAGATGGAGTAGATATAGAGTATAGATCTAAATTTCATGGAGTATCTAAACTTCAATCTTAAATTTTTAATGGGTTATTCGTTCTCTCTAAGATTCTCCTTTCTGTTGACGCGTGTTCCCGCTGATCATGGAAGTCATGAAGATTATTATAGACAATCATGGAGGTCATGGAGATGGTGGAGCAAGACTCCAATTTTAGTAAACCATAAATGTTCAATATTTAAAACTCATTCGATTAATCTAAGTTATGCTAATGGGTGGGCAGTGGGTAATGGATATGGGTTGTACCCGATTCATATTGCCATTTAATAGATATTTCACTGCGCCACGTCCCTCTTCCGTTAAATTTAACGCCATTGACAGGATTTCAAATTTTTGCAAGTGAATTAAAGTTTAGTGAGTTAACTGTAAGAACATAAAATTTAGTGAGGCGTTTGATATTTGTGAGTAGAGTAGAGCGAGTTAAAAACATTTAACCCTATATATATTATAAAACCTCCATGAGGCTTCTTCTACAAGTTTGATGATTTAGTGTCATATTTTTTTCTTTTCCCTTACAATTTTAAATTTATTATTATTTTCTTTTTTTAATATTATTTTTTTTTATCTTTTTATTTACTCCTCTAAATTTAATAAAAATTTTATTTTACCTCACATAATTAACACGCGTTGTGGAGCGGACAGTAGTTATGTAATAAGGTTGGATTGTAAACTATTAATTACATAGAATAATTACCCAGCGGTCTAGTGCTGTTAGCATCATATTCAAAATCCCCGCCACACAGACTGCGACCACCATCGTCACCGTCACCGTCACCGTCACCGTCACGGCCACCAAATCGAGAGTCAAAAGAATAAAATGGTTCTATTTGTTGGATAAAATCTAGTTACGCAAAACACGGAAGTATACGTGGTCAACAACTAATAAAGGTAGAGTATCGTTCACATGAGAAATTATTTAATAAAAATCACCAAATACTAACTGTAACCAACTTAATCTTATTTAAACGAATGAATTAATATTATGAATTAACAATATATAATTAAACTAATTCTAACTACTCCTAGAATGAAACTAGAATATGAAGACTTCAGACTATAATTTCACCTATTGTTTCATTTAAATCAATACATTTCACGTTAAATCACAGTAATTATCTCGGATTGTTAATCAAGAATACTAAGGTAAAATATGACCATATCTCGATGTATCATACACATATCAACTTAAATCCACAGATGATAAAACTAAGTAGAACACCCTAATTAACTAATTCACTATATATCTATGCGAATTACAATTAAAGAGAGTTTAAACCCAAGTTCTTAGCAGATTACATGTGGTGTAAAGGTATATCTCTATCCTAAACACAAATCATGAATTCCAACGCTATGCAGAAAACACAATCACATGCTATTATGATCAGATCTACACCCATATATAATACGTCCAGGGGCGGAGGGCAGGGGGTCCAGGGGGTCTAGGGACCCCCCGGCCGTCGGAAAAATTAGTATGTAGTAGGTATGTGGGAGGGTCCAGCCTGAAATCCGGCAATGGCGGGGCGTCCGTGCAGTTCTGCGTGCGCTGGGAAGAAGAAGGAAGGGGAAGAAGAAGAAGAGAAAGAAATTAAAAATATATATATAACTTTATAATTAAGTAGGCTACACATAGTATAAATACTGACATATTAATAAATTTTTATCCGTTTGCAATTTTAAAACGGTCAAAGAAATGAATCTCTAATTTAAAAAGGAAGAAATACCAATTTACCTAGATGTTTTTGCATCTTTTTGACACTTTTGGAGGCAGGTCGTCTAACAAACTTTATTATATAATCTCTCTATTTTGCAAGAGAGAAAAAGAGAGTCTCATTTATAAATTATGCAAACCCTAACTACTTTTCATTTTATATATGTATACTTTTAAAATAATAAGGTGTTCATTCATTAATAATGACATTATATACATGAATATAACTAAGTGATAGGATTTATTTTTTTTGAAACGAAAGGAGTATTTCTGTTATTTAAAAATAATAATTATTTTGTTTCAAAAAAAGAACTTTATTTATAAATTTATCAATATTAAATATGTATTTTTGTTCTATAACTATCTCAATTGAATAAGTTATTAGGTTAACATTAACCACACTATATTAAAATATTATGATAATTTATACTCATCACTACAAAAATAATTATTTTTATACTCTTTTTAAAAGGAGTAATGGGCGTGTTTGACATTTTAAATATTTTTCTATTTGTGAAACGAAGTAAATAACAGATGAGGTCTGTATATTGGAGGGTCTGGTAGAAACAGATGAGGAGAGGAGAGGAGAGGAGAGCAGAGAAGAGAGTCGTCGCTGCTGCCGTCGTTGCTGCCGCCGGTCGAAGCGCCGACGCTTGCCCGCCGGACCCCCCAGCTTAAAATCTCTGTCTCCGCCACTGAATACGTCTCTCGATTTCGTATGGATTATCACGGTAATTGATAGCTAGGCAATTAAGCAAATATTCACAAACCATAATAGACAATCTAATAACAATGAACAAGACTAATAAGGAAACATATCAAAGTAAACTACGCAACAAGATCTATTATAATCTCAAAATAGAGTTTAGCTCATGATTAAGTCAAAATCCATAATCCACAATTATTTATACATTGAAAGATAAAAAAATAAAAGTAAAGAGAAGTTAGGAATTGAGGTATGCAAATATGAATTTCTCTTTTTCCACTTTGAAGCTCCAATGATCTTCAATTGCTTCAATCTTCCACTCTAATCTAATCTAGGATTTTAATCTAATCTAATCTAATGGAATATATCACTCCAAATCCTTGTGTATTCTTCTCCTTTTATAGCCCTCTGGTGATCCTTCTCCAAATCAACTCTTCAGAATCCTTTTTGGTTTAGAGTTCTTCATAGCAGCAAAATTTCAAAGTCTGGCCGTGCCCAAGCGCATAGGCCCTTGAATTTATATTGATTCAAACACCTAGGCGCTTGAAATCAGAATGTGCTAGCAAGGTCAAGCGCCTAGGCCATTGAATTTGTACCGATTCAAGCGACTAGGCGCTTGACTGAGACCCCCCATATTTACAAAAATGTCATTCTGATGATTTTTAATTCATTTCTCTTTCAAAATGACCAATTTGACCTTCCAGCTCCATCCTACAAGAAATAAACACAAAAAGAAATAAGATGATACTAAAAACACTTAAGGATAACACTAATTAAGTTTAATAATACCGAATTCGTAGGTATGAAACCCACTCATCAAATACCCCCAAACTTAAATATTTGCTTGTCCTCAAGCACTGAAATACTTAAGCAATGAATCAACAAGAATTTTAACAACGGCGTCAAAGGATTTCTTCTAATGATAACTCCAGAATTTTTTTTTAAAACATGCAAAGCCTAAAGTTTCAACTTACTCATTAATTCCACCACTGTTCATGATTCTTTACGTTCGTGTGTGCATCCAAACGTTCTACTAGTCATAACTCAAATATCACCAAATACTCATGCAAGATTTTCAATAACAACTCTTGAAACTTAATTTTCACATCAATTCCACTACTAAAGGCAAGATATAAATTTAGAGGATCAAACAGATATTTAAACATTTGAGCACACATGAACCCTTCCCAAATATTTCAAAAAAAAATTCTTTTTCTCTTTTTAGTGAGTGCGTTTTGTGACAACCCGAAAATTTAAAAAATCTTAAACGATTAAATTAAAGGTTAAAGTTTAAAACCTAGAGTGAAAATAGAGGATTTATTTAAAAATTTTAAGAAAAGTCTATATGGTTTAATAATTGAAAGAAATATATATATATTAATATATATTGCAAGCCAAATGAAGAAGGCTTATTGAATGTAGTAAACCGTATTAAGAGGTTTAATAGACATTAAATTAAATGTCTAGTCTAATATATGAGTATATAAATTATTTTATAATTTATGAAGGATATGTATGTTTACGTAATATGATAAATATATTAAATTATATTTGCTATATATAAATAAATTGATATAAATAATTTATAATGTGAGAGAATAAAATTATTAATTATTTTCTATATGTGATGTGTGCATGTTTGGTGTAATTTGTAATTGGGAGTTAATAAATAAATAAATATATATATATTTATTTATTTATTTATTACACGGAGAAATAAAATTGTCGGGAACAATTTGCGTAATGAGGCAAAAAGAGGCGGGTTAAACATATAATATTTATATATACCTTAACCAAGGATATTAGAATAAATTCTTCTATGAATTATTTTAAGAAAGAAAGGATAATATATTTATATAATATATTAAGAAAGTTTATAAATTGTTAATTTAATTTACATTAATGATCAGGCAGGATATTATATTTATTATAATATCTTGGGAATGTAAATAATTGTATTTGCATGAGGAAATATGTGTAGCATAATTATTTTATAAAATATATAATTCTAGTATGATATGTTATGATTTATATATCAAGGATGTGTTATATAAATTATATGTTTTCATATGGAAAAGAAATATTTTAAAGTGGGTGGATTAGTAACTTAAGAATTAAAACTTAGTTACTAATTATTGAGTAATTTTAAATTATTCAATGCAAGTATTATGTGATTTAAGAAGATAAATAACCCAAATAAGGCAATTTAATTAAATCAAAAAGAAAGCCAAATATGGGACAAAATGAGTAAGAGGATGCCGGGTGGAAGGAGGGAGTATATAGTATATGTTTAAAAAAAATTACCCACCCCATGGCCATGTGTCACTCCTAAAGCTTTGCTCCCAATATTTGGTTTAGATTGACAAGTTATGTAAGATAGGAGAGAGAAGGTGAAGATTATAAGAGATATGGGAGAGATAATTAAATCTAAAAGGGCTAATAGAAGGTGGGGATGTACCGGGTATGCAAGTTAGTATATGGTACATGGGAAAAATTTTAGCCACCTTACAATCTATGTTAGCCTTGGTGTCCCCTATTTTCCTAGCCTTTGAATTGCCTTTGATATGCAAGATATTAGTGAGAGAAGATGAGGATTTGTTAGGAGATTTTATATACATATACATGTTATATGTATAATTTTGGCTAGTTATTAAATAATCTCCACCACTCTTGCAAACAAGTTTTCTTCATTTTTTTCCAAATAGCTTAAGAAAGAAAAACAAAATAGAAAGATATATATAGAGAGAGAGAGAGAGAGTCTGCAGCCATGAGGGAAGGAGGAGAAATTTTCCATGCTCTCAAGCGATAATAATCTATTGTAGAAGGAAAAGGAGAAAAGCTACAAGAATAGGTATAACAACTAAACCCTTATAACTTAGTTACGTAATTTATTTTGGGTTGTTTGTGATTAAATAATGAAGTTGTGTTCTACAACTTAAAAGCATAGATCTACATGTTATATGGTGTATTATGGATAGATCTAACTATTTTGTGTGTTAAAAGTTGGATCAAAGGAAAGAAAAATAAAATAGTTTTTAAAGCTTAAGAAAATTAGTGAATTGCTGAACCAAAAAGATAAATTCGGGATTAGCTAGAGTGCTCTAAAAATTTTGGACTTTCGTTATGTTGTAGTACACTGAATAAGCTTTCCATAGAATCCAGAACGGACTAATTCCGATTTCGTTGCGAAGAGGTATGACCATTCAAAGTAATCGTGCAAAACTGTCCAACGAATTCAGGTCAGTCCCCTTGCACGAATTTTCTGAAATTTTGTGCTTGGAATTTGAAGATGGTCCAGGAACAAAATTTGTAGCCCCGGAAGTTAGCTTTGCGTGGGCTCATAAACCGCTCAAAAATGTTTTAAAACGAAAAAGTTATGACTGTTTTTGTGAGAGAGGGTAAAGCTGGGAAAAAGTTAAAAATCGTAATGAACGTACACTTTTGGCTAATTATTTGGACTGCTTGATGAACCCGAAATGGGGGGTTAATATTTTTTCAAAATAGTCTCATATAATACGAAAAACATATCCAAAAATGGGATCAATCCAATTAACGAATAGCGCGTACGAAAGTTGCAACGCTGCTTGGCAGCAGCGTGTGCGAGCGCACTGGGCGTGCGGCGCAGCGCAGCGCTGCTGGGCAGCTGCTTGACATACATTTTGACGCGCTATTTTGATTGTTCCGTGATCCGTTTTCGCTGTTAAAATTTTTTCTAAAATACTATGACATGAGGTCTATAATATGCCTAAAATTTTGCTGTTATTTGACTTATAATTTGAGAATTAAAAATGAGCAAAGGAGCGTGTCAGAACTTAAAAACAAGCGAACGCCGAGCGTTGACGCGTCGAGCGACTTTGACGTTCGATGTTCCGAATCGCATTCTGGCAAAATAATAAGTCATAATAAATCTAATAAAGTCATACAGGGCGAGATTTGACTATAAGTGATATTTTATGCCAAGAAACTTTCTTTCGGACATAAATAAAGTAATTAAAATATGTAATAAATATAAATTACATATTTAAGCAAAATAAAAGCTATAGTTGCCTATAAAATTATTTTGTGGTGCAACGAAGAACGTAAAACTTTTGAAAAATTATATTAATCATAAAAATAATATTTTGATATTTTCAGGACTCAAAATGAGTTTTTGATTTGGAGCTGAGATTTACGTAACAGAATATATAGAAAGCAAAAAATGCGAATAATCGTAAAACGAAAAAAATAAAGTGAATGTGTTAGTGAGATAAAATATTTATATATGAGGCAACAGCCAGTGTTGACTCATGAACGAACAAACTGATGTAAAAATTATTTAAATAAAAGAAATAATATAGTAAATTTAGTTTTATTATAAAAGCTATGCGTTAGCTGTTTAAACTCCGAATTTGCGAGTGAAGGTAAAAGATAATTCTAAAATGGAATAAAAATTATTTAAGCTACAAGATGTAAAATATTTACATCTTAAAATGTGTGAGACCTTTATAAGCGATTAAAATATTATTAAATAATTAATAATATTAGATGATTAAAATATTATTAAATAATTAATAATATTAGTAAATTATTTAAATATTATTAAATAATTAATAATATTAGATAATAATTAAAATATTATTAAATGGTTAACAATATTGGTAAATGATTAAAATATTATTAAATAATTAATAATATTTGTGAATGATTAATATTCTATTAAATGATTAATAATGTTAAGAAGTGATAAAATATTATTAAGTGGTTAATAATATTAAATGAGTAAAATATTATTAAAGGATTAATAATATTAGACGAGAGTTTAAGGTAATTGTTAAGTGATATTAATATTATTAAAGGATAATAATATTACTAATGAGTTAAAGAATTATTCAATGAAAGATTAATTGTTAATTCACAAGTTATATGATAAAGTAGTGGTACAGTCGTACTCTTTAATGGTTGATGTATAGTATCTGGGCTAAACGATTCCGTTAGGAAGCGGAGGTATATACGAACTAGCTACCGATCTAACTCGCTGTGAAAAATAGTGTTGACGAGACGGGAAACTAGTTTGTTGGTTGTTTGTGGCAAACTACTTAGCATACTATATTGAATATTGTCAAAGACTCGATGTGTGCTAGGTTTAGACTTGTGAATACGAATGATGTTAAGCTGTTATCTAATATTTGACTATGTGGTTAAATGCTAGATAATTTACTTAAAGTAATAGTATTGTGAGATAAAGTATGTTATACTAATTGAAAGATCAATCTTATAGCTGATAGGTTATTTTAATAAAGAGATTAAATTAGATTGCGTAGCAGTAATCAACGTTACCGGCAAGTTTCCTAACTCAAACTCGAGTTATTATGTTTCAAGCATGCTATTGGTTTAATTATTTACAACTATTCCACATCTCTGATTATTAATTCGCACTTAGTGCAAATTGCATATATTCATCAGGTATGAAAGGTTGATCACCTTCAATACCATAAGGTTTAGTTAAATTTGTTCAATGTCATTGTTAACCACCCATCATTAATGATTCAGTCATTTAATTATTGAAATTGATTCATGCTCTTTCACAATTATTATATTGTTGAAAACTTGAAAGCTTATTCTTTCTTTCAATCATGATATATCCTTGTTGTATTTAAACTTGCTGGGCAAAGTAGTTGCTCATCCTTGCTATATCATGATAGCATTTTCAGATTAAAGCGAAGGTTCGATGAAAGACAAAGACAAGGATAAATTCCAATAGTAGATTGTTATGACTATTTAACTATTAAGTTATCTGATGTGAATTATTTGTGTAAACCTTTTAAGACTCTAAAGGAATGTATTTAAGTTAAGGTTATAAACCTTGGGAAGTGATGTAGAATTATTTGAAAATGTACAATGTATGTATGAATATTCCGCAATAGTTATAAAATAAGTATGAAGATGAAGTACCGTAACGTACCAGATCCGAGGTTCAAGGGACCCGGATTTGGGGGCGTCACAGGTTGGTATTAAAGCTGTAGGTTATAAACCTTAGGTAGGGGTACCTTAGGCTATAACCGCAGAGATAAGGATAAGGAATAAACACAAATAGAGTTGAAGTGCTAAGAGATGAATTTTAAAAATTCATTATTAAGTAAAGAAGGAAATAAAGAAGATTCAAAGAAGAATCTCAAGGAGAATTATAAGATAAGAATCTGGAGTTACCTGACTCCAGTAATAAAGATGAAAAGCTTAAATAAAATCATAATATGATATGATTAAAGTGAAAGATAATTAAGAAGATCGTAAAACAAAATGATCCTAAGATAGAAAAGAATCGTAATATAACACGATTATAAGAAAAGGTCACAACGTGATCTGATGAGGTCATAGGAGGACAGATGATCAATTGATTGATTGAAAACAGTATAGCAGAATTGCTATACGAATATGGTACTATGAAATAGTACGAGTTAAACTCAAAAAGAGTTGAAAAGGATGATATACGGATTAAATAAAATTCGTATTGAGCAAAGGGGAAGCTAAGATTATGTGGGATTTCAATTGAGGACTCATGTGATAGCTGAGTGTACAAACCTTTGTATGTGCGGGGATTTTGTGCTTGGTCTAACGACTACTTAGTTTATCACATTGATAATCATTGAAATGATGGTGTCGCGTTATCGTTATACCTATGACGAGAAGGTGATTCTTTTCTCATAATTATATTAGATAGGTAGAGAATATAAGATAGGTGCGAGTTCTTAAAACTCATACTTATGGTAAGTTTGTGACTCATAATCGTATGATATATTTTTGAACCCCTAAGCGTATGGACAGTTCCTGATTGGGTCTTGGATTACGTATTGCTAGGACAAGTTCCTAAACTCATATTATTGTAGAAAGTTTCTAAACTTATAATGTGTGGTATGTTTAATAAATTATACTGGGGTATAAAAAGGTTATGGATGGTGAGCTAAGGATTTTCAATGTAATAAGCTTTAAGGATGATAGAAATAGATAAAATTATTAACCAATGAACCATTGGAGAAATTATAGTTGATGGTGGAAGCATAGGTATTCCAAATCTTCTAGCTATGCTGGATTTCAAAATTTTTGACATCAAACTAAATTCGCACTGATGTGCCTTTAAAAATATAAATGATTTTTTTTATCAGCAAAACATGGTTACAAGTGTGTAGAAGTGGGCTTCAAACCATAAACACATCGTTACCAGTTATGGTATGATAATACCAAAAGTTATTTTCAATGGTTTTGAACTGTTTAAAGAAGAGTCTATGCTAATTGTTTAGGCTAGACAAAAATTATTGGAAATATCAAAATGTCTTCTATTTATCATTAATGCATCATTGAACTTGGTGCAGATATGATAAAAATGAAGTTATCAATACAGAATTACCTAGTGTTGGATATGATCTAAGGATCATCTGCCACTATGGTATGTTGTAGTATGACAAAGTCACAAAATGACAAAATTCTCAAACGGACTGTAAATACAGTGCGGTATCATGATGTCATAAAATAATTTTCAGAATTTTAAAGATAAGTGAGTGCCAATTGAATTGGCCAAAAAAGTGCTTCGATTGATATTTGAATTCTTAGTATATGTCTAAGCTATTTGATTCAGCTAGACAAATGTTTATGAAAATTCAAGTATCTCTTTGATAATTTATCCCGAATCAAATTGTTTTAGTACAGACTTTTATGCTAAGTCTGAGTTGAACAAGCACGAAAAATGAGGATATACTGGTTGGATGATATATTCTAATCTTTGAACGCATATAGTCGTTCTGAGAACTAAGGTACAATAGATTGATCACCTAACGTACCCGCATAGGTAGTTTACCTTCTTTGTGATTGTAAACATACCTAGTACAATATGTTTACAGAATTGGTTACGGTGAATACCGTTAAACCTCAAGGTTCATGGTCTATATGACCCCTTAGCATATATAATATGAAAAGTTTTTAACTCCTTATAGAGAGGTCATGGTAGAATGTGATGATAGAAGAGTTTGTCATAGAAAGAAGCCGTATGTACTCATTAAATGAGAATGAAATCAGATAAAGGTTAAGTTAAAAATCTAGTTTTGATGAATAAATGGAATAGAGATTAGTAGACTGTAATTTCGAGGACGAAATACTTAGAAGAAGGGGTGAATGTGACAACCCAAAAATTTAAAAAATCTTAAATAATTAAATTAAAGGTTAAGTTTAAAACCTAGAGTGGAAATAGATGATTTATATAAAAAATTTAAGAAAAGTCTATATGGTTTAATAATTGAAAAATATATATATAATAATATATATTGCAAGCCAAATGAAGAAGGCTTATTGAATGTAGTAAACCGTATTAAGAGGTTTAATAGACATTAAATTAAATGTCTAGTCTAATATATGAGTATATAAATTATTTTATAATTTATGAAGGATATGTATGTTTACGTAATATGGTAAATATATTAAATTATATTTGCTATATATAAATAAATTGATATAAATAATTTATAATGTGAGAGAATAAAATTATTAATTATTTTCTATATGTGATGTGTGCATGTTTGGTGTAATTTGTAATTGGGAGTTAATATATATATTACGCGGACAAATAAAATTATTGGGAACAATTTGCGTAATGAGACAAAAAGAGGCGGGTTAAACATATAATATTTATATATACCATAACCAAGGATATTAGAATAAATTCTTATATTAATTATTTTAAGAAAGAAAGGATAATATATTTATATAATATATTAAGAAAGTTAATAAAATAAATTGTTAATTTAATTTACATTAATGATCAGGTAAGGATATTATATTTATTATAATATCTTGGGTATGTAAATAATTGTATTTGCATGAGGAATTATGTGTAGCATAATTATTTTATAAAATATGTAATTCTAGTATGATATGTTATGATTTATATATCAAGGATGTGTTATATAAATTATATGTTTTCATATGGAAAAGAAATATTTTAAAGTGGGTGGATTAGTAACTTAAGAATTAAAACTTAGTTACTAATTATTGGGTAATTTTAAATTATTCAATGCAAGTATTATGTGATTTAAGAAGATAAATAACCCAAATAAGGCAATTTAATTAAATCAAAAAGAAAGCCAAATATGGGACAAAATGAGTATAAGGATGCCGGGTGGAAGGAGGGAGTATATAGTATATGTTTAAAAAAAAATTACCCACCCCATGGCCATGTGTCACCGCTAAAGTTTTGCTCGCAATATTTGGTTTAGATTGACAAGTTATGTAAGATAGGAGAGAGAAGGTGAAGATTATAAGAGATATGAGAGATATAATTAAATCTAAAAGGGCTAATAGAAGGTGGGGATGTACCGGGTATGCAAGTGAGTGTATGGTACATGGAAAAATTTTTAGCCACCTTGCAATCTATGTTAGCCTTGGTGTCCCTTATTTCCCTAGCCTTTGAATTGCCTTTGATATGCAAGATATTAGAGAGAGAAGATGAGGATTTGTTAGGAGATTTTATAAACATATACATGTTATATGTATAATTTTGGCTAGTTATTAAATAATCTCCACCACTCTTGCAAACAAGTTTCCTTCATTCTTTTCTAAATAGCTTAAATAAGAAAATAAAATAGAAAGATATAGAGAGAGAGAGAAAAAGAGAAAGTTGGCAGCCATGAGGGAAGGAGGAGAAATTTTCCATGCTCTCAAGTGATAATAATCTATTGTAGAAGGAAAAGGAGAAAATCTACAAGAATAGGTATAACAACTAAACCCTTATAACTTAGTTATGTAATTTATTTTGGGTTGTTTGTGATGAAATAATGAAGTTGTGTTCTTCAACTTAAAAAGCATAGATTTACACGTTATATGGTGTATTACGGATAGATCTAACTATTTTGTGTGTTAAAAGTTGGATCAAAGGAAAGAAAAATAAAACAGTTTTTATAGCTTAAGAAAATTAGTGAACTACTGAACCAAAAAGAAAAATTCGGGATTAGCTAAAGTGCTCTAAAATTTTTGGGCTTTCGAAATGTTGTAGTACACTGAATAAGATTTTCATAGAATCCAGAACGGACTAATTCTGATTTCGTAGCGAAGAGGTATGACCATTCAAAGTAATCGTGCAAAACTGTCCAGCGAATTCGGGTCAGTCCCCTTGCACGAATTTTCTGAAATTTTGTGCTTGGAATTTGAAGATGGTCTAGGAACAAAAGTTGTAGCTCCGGAAGTTAGCTTCACGTGGGCTCATAAATTGGTTAAAAATGTTTTGAAACGAAAAAGTTATGACTGTTTTAGTGAGAGAGGGTAAAGCTGGGAAAAGGTGAAAACCGTAATGAACGTACACTTTTGGCTAATTTTTTGGACTGCTTGATGAACCCGAAATGGGGGGTTCATATTTTTTAAAAATAGTCTCATATGATACGAAAAACATATCCCAAAATGGGATCAATCCAATTAACGAATAGCGCGTACAAAATTCGCAAAATAGCGGATTTGGTATGCGAGCGGCGGAGAAGCAACTCTGCTGGGTAGCAGCGTGTGCGCGTACACTGGGCGTGCGGCGCCGCGCTGCGCTGCTGGGCAGCTGCTTGATATATTTCTTGACGCTTTGTTTTGATGTGTTCCGTGATCCATTTTCGCGTTAGAAATTTTTGTAAAATACTATGACATGAGGTCTATAATATGCCTAAAATTTCGCTGTTATATGACTTATAATTTAAGAATTAAAAAATGAGCAAAGGAGCGTGTCAGAACTTAAAAATGAGCGAACGCCGAGCGTCGACGCGTCGAGCGACTTTGATGTTTGACGTTCCGAATCGCGTTCCGGCAAAATAATAAGTCATAAGAAATTTAATAAAGTCATACGGGGTGAGATTTGATTAGAAGTGATATTTTATGCCAAGAAACTTCCTTTCGGGCATAAATAAAGCAATTAAAATATGTAATAAATATAAATTACATATTTAAGCAAAATAAAAGCTATAGTTGCCTATAAAATTATTTTGTGGTGTAACGAAGAACGTAAAACTTTTGAAAAATTATATTAATCATAAAAATAATATTTTGAGATTTTCGGGGCTCAAAATGAGGTTTTTGAGCTGAGATTTACGTAACGGAATATATACAAAGTAAAAATGCGAATAATCTTAAAACAAAAAAAATAAAGTTAATGTGTTAGTGAGATAAAATATTTATATATGAGGCAACAGCCAGGGTTGACTCATGAACAGACACACTGATGTAAAAATTATTTAAATAAAAGAAATACTATAGTAAATTGAGTTTTACTATAAAAGCGATGCGTTAACTGTTTAAACTCCGAATTTGCGAGTGAAGGTAAAAGATAATTCTAAAATGGAATAAAAATTATTTAAGCTACAAGATGTAAAATATTTACATCTTAAAATGTGTGAGACCTTTATAAGCGATTAAAATATTATTAAATGATTAATAATATTAGATGATTAAAATATTATTAAGTGATTAATAATATTAGTAAATGATTTGAATATTATTAAATAATTAATAATATTAGATAAGAATTAAAATATTATTAAATGGTTAATAATATTGGTAAATGATTAAAATATTATTAAATGATTAATAATATTTGTGAATGATTAATATTCTATTAAATGATTAATAATGTTAAGAAGTGATAAAATATTATTAAGTGGTTAATAATATTAAATGATTAAAATATTATTAAAGGATTAGTAAAATTAGACGAGAGTTTAAGGTAATTGTTAAGTGATAGTAATATTATTAAAGGATAATAATATTACTAATGAGTTAAAGAATTATTCAATGAAAGATTAATTGTTAATTCACAAGTTATATGATAAAGTAGTGGTACAGTCGTACTCTTTAATGGTTGATGTATAGTATCTGGGCTAAACGATTCCGTTAGGAAGCGGAGGTATATACGAACTAGCTACCGATCTAACTCGCTGTGAAAAATAGTGTTGACGAGACGGGAAACTAGTTTGTTGGTTGTTTGTGGCAAACTACTTAGCATACTATATTGAATATTGTCAAAGACTCGATGTGTGCTAGGTTTAGACTTGTGAATACGAATGATGTTAAGCTGTTATCTAATATTTGACTATGTGGTTAAATGCTAGATAATTTACTTAAAGTAATAGTATTGTGAGATAAAGTATGTTATACTAATTGAAAGATCAATCTTATAGCTGATAGGTTATTTTAATAAAGAGATTAAATTAGATTGCGTAGCAGTAATCAACGTTACCGGCAAGTTTCCTAACTCAAACTCGAGTTATTATGTTTCAAGCATGCTATTGGTTTAATTATTTACAACTATTCCACATCTCTGATTATTAATTCGCACTTAGTGCAAATTGCATATATTCATCAGGTATGAAAGGTTGATCACCTTCAATACCATAAGGTTTAGTTAAATTTGTTCAATGTCATTGTTAACCACCCATCATTAATGATTCAGTCATTTAATTATTGAAATTGATTCATGCTCTTTCACAATTATTATATTGTTGAAAACTTGAAAGCTTATTCTTTCTTTCAATCATGATATATCCTTGTTGTATTTAAACTTGCTGGGCAAAGTAGTTGCTCATCCTTGCTATATCATGATAGCATTTTCAGATTAAAGCGAAGGTTCGATGAAAGACAAAGACAAGGATAAATTCCAATAGTAGATTGTTATGACTATTTAACTATTAAGTTATCTGATGTGAATTATTTGTGTAAACCTTTTAAGACTCTAAAGGAATGTATTTAAGTTAAGGTTATAAACCTTGGGAAGTGATGTAGAATTATTTGAAAATGTACAATGTATGTATGAATATTCCGCAATAGTTATAAAATAAGTATGAAGATGAAGTACCGTAACGTACCAGATCCGAGGTTCAAGGGACCCGGATTTGGGGGCGTCACAGGTTGGTATTAAAGCTGTAGGTTATAAACCTTAGGTAGGGGTACCTTAGGCTATAACCGCAGAGATAAGGATAAGGAATAAACACAAATAGAGTTGAAGTGCTAAGAGATGAATTTTAAAAATTCATTATTAAGTAAAGAAGGAAATAAAGAAGATTCAAAGAAGAATCTCAAGGAGAATTATAAGATAAGAATCTGGAGTTACCTGACTCCAGTAATAAAGATGAAAAGCTTAAATAAAATCATAATATGATATGATTAAAGTGAAAGATAATTAAGAAGATCGTAAAACAAAATGATCCTAAGATAGAAAAGAATCGTAATATAACACGATTATAAGAAAAGGTCACAACGTGATCTGATGAGGTCATAGGAGGACAGATGATCAATTGATTGATTGAAAACAGTATAGCAGAATTGCTATACGAATATGGTACTATGAAATAGTACGAGTTAAACTCAAAAAGAGTTGAAAAGGATGATATACGGATTAAATAAAATTCGTATTGAGCAAAGGGGAAGCTAAGATTATGTGGGATTTCAATTGAGGACTCATGTGATAGCTGAGTGTACAAACCTTTGTATGTGCGGGGATTTTGTGCTTGGTCTAACGACTACTTAGTTTATCACATTGATAATCATTGAAATGATGGTGTCGCGTTATCGTTATACCTATGACGAGAAGGTGATTCTTTTCTCATAATTATATTAGATAGGTAGAGAATATAAGATAGGTGCGAGTTCTTAAAACTCATACTTATGGTAAGTTTGTGACTCATAATCGTATGATATATTTTTGAACCCCTAAGCGTATGGACAGTTCCTGATTGGGTCTTGGATTACGTATTGCTAGGACAAGTTCCTAAACTCATATTATTGTAGAAAGTTTCTAAACTTATAATGTGTGGTATGTTTAATAAATTATACTGGGGTATAAAAAGGTTATGGATGGTGAGCTAAGGATTTTCAATGTAATAAGCTTTAAGGATGATAGAAATAGATAAAATTATTAACCAATGAACCATTGGAGAAATTATAGTTGATGGTGGAAGCATAGGTATTCCAAATCTTCTAGCTATGCTGGATTTCAAAATTTTTGACATCAAACTAAATTCGCACTGATGTGCCTTTAAAAATATAAATGATTTTTTTTATCAGCAAAACATGGTTACAAGTGTGTAGAAGTGGGCTTCAAACCATAAACACATCGTTACCAGTTATGGTATGATAATACCAAAAGTTATTTTCAATGGTTTTGAACTGTTTAAAGAAGAGTCTATGCTAATTGTTTAGGCTAGACAAAAATTATTGGAAATATCAAAATGTCTTCTATTTATCATTAATGCATCATTGAACTTGGTGCAGATATGATAAAAATGAAGTTATCAATACAGAATTACCTAGTGTTGGATATGATCTAAGGATCATCTGCCACTATGGTATGTTGTAGTATGACAAAGTCACAAAATGACAAAATTCTCAAACGGACTGTAAATACAGTGCGGTATCATGATGTCATAAAATAATTTTCAGAATTTTAAAGATAAGTGAGTGCCAATTGAATTGGCCAAAAAAGTGCTTCGATTGATATTTGAATTCTTAGTATATGTCTAAGCTATTTGATTCAGCTAGACAAATGTTTATGAAAATTCAAGTATCTCTTTGATAATTTATCCCGAATCAAATTGTTTTAGTACAGACTTTTATGCTAAGTCTGAGTTGAACAAGCACGAAAAATGAGGATATACTGGTTGGATGATATATTCTAATCTTTGAACGCATATAGTCGTTCTGAGAACTAAGGTACAATAGATTGATCACCTAACGTACCCGCATAGGTAGTTTACCTTCTTTGTGATTGTAAACATACCTAGTACAATATGTTTACAGAATTGGTTACGGTGAATACCGTTAAACCTCAAGGTTCATGGTCTATATGACCCCTTAGCATATATAATATGAAAAGTTTTTAACTCCTTATAGAGAGGTCATGGTAGAATGTGATGATAGAAGAGTTTGTCATAGAAAGAAGCCGTATGTACTCATTAAATGAGAATGAAATCAGATAAAGGTTAAGTTAAAAATCTAGTTTTGATGAATAAATGGAATAGAGATTAGTAGACTGTAATTTCGAGGACGAAATACTTAGAAGAAGGGGTGAATGTGACAACCCAAAAATTTAAAAAATCTTAAATAATTAAATTAAAGGTTAAGTTTAAAACCTAGAGTGGAAATAGATGATTTATATAAAAAATTTAAGAAAAGTCTATATGGTTTAATAATTGAAAAATATATATATAATAATATATATTGCAAGCCAAATGAAGAAGGCTTATTGAATGTAGTAAACCGTATTAAGAGGTTTAATAGACATTAAATTAAATGTCTAGTCTAATATATGAGTATATAAATTATTTTATAATTTATGAAGGATATGTATGTTTACGTAATATGGTAAATATATTAAATTATATTTGCTATATATAAATAAATTGATATAAATAATTTATAATGTGAGAGAATAAAATTATTAATTATTTTCTATATGTGATGTGTGCATGTTTGGTGTAATTTGTAATTGGGAGTTAATATATATATTACGCGGACAAATAAAATTATTGGGAACAATTTGCGTAATGAGACAAAAAGAGGCGGGTTAAACATATAATATTTATATATACCATAACCAAGGATATTAGAATAAATTCTTATATTAATTATTTTAAGAAAGAAAGGATAATATATTTATATAATATATTAAGAAAGTTAATAAAATAAATTGTTAATTTAATTTACATTAATGATCAGGTAAGGATATTATATTTATTATAATATCTTGGGTATGTAAATAATTGTATTTGCATGAGGAATTATGTGTAGCATAATTATTTTATAAAATATGTAATTCTAGTATGATATGTTATGATTTATATATCAAGGATGTGTTATATAAATTATATGTTTTCATATGGAAAAGAAATATTTTAAAGTGGGTGGATTAGTAACTTAAGAATTAAAACTTAGTTACTAATTATTGGGTAATTTTAAATTATTCAATGCAAGTATTATGTGATTTAAGAAGATAAATAACCCAAATAAGGCAATTTAATTAAATCAAAAAGAAAGCCAAATATGGGACAAAATGAGTATAAGGATGCCGGGTGGAAGGAGGGAGTATATAGTATATGTTTAAAAAAAAATTACCCACCCCATGGCCATGTGTCACCGCTAAAGTTTTGCTCGCAATATTTGGTTTAGATTGACAAGTTATGTAAGATAGGAGAGAGAAGGTGAAGATTATAAGAGATATGGGAGATATAATTAAATCTAAAAGGGCTAATAGAAGGTGGGGATGTACCGGGTATGCAAGTGAGTGTATGGTACATGGAAAAAATTTTAGCCACCTTGCAATCTATGTTAGCCTTGGTGTCCCTTATTTCCCTAGCCTTTGAATTGCCTTTGATATGCAAGATATTAGAGAGAGAAGATGAGGATTTGTTAGGAGATTTTATAAACATATACATGTTATATGTATAATTTTGGCTAGTTATTAAATAATCTCCACCACTCTTGCAAACAAGTTTCCTTCATTCTTTTCTAAATAGCTTAAATAAGAAAATAAAATAGAAAGATATAGAGAGAGAGAGAAAAAGAGAAAGTTGGCAGCCATGAGGGAAGGAGGAGAAATTTTCCATGCTCTCAAGTGATAATAATCTATTGTAGAAGGAAAAGGAGAAAATCTACAAGAATAGGTATAACAACTAAACCCTTATAACTTAGTTATGTAATTTATTTTGGGTTGTTTGTGATGAAATAATGAAGTTGTGTTCTTCAACTTAAAAAGCATAGATTTACACGTTATATGGTGTATTACGGATAGATCTAACTATTTTGTGTGTTAAAAGTTGGATCAAAGGAAAGAAAAATAAAACAGTTTTTATAGCTTAAGAAAATTAGTGAACTACTGAACCAAAAAGAAAAATTCGGGATTAGCTAAAGTGCTCTAAAATTTTTGGGCTTTCGAAATGTTGTAGTACACTGAATAAGATTTTCATAGAATCCAGAACGGACTAATTCTGATTTCGTAGCGAAGAGGTATGACCATTCAAAGTAATCGTGCAAAACTGTCCAGCGAATTCGGGTCAGTCCCCTTGCACGAATTTTCTGAAATTTTGTGCTTGGAATTTGAAGATGGTCTAGGAACAAAAGTTGTAGCTCCGGAAGTTAGCTTCACGTGGGCTCATAAATTGGTTAAAAATGTTTTGAAACGAAAAAGTTATGACTGTTTTAGTGAGAGAGGGTAAAGCTGGAAAAAGGTGAAAACCGTAATGAACGTACACTTTTGGCTAATTTTTTGGACTGCTTGATGAACCCGAAATGGGGGGTTCATATTTTTTAAAAATAGTCTCATATGATACGAAAAACATATCCCAAAATGGGATCAATCCAATTAACGAATAGCGCGTACAAAATTCGCAAAATAGCGGATTTGGTATGCGAGCGGCGGAGAAGCAACTCTGCTGGGTAGCAGCGTGTGCGCGTACACTGGGCGTGCGGCGCCGCGCTGCGCTGCTGGGCAGCTGCTTGATATATTTCTTGACGCTTTGTTTTGATGTGTTCCGTGATCCATTTTCGCGTTAGAAATTTTTGTAAAATACTATGACATGAGGTCTATAATATGCCTAAAATTTCGCTGTTATATGACTTATAATTTAAGAATTAAAAAATGAGCAAAGGAGCGTGTCAGAACTTAAAAATGAGCGAACGCCGAGCGTCGACGCGTCGAGCGACTTTGATGTTTGACGTTCCGAATCGCGTTCCGGCAAAATAATAAGTCATAAGAAATTTAATAAAGTCATACGGGGTGAGATTTGATTAGAAGTGATATTTTATGCCAAGAAACTTCCTTTCGGGCATAAATAAAGCAATTAAAATATGTAATAAATATAAATTACATATTTAAGCAAAATAAAAGCTATAGTTGCCTATAAAATTATTTTGTGGTGTAACGAAGAACGTAAAACTTTTGAAAAATTATATTAATCATAAAAATAATATTTTGAGATTTTCGGGGCTCAAAATGAGGTTTTTGAGCTGAGATTTACGTAACGGAATATATACAAAGTAAAAATGCGAATAATCTTAAAACAAAAAAAATAAAGTTAATGTGTTAGTGAGATAAAATATTTATATATGAGGCAACAGCCAGGGTTGACTCATGAACAGACACACTGATGTAAAAATTATTTAAATAAAAGAAATACTATAGTAAATTGAGTTTTACTATAAAAGCGATGCGTTAACTGTTTAAACTCCGAATTTGCGAGTGAAGGTAAAAGATAATTCTAAAATGGAATAAAAATTATTTAAGCTACAAGATGTAAAATATTTACATCTTAAAATGTGTGAGACCTTTATAAGCGATTAAAATATTATTAAATGATTAATAATATTAGATGATTAAAATATTATTAAGTGATTAATAATATTAGTAAATGATTTGAATATTATTAAATAATTAATAATATTAGATAAGAATTAAAATATTATTAAATGGTTAATAATATTGGTAAATGATTAAAATATTATTAAATGATTAATAATATTTGTGAATGATTAATATTCTATTAAATGATTAATAATGTTAAGAAGTGATAAAATATTATTAAGTGGTTAATAATATTAAATGATTAAAATATTATTAAAGGATTAGTAAAATTAGACGAGAGTTTAAGGTAATTGTTAAGTGATAGTAATATTATTAAAGGATAATAATATTACTAATGAGTTAAAGAATTATTCAATGAAAGATTAATTGTTAATTCACAAGTTATATGATAAAGTAGTGGTACAGTCGTACTCTTTAATAGTTGATGTATAGTATTTGGGCTAAACGATTCCTTCAGGAAGCGGAGGTATATACGAACTAGCTACCGATCTAACTCGCTGTGAAAAATAGTGTTGACGAGATGAGAAACTAGTTTGTTGGTTGTTTGTAGGAAACCACTCAGTATACTGTATTGAACACTATCAAAGACTCGATGTGTGCTAGGTTTAGACTTGTGAATACGAATGATGTTAAGGTGTTATCTAATATTTGACTATGTGGTTAAATGCTAGATACTTTACTTAAAGGAATAGTATTGTGAAATAAAGTATGTTATACTAATTGAAAGATCAATCTTATAACTGATAAGTCTTTTCAATAAAGAGATTAAATTAGATTGCGTAGTAGTAATCAACGGTACAGGCAAGTTTCCTAACTCAAACTCGAGTTATTATATTTCAAGCATGCTATTGGTTTACTTATTTATAATTATTCCACATCTCTGATTATTAATTCGTACTTAGTGCAAATTGCATATGTTCATCATGTATGAAAGGCTGATCACCTTCATTACCATAAGGTTTAGTTAAATTTGTTCAATGTCATTGTTGACCACCCATCATTAATGATTTAGTCATTCAATTATTGAAATTGATTCATGCTCTTTCACAATTATTATATTGTTAAAAACTTGAAAGCTTATTCTTTCTTTCAATCATGATTTATCCTTGTTGTATTTAAACTTGCTGGGCAAAGTAGTTGCTCATCCTTGCTATATCATGATAACATTTTCAGATTAAAACGAAGGTTCGAAGAAAGACAAAGACAAGGATAAATTCCAAGAGTAGATTGTTATGACTATTTAACTATTAAGTTATCTGATGTGAATTATTTGTGTAAACCTTTTGAGACTCTAAAGGTATGTATTTAAGTTAAGGTTAGAAACTTTGGGAAGTGATGTATAATTATTTAAAAATGTACAATGTATGTATGAATATTCCGCAATAGTTATAAAATATGTATGAAGATGAAGTACCGTAACGTACCAGATCCGAGGTTCAAGGGACCCGAATTTGGGGGCGTCACACGTTTTACTGTCCATCTCACTTCCCATTGAACGAGTGTGTTTTACGCTCCATCTCGTGCCTATGTTTATGGGCGAGTGCGTTTTACGCTCCATCTCAACCCACCACATGAATCATTATTTCTACTCGGGATGGTTCCAATTTCTTTTCAAAATACCCCAAGATTTCCCCCAAACTTATGTTAATGCCTAAATTTCGCTTTAAATGATACTTCAATAAGATTTCTCGAATTTCAAAGATACTTTTCACAAGCATTTAACCAATAATTTTTTTTTACGCCCAGCTAGCTAGACAGATGGATATGTGTTTATAAGTTCAAAAGACTCACAAGTAACATAAAAACCAACTTGAAATCTTAACTAAACATGCTCATCAATTCTTCAAAAGTTAAAAACTCGCTAACCACCCACTTATCATTGGCCAAAATCAAAAATTCCATCAAAACATTGCCTAAGTAACATAATAAATACCCCCAAACTTAAAATAGACATTTTCCTCAATGGCTAAGATATGAAAAAGTAAAGTAGAGGACTTCCCTGAAAATACAACATCTTCCTCCTTGTCCGCTAAGTTTGGAGAATATGTTAAGTATATTGAAGCAATTTGGGCACCACCACACTTGAATTCGACTTGAAAAACCTATAAACCCACAATAGAAGCAATTTTATTAAATCCTAACTAAATTCAAAATTACTAATATAATACCTAATAAAATCAAAAAATTAAAATTAACATTGGGTTGCCTCCCAATAAGCGCTAGTTTTATAGTCTTACCCAGACTTCTTCAACTCTCTATCCAATTCCCCTTCGAAAATTGAGGAACCCTCTATCCATTAGTAGCAATGTATCTTTTGAGAGCTTCCCAACAGCAAGGGCCATTGAATCACAACCACCTAGCATGATCTTTTTAAATAAATTCTTTTTTAATACCTTCAAGTAGCTAGGCGTTTGCCCAAAAGTGTCTGTGAAGAGATTGTGGCATTGAAGCTTGTCAAACACAACGAGTTCTTCTTCTATCTTTCCTCTCTCGTCCCACCATGGCTTCAAAATTGTAGTAGCTCTTTTGTCAAAAAAAACATCGTCGAAGACATGACTACCAATTGGGCACGGCTTTGCAAATCTGACCGGATATCCTTGAATTTTGGTGGAGAGGCCAATTGGGGAACTAACAGAATTGGTTCGTCTTCTTTAAAAGTCATAGTTAGATCTTTGTCGACCTCCATTTTCTTATCCCCACTTGTCTCATCTCTTTTTGGTATCTTGTGGCTCATCCAGTTACAGATTTGGTTCGGGCTCTCCATCAGTTTCGGAATCCATGTCATAAAGCCAATTGTTTGGAGGGCAATTGTTTAAGTCTTTGGTCATTTGCTCTATCTGATTCTTAAGATTTTGAATTGACCTCTCTTGATTAATCCTCCTCTCCTCATTCGACGCTATGAAATTGGACAACAATTCGTCTTGAATTATCTGTTTCAGTTTCGGAATCCATGTACTTGCAAACCAATGGTTGAGGTAGTGATGAGTTGCTCCATCTGTTGGCTCGATATTTCTTGACTCATCCTCATCTCCTATTGGTTTGCTATGAGCTTTGACATAAATTCCTCCATATTTGACTTTTCTTGTGGCAATGGAGGTGGACATGAAAATTCCAGTGCGTATGTGGGATGTGGAGCGTAGTATTGGTTTTCATAATTGTAGCTCTAGGAAGAATCCAGGTGATACCCCCACAAATCTTTATGATAATTGGGATAATCATAGTTATTGAGGTAATCACCACCACACTGTCCCGATCCAAAATTGACGGTACATTGATGACTCGGATGATTGTCAGCACAATAATAACAAGTAACTGCTATCCTTTGAATACGTTGGGCTGCAAGAACATCCAACCTTTTCGAAAGTGTCTCAAGTTGTGCTGATAATGCAAATATTCCATTGAGTCCACCAATCCCTGTGTTCCTTGGCTTAGTCATACACGCATATGGCCATTGATAATTGAATCCAACCATGGTACTTAAGAAGAGAGTAAAAATAGGAAGAGAATTAAATAAAAAATATTTAAATTAAGACTAATTTGATTGAAATTAATATTGACGAATAATTATTAAAATAATTCCCCGACAACGACGCCAAAAACTTGTTGGATAAAATATAGTTACGCACAACACGCAAGTATACGTGGTCAACAAGTAATAAAGTGAAAGTAGAGTATCGTTCCCACGAGAAATTATTTAATAAAAATCATCAAATAATAACCGTAACCAACTTAATCTTATTTAAACTAATGAATTAATATTATGAATTAACAATATATAATTAAATTAATTCTAACTACCCCTAGAATGAAACTAGAATATGAAGACTTGAGACTATAATTTCACCTATTGTTTCATTTAAATCAATACATTTCCCGTTAAATCACATTAATTATCTCGGATTGTTAATCAAGAATAGTAATTCAGGTAAAATATCATATCTCGATATATCATACACATATCAACTTAAATCCACAGATGATAAAACTAAGTACAACACCCTAATTAACTAATCCACTATATATCTATGTGAATTACAATTAAAGATTGTTTAAGCCCAAGTTCTTATCAGATTACATGTGGTGTAAAGGTATATCTCTATCCTAAACACAAATCAAGAATTCCAACGCCATGCAGAAAACACAATCACATGCTATTTTGATCAGATCTAAACCCATAATACGTCTCTCGATTTCATATGGATTATCACGGTAATTGATAGCTAGACAATTAAGCAAATATTCACAAACCATAATAGACAATCTAATAACAATGAACAAGACTAACAAGGAAGCATATCAAAGTAAATTACGCAACAAGATCCATTATAATCTCAAAATAGAGTTTAGCTCATGATTAAGTCAAAATCCATAATTCACAATTGTTTATACATTGAAAGATAAAAAAAAAGAGTAAAGAGAAGTTAGGAATTGAGGTATGCAAATCGGAATTTCTCTTTTTCCACTCTGAATCTCCAATGATTTTCAATTGCTTCAATCTTCCACTCTAATCTAATCTAGGGTTTTAATCTAATCTAATCTAATCTAATCTAATGGAATATATCACTCCAAATCCTTGTGTATTCTTCTCCTTTTATAGCCCTCTGATGATCCTTCTCCAAATCAACTCTTCAGAATTCTTTTTGGCTTAGAATTCTTCATAGTAGCAAAATTTTCAAGTCTGGCTGTGCCCAAGCACCTAAGGCCCTTGAATTTGTACTGATTCAAGCGCTTAGGCGCTTGAAATCAGAATGTGCTAGCAAGGTCAAGCGCCTAGGACATTGAATTTGTATTGATTCAAGCGCCTAGGCGCTTGACTGAGACCCCATATTTACAAAAATGTCATTCTGATGATTTTTAATGAATTTTAATTATTTTCTCTTTCAAATGACCAATTTGACCCTCCGGCTCTATCCTACAAGAAATAAACACAAAAAGAAATAAGATGATACTAAAAACACTTAAGGATAACACTAATTAAGTTTAATTATACCGAATTCGTAGGTATGAAATCCACTCATCACTCTTCCACGACCACCATCACTGAACTGACTGCCTCTTCTACGATCACCACCACCGAAAGTCACCGCCTCCACGGCCTCTCGGTGGTCGCTCCCTTGGTGGTTTGATTTGTCTTTAAGGTTAGGATTTTTCTTTGGGAAATTTTATGTGTGTTTGTTTTACTGATTAATTGAAAGGCTGATAAGAAAAGTAAAATGGGTTTATTTGTTTGTTTGTTTTGGTTTGTGTTGGATTTAAGATATGATTTCACAATCAATTAATCACACAAAAATTAAAGAATGAAAAATAAAAGAACACACAAATTAACCTAAATTTATTAATTCTCTACGTAGTTCACAAACCAAACAAACTTTTTTGAGTAACTAGAAACAAGGAGGAGCATAGGGTCCGGGGGCCAAGGCTACCCTGAGATTTCAGATTTTTTGTTTCAAGCCTATAAAATTTTGACATTTTTAGTTTAGTCCCCAAAAATTATAAATAAATAGAGATTTTTAAATAAATAGAATATATATTGATACTTTTTTTCAAAAATTATAAGAATGTACTTCTATTCTACATACAAGAGTTATTTTTATTGATGTAAGTTAATCTGTAATATAGGCAAATTCATAAATTTATCGCTCCTCATTTTTTTAGTTATCATTATACGAATATCAAAATTTATCAATTTTCTTCACCCTACTTTGTGTATTACGAATGGTGCATATATATGTATAACAAACACAAAAAAAAAATCTTATTTCAACCAATAAGTATAAAAATATTTAGAAAATTTGGACTGGGCACAATATTCCTAGATCTCAGTAAATTATTCATGATTTTACAGTATTATGTCTCGACTTCCCCTAAAAAAATTTTTGGATTGGTTCCTGACTAAAATCGTACCTCCTATAATATGGATACAATTTTACGTGGCCCAATACATTAGTCAAACTCAATACCGGTGTACTAATAAAAATCCTTAGCCTAAATAAACATTTCGCGTGGCTTCCAGGGGTTGCGCTATGCAACTACGCCAGTTCATCGGTGAACTGGGTAACCGCTTGCTCATGGGGGAGCGAGACTCCGACTACACTGTCCTATTGGCCATTGATCGAGCCCACATAAATATGAACCAGTACCAACAATTTTTTAAATTTTTTTGGATTTTATGTGATTTTTGGATAGTGATATGGTGAAGAATCATTGAGGGTATGTTTGTTAAATTTGAAAGAAGTTCAATGGTATAAAAAAGGTTTGTTTGTTTGTTGTTTTTTATTTTTTTATTTTTATTTTTATTTTTTTTCTTCTGGATTTTGTGTATTTTCTGGGTAGTCATATGGTGGTATGCTTTGTTAAATTTGAAGGAAATTCGAGGGTATTAAGGTCACTGGAACAATATTTGTTATTGTTAGATAACAATTCACCCGCTTAAATTCGAGAGTTTTCCGAGTTTTCGAAACACGGGTCGGGACTCGAAAATTGGTGAAATCCCTGGAGATTTTTTTGATGTTTATTCTATTTTTATGTTTTTATTATTTATTTATTTATATATATCAATTCTATGGTTGCATTCAATGTAATTATTTTATTCACAAATTCCCAAAAGAGATGCAACACCAACTTCACGCAGAATACAAGCTCATTGAAGGTATAGTCCGTAAATGATATAATGTGTTTAATTTAGTAGTGGTACCACCATAATGAACTCGTGCTGTATTTCTAGTTCTCAGTATTCATACATTATGATTACGTCATATTGTTTAGAATGTGGTTTGCTGGTTTATTAATTTGAGTCGAGTGCATTTAAAAACTTGACCCGAGCTCTTTTTAAAGTTGGAACGTGAAAGAAAATTAAGTTCATATTAATTTGGAATAATACTAGAGATACAACTTATTCTATAATTATTTTATAATTTGTTGATGTAACATACTCCACCTCAGCTTTTATGTGGAGCCGAAGACTACATTGAAGTAATTTGTTTATCAATATGCTGAGGTGGAGTATTCCACATCAACAAATTGTAAAATAGTTGTAAAATAAGTTGTGTCTCTAGCATTACTCATTAGTTTGAGTCGAGTTTGAAAACTCTTTTAAAACTCGTTCAAAGTTTGAACTTACAAAAAATGAAGTTTAATCACACTAGGTTTGCGTGAATAATAATTTAGCACAATATACTAACACCACTTGCATTTCACCATTCACCACTAGCTCAATCGATCTGAGCATATTACCTTTCTTTTACAGTGGCTATCACACATTGTGAATCTGACAATTCAACCTCCAAAAGAAAAAGATAAAAAAAAAAGGAAAGATAAAAAGAGAGAAAGAAAAAGTAAAAGCAAAAGTAAAGGCAGCAAGAGACAAAGAAAGAAAAAGAAACTAGACAATTTTTGCACTGCCAATTATACTCTAGAAGATACGATATTTTTGCACTGCCAAATATTTAGTCTGGATAAACTAGTAGTTTTTGCCTAATTACCTACATTCTTCGATGGACATGTGTTTATTTATATATATATATATATATATATATGTACACGCAAAGTCTCAAACAGAGATGAAGCAGCTACAACACTTTTGCCATCAGCATCCCCTGATCATCTGCGATGAGGAGCTTCATTCTCGCGAGGGCATGGTGTGTCATGCGTGTGATAAACCAATAATGGGCATCAACAGCTCATTTTATAGATGCGCTAGTAATACCACTGGCAATGAAATGAGTTGTCATGACATCTTTCTGCACAAAACTTGTGCAGAAGCACCCATGATGATTGAATACCCTATGCACCACTACCATCCCCATCTTGAAATACTCCAATATTTATGGGGAGATCACACATGTAATGTTTGTGATCTGAACTTAGTAAGGACGTCTTACCGCTATGTCTGTCCCGATGAATTATGTGCATTTCAGATTTGTCTGAATTGTTGTTTCCAGCAGGGGAGTAACATTAAACATCCATGTCACAACTACGAGGACCACGCGTTGACCTTGGTGCAGAGGCCAGCATTGTTCAGGTGTGACGCTTGCGGCGAAGAATATAACGATTCATCATATACTTGTAACGCTTGTCCATTTTGGATACACCAAAAATGTGCTTTATTGCCAACTAGCATAGAATGTAAGTTTCATGATGATCACCCTCTCGCCTTGGCCAACAGTTTACCAGAACGATATCGTCGATTTAAGCAAATGTGCAACATCTGCGATAAGGAAGTGAAGCGGATTTACTGGCTTTATTATTGTGTCAAATGTAGATTCTTTGCTCATATCAAATGTGCAACATCAACTGATATACCTTTGAGGTTAAGGTTAAGGATAAGCTTCATCAACATATAGCTTAAATCATCTATTTGTATTACCTCCATGTCTTATGTGATTTCATATTTAGTGTTTTTCTTACATTAATTGTATATATTTTTGGTTGCAGATCTAGTAAGAATGATGAAGCTGATCTTGATGTCCGTAATCTTTTTCATTTCCCAGTGACTAGTGAATCGTCAATAGATCTAATGATACAGCAATTTTGGAAATCGAATATTGTTACCGATGATGGTGATATGCCCGTGGGAGCAGATTATATGAACCACTGGGCACATAAAGATCATCCACTAGTCCGTTCGGACCAACTCCAAAGGAAGAATATTAATACTACTGAGGTTCAAATGTTATGCGATGGTTGTGTGCGGCCTATTTTGACTACTGATCCATTATTCTATGGTTGTGCTCAGTGTAAATTCTTTCTCCACAAGTACTGTGCCGAGTTGCCATTGGTGGTGGCAAAACACGACTTACTCAGTAGAAAGGGCGATCAGCTTGTTATACGTAAACATGTCAAGCCTAATATTTATGTCAAATGCGACGTGTGTGACAACATTTGCAATGGGATGTTCTTTTATTGCGAGCCCAGCAATTTCTATCTAGATATCAAGTGTGCTTCGCTTCCTAGCACAATCAAATATGTGGCTCACAGGCACCCTCTTGGACAAGTTCGTAGTTCTGATTTGTTTTACAAAACCGCAATTTGCAAGGCATGTGGGAAAAATATTAGCACAGAAAAGTTTTTTCATGTGTGCTTTGGTTGTAAAGTTTGTAGTTTCTATCTACATAAATCGTGTATTATGTTGCCAGGTACGATTAATCACAGATGGGATCCTCACCCCATTCCACTAGTCCATCCTCCGATAAAAGATCATCCGGAAGAATTCTATTGTGAGATATGCGAGGAAGAAATTAGTGGTACATCACATTCATTCTATTTTTGTCGTGCTTGCGATCAATCCTTCCATATTCTGTGCCTTCGTCCATATTATGCTTACTCGAATATCAAGTTTGGGGCGGCCAATATTACAATTGACAAACACCCGCACAGCCTCACACTTGCTGCTATGCAACAGCACAAGCTCCCCCATTCCAAGTGTGGAAATTGTAGGCATCGCATACCTGATGGTTCTCCAATGCTTGAATGTCAACCATGTCATTTTCGACTCTGTAACAAATGTGATTCAAGTTCTTCGGCTTCTGTGATCGAATATTCAAGTTCAGAGTATTCAAGTTCTGAGTAGTATGTAGAGTATTCAAAATCACGCTTTCACTTTATCAAAAATATTTAATCTTCATTTTAGACACCATCTTTCATAAAATTAAATTCATGTGATGCATGTATGTGTATATGATGTAACTCTCGGTAGATTTTTACCATGAAAATCAAGCAAACTCATTTTATTTTTCTTTTCATTTTTTTCATTTTTGATTTTTTTTTCTTGACTTGTGCAATATCCCGTTTTCTTAAGCTTTTCAAAGTTACTCATGTGACAATCCGAAAATTTATAAGATTCTAAACGATTAAATTAAAGGTTAAAGAATAAAACCTAGATTGGAAATAGAAGATTAATTAAAATTTTTAAGGAACCTATGTGGTTTGATTTGAATTTTTAGCAATGTAAAGAAATTAAATGAGAATGATAGAAATTTTGAGAAGTAAGGAAGAAATTTATTTTATTATCTCAATTTATTGGGTTATAAAATTAGATGTACATGAACAATCATTTAATTTTCAAATTGAATGGAATAGAAACCCTAAGTAACTAATTAGGGTAAAATTAAATTTAGGTTTTGGGTCATGTTAGTTTACATAGTCCAAACAATTAAATTGGAAGCCCAAAAGAATAAAATGAGTGGCCCAAACCGAGCCACTTGAAGAGGGGTATTATGGTCATTTATTAAAGCATTATTTGGCAAATAAAAGAAATCAAAAATGGAGGAGATGGGGCTTGTAATTTCCGGCCAGCTCAAGGGTAAAAAGGGAAAGAAAAATTTTAGTTTGCTAGCTTGTCCAAGTTTGTGGATATAATCTACCAAATCTCTGTCCACTCTCACAAGTGTCACATGATCAACTAAGTCAACACTTATGGTGATTGAAGCAAGCAAACATGTGGTGAATTAGCATGCATGAATGTAATAATCACTCACTAGTTAGTAAACAAAATATCAAAGTTACACTTTACTCTCACTTTACACTTCCAAGCTTCTAAGTAGCAAAATAAACAAACTATAGAGAGAGAGAAAGGGACAAGAATTTAGCAGCCTTGTGAGCTCTAGGAGAGTAAAATATTTCATGCATCCCAAGCTTCTTAACTATTTTGGAAAGAAGAGAAGGATTGCAAGGAGATCAAGGTATGTTTCTAAGAAAATTTTCAAGTTTAGTATGCTTTACTTAGCTAAATCTTGAGGAAACAAAGAGCTTAATGATTGATCTTTGTAAACCCTTATTTTATATGTGTATAAGTGTTTTACATAAGGATCTAAGTATTTTTCAAGTTGATAGTTGGAACCAAAGAGAGAAAATCAAGTTTGTTACATTTTGTTCAAGAAAAATATTTCTATGGTATTCTATAAGTATTTTAATGCTAGATACATGAGTTAAGGACTAAATCCCTTTTGAATGACCCAAAAATATTGTGGGAGGAATAAGTTATGAAATTTTTAGTAAAACACATCCTTGATGGAAAAACTTAGAAAAATTAGTATACTACTGCCACAAAAAGGAATTTTCAGGATTAGCTAGATTGTTCAGAAAATTCTGAGCTTTTGATATGTTGTAGTACACTGAATCAGGTTTCCATAGACTTTGGAACGGACTAAATCCGACATCGGAGGAAAGAGTTATGCCATTTTAAAATAGTCGAGTCAAAACTCGGAAACCATTTCGATTTAGTTCCTTCCACGAAATTTTTGGAATTTTGTGCTTGGATTTTTTGAAGATGGTCTGTAATAACCCAATATTTTTATATAATTAAATAAGAAATTTTACGTATAATTTTTTTATATATATTATTTTTATCAAAATAATATGTGGGAATATGTGCAAGGTAAAGAATATGTATTTATGTGATACATATATATTTATTTATTGCATGAATAATTTTAAATAAATTTTTCGATAAAGGAATTGTAGATTACTATAAATTATATTCTTATAGTAAACTAATTTTGATAGTCAAAATATTTTATTATTTATTTTTCTTGAAAATATGATTAATATATTATTTCAATAATATAAGCAATGGTTTCTAGAATTATTATAATAATTATTTTATTATATGAATTAATCAAGATTAATTAAGTTAATTATTTTAACTTAATTAATATTGGGATATATTAGGTAAAGTGTCATTATAGATCAAAACCCTAATTTTGGTTTATGTTATGAAATTTCATGGATTAATATAATTATTGTATAATTGTATTTAAAGGAAAGTGTATTTATGTTATATATAATGAGAATTTATTTTCTTAAGGAATTTGGATATTAAATATAATTAATAATTATATTTGTCTCCGTATATATGTAAGTATGTTAATACAAGATGTGATTATGAATTATATATATAATTATGATAATTAACATAATTATATGAATATATGTTATAAATTTATTTATTTTATTTGGTTTAAATATTAAACATAGTAATTGATATGTTTGTATTTAAATGCAAGTGTGGATATTATGTGAGTAAGGGTAATAATTAGGGAACCCTAATTTATAATTTGAAAACCCTACTTATAGCAAGAAACCCTAATTTTAGAAAAACCCTAAATTTTCTATTAAAAATTCTAATTTTAATTAGTGTGTTTTAATTAAAATTTTATTAAGCTTTAAATTTAATTTTCCAAACCCTAAAAATTATTTATCAAACCCTAAGGGTTAGAACCTAAGGGTTAAACCCTAGATTCATGTGTCATGGTCAAGCATACCCTTCAAAGATTTATTAATTACAAAAATATCAATTTTGGATTTGTTTTTATTATGTTGCTTGTGAATCTTGCCAAAATATTTTATTTACCAACTCAAGATATCAACACATGCTCAATCTCTCCTCAATCAGCCATTGTTTGACCCCTTGCAAGCCTAAGATCATTAGATCAAAAAGAAAGAAAAGAAAAAGAAAGAAAAATCTTACATTTCATTCACTAATAACCCAAGACATTCTCTCTCTCTAAGCCACGAATTTCTCTCTCTAACTTGTCCCAAATATCATTCAATATCATTCCATAGCAATTCGACATCAAGATCAGAAGGTGAAAATCAAAAATCATTCAAGAAAGATATAAAATACTAACCTAAAATTTGATCTTGTATGTTAAGTTGGATGTTATGTTTAAGTGTTAATATATATTGTATATTATGTGTATTGATGATCTGGGTTGTTATATTGTGGATCCATAACAACTAGATGCACGAAATTGAAGATTTCAAAAATCTGAAAAAAACTTTAAAATGTTGTTTGACAGCCATATGTCAGAGCTCATAAATCTTTGTGTGTTAGATGTTATGTGTGTTTGATGTTATAAACGTGTTATATGCCATGAGGAGAGTATACTGGAAGTGAAATCAAGTCCATAATATTTCTGTATCTCAAGATAAAAGTGGTCAAACATGGTTGATCGATCAGATTTTTAATTTCTGGAAAACCCAGAAATTTTCTAAGTGTTGAACAGTTTCTGACAACCATTTTGCAAACCTCGGATCTTGCTATTTTTAATTTTTTGGACCATATTAGTGTTTGATATTTGTATTCTGACATATGGACTATACAATCATGTCATTATAACACCTAGATTAACAATATAATAAAAGTTATTTAAGGTCAAAGTGGGTTGACCGACCATGACTTTAAGTTTCTGGGCTGCCCAGAAAATTAAGAACAGCCTCTGATAGCTACTTTGATTGCTTATAACTTCTGGTTGTGATGTATTTTAGCCATGAACTTGTTTTTATTTGTAGTATTACATCAATACTACATAGTTAGTACACTTTCAAGCCCAGAAAATAATTTGAATACGGAATAACTAATGGTCAAAGTAGGTACCTAAGGGCTGTTCTTGAACGCTCAAGAACACCTAAGGCGACACTTTCCGTCGCGATAGCCCTTTAGCGACGGTTTTAAATTAAAATTAATTATATTAATTAAAATAAATAGAAATTAATTATTAAAAATACATCAAATAATTTTAAAAATTATTTTAAGTTTAAAAAATTAACTTTTAATAATTTGAGATATATTTCATTAATAATTTAATTTATTTAAATATTAATGATATTAAATTTATTTAATAATTATATTAAATAAATTACTCAAAAATGATTTTAATATTTTAAAAAAATCATTTAAAGTTATATTAAAGTATTAAAAATATTTTAAGTTATAATAAATGACTTTTAATATTTTGGGTTAAATTTCATTATTAATTTAATATTAATGATAATAAATTTATTTAATAATTATATTAAATAAATTAGTTAATAATGGTTTTAATATTTTAAAAATCATTTAAAAATGATATTAAGGTTTTAAAAAGTATTTTAAGTTATAATAAATAACTTATAATATTTTGATAAGAATTTCATTAATATATAAATATTAATGATAATAAATTTATTTAATAATTATATTAAATAAATTATTTAAAAATAATTTAAATATTTTATAAATCATTTAAAGGTGAAATAAATATTTTAAAAATAGTTTAAGTTATAATAAATAAGTTTTAATATTTTGATATGAATAAAATTAATATTTTAATATTAATGGTAATTATTTAAAAATGATTTTAATATTTTAAAAATTATTTGAAAGTAATATTAATGTTTTAAAAATGTTTTAAGTTATAATAAATAACTTTTAATATTTCAAAATGAAATATATTAATATTTTAATATTAATGTTAATTATTTAAAAATGATTATTATATCTTAAAAATTATTTAAAGGTAATATTAAGGTTTTAAAAATGTTTTCAGGTTATAAGAAATAACTTTTAAAGTGTTGACATGAAGTTCATTAATATTTTAAATTATTTAAATATTAATGATAATGAAATTATTTAACAATTAAATCAATAAAAATGATATAAATGTTTGAAAAATTATTATAAATGATTTTAATATTTGGAAAAATATTATAAATGATAATTAAATTATCTAATATAATATTTAAGTTCTTGAACAAAGTTTCATCAAAAATAAATTCGTTAATTATCCGATAATGTCATCGGGATGCCGAAACGATATCGAACTCAAACTAAATCGACATAGTTTGACTAGGAATACGTGCTTATGTGTTTTAATGACTGACATGACTATGTGACAACATGTTTAAAGCAGTATTATATGTTATGTTATATTATTCTAATTAAAAGAATAATTCTATTGATGATAGGACTTTGTATTAAAGATAAAAACGTAAGCTATACTTCGTAGCAGTAATCAGCTATCAAGGCAAGTTCCTCAACCTCACTCAAATCTTATATTGAGCAAGTATCCTAACCTCTGTATTTATTTTATACTATGGTTTCAAGTGTAAGCAAGTATCCAATACAAGGCATGTTCATGAATAATTATTGTAAATTATTTATATCCATAATGATAATTCATGATTCGTTTATGAAATTATTCTTATATTGTGAAATTTTATTCAATTCAGTTATTATTTATTAATATCTCATTATTGTCTCTTATTATACAAGTGTCCCCACTTGTATGAACTATTGTATTCCTGCAAGAACTATTAGATTTGAAATTTCTTTGATATGACAAATCCTGCTACAAACTATTAAATTTCGGTATGTAGTTATGGTTTAAAGACTGTCTAAGCTATTTGACTCGGCTAGACATAGTTGAATTGTACTATTGAATCTTATTGTTTATGATAAGGTCGTCCAACTGAATTGTTTAGTTAGGACTCCAGACTGAGTATGAACAACCCGTAATGGAAAAATTATTTTTGTGCCCAAGGCGAATAGAGTGAACGAATTATTGTTCAAACAGATAGTATTGATCAATACAGGACATAACGGGGCTGATCACCCTACATGTTCGTAAGACCAGAGCGGTTTGCAGATGAATTTCTGTTTAAACCTTTTTAAAAATGAAAAAAATAAAAGTTCATGGTCCATTGACCACTCAACATTTATAGTCACTACGTCGTTTCAAAATTTTAAACGATTTGATATGTTATTAAGATATGTTTCGAAAGACTTCACAACTATTGATTCGTTGTAGAAGTATACCCCAAAAAAAATATTTACTTTTTTCAGCTAAAGTTTAATTAACTGATATTACTTGCTGAGCAATTAATGCTCATTCTTGCTTTAAATTAAATGTTTTCAGCTAAGCGTGATCAACCAGAAGGCTCTGGCAAAAACAAAGACAAAGGAAAGTTGCAAGAATAGGTTTATGTAATAGTTAGACTTTATTAAAAAGATGATATTTATTATCTATCATGTAATAAATGTTTTAAAGGTTGTGTACCTGGGATTAGACAACTTGATATGTAAATTAAGTTTGTTTAGCTATTTTATATTATTATTCCGCTCAAAGAAATGATATCGTGTAGCACCGAGTTTGGGTTTCAAGTACCTGGATTTGGGGGCGTCACATGGTCGAAGAACAAAAGTTGTAGTCCCGGAAGTTAGCTTCGCGTGGGCTCAAGAATTGCTAAAAAACGTTTTAAAACAAAAAAGTTATGATCGTTTTGGTACAAGAGGGTCAAGCTGGGAAACTAAAATTGACCAGCCACTTCTGGGCTGTTTTTCATGACCAAAACAAAACCAAATTTGGTGTTTGATAAACGGGAACTGTAGCTCAAGAAAATACGAATCCAAAGCCTCCGACAGAACTTAAATCCGAGTTGTAGATTTCGTTTTACAAGCGTTTCCGTAAAGGACTCCGAATCTGAAAATTTGGGCAAGAATGGCAAAATTATAATTAAATGAAAAATATAATAAATAAATCTTTAAAGCCACTAATTGGTTAGTAGATTAATTACATATAAGATTAAATATAATTAACTATTTAATTATTATTTAAGTGGTATTAAATGATAATTAAGTAGAGTTAGTATTAATAAAGTAACTAGTTATTATTTAATTAAGATTAAATGATAATTAGAGTTAATCAAGTGATTAATTATTATTTAATTAATATTAAATAATGATTAAAGAATGTTTAAGTAAGATTATGTAATTACTTACTTACATTAACATAAAACTTTATAAAATGATTATTTATTATTTAAATAATAAATAAGGACAAGTAATAATTAATTATTCTTAATTTGATAAGAAAGAATAATTAAAGATTTATTAAGTGAATTAATTATTTATTATTTAATTAATATTAAATGATAAATAAGGACAAATATTAATTAATTATTCTTTAAATAATAATAAGGAATAATTAAAGACTAATGAAGTAAATAAATCAATTAATTATTATTCAAGGATAATTAATTAATTAATTATTATTTAATATTAAATAATAATTAAAGACACATAGTAATTAATTAATTAATTATTATTTTATTAATATTAAATAATAATTAAAGACAAATAATAATTTAATTATTCATTATCTAATTAACATTAAATAATGAATAGATCTACTTGGCTATTATTTATTAAATAATAACTAAAGGTAATTAATTAATTAATATTAAATAGTAATCAAATGAAGGTATAGATTAATATTATGATAATGAATTTATTTAATAATTATATTAAATAAATTATGTAAAAATGGTTTTAATATTTTAAAAATCATTTAAAAATGATTTAAAGGTTATAAAAAATATTTTAAGTTATAAAACATAACTTTTAATATTTTGTCATGAAATACATTAATATTTTAATATTAATGGCAGTTATTTAATAATAGTTTTAATTGTTTTAAAATCATTCAAAAGTGATATTAAGGTATTAAAAATACTTTGAGATATTATAAATAATATTATGACATGAATTTCATTAATATTTGAAATTAAATAAATATTAACGATAATAGAATTATGTGGTATTTAAATCATATAAAAATGATATTAATGATTGAAAAATCAATATAAATATTTGTAAATTATGATGAGTTTGTGAAAAATATTTTGACTGAATAATAAATTATCTAAGTTGGTATTTAAGCGTTTAGGTAGAGTCATATTGATATTAGGCTCGATAATTATCCGATTAGGCAATCGGGATGTCGAATTAGTACCGAACTCAACTCAGACTGTAGTAGTTTGACTTGATACCGGGTCTTATGTGTTTTATTGACTGTTAGGATTATGTGGTAATGTGTTTAGGTTATTTTATAACTGTAATTAACAGTATTAACTGTGATGATATTATTCTAATTGGGAGATCGATATTATCAATATCAGGTCTTCAGATAAAGCTAACTAGATTGCGTAGCAGTAGTCGGCGATAAAGGCAAGTTTTCTTGAACTATTCTTTCATATAGTGGTTAATCATTGTTGATTATATCACGTCTATGATTTATTGATTCGCACGTTGTACATGTTGCATATGTTCATCAAGTATGAAAGGCTGATCACCTTCATTACCATATTGTTCAGTTGAGTTTATTTATGTTCCTTATTGACCATTCATTTTTATTGTCTCGGTCGTTCAGTTATGTAAATTTGATTCATGCTATTTCACAATGATTATATTGTTGAAAGTCAGCCAACTTATTGTTCATTCTTTTCAATCATGATATATCTTTTCTTGAACTTAAACTTGCTGGGTAAACTTGTTGCTCACCCTTGCTATATCATATAAACATTGCAGATTAGGATGAATACATCAGATACACGCAAAGTCAAAGACAGTTCCAGCATTGGTTTATCATACAGATAAAACTTGTAATAGTATTGTATGCTAATGACATTGTATGTCGAGTAGAATATTGAATTCAGGTAATACGTTAAGGTTATCGACTTTGGGGATTATGTGTGAAGTTTAATGTATAAATAATTTATGTTTATATCTTCCGCAATAGTTATAAAAATAATGTATCGTAATGTACCAGTTCCGAGGTTCTGGGGACCCGAATTTGGGGCGTCACAGTTGGTATCAGAGCTGTAGGTTATAGACCTTAGGTAGGGTTACCTTAGGCTATAACCGCAGGGATAAGGATAAGGAATAAACTCAAATAGAGTTTAAAATTCTAAGCGATGAATTTGGGCAAGGTATTGGTAAGTCAATAAGATTCAAAGAAGAATCCTGACAAGTTATAAAATCTAGAGTTACCTAACTCTGATTATAAAGATAAACTCTAGTAATGAATAGAAAGTGAAAGAAGATCGTAAAACAAAACGATCATAACATAGAATAAGAGTCGTAATATAATACGATTATAATATAAGATCACAACGTGATCTGATGAGGTCATAGAAAGACAAATGATCAATCGTTTGAATGAAAACTTTATAGCAGAATTGCTATACGAATATGGTACTATGAAATAGTACGAGTTAAACTCAGGAAAGAGTTGTGAATTATAGATACGGATTAAATAAAATTCGTATCTAGTAAAGAAAGAACTAGGAATAGGTGGGATTTCAATTGAGGACTCATGTTAGCAGCTAAGTTGTATGATTCCTTGTATGGGCGGGGAATTTATGCTTGGTTTTAGAACCGCTTAGCTTTCTATTTGATTAGTGGCTGAGTTGACCAATTCTTTGTATGGGCAAGGGATTGTGTTTGGTTCGACAACCACTTAGCTTGTTATATTGATAATCATTGAAATGTTGGTGTCGCGCTATTCGCTATATGAATGTTGAGAAGGTGATTCTTTTCTCATGTGTATAACGGATAGGTAGAAAATATAAGATTAGGTGCGAGTTCTTTTAACTCACACTTATGGTAAGTTCGTGACTCATAATCGTATGATGGAACCCCTCAGCGAATGGTCGATTTTGGTCTGACTTGGATAAGTTCCTAAACCCATATGATTGTGAAAAGTTCCTGAACTCATAACGTGTGGCATGTTTTATGAACTGTACTGGGATATAGAATTGTGTGAACGGCGAATTGAGGATCATAGGAATAGATAGATTTATTAAACAATTGATCATTAAAAAGTGAAGTTGATGGTGGAAGCATAGGTATTCCAAATCTTCTAGCTGTGATAGACTTTGAAATTTTTAACATCAAGCTAAATTCGCACTGATGTGCCTTTACAAATATGAATGAATTTTGTTGTCAGCAGCACATGGTTACAATTGTGTAGAAGTGAGTTTCGTACCACTAACACATCGTTACCTGTTGTGGCATGATAACATCAAAAATAAAGTTTTGTTATCCTCAAAACATGGTGATAATTGTGTATGTGTGGACTTCGGGACCCTGACACATTGTTACCTGTTGAATGATAACACAAACTGATTTTTAAAGATTTTTGAACCATTTAAAAGAAAAGTCTACGCTAATTGTTTCGGCTAGACAAAGATTATTTAAAATATCAAAACGTATTATTTTTTTTTATCATTAATGCATCATGAAATCTGGTGCAAAGATGATAAAAATGATGGAGTTATCAATGCAGAATTACTTAGTTGGATGCGATCTATAGATCGTCATTCACTATGGAATGATGTAGTATGACAAAGTCATAAAATAACGAAATTCTCAAACGGACTGTAAATACAGTGCGGTATCATGACCTCATAAAATAATTTTCAAAATTTTAAAGGTAAGTTATTGCCAACTGAATTTGGATAGACATGTTTCGATTGAAAATCGAATTATTGGTATACGTCTAAGCTATTTGATTCAGCAAGACAAATGTGTATGAAAATTCAAAGTATTTTTGAGAATTTATCCTGAACCAAATTATTTTGGTGCGGAATCCTATGATACGACTGAGGTGAACTATGTTGATTGGATAAATTAATCCAATCTAATAGCGTAAATATTCGCTGGACATGATTGATACGTTATGCATGACGTAGGATATGATAGGCTGATTACCTAACGTACTAGCAGAAGTAGTTTACCTTATTCGTGATTGTAAACAAACTTAGTAGTTATTGTTTTGCGATATAAATATCGTTAAAACTATGTGTTCATGGTCTATATGACACCTCAGCATAATTTGAAAAGTTTTTAACACCTTAGAGAGAAGTCTGGGTAGAAGGTATCGATGGAATAGTTTCTCATAGAAGGAAGCAATATGTACTCATTCAATTGAGCATGAAATCAGGTAAAGGTTAACTTAAAAACCTAGTTTTGATGAATAAAAGGAGTAGTGATTAGTAGCCTGTAATTTTGAGGACGAAATTCTTAGAAGAAGGGGTGAATGTGACAACCTAAAAATTTATAAGATTCTAAACGATTAAATTAAAGGTTAAAGAATAAAACCTAGATTGAAAATAGAGGATTAATTAAAATTTTTAAGGAACCTATGTGGTTTGATTTGAATTTTTAGCAATGTAAAGAAATTAAATGAGAATGATAGAAATTTTGAGAAGTAAGGAAGAAATTTATTTTATTATCTCAATTTATTGGGTTATAAAATTAGATTTACATGAACAATCATTTAATTTCCAAATTGAATGGAATAGAAACCCTAAGTAACTAATAAGGGTAAAATTAAATTTAGGTTTTGGGTCATATTAGTTTACATAGCCCAAACAATTAAATTGGAAGCCCAAAAGAATAAAATGAGTGGCCCAAACCGAGCCACTTGAAGAGGGGTATTATGGTCATTTATTAAAGCATTATTTGGCAAATAAAAGAAATCAAAAATGGAGGAGATGGGGCTTGTAATTTCCGGCCAGCTCAAGGGTAAAAATGGAAAGAAAAATTTAGTTTGCTAGCTTGTCCAAGTTTGTGGATATAATCTACCAAATCTCTGTCCACTCTCACAAGTGTCACATGATCAACTAAGCCAACACTTATGGTGAGTGTAGCAAGCAAACATGTGGTGAATTAGTATACATGAATATAATAATCACTCACTAGTTAGTAAACAAAATATCAAAGTTACACTTTACTCTCACTTTACACTTCCAAGCTTCCAAGTAGCAAAATAAACAAACTATAGAGAGAGAGAAAGGGACAAAAATTCGGCAGCCTTGTGAGCTCTAGGAGAGTAAAATATTTCATGCATCCCAAGCTTCTTAACTATTTTGGAAAAAAGAGAAGGACTGCAAGGAGATCAAGGTATGTTTCTAAGAAATTTTCCAAGTTTAGTATGCTTTACTTAGCTAAATCTTGAGGAAACAAAGAGCTTAATGATTGATCTTTGTAAACCCTTGTTTTATATGTGTATAAGTGTTTTACATAAGGATCTAAGTATTTTTCAAGTTGATAGTTGGAACCAAAGAGAGAAAATCAAGTTTGTTCCATTTTGTTCAAGAAAAATGTTTATATGGCATTCTATAGGTATTTTAATGCTAGATACATGAGTTAAGGACTAAATCCCTTTTTAATGACCCAAAAATGTTGTGGGAGTAATAAGTTATGGAATTTTTAGTAAAACACATCCTTGATGGAAAAACTTAGAAAAATTAGTATACTACTGCCACAAAAAGGAAATTTCAGGATTTGCTACATTATTTAAAAAATTTTGCGCTTTTGATATGTTGTAGTACACTGAATAAGCTTTCCATAGACTTCAGAACGGACTAAATCCGACATCGGAGGAAAGAGTTATGCCATTTTAAAGTAGCCAAGTCAAAACTAGGAAACCATTTCGGTTCAGTCCCTTCCACGAAATTTCTGGAATTTTGTACTTGGAATTTGAAGATGGTCCAAGAACAAAAGTTGTAGTCCCAGAAGTTAGCTTCGCGTGGGCTCAAGAATTTCTCAAAAACGTTTTAAAACGAAAAAGTTATGATCGTTTTAGTACAAGAGGGTCAAGCTGGGAAACTAAAACTGACGAGCCACTTCTGGTCTGTTTTCCATGACTAAAACAGAACCAAATTTAGTGTTTGATAAACGAAAATTGTTGTTCAAGAAAATACTAATCCAAAGCCTCCGACGGAACTTAAATTCGAGTTGTAGATTTCGTTTTACAAGCGTTTCCGTAAAGAACTTCAAATTTGAAAATTTGGGCAAGAATGGCAAAATTGTAATTAAATGGAAAATATAATAAATAAATCTTTAAAGCCACTAATTGGTTAGTAGATTAATTACATATAAGATTAAATATAATTAACTATTTAATTATTATTGAATTGGTATTAAATGATAATTAAGTAGAGTTAGTATTAATAAAGTAACTAGTTATTATTTAATTAAGATTAAATGATAATTAGAGTTAATCAAGTGATTAATTATTATTTAATTAATATTAAATAATAATTAAAGAATGTTTAAGTAAGATTATGTAATTACTTACTTACATTAACATAAAACTTTATAAAATAATTATTTATTATTTAAATAATATTAAATAATAAATAAGGACAAGTAATAATTAATTATTCTTAATTTGATAAGAAAGAATAATTAAAGATTTATTAAGTGAATTAATTAATTATTATTTAATTAATATTAAATGATAAATAAGGACAAATGTTAATTAATTATTCTTTAAATAATAATACGAAATAATTAAAGACTAATGAAGTAAATAAATTAATTAATTATTATTCAAGGATAATTAATTACTTAATATTAAATAATAATTAAAGACACATAGTAATTAATTATTATTTTATTAATATTAAATAATAATTAAAGACAAACAATAATTTGATTATTCATTATCTAATTAACATTAAATAATGAATAGATCTACTTGGCTATTATTAATTAAATAATAACTAAAGGTAATTAATTAATTACTATTTAATTAATATTAAATAATAATCAAATGAAGGTATAGATTAGTATTATGATAATAAATTTATTTAATAATTGTATTAAATAAATTATGTAAAAATGGTTTTAATATTTTAAAAATTATTTAAAAATGATTTAAAGGTTATAAAAAATATTTTAAGTTATAAAACATAACTTTTAATATTTTGTCATGAAATACATTAATATTTTAATATTAATGACAGTTATTTAATAATGGTTTTAAATATTTTAAAATTATTTAAAAGTGATATTAAGGTATTAAAAATACTTTGAGATATTATAAATAATATTATGATATGAATTTCATTAATATTTGAAATTAAATAAATATTAATGATAATGGAATTATGTGGTATTTAAATCATATAAAAATGATATTAATGATTGAAAAATCATTATAAATATTTGTAAATTATGATGAGTTTGTGAAAAATATTTTGACTGAATAATAAATTATCTAAGTTGGTATTAAAGCGTTTAGGTAGACTCCTATTGATATTAGGCTCGATAATTATCCGATTAGGCAATCGGGATGTCGAATTAGTACCGAACTTAACTCAGACTGTAATAGTTTGACTTGATACCAGGTCTTATGTGTTTTATTGACTATTAGGATTATGTGGTAATGTGTTTAGGTTATTTTATAACTGTAATTAACAGTATTAACTGTGATGATATTATTCTAATTGGGAGATCGATATTATCAATATTATGTCTTCAGATGAAGCTAACTAGATTGCGTAGCAGTAGTCGGCAATAAAGGAAAGTTTTCTTGAACTATTCTTTCATATAGTGGTTAATCATTGTTGATTATATCACGTCTATGATTTATTGATTCGCACGTTGTGCATGTTGCATATGTTCATCAGGTATGAAAGGCTGATCACCTTCATTACCATATTGTTCAGTTGAATTTATTCATGATCCTTATTGACCATTCATTTTTATTGTCTCGGTTGTTCAGTTATGTAAATTTGATTCATACTATTTCACAATGATTATATTGTTGAAAATCAGCCAGATTATTGTTCATTCTTTTCAATCATGATATATCTTTTCTTGAACTTTAATTTGCTGGGCAAACTTGTTGCTCACCCTTGCTATATCATGATAAACATTGCAGATTAGGATGAATACATCAGATACACGCAAAGTCAAAGACAGTTCCAGCATTAGTTTATCATACAGATAAAACTTGTAATAGTATTGTATGCTAATGACATTGTATGTCGAGTAGAATATTGAATTCAGGTAATACGTTAAGGTTATCGACTTTGGGGATTATGTGTGAAGTTCAATGTATAAACAATTTATGTTTATACCTTCCGCAATAATTATAGAAATGATGTATCATAACGTACCAGGTTCGAGGTTCTGGGGACCCAAATTTGGGGGCGTCACAACTCATGTAGCGAGCGTTGAACCAATGACTCCCAAACCAGTTGGATTTAGGGCGCTATAAGGGTTTACTAACTCGAGTAACAAAGGCCACAAAACTAGACTAGTCAAACTGCTTTTATCCATCACACTTTTCAGCTTGAATATCGATACTTCCCGAGGCTTAGATACCCAGTTATTTCGTTCAATGGACATTGAAGCAGTTATTTATTTCTTTTTTTTCAACCTTTTTTTTCCAAATTTTTTTCTTGAAATTTCTCGAATCATAGTTTATACCCCACAACTAAGAGTTAGTGCGAACGTGAAGTGCAGAAATGCATAAGAACTTTATTTTACTCAAGATGGTGTTTCAAACTAAGATTTTAAATCTTATCAAATGTTCAAGAGTTCTAAATCTTTCAATCTTACTCATGAGTTTTAGCTCCACGAACATTTATTAGAATAAATTCAATCCATAAAAAGTCAAAAAAAAAAATTTCATTTTTTCTGATTTTTTTTTACAAAAAAAATTAATTTCCTAAAAAGAAAAGAAAACAAAATAAAAATTCAAAACTCCCTCATACCTAAATCATGCATTGTCCTCAATGTATGCAAATGAAGAAAATGAAGAAAAGAGGACAAAGATTTGAAAGAATTGTACCTTGTATTTGGTTTATAAGAAAATTTGGCGAGAAGGAAAACAAATGTACATAACTATAAATTTTACACATCCTAAAAATTATGCGAATGTAATGATCAGTGATACAAACACAGACAACCTAGAGTGGATTTCGTATAATTTTCAGGAGGTCTAGGTAATTGGAAATAGTTAGAATTTGCAACAGAACAATTGTGAGCATACCCGACTGATTCTTTTAAAATTGAGTCAGGGAATGACAACGAAAAATGATAGTTCTTTTTGAAAAATTCTAACTTCATAAAATCTATCCAAACTTGACATCCATATTCGTTACCATAGGGCACTAAAATATTTTCATCATTTTGAATAACTGTTACACCAAGATTTTTAGGCACCACTGGATTAACACATGCATTATGAAGATTCTCATTGTCCACAACCTTTGGTTCATTTGTTAAATCACATTTAATGTTTCTGGAAGGCACTTCAGATGGACCCAAGGTAGACTTAAAATGATCATAAGAGGATTTAAATTCAAGGTCAATTTGATTCTTTTGAAAATGCTCAAAATGTGTCAAACTTGATTGAACTATAGGTTCCAATCTAGAGTAAGATTTTTGGGTTGTGGAGTCCAACATCTCATTGGCCTCATTCAAGTATTCAAGTTCATCCCAATTTTGGCCAAAATGATTTAGACAAAAGTTAATAATTTCATCTTCCCCCGTAAGTTCATTTCCCGATATTTCCTAAATCATGTTCACTTCAACGGACTGGTCAAACAAATCACTAGGTTTCTCTCCCACATTAAACACATTTAAGTCAATTTCATTAGTCCATTTCTATAATTAATTAACGCATTAGAGGTTGCTAGAAATGGTCTACCTAAAATGACAGGAATTTGACCCTTGGGATTGACAACAGGCTGGATTTCAAGAACAACAAAGTCAACAGGGAATACAAAGTTGTCAATCTTCATGAGTACATCCTCAACTATTCCCTTGGGCACACTTGTCTTTTTCAGCTCCCCTAAGCCCAATGTTTGGTACACAAAAAATGGTAAAAGGTTCACACTAGTTCCTAAATCAAGCAAAGCTTTTTCAATTAAGGTGTCACCTATGATGCATGAAATAGTAGGACAACCGGAGTCCTTATATTTCATAGGGACTTGGCATGCCAAGATAAAACTAACATGGGCTGTTAGAAAAGTTTTCTTAGGAACATGAGTGGTTCTTTTATGTGTGCACAAATCTTTTAGACATTTGGCATATGAGGGAACTTGTTGAATGACATCTAGAAGGGGAATATTAATTTTCACTTGTTTCAACACTTCTAGAATTTTATCCAACTGGGCTGACTGCTTGTTTGAAATAAGTTCTTGAGGGAATGGGGCTTTTGGTTTAAAGACTTTTTCATTTGATTCAGAAGATGTGGTTTGATTATTTTTTGACACAAGCTTAGTAGACGGACCTACTGACTCAGAGTTTGTGGGCTTTTCAGGCTGAGCTGACTTTGAAGATGGATTGTTAGATTCAACATTTAAATTTTTCTCTTCTTCATTATCAATGCCAGCATGATTGTTAAAATAATTTCCAGACTTTAAAGAGATTATAGAATTCACATGATTGACTTAGTTGTTTTCAAGTGAATTAACCTGATAAGGTTTTTGATTAAAGACTGGAAATTTTGGATTGGTCTCGGGTTGACTAGGAAGCTTACCCTTCTCTCTTTCACTAACTGTAGTGGCCAATTGACTCATTGGATCTCTAGACGAGATAAGTCTTGGTTAGTGTTTTGCATGAAATTATTGAAATTATTATGAGATTTCATTAAAGTTTCTATGCTTTTCTCTAAAGTGTTAAGTCTCTTCTCACTTTCATTTGAAAAACCTGGTGGATATTGGGTTGTTGAATTTGCATTTTGGTACAGACCAGGATTAGGCTTTTGGTAAGGTTGAAAAGATTGATTTAGAGACTGATTGACCAGATTTGAAGAATTATTTGAGTATGGTCCTTGGTTCCATGCAAGATTAGGATAATTTCTCCAACTTGGATTATAAGTGGTGCAAATAGGTCATTCCCGGGTCTTTGAAACATTGCATTGACTTGTTCATATTCTTCAGATTGGGTCATGACTCTAGGACATTCCTCTATCACGTGACTTGGTGAATTACACCTTAGACACAAAGGTGTTGGTGTGGAGACTTGGTTTACGTAAGATTGTCCCCTAGTTTCTAAAGTTTCAAGTCTTTTAAGTATACCAGCTAACTTAGCTTCGGTTGCAATTGAATTATCAATTGTATGAAAACCCCTAGATGAACCAGGTTTATCAGTCTCTCTAGTGGGTTCCCATTGCATGGTTTTTTCTGCCAAGTCTTCTAAAAACTCCTAAGTTTTTTCCTCATCATTATTCAGAAAATCCTCTTGACACATTGACTCCAACATTGTTTTAGTGGGATAATCTAAACCTTCATAGGCAATTTGGCATAATCGCCATTTCTCAATTCCATGGTGTGGGCACTGTGATAGCAAATTTTTAAATCTATCAAAATATTTCCAAAAGGACTCTTTTTCAAGTTGACAAAATTAATGAATTACGGCCCTAATTTTAGCAGTTTTATGATTTGGAAAATATTTTTTTAGAAATGTAACAACAAATTCCTCCCAAGTTAATATGGAATTATTAGGTAGGCTATATCACGACTTTTTAGCATTTTTTTTAAAGCAAATGTGATAAATATTAACCTAATTGAGTCATCAGACAATTGTTGAATTTTCATTAAAGCACAAACTTCCTCAAATTCTTAAATAAATAAATATGCATCTTCTATCCTCGGGAACCTAGGTAACATATTTATAAAATGTGGCTTAAGTTCAAAATTGTTACTGGTGGTAGACTGATACATGAAGGTTGGGCAGAGCGGGAAGGATAATATCGATCCCTTAAAGAAATAATTTGTGCGCCCTCCATTTTTCTTAAAGTGAGATCGTTTAAAGGGCAGTCCGAAAAATCAAGTTTTCTCACTAATCCGGATGTTTCGTCCCTAATCCACACTTTTTGCATACACTACTTAGCAAATAAGCATAAGAAAACAAATAAGAAAAAAAATAGTAATTTTTTTTTTTTACTTCTAAGGTCGACTTAAATAAAATTTGGACAGCTCCTAACTGTTCCAAGTTACACTGTAAGGTCCACCAAATTCGAAATTAATCACACCACTAGCCAAGTAAGTGTAAGAAAGGTGGGAGTCTCTCCGTAGATACGGTGACTAATTGAATAACCGCACAATCTTTAGGCTTTTACCTTTTGAACCACTTTCCTAGACACCAGTAGTTTGATTAATTTAAAATTCAGACTCCTCTTGGAGTTTCTTGTCTTAATTGAGCTCGAGAATCCTAGGGGCCAACGTCTACTTGATTTTATTAGGTCAAGGTAATGCAAAATGCAAGTGAGGTTGTTTGTGGGCTAAGGAATGGTGATAAAATCCCCACCTTATCTTATTGCAGGTTATGCCCTTTGTGGGCCCAAGTACAAATTAGGGTTCACATGCCCTAATTGAATTAAATGCATAATTAGGGTTCCAAGACCTAATTAAATGTACAAATTAGGGTTCGCATGACCTAATTAAATGAAGACGAAAAAGCCAAAAATAAATATGCTAGATCCGAGAGAAGCCTCCACGTGTCTCGAGGCAGAAGGCTCATGGAGGCGACTCATTTTGGGAATTGATTGAGGGATTGGATTGGTGGCTAGAAGGACAGGTTGATCAGGGCATTACTCTGGTGATTAAAGGGTATTTCTGGAATTTCCCAGAGGGCATGTGCCTGACATATGACCACTTTCCAGAAAACCCTATAAATACCTATTCCATTCCATTGGGAAGGGGACCTCTCTTCAGACTCAGGACTTGGACTCTTAGAAGATTGAAGGACTCAGACATTCCTCTCTCAACCAGAAGCACTCAAGAAGGCTCTTGGATTCCCTGCTACCCTAACAAGGTTTCTGAATTCTAAGAGTGGAAGCACTTAAGAAGGCTCTTGGGATCCTTGCTACCCTAACAAGGTTTTCGGATTCTAGGAGTTCTGTCACGTGTCATTGGAGTAATTGCTCAACTATTCTTCTCCCCTCTTCAATCAATCAATCAATTCCATGCTCTTCATGGATTTCTCTCCACCTCAGCCAACACGAAACCCTAACCCTAGCAAGGTACGATTTCTTCGCCCACATTTCTTTGGCGACTCCACTGAGGAGGTGTAGAATTCGTGAAGGGTATGCCCACAACTCGAAGTGGGAGAACTACAGAAAGAGTTTCACCGACAACGAGCATTACTTCACCGGATCCAGTTCCAAGGCAAACAAATCAAGCTTTCCAAGGTGTGAATCTGGATTTCGATCAAACCATCCTTGAAATGCTTCAGAAGGAAGTTTAACATCACCATATATGGCTGATCAACAACCAACGAATGTTAAGCAGACAGGCGCGGGAAAGCAAGGCGAGGATGCAAGCGGAGAGCAGACAAATGTCGTGCAACTGGAGATGCTCAAGGCGTTGAAGGAAGCACGGGAATGACAAGGGGTGATGATGGCTATGATGCTGGAGATGAAGAGGAAGCAAGGGGAGATGGGGAATTTTCGCCAGCAATTGATGCAGATCCCCACTTTAAGGCCATGTTCCCAGATAATTCGCAGGGAGAACAAGCAGGGGTGGAGGACAACAACAACGACAACAACAACAAAGAGCATCAGTTTGTACTTCCATTGACGGAGAATCAGTCAGTTCGAATTATCAACTTGGAACCCCAACACAGTGGTGACGTGCTACAACCTAGACTGGAAGGAAGCCAACCTCAGACAAACATCATCCCGACTGCTTTCCCTGCATTTTCACAAGTGCAAATGCCAACCATCCCGAGCCACATCGAATGAACAACCCAACCATTACAACGAATGCAAGCTTTGCACGATGCAAGTGTGCATCAGCCGATCTCTTTGTCGTATTCCCCGCCAATGCAGCAATACATCACAACACCACAAAGAGTCCATGCGACGAGCCAGTATGTGATGAAGGATAATATGATAGATGTGATCAATCAACTTCGCAGGCAGACATCCCGACCTTCGGAGTTAGACTTTACTCCACATTACCCGACACATATTCGGGGACAACTTTACCCGGTAAGGTATATTGAGCATCCCCGTAATTTCCAAAATACAATGGTGAGAAGGGAAATGCTTGGGAACATATTGCCAGGTTCGTGGAGTCGATGTCTCCGTGGCTAGGATATGATGAAGTAAACAACCACAACTTGTTGATGAGGGAATTCAACAAGACCTTGACGGATAGTGCTTTCAGTTGGTACTACAATTTGTAGAAGGGATCAGTCTATGATTGGGATGATCTAAAATTATAATTTTTAAGAAGTTTTTCTATGTGTAGAAATAGGTAACCATTGTAGAGCTGATGCGATTCAAGCAGAAGCCGAATGAGGAGCTTTCAGATTATGTGGACAGATTTAGGGGCCAAGCACAGAAGTGTGTAGAGCCAATTGAGGAAAAGAACTTGGTCAGCATATACAACAATGGTGCCTTAGATGCCTTCAAGCCCTTCTCATTACAAATGCCTATGACTCATTTGCGACTCTATCGTCTTTTGCACAAGACTTGGGAGGAATCATGGCATTACCCACCTGCCATGCGACGATTACATGGAAAGGCAAGAGGACGACGACCGTGGCTGTAACAACCCAAAAATTTATAAGATTCTAAACGATTAAATTAAAGGTTAAAGAATAAAACCTAGATTGGAAATAGAGGATTAATTAAAATTTTTAAGGAACCTATGTGCTTTGATTTGAATTTTTATCAATGTAAAGAAATTAAATGAGAATGATAGAAAATTTGAGAAGTAAGGAAGAAATTTATTTTATTATCTCAATTTATTGGGTTATAAAATTAGATGTACATGAACAATCATTTAATTTCCAAATTGAATGGAATAGAAACCCTAAGTAACTAATTAGGATAAAATAAAATTTAGGTTTTGGGTCATGTTAGTTTACATAGCCCAAACAATTAAATTGGAAGCCCAAAAGAATAAAATGAGTGGCCTAAACCTAGCCACATGAAGAAGGGCATTATGGTCATTTATTAAAACATTATTTGGCAAATAAAAGAAATCAAAAATGGAGGAGATGGGGCTTGTAATTTTCGTCCAGGTCAAGGGTAAAAAGGGGAAGAAAAATTTTAGTTTGCTAGCTTGTCCAAGTTTATGGATATAATCTACCAAATCTCTACCCACTCTCACAAGTGTCACATGATTAACTAAGCCAACACTTATGGTGAGTGAATCAAGCAAACATGTGGTGAATTAGCATACATGAATGTATTAATCACTCACTAGTTAGTAAACAAAATATCAAAGTTACACTTTACTCTCACTTTACACTTCCAAGCTTCCAAGTAGCAAAATAAACAAACTATAGAGAGAGAGAAAGGGACAAGAATTTGGCAGCCTTGTGAGCTCTAGGAGAGTAAAATATTTCATGCATCTCAAGCTTCTTAACTATTTTGAAAAGAAGAGAAGGATTGCAAGGAGATCAAGGTATGTTTCTAAGAAATTTTCCAAGTTTAGTATGCTTTACTTAGCTAAATCTTGAGAAAATAAAGAGCTTAATAATTGATCTTTGTAAACCCTTGTTTTATATGTGTATAAGTGTTTTACATAAGGATCTAAGTATTTTTCAAGTTGATAGTTGGAACCAAAGAGAGAAAATCAAGTTTGTTCCATTTTGTTCAAGAAAAATATTTCTATAGTATTCTATAGGTATTTTAATGCTAGATACATGAGTTAAGGACTAAATCCCTTTTGAATGACCCAAAAATGTTGTGGGAGGAATAAGTTATGGAATTTTTAGTAAAACACATCCTTGATGGAAAACTTAGAAAAATTAGTATACTACTGCCACAAAAAGGAAATTTCGGGATTACCTAGATTGTTCAGAAAATTCTAGGCTTTTGATATGTTGTAGTACATTGAATAATCTTTCCATAGACTCTGGAACGGACTAAATCCGACATCGGAGGAAAGAGTTATGCCATTTTTAAGTAGCCGAGTTAAAACTGGAAAACATTTTCGGTTCAGTCCCTTCCACTAAATTTCTGGAATTTTGTGCTTGGAATTTGAAGATGGTCCAAGAACAAAACTTGTAGTTCCGGAAGTTAGCTTCGCGTGGGCTCAAGAATTTCTCAAAAACGTTTTAAAACGAAAAAGTTATGATCGTTTTAGTACAAGAGGGTCAAGCTAGAAAACTAAAACTGACCAGCCACTTCTGGGATGTTTTCCATGACCAAAACAGAACCAAATTTGGTGTTTGATAAACGGAAACTGTAGTTCAAAAAAATACGAATCCAAAGCCTCCGATGGAACTTAAATCCGAGTTGTAGATTTCGTTTTACAAGCGTTTCCGTAAAGGACTCTGAATCTAAAAATTTGGGCAAGAATGACAAAATTGTAATTAAATAGAAAATATAATAAATAAATCTTTAAAGCCACTAATTGGTTAGTAGATTAATTATATATAAGAATAAATATAATTAACTATTTAATTATTATTTAATTGGTATTAAATGATAATTAAGTAGAGTTAGTATTAATAAAGTAACTAGTTATTATTTAATTAAGATTAAATGATAATTAGAGTTAATCAAGTGATTAATTATTATTTAATTAATATTAAATAATGATTAAAGAATGTTTAAGTAAGATTATGTAATTACTTACTTACATTAACATAAAACTTTATAAAATGATTATTTATTATTTAAATAATATTAAATAATAAATAAGGACAAGTAATAATTAATTATTCTTAATTTGATAAGAAAAAATAATTAAAAATTTATTAAGTGAATTAATTATTTATTATTTAATTAATATTAAATGATAAATAAGGACAAATGTTAATTAATTATTCTTTAAATAATAATAAGGAATAATTAAAGACTAATGAAGTAAATAAATTAATTAATTATTATTCAAGGATAATTAATTAATTAATTATTATTTAATATTAAATAATAATTAAAGACACATAGTAATTAATTATTATTTTATTAATATTAAATAATAATTAAAGACAAACAATAATTTGATTATTCACTATCTAATTAACATTAAATAATGAATAGATCTATTTGGCTATTAATTATTAAATAATAACTAAAGGTAATTAATTAATTACTATTTAATTAATATTAAATAATAATCAAATGAAGGTATAGATTAATATTATGATAATAAATTTATTTAATAATTATATTAAATAAATTATGTAAAAATAGTTTTAATGTTTTAAAAATGATTTAAAGGTTATAAAAAATATTTTAAGTTATAAAACATAACTTTTAATATTTTGTCATAAAATACATTAATATTTTAATATTAATGGCTGTTATTTAATAATGGTTTTAAATATTTTAAAATCATTTAAAAGTGATATTAAGGTATTAAAAATACTTTGAGATATTATAAATAATATTATGACATGAATTTCATTAATATTTGAAATTAAATAAATATTAATGATAATGGAATTATGTGGTATTTAAATCATATAAAAATGATATTAATGATTGAAAAATCATTATAAATATTTGTAAATTATGATGAGTTTGTGAAAAATATTTTGACTGAATAATAAATTATCTAAGTTGGTATTAAAGTGTTTAGGTAAAGTCCTATTGATATTAGGCTCGATAATTATCCGATTAGGCAATCGGGATGTCGAATTAGTACCGAACTCAACTCAGACTGTAATAGTTTGACTTGATACTGGGTCTTATGTGTTTTATTGACTGATAGAATTATGTCGTAATGTGTTTAGGTTATTTTATAACTGTAATTAACAGTATTAACTGTGATGATATTATTCTAATTGGAAGATCGATATTATCAATATTAGGTCTTCAGATGAAGCTAACTAGATTGCGTAGCAGTAGTCGGCGATAAAGGCAAGTTTTCTTGAACTATTCTTTCATATAGTGGTTAATTATTGTTGATTATATCACGTCTATGATTTATTGATTCGCACGTTGTGTATGTTGCATATGTTCATCAGGTATGAAAGGCCGATCACCTTCATTACCATTTGGTCCAGTTGATTTATTCATGTTCATTATTGACCATTCATTTTTATTGTCTCGGTCGTTCAGTTACTAAAATTGATTCGTGTTAGTTCACAATTGTTATATTGTTGAAAGTCAGCCAGCTTATTGTTCATTCTTTCAATCATGATATATCTTTTCTTGAACTTAAACTTACTGGGCAAACTTGTTGCTCACCCTTGCTATATCATGATAAACATTGCAGATTAGGATGAATACATCAAATACACGCAAAGTCAAAGACAATTCCAGCATTGGTTTATCATACAGATAAAACTTGTAATAGTATTGTATGCTAATGACATTGTATGTCGAGTAGAATATTGAATTCAGGTAATACGTTAAGGTTATCGACTTTGGGGATTATGTGTGAAGTTTAATGTATAAACAATTTATGTTTATATCTTCTGCAATAGTTATAGAAATGATGTATCGTAACGTACCAGGTCCGAGGTTTTAAAGTTTTGTGGAGAAACCATGCAATTGAGGAAATGACCTGGGAGTTGGAATCGAAAATGAAAGCGAGGTATCCTCACCTTTTCGACATACCAGGTACGTACGTCAATTTCGAGGACGAAATTTCATAAGGAGGGGAGGTTGTAAGACCCCAACTTTTATGAATAAAGATTTAATTTTCTTTATATTATTTCGAAACAATAAGGTGTTGTTTTGATAAATATGAAAGTTATGGGTGAAATGTGCAAATATTTTTAAAATGTGCAAGTGGTTATAAAATATTCTTGTTGTCGGGGAATATTCGTTTGGTCGTGGAATATTCTTGTTGTCGGGGAATATTCGTACGACGGCACAGCTATTTGTGGGCCCCCACAACGGAATAACTGTCGGATATAGAAAGCGACAGAAATAATTTTTTTACAAAATAACGGCGTGGTTATTACCGTTAGTATTGTTGAAATACCCGGTGGTTAAAATACAGTGATACACGGTGTTGCATAGTAGCACACGGTATTGCACAGTAATTCTAATTATTGATTCTTACGTGAGAAGCCATTACTCAATAATTGTTACAGTAATTACTGCTCAATATTTTATATTATTGACTCAATAATTTCTACGTTGATATTTTATTGACTCAATAATTGCTACGTTGTCATTTTATATGATTGATTCAATAATGGCTACAGTTGATATTTTGATATTATTGATTCAATAATTGTCATTGCACAGTATTTCACATTATCAACTCAATAATTCATATTATTTGAATAATATTATTAGATAGCATTATTGACAATGTCTAAGGAAGTTCTGTCTAGGAGGGGTTATTTAATTGCGCGCCAGTAAGGAGAAGTCCATATCGGAAGGCCCCCTCTTTCCTGGGAACGACCTGGTTGTCAATATTGTAGTTCTGTAATATTATTTGTGAATAATTGATTATTGATTTATATGATAAGGAAATATTTATTTTGTGGTTATTAAAGAAGGAATTAGCGCTGATGTGTTTTTATCAGTATTTTGGTGTGAGAAATCATCTGTTTATGGATTTCGGATAATTTATGTTTGGAATTTGGAAAAACTTCCTTTTACAAAGTTGTAGAGAATTAAATTTCCTATGGAAAGAACACATCATTTGTATTTTTCTGACGAAGGGGCTATTTATTATGAATTATTGAATTTCGAAAAATAAATATTTTTTTAATAAATGGGTGGGCCCCACTTTTGTTGTTGGTTGAAAAATTTTGATTTTTTTTTTCTTAGCAGCCGGCGGCGGAGATTTTTTTATAAATAATATTATTTTAATATTTTAGTCTCCTTTGGCATCCTAAGCTTTTCCTATAAATAGGGTGCTTAGGTTAGAATTGAAAATCACACCAGAATCAGAAGTTTTCTCTCTCTATAATATCGAGCGTATTTTTATGAGTATTTAGATACTTTGAGTATTAGTATTCAGCGCAAGTTTCCTTCGGTATTATATCCGATATTCCAGTCAGAGGTACTATCTTTTTGAGGTAAGGGATGTTATTTCTTTCGTAAATGATGTTATTCTTCTCAATATCATTATACAGAAATATTGTCATGGATTTTATGTTGAAATTCTTATTTTTTTTCCGTCGGGTATTCACGTATACGGCATTATTCACGTATACGGCACTATTCACGAAAAAATTAAATTTTCTTCTATTTGTCCAAATTACTTGTTAAGGTTACTATCTTTGATTGTATCCAAGTTTTGAGCTCTATTCTTGAATTTTGCTCCATAATTGATTATTACGATGTATTTTTGAATTGGATATACTAAAATACGAATCCTTAGTCTTTGTCTTTTATCTCACTGGATTCGTTTTTTTTAAAATGTTTTTCATCATTCTCAGTCCTAAAAGGTGATGTAACTGAATATCTTTGGCCTGTAGAGCAAAGATGAATGATTACTTGATGAATATCTTTGGCCTGTAGAGCAAAGATGAATGATTACCTGATGAATATCTTTGGCCTGTAGTGCAAAGATGACAGGTGTTGAGATGAATATGACCACTGATGATACAAATGAATATCTTTGGCCGTAGTGCAAAGATGAATATTTGATTCGAGATGTATATTGATTGATGTTACAGGGATAAAATATTGATGATGGACTTTTAAATCATAGAATATAGTAGACTTCATTCTCTACTTAACTCTTCTAATGAATTGCTATTTCCGCTGCGAATATTGATCTAAGATTGGTTGTCCATTATATTTTATCTGATTTGTTAAAGACTAACGATAATTTGTTTTCCATTATCTTAGTCATAATATTCTTTACTGGGCTAGTTGAGCTCACCCTTTTCATCTATTGTCCTCTTCAGGAAATGAGAATGTTGCGGGAACTAGTCGGGGGACAGAGTGATGGTCCGAGTTAGAGCAGTAGTAGTCCTCACTATTTCTGATAAATAGTGTGATAATAATTGTAATGAGGACTTAGTTTGAATCTTAATATTTTCTACATATTTGTATTGACACTCACAGTTGTGTGGTCGTATTTTGCACGACCGTATGATATAAAGTTTGTATTTGAATTCTGTACCATGTATTTGGCGACTCAGAATGGGTTGGGTTGACTAGACCTATTCTGGGGGCGTCACACAACCTCTTTATCTCATTTGTGTTTTGGTGGATTGATTTCAACAGAAAGACTAAAATATTATTTGAAATAGCATTTCCAAAAGTTTTCTTTGTACAACTGATCCCCTGGCCCTTGTCCTTGGAATGACTGCAACGAGGCCACGCCAAGCTTAGCCAAGCCTCACGGGGCCAAGCCAAGCTTGGCTGTTGGCATGGTAAGCTATTGGGGGGGCTGTTAAGCCAAAATAGGCAGTGCTGGGGAACTGTTAGTGCAACAGAGAAGGTGCTATGAATGAATCTCCAAGATACTCAAAAGTTGTATAAACGAGTTAGCAAACTCTGATATAAAGCTAGCATGAATGAAATACCTTACGTATTCACTTACGATAAACAATAAAAACAAATTAAAATAAAATAACATAATATAATATAACTATTAAACTAAGTAGCATTTACTTAGTTTCTCATACTAAATTTAATAACATTTTATATTTGACATAAAATATATATTAAATATGATTAAGTATATAATTAAATTAAAATATAATATCATACAAATATAATAAATCTATGCTCAAGTCATATGGTTACTAGTATGCTCAAGTCATATGCTTACAAATATGCTTAAATGTTAATCATATACTTACAAGTATACTCAAGTCATATGCTTACAAGTATGCTCAAGTCATATGCTTACAAGTATGTTTAAATGTTAATCATATGCTTACAAGTATGCTCAAGTCATATGCTTACAAGTATGCTCAAGTCATATTCTTACAAATATGCTTAAGTCATATGTTTACAAGTATACTTAAATGTTAATCATATGCTTACAAGTATGCTCAAGTCATATGGTTACAAGTATGCTTAAATGTTGTCTGTAGTAGGTACCGTGGTATTATGGACCTCTATTCAGACCGTAGTTGGATGGCACGATGAAAGTCAAGTGCCCAGATAGGTGCTACAGCTGAATTTAGAGCTGGTTGCCAAGTGTTTTTGGAGTATGCGTATAGTCACCCGGAATGTGTGAATGGTCAGAACAAGATACGATGTCCATGTTTGAAGTGTAAGAATGTAAATTATACGGACAGAGACGTGGCAAACTATCATTTACTTGTTTCTGGGTTCATAAAAAATTACGAAGAATGCTGGTGGGCACATGGGCAGAGAAGAGATGGTGGCATCACAGCAGTACACAATCCGGGCAGTAGTACTCATCGTATGAATGAAATGGTTCATGATATTGCAGGGCCAAATTTTGATTGGGCATAAGGCAGAGAGCAACCTGTGAATTCTGATGCCAAAGACTTCTTTAAGTTGTTAGACGAGGGTAGTGAGCCATTGTGGCATGGTTGCACCAAACACACTACATTGTCTGCAGTGGCGACATTACTTAACATCAAGGCTGATCACAATATGAGCCATGAGTGTTTTGAGTCGCTCTTGAAGGCCGTTAAGAGTATGTTGCCTGACGGTGAGAAATTATCTGATAACTATTACTTTTGTAAGAAAATGATGAAGAAATTGGATCTTGGATACCAAAAGATCGATGCATGTCCCAACGATTGCATGTTATTTTATAAGGAAAATGAACAGATGACAAAGTGCACGTTTTGCAGTCATGATCGATTTAGGCCTAATAAAGAAGGTGTGACTACAAAAAATCAAGTATACCGTTTAAAAGTCTAAGGTATTTTCCAATAACACATCGGCTAAAAAGATTGTACATGTCTTCAAGAACAGCTGAACATATGAGTTGGCATGCGAAATCTCCAGCTAAAGATGGAGAACTAAATCATCCCGAAGATGGGCAGGCTTGGAAATAATTCAACTTAGCACATCCTGGGTTTGCATTGGAACCTAGAAATGTGAGGCTTGGATTGTCTACCGATGGTTTCAACCTATTTGGCCACTCAGCTGTTCCGTACTCATGTTGGCCTGTAATTGTTACTCCGTACAACTTGCCTCCATGGATGTGTATGAAATAGCCATACTTGTTTCTTTCAATGTGGTTCCTGGTCCTAAGAGTCCTGGAAAGAACTTAGATGTTTACTTGAGACCTCTTATAGACGAGTTGAAGGTATTGTGGGAGGATGGAGTACAGACTTGGGATGTTGCAACGAAAACAAATTTTAACCTTAGGGCAGCGGTTATGTGGACTATAAGTGACTTCCCAGCTTATGGTATGTTAGCTGGATGGAGTACACACGGGAAGTTGGCTTGTCCGTATTGTATAGAGCATACAAAGTCTTTCAATCTATCAAAAGGTCGAAAGCCTTGCTGGTTTGACTGTCATCGTCGGTTCTTGCTGGTAGATCTCTCGTTTCGAAGAAATAGAGAACACTTCAGGAAAGGAAAAGTAGACAATGATATGCCTGCACCGCGATTGAATAGAACGGAGATGCGAGATCGTGTGATGAGATTGCCGATCATCCCATTTGGTAAGATTGATGCCACAAACATAATCAATGGGTTTGGCGAATCTCATAATTGGGTTCAGAGAAGCATCTTTTGGGAACTGCCTTATTGGTCTACAAATTTGTTTCGTCATAATCTAGATATGATGTATATTGAGAAGAATGTGTTGGACAATGTGTTTAATACCGTGATGAATGTTACGGGGAAGACAAAAGATAATGATAAGGCACGTTTGGACATGAAAGATATTTGTAAGCGTCCTGAATTAGAACTTTATGAATCTCCTAATGGTAAGATTGTCAAACCGCATGCAAGGTACACATTGTCCAAAAAGCAAGTTGAAGATGTGTGCACATGGGTTAAGTCTCTGAAAATACCAGATGGATATGTGTCAAACATTGCAAGGTGTGTTACGGGTGGGAAATTGCAAGGGATGAAGAGTCATGATTGTCATGTGTTCATGGAGAGACTCATGCCTATAACATTTCGGGATCTGCTTGATAAACCAATATAGGATGCTTTGATGGATCTTAGTTGTTTCTTCAAAGACTTATGTTCAAAAACATTAAATGAGAAGGACATGTCTGTACTTGAGAAGAACATCATAGAGATCACGTGTAAACTGGAAAAAATATTCCCACCTGGTTTTTTTGACTCCATGGAGCATTTGTAAATCCATCTTCCCTATGAAGCTCGTGTTGGGGGTCCAGTTCAATATAGACCTTTCGAGAGGGTGATGGGAAAGCTTAAGAGGAAGGTTAAGAATAAAGCTTATGTCGAGGGGTCGATATGTGAGGCATACAGTTTCGATGAGATATCTACGTTTGTCTCAGACTATTTTTCGGACGAAGTCTTGACAAAGGCCAATCGAGTCTCGAGATATGATGATGGGGGAAATGTTAAAATAAATGGTCGGCTTTCTATATTTGGTCTATCGGGCCGCGCTTATGGAAAAAGGAAGCGCATATTCCTCTCTGAGCAAGAATTACATGCTGCACATACTTACATTCTTCTCAATTGCGAGGAGATTGATGAATTTGTGAGGTACACCCGTAAACTTGAAAATTTATCCCTTAACTTTCAATGACATGTAATATACATTCCAATATGTTAATGTTTATAACATTGTATAGATTGTACGATGACGAGTTAAAAGTGAAGCATCCCGGCATAACTGATAAAGATATTCAAATCAATCGTGATAAAAAATTTGCACTTTGGCTAAAGGACAAAGTAAGTTCAATTTCTTAAGCACGATATATATATATACACTCCATATTAACGATGACTTCATTTAATAAGATGGAGTTTTTGTAGGCTTTGACTGAGGGATCAACGACTCCGGCTAATGTACAAGTCCTAGCTATAGGACCAGACAGGGACCAAGTCAGCCGCAATGGTTACAAAATAAATGGTTGTGAATTTCATACAAAGGCATATGGGTGCGGTAAAAGAACAATAAACTCTAGAGTGTGTGTCCAAGGAGATTGTTACAATGAGCTTGGTCGTGCCTTTTATGGGGAGTTGGAGGAAATCGTAGAGTTGTCGTACAAGGGCATGTACGGGGGTCATATTAACTTGTTCAAGTATCGTTGGTTTGATTCAAAAAAAGGGATACGTGTTGACAGACATGGAATCGTCGATATTAACCTCCATAGGTCTGCGTACTCCAACGAACCGTTTGTTTTACCAACTCAAACAGTACAAGTATACTACACTCCTAGTCCTGTTAGGAAAAGGGATAGACCGCCTACAGATTGGCAAGTTGTAATTCATACTCCCGTGCGCAGTCAGTGTAGAAGTAGTTGATGGGGAGATTTACCAAGAGCAGATGCTTCATGCTCAAACTATAATAAATGTGAAGGACGACAATGAAGTAATCCAGTTAGATGGTGAAGATGAACCACATGAATTAGATCCTGAGTCAATACTTGTGTTAGATGACATTGATACTGAGGAGGAAGAGTTACTGACTGAATCTGACACTGAATCTGAAGCAGATGATGGTTATGAATCTGCAATACGTATACAAGATGATTCTGAATCAGACATTGACACTTGAACAAATGAAATGTATGTTTAGCATTACATGTTTAGCATTTTCTGTCATTATAGTCATTTTATATTCATATATATACATGTAATCAAATATAACTCATACTAACATCTTTATATCACTGACATGTTTATGTACTTAACTATTTAAATGCAATTTCCTGTCATTATTGTCATTTTATATTCATATATACATGTAATCAAATATAACTCATACTGACATCTTTATATCACTGACATGTTTATGTACTTAACTATTTAAATGCAATCTCCTGTCATTATTGTCATTTTATATTCATATATACATGTAATCAAATATAACTCATACTAACATCTTTATATCACTGACATGTTTATGTACTTAACTATTTAAATGCAATTTCTTGTCATTATTGTCATTTTATATTCATATATACATGTAATCAAATATAACTCATACTAACATCTTGAAATTTGTAATATATAGATGGCTTCTGAAGCAGCGCAGACAAAGCGCGGCTTGGGTAGGGGGCCTAATCATGTGCCCAAGGCCCCTACTAATCCGGATGATCGGATTCTTATTCAGATTCGTCCTCCTCCGAATAGCACGTACGTCCCGCATCATTTATATATAAGCATTTTAGATTCCATTTATACAAGATATATAACTAATGTAAATTGCTTTAATATATCTACTTATCTTTGATGTAAATTGTTGTATATTATAGTGATTTTTCAGATAATAAGATCGTCAAGTGCATATCACAGCTGTGCTTACAGAATTGGCCCACACCTGTGATTACGTGGGCGAGCACACCTATCGCCCACAAGGATGCAGTTTGGGCTGAATTTCAGGTATGTTTTTTTTAATTATGACAGATAATATAATATTCTAAGGATAATTGTTTAGTATTGTTGGATTATATGTTAAAAGTACTGTTTTAATATTATTATTGTTATTTTATTTGCAGAAAAGGTATAGATGGGAGGACGCGCAGGTTTCAATGATACAGACACTATTCTGGCAGAAGTGCGCCGCCCGCACCAAAGACAATTTGAACAAAGAATGACAAAAAGCCTTTCACAATGCATCGATCGACCATCCAGGCTAGGGAGAGGATTACATGCACGAGCATAGCCCCTAGTGGTGCACCCAGTCCATATGGGCTGAGATGTGTGCCCAATGGAGAGATGAGACCTAGGTCAAAAGATGCAAGACTGCCGCCACTAACAGATCCCCGGGTGTACCTGATGGCGAAAAGGCTAAAGGAACCTACAGGGGCGACAGTATTTCACAGTTGTAGCATATCACTGCCAGGGTACGTATGAATAGTTTTAATATGTTTACAATCATGAATTGTAGAATATCACATATTTACTTCGTAATATTGGAATATGTTTTGTATAGGAGTCTTAGTCTCAAGGTCAGCCTATCCATTGACTGGATGTGTACGTGGCCACCCGTGATGGTCTGCCTGATGCTATCCAGATAGTGGTAATAAGTTTTAACAACTTGATCTTGTCTATCAAGTTTTACGTCATTCTTTAGAATTTTACCAATTTATTTTAAACTATTTAATTGTTAACATGATGATAGGATACTTATAAGCGTTTATTGAATGAGCGCTATCCTGAAGGCACCCCACGTCCGCCAATTGATCAAGAATTATGGGAGAGGGCGTCTGTTGTGAAGAAGAACTACGTCAAAAGTCAAGGACAACGACGACGCCCATCCTTCAATGGCTCAGGCAGCTCTGCTACCCAGTCTTCACAGTCATCGAGTCATCCAGCTATTCATACTCCTGCTGACTGTGTGAGAGCTATATGTCGAGATCGTGATCTTCTAAAGATACTGGGCGGGCATCTGGCGGCTCTGAGTGTTGATGAGTTAGCTAATGCAGTGGCGGTAGCAGCAGCATCACAGCATGGGGATGGCGACGAGGTAATCAATCTTATTTATTACAATCAAAGTAGTGACTTATATATATATATATATATATATATATATATATATATATATATATTGTTGTGTTTAAAAACAACTGTATATTGTCGTAACACCAGTATCAACATATATACTATATATGTAACTTGTTTTATTATTTTGTTAATTACAGGGTGATCAAGATCAAGGAGAAACTAATTTGGACAATGATGCTTGACGACTGATTTAGTGTTGTTTTGTAGTTATTTGAGAATCTTGTACATTTATATTCATTCTTTGGATGTCTTTATGTTACTTAAAGATTAGATTTGTTTATATTTATTCAATTCATATTAGTTTTTAAAGGTTTATATAGTTTATATACTAGTTTGGTGTATGTATCGGTATATGGACAATGGATGTTATATTGTTGTGCATGTTTATATGTGTTGGGATAAAGCAGGTACAAAACAGGTATATAAACTGTACCTGTACAAAACAGGTACAGTTTTTTGGGAATTCTGCAAAACAGGAAAAATCTAGGTTCCAGGTTTTTTTACATTAGTGACCACGTGCGGTCGCTGATTGCAGTCGCTGACACGTGGCCCACGTCAGCCTGTGGACCTGAATCATTCTGACTCATCTTAGCGACCGAAATGACAATATCGGTCGCTAATATCGGTTGCAGATAGGTCGGTCGCTAATAGTGGTCGCTGATGTGCATTCTAGCGATCAGATTTTATGCGACGCCTATCAGCGACCGCATTCGGTCAATGATGATCATCAGCGACCGAATGCGGTAGTTGATAGGCGGTCGCAGATAGGCTTTTTTCTTGTAGTGTAAACTTGTTTTCAATTTTTATACTTCTAATGTTCCTTCCACAAAAATAGTCAAATTGCAATGCCAAGAGTCAAATTTTATTTATAATTAAATTATTATTATTATTATTATTATTATTAATACTACTATTATTATAATAATAATAATAATTAAATTATTACTATTATTACTATGTGTAGCGGTTGGGGGATTAAAATAATAATGGTAGTATTAATAATAATAATAATAATAATAGTAATTATAATAATAATAATAATAATAATAATAATAATAATAATAATAATAATAATAATAATAATAATAATAATAATAATAATAATAATAATAATAATAATAAAAACAATAACAATATATTATTATTATAATTATTGTTATTACATTAAATTCAATTAATATTATTTATAATTTTATTTATTAAATCAAACAATTAATATTATTATTATTAGAATTTATTATAACAAATTAATATAATGAAAATGACATGTGTTATGGGACAAAATTATCATCATAGTCGATACTCCTTGTTGCGGCTTTTGTGACTTTTTCTTTTGAGGGAGCCACATGTTGACTTCTGACAAGTCGCTACTCCTTGTAGCGGCTGGGAAAAGTGGTTGCCCCTAGCAACCGGTTGCCATGGATTAGCTCCCATATATATATATATATATATATATATGTTAAGGATCTTAGGCTCACCCAACTCACCCCCCTTTAGAGACGGACCGGGCGACGGTTCGTTCGTCGCTATATATACAACCGTCGTCTATATGTTGTCCGTCGCTATATGTTGTCCGTCGGTAAAAGCTAAGACAGCGGTTGTATATATAGCGACGGACTAAACCGTTGTCCAGTCCGTCACTAAAGGGGGGTGAGTTGGGGTGAGCTTTTAGTTGGGTGAATTTAAGATCCGGACCGTATATATATATATATATATATAGTGGCGGAACCAGAACATTTTTAGAGTGGGTCAAAATACATCAGTAAAAGAAATTATTTATTGACGCTTAATTGGAGTGCTTTCAAATTCATTTTGCCCAATTATAGTATTTCACAACATCCTATTCCAACCATTGTCAACCTTTGAGTTGTGAGTCTAATGACTTTAAATACATATATATATATATATATATATATTAATTTTTCCCGAACTATGTGACTATTAATCAGACTTTGAAGTTTTTAGTCAATTGATTAGCTACTTTTATAGATAAATTATAAATTATAATATTATATATTCAAAACCTTATATTGTGGTTCATATGATTAATTAGCTTGAAAGAATGAATTCCAGCAACAAAAAAAGAAAGAAAAAAAGGAGAGATTTAATAATCTTGATAGGATAGAACTATGGTACACTTATGGTCACTATAGTGGGATCAAAAAAAAATTATTTTATTTCTTTTACTTTTTATTTTTAATTATTTTGTAGAGAGAATTGCTACCACCTTTTTCTGCCCCACTTTGATGATAAAGTAAAAACAAGAGAAAAGCAAAGAAAAAAGGAAAATACATAAAATTAAGAAAAAGAAAGGGAGAGGTCCAGGAGGTCTAGGGTGGCAGGCCCTCCTCCCCTCCTCCCCTCCTCTTCTCCTCTCCTCTCCTTTTGTAATATTTACATAATATATATTGTTCGGCTCTCCAGCGAAATCAGGAGGGCGAACCAAAAAACGAACCGGCTATAGCGAGTGACTTTTTATGCTATAACGAAAGTTAAAACTGTCGTTATAGTCGGTTCATTTTTGGTTCGCTCTCCTGGGTTCGCTGGAGAGCCGGACTCTATATATATTATTGTGCTTCAAGTTCAAAGTAGTATTCAGTTGTTTCCACCACCATTATCTTCGTCATACTTTTTAGTAATTATGTAAAATTGTCATAATTATTATTTTGTTTTATTAGACTTGAAATATTCTATTTGTTATACATTAGTGGTGATTTTATTTGAATTAATTACTTAATAAAAAAATAAACTACTCATACTTTCACCGTAAGTTTGTACAAAAAGATCTAAAGGTAAAATAATAAAATGTTATAATCAGACATATTATACAGATTATTTATTAAATAATTTTTTTACATTTAAATTTTATTTTAAAAAGAGTCTTTATTTTAATAAACTCTTATTACATAATTTTATTAACGCTACCTGATGCTAGAATTAAACTATATCTCTAAAAACCACTAGCTATTATCATATTTGAAGTTTGAACTAATAAATAAATAACTAAGCACAATATAATAACACTACTTGCATTATGCATATCAATAGAGTTATAAGCAAACGGGATTTTGGCATATCGAGTTCGAACTCTATAAAAGTTAAATGAGTCCATCCAATCGATTTTTAAATAAATTTGAAATTTAGTGTGTACAAAATTGGCCAATTTAATAAAGAGTTGAACTCGAAACTGGACTTCGAATCTAATCCAGTTTAACTCAACTTATTTAACTTTTTAATTATAAAAGTAAGAGAATAATTAATTTAATCTTAAACAAAGTAAACATACACGAGATTGAACACAGAACAAAACACAAAAAAAACTTATTTAAAATTGACTAGTTTAACCGACTCGAGTTGAGCCGAGCAAAACTTGTGGCTTTGAAAAGGATGGTTGTTACATCTTTCTGCACAAAACTTGTGCAGAAGCACCCAGGATGATTGAACACCCTATGCACCACTACCATCTCCGTCTTCAAATATCCCCACCTTCACGTGAAGATCGCAATTGTTATGTTTGTGATCTGGGCACCATACCAACAAAACGGTTCTAAGTGTACATGTAACATCGAAATAAATAAAAATTCAAAGTATATAACATGTACATCTCTAAAAGATTTATATGTTAACCTAGTACATAGAATACAAATGTGAATTTTATGTATCAACGCCAAAATGAAACTATCATATTAATTTCACATGGAACAATCATGTGAAATAATAATTAAATTCTAAATGAAGAGTAAATCAAACAAATTAAAATTAAAAAAAATTATCGTTCAAAGAGTACAGAATCCGTACATATTATTTGAATCGAGTTTGAACACTCTTTTAAAACTCGTTTAAAGTTTGAACATATAAAAAATAAAATTTGTTCAAACCAGGCTTGAATGAATAATAATTTAGCACAATATAGTAACACTACATGCATATCACCCCATTCACCGCTAGCCTATTACCTTTCTTTCAAAGTGGTTATCAATACCTTGTAAATTTGGCTACTCATGCACCTCGAAAAGAAAAAATAAAGAAAAAGGAACGATAAAAAAAAATAAAGAAAAAGTAAAGATAAAAATATAGAAAGCAAAAGCAAAAACAAAAGCAAAAGCAAAAGACTTGTTTATTTATATGTTGATGGATTGGTGTTCAACATTGCTAGATCACTTACCTTCAGGCTTCAGTTCTCTCTCTCTCTCTCTCTCTCTCTCTCTCTCTCTCTATATATATATATATATATATATATATATATATATATATATATATATATCACACATAAATACACTCAATTACCAGAGATGGAGCAGCTACAACACTTTGATCATGAGCATCCCCTGATCATCTGCGATAAACCATTATATCAGAATCCCCGGCCGATCACTACATTAGAGGGCTACTACACTTTTGAGGGCATGGCCATCTGTTATGTGTGCGATGAACCAATAAGAGACATCGGCACCTCATATTATAGATGCCCAAAAGAGAGTTGTTATGGCATCTTTCTGCACAAAACTTGTGCAGAAGCACCCATGATGATTGAACACCCTATGCACCACCACCATCCTCCTCTTGAAATACTCCGATATTCAAGGGGAGATCGCAATTGTAATGTTTGTGATCTGGACTTAGGGACGTCTCACCGCTATGTCTGTCCCGATGAATTATGTCCATTTCAGATTTGCCTGAATTGTTCTTTCCAGCAGGAGCGTAACATTAAACATCCAGGTCACAACTACGAGGACCACGCCTTGACCTTGGTGCAGAGGCAAGCATTGTTCAGGTGTGACGCTTGCGGCAAAAAATATAAAGATTCATCATATACTTGTAACGCTTGTGCATTTTGGATTCACCAAAAATGTGCTTTATTTCCAACTAGCATAGAATGTAAGTTTCATGATGATCACCCTCTCGCCTTGGCCTATATTTTACCAGAACGATATCGTCCATTTACGCAAATGTGCAGCATCTGCGATAAGGAATTGGAGTGGATTTTCTGGCTTTATTATTGTGTGAAATGTAGATTCTTTGCTCATATCAAATGTGCAACATCAACTGATATACCTTTGAGGTTAAGCTTCATCAACATATATATCATATATCTTACGTGATTTCATATTTAGTGATTTTCTTACATTGATTGTATATATTTTTGGTTGCAGTTCTAATGAGAGTGATGAAGCTGATCTTTTTCATTTCCCAGCGACTAATGAATCGTCTATAGATCTAATGATACAACAATTTGTCGACGACAACGACGACGACGATGATACGCCGGTGCCAGCTGATTCAAATGTTAACCACTGGGCACATAAAGATCATCCACTTGTCGTTTTGAACCAACTCCGAAGGAACAATATTAATAATACTACGGAGATTCAAATGTTATGTGATGGTTGTGTGCGGCCTATTTTGACTGATACATTCTACGGTTGTGTTCAGTGTAAATTCTTTCTCCACACGTACTGTGCCGAGTTGCCATTGGAGGGAATACACTACTTCCACCAGCAGCACTTGATTTCTTTACATAACCATGTCAAGCCTAATTTTTATGTCAAATGCGGCTTTTGTGACAACATTTGCAATGGGATGTTCTTTTATTGCAAGCCCTGCAATTTCTACATAGATATCAAGTGTGCTTCGCTTCCTAGCACAATCAAATATGTGGCTCACAGGCACCCTCTTAGACTAGATTTATGCAACCTTCCGGCAATTTGCAAGGCATGTGGGGAATTGATTTTTCATGATAGTTGCTTTGGTTGTAGTGATTGTAAATTCTTTCTGCATGGATCATGTATTATGTTGCCAGGTACGATTAATCACAGATGGGATCTTCACCCCATTCCGCTGGTCCATCCTCCGATAAAAGATCATCCGGAAGAATTCTATTGTGAGATATGCGAGGAAGAAATTAGTGGTGCATCACATTCATTCTATTTTTGTCGTGCTTGCGATCAATCCTTCCATATTTTGTGCCTTCGTCCATATTATGCTTACTCGAATATCAAGTTTGGGGCGGCCAATATTACAGTTGACAAACACCCGCACAGCCTCACACTTGCTGCTATGCAACAGCACAAGCTCCCCCATTCCAAGTGTGGAAATTGTAGTCATCGCATACCTGATGGTTCTCCGATGCTTGAATGTCAACCATGTCATTTTCGACTCTGTAACAAATGTGATTCAAGTTATTTGGTCGAATATTCAAGTTCAGAGTAGTTTAGCAAATCGCTACCTTGTGGTACAATTAGTAGTGCAAATCTATACATTTTTTGGTCAGTTTTGCCCTGCCTATTATACTCTAAAAGATACGATTTGCACTAATAGTTGTACTTTGATGGAGTAATTCGCTAAGTAGTCAAAACAAAACATCACATGGGCATAAAACAGATGAAAGAGTTTTGCATTTTTACTAAAAAATATCAAAAATTAAACTTAAATCTTATATTTTGAAACTAGCAAGTGCATATATAAATACATTCTTCAATATTTTGTCTAGATAAAGTAGCGAGTTTTTGTCTTTTTATCTACATTCTTCGATGGTCATGTGCCTAGAGGCTTGTTTATTTATATGTTGATTGAGGTATTCATTGTTTAGATCTATACATATTGTTGGAACAAACTATGGCAAATATAAAAAAAATCAACGTTAAAAAATAAAAACAAGAACAAAAGATTTAAGTGAAAAACTCTAATCGAGAAAAAATACAGGCAAAAGGCATAATAGGGTTAATTGATGTTTTGGTTACTGTTAGGGGTCGATTTCCATTTTGGTTGCTGAATCATTTCTTTATGTTACAAAAACATTACTATACTCAAAAAAGTGTTACAAACTAGTAATTACTTACTATTTCGTCCAAAAAATTGACGTAAGTGTTCAATAGACTAACTTTTAACAGTTGTTATGTGGAGTACTTGAATATGTGGCAGGTGGATCCCTGTTACATAGAGGATTAATTGATGTTTTGGCTATTGTACTAAGAGTCGATTTTCATTTTGGTTACAAAATTATTATTTTTTATTACAAATGCATTACTATACTCAAAAAAATGTTACAAACTAGTCATTATTTAACGTTACTTAATTGACATGTGAGTTACTTATTGGTGATGTGTGATGAGTGAGATTTATACCCGCGAATCGGATACTTTATGACTTAAATAATTGCCTGATCTTCGTTGATTTTATATAATTTTTATATTATTTTAGTATTATTTTGCTCAACCGATGTATTGCAGGCTTTACAGGACTTTTCTAGCTTTTGGGGGACAAAATGGGAAATTTACATACACTGGCGCCGCAGTGCCAATGCCATGCCTTCATCTCGCGCAGCAACGCCACCCACCTGTCCAGCCTGACGTCACCATGGCGCTGCAGCGCCCCTGATCCTTCATGGACTCGCGCTGCAGCGTGGCCGCCGGTCTTTTGATTTTAACGTGGCGCCGCAGCGCCACCCATAAGCCTATTGCCCGCGCCGCAACGCGACCTCCGATGCCCAGGCAAAGAAGGCTTGCTTTTGACCTAGCAAAAGAGAAAAACTGATATATATATATATAGAAAAACAAGCCTCTGCATAGAGGAGAATCGTTAGCTTAGCTTAGGATAATATAGTTCTCTCTCCTCTTTTGTAATCTCTCTCTCTATTTCTTAGTTAATGTTTGTAAATATAGATTAGGTAGATTAGGGAAAAGTCTGGGATTTCCTTGGAGCAACAAGAACAGTAAGCTACACGGATTGGAGAGCTTGAAAGGAGCGGAATGTTTGGAGACTGAAGAGCCTCGACAGAGTTTATTCTTATCCATTTATTTTCTTTGATTTTGTAATCCATAAATGTTGACTTTATTGCTACATATATTTTGTTCAATAGCTATGAACTAAGTATTGGCTCTAAGGTTATAATGGAACCCTTTGTTATTTAAATTGACTGTCTTATCTCTTTGGTTGGCACCATATGGTTTGGTTTAATATATTCATGCTTAATGATTCTCGCTAAGACATTAGTGATGATTTTGGTAATCTATATGATATTAAAAGAAGGATTATAGATTTACACCTAAATATATTGGCATGTGATTATGGGTTTCGACTGCTTAAGTTGTGCGTAGAATAGACATATATCTATGTGCCACGTGCGACCTACTAGAGAACTTATGCTTAAATCCTTGTTAGGGCATAGACATGTGTAGGATTATCACCTAGCTTGGACGTTCTTTTCTGTTCTATTCCCTATCGGGTGGATCTGGAGAGGATATATTTGTGCATACCTCGACAGAGGTGTATGAGCACCTGTGTGTTCTCGGTCAACAAACTGTCGTGATCATTAAGACCAAATTGAGAAGGGTAGGAAGTTTGATGAAGCATAACACGCCAGGTGTTTGACAGAATGCCTGTGTGGGGGTGAAGTTGTGACCTGAGCTTGTAATGCCTTCGATTGTCATTCGTTATCCATTTACTTGCTTTGATAATTAGTTATAACTTGTTTAACCACACTCCTATTAGTTTGCTGTTCGAATAAGACTTAAGCGATACAAAATTGGTATTTGGTAAATATTAGTGATAGTTCCTCGTGGGTACGACACTTTTCTTATCACTGTATTACTTGTTAGACCGCGTATACTTGCACGTGTTTAGTGATCGATTTTTCGACCAACAAGTTTTTGGCGCCGTTGCCGGGGAACTATTGTTCTAATATTGTCCAATAGTGATTTAAATCAATTTAGTCTTAATTTAAACGTGTATATATTTTTCTTTTATTTGTTTGATCTTTTTTTTTTATTTTTAAGTTTACAGGTTATGGACGATCAATGTTATCAATGGCCTTTTGAGAGGACGACACAACGAAGCTCGGAAGAAGGACTCGAGCAATTGCAAGTTCAAATTGCAAGTATCTTGAGGTTTTTTGACAATCTTGAGTGTCAGTCCACTCAGACTGCCGACTGTCAGGAACGAGCTGACATTGAACCGATTTCCTATCATCTAAACTGTCAGGGTTATCCAAACTCTTGGGACTACAGTCAAGAGCAATATCATGATCCAAATTACTCTTATCCGAATCAATTTGAATATCCGTCTCTGCCGCAGTATAAGGTGACATTCCAACCCAATGAGAGCTTTTCGGTAGACTCAACAGAAGAAGAGAAAAGGCTTGAAGAGCTCCTCACCAACTTTATAGAGAGAAATGAGGTTTGAATGGCAAGCCAAGACGCCGCATTACAAGGCCTAGAAAATCAATTGGGACAACTCGTCAATGCCATCATAAATCCACCGCAGGGCAATCTGTTGGTCATAATCGATCTCAACGATGAAGCAGTAGAGCATTGCACAGTGGATACGCAAGGAGAAGGCGATGAGTCCCACAAAGTTGTTGAGGGAGATGTCATGGTGCAAATTGTCCAATCGGTGGAGTCTGAAGTTGGAGAAAAGAGGATCAACAGTGGTTGTATAGTCAAGATTAATCAACAACCAGAAACCACGCTCACGATTATGGAAACCTTGTAGGGCCCACTAGCGCACAAAGAACGTTTTCAACTTGATGAAAAAGGCGAATTAGTGGATAATTCCAGTGGTGAAAGATTCTTCGTGCCAATGGGTGAAGAAAACGGGGATGATCAATCATCCATGTCTGCCAAAAATTTAAAGGAATTGAAGAATAGGCGGCATAAAATGGTCATTTTCGCTTATGAGCCGGACTGAACGACAACAGAATAGTCAAGCCGACGACTTTAAAACAATCTCTTGGTGGGGAGGCAACCCCATCTCAGTATCAATTTTCTCTGTTTTTCTTTCTTATGTCTAGTTTATTTTGTGTTTTTTTCTCTTTACTATGTAAACATTGCTGCCAGTTATTGCACTACAATGTCGTATCTGATGTGCATGTTTTTGTGATTATAGGATGCAGGCAGCATGTTATTTAGTATGTTACTAGTGTATATCTTAGTTAGAAATAAGGCGTATCTAGCATGTTGTTTATTTAGCATGATATCTGTGTAATAGATGTTGGCTAATTCATGGCTTCTGTGTAAAAAATCTCAGATACAAGGCTGGCACCGCAGCACCAGCATATACACTGGAACTCGCGCCACAGCGCCATGTTCAATTTCCAAATTCTCTTCCTCGCGCCGCAGCGCCAGCATTGTGCCAATAACTCGCGCTGCAGTGCAAAGAGCGAGGCCAACTTACTGCTAACTCGCGCTGCGGCGCCAAGCAAAGAAGGAATGCCCGCGCCGCAGCGTCGGTAGCGAGAATTTGTTTTAAAAAAAAACACAATGTGGCCAGCAGTTAGCCCACTACTCCTCTTTTCTCTCGACGCATTTCGACAGTACAAGCAACCCAACCGTCACTTTTCTCCACAAAAACCCCACCCTCTGCATAACACAACATATTCACGACATCATTCACAAGAATCAGACCAACCTCAAGTCAGGCGAGAATCCAAAAGGAGATCAGCAGCAAACTAGGGTTTTTCCCCTTCAAGGTATTTTATTTGGATTTCAGTCATTCACTAAGATATTTTGATCGAATTGTTAGGTTGGTGCTTTGTTGGTGTTTTTCTTGTTGTGTGATTTGGATGATTTCCACTGACGGAAATCAGGAAAGAGCACTGTCAAGCAAGGGTTGTCCAAATTGGATTTTCAGAACGCACGCAAGGTGTTTGATAATTTGCCTGAGAGAGAAATTTGACTGTTTTGGATTAAAATTAGTGGCTTTCATTGGGGATGTGCTGCCTATTGCTTTAAGGGTTGCTTCTACAGAGAGTGCCATTGCTTAGGTACTGTTTTTGTTCACGCCAACTAAAAATTCTGACATGGCATCAAAGAGGCAGCGACTGAGCGTCGGCAATTCCTCGTCCGCAGCACCAACGGCATGGGACAACACCAAATTTGTTAACGAACAGGCATGGAAACGATACAAAAGCTCCTTTGCCGCACGAAATTTGATTTCTGAATGGGATTTGAGGCCTGACAAAACAAAGGATGGCGAGTTGTTAGCCATGATTGCGGGTCGCCAGTGGGTGTACTTCACAAAACCACCCGAATCGGCCATTGTTTCTGTGGTTCATGAGTTCTACGCTAATGCTAGTGCCAAGGGTCCTGCTGTTGTCCAAGTCAGGGGGCGGACAGTGGTGTTTGGAAGCCAAGCCATCAATGCATTATTCGCGACGCCTGATTTTGAGGGTAGGGACTATATGGAGCCGGGACTCCGCAGCTATGACCTCGAGGATATTATTAGGAGGCTCTGCAAGCCCGGGACTACATGGAAGACAAATGACTTCTCGGGTGAGAGGACCAGTTTCCCGCATGCTGCACTCAGTCGCTATGGGAAGGCATGGTTCAGCTTTATTTGTGCCAACATGATCTCGACTCGTCATTTGAGCGACATGACTAAGGATAGAGCGATCCTCTTATTCGCCATTATCACAGGCCTAAACGTGGACATCGAAGTTCTCATACATGAGTCCATCATGAAGGCGATTAAGAGCAACATCTCTGCGGGACTTCCACATCCATCCTTGATCACCCGGCTGTGCAAGAGGGCAGGTATCCATTGGGGGCCAGAAGAGATAGCTTTGCCGCCCATGTCAGTAATTAACCATCAGATCATCTCACACTTCGATGTGTGGGACGGGGCAGCTTCTCATGTCAGAGGCGAAGGATTTGGGCCACCTACTGAGCCACCTCCTACACCAGAGCCCGAGCTCGAGCCCTCGCAGCCACCAGACGCAGGCCCAACTTCACAGGGACTACTAGCAGAGATCATGGCATCCCTCACCCTGCTACATCAGAAACACGACGCCGATGCTCAGAGGTAGCAGAGGCACATTGCAGCAGTGGCCCAGAGGCAGGACATATCGATGCAGTATCAGGCTGAGCTGGTCAACACGATGTAGAGCATTTACACCGTGTATAGTGGCGAGGATGCTGAGTTCACGCCATTTCAGTTCCCAGAACCTCCTGTCTTCCCACCATACCCTTCACCATCACCGCCCGCCGAAGCTGACTAGGACGATGCTGCTGCCGAGTCACCAGACTTCAGGGAAGCCCTCTTGTTTAGATTGATATATGTTTAGCAATGAGGGCATTGCTCACCTTAAGTTTGGGGGTGTTATGGTTTATTATCTGTTTTATTTCTGTCTATTTCCATGTTAGGTTGCCATATTTAGTACTTTGCTTATGATTTTATCAGTATTGTAGTCCAGTCGTTTTGAACTGTGGTATTTTGTTTTGAATTATTACGGATGGATGCCATATACATTTTTTGTTATTATTTATGAATGGTTGGATTATTATCAGCATGTATGTTTGGTTTATAGCCATCCTTTTGGGGCTTTTACAGATTTAGATGATTGTGCCATGTGAATGGCCTTATTACCCTATTTTGAGCTGTTATTATGTAAGGGAGTAATATTTATCATTAATTTTTTATTGTGGCTAATGACAAGCGCCAAGTAATTAGGTATATCTCTTAAAGTCGTGTCAAACATGTGTGAGCTAAGGGTTTGTTCAATTGATAAGTTGAGACTATTATTGATCCGTCCTTCTTAGTAAGCACCGACCAACTGTGTTAACTAGTTATTTTTTGAATTTAGTTCGCTTGTTTATTGCTTTGAGAGTATGTTCACTCTTATAAACTTTCATTGTTACAAGGTAATAAAAGATTTAGACGTATATACAGTTTTGGATCTTGGATTCTGGCATGTTGATATAAAAAAAAATGTAATAAAAGAATAAAAAGAAAAGAAGATTGAATATCGAAAGTCTTGCGGTGGGTCGAGATGGAGCGTGAAACGCACTCGCCCATAAACGCATGACCAATGTTGAGATGGAGCATAAAATGCACTCGCCAAAAAAAAATGCACTCGCCAAATAATCTTCGAATTTCGTAAAGTCTAATTTGGCTTATGTTGATTATGTGGCCTTTGCTGCTCGAGTTATTAGATTCGTAAGGGTGTTCTACACCTAGTGTCCTAAAGTCATCTGGTTTGAGAGTCACTGATCAAAAGCTCATTAAATGGGTAGCTCTGAATAGCCTAAGGTAATTAAGGACTGTCCGAGTCAGATTTTACTGTCTTCATGCTAGAGCCTTTTGATCCTTTCCTGCACTTGCATCTTAGTCTTAATGCTTGTTGAATGTTAAGTTATGAAGTGTGCATATTGGTATTAACAATCGACTGTGCAAACTTATTTGAGCTATGATTAGTTAGGATGGTTGGTCTCCACACACACACACATAGAATGGATTGAATACAGTCTTATGCTTGAAAATGCATGAACCCTTACTAATATCTGAGTTTGCCCTGTTCTCTGGGAGTAGCTATGATCGAGCTAAGAAGCCATGATACTAGTATACAGTTTTATTGTTCTTTCGCGTGTGTTTTACTATTGTTAGTTTTGTGTTAGATAGTTTGCTCGAGGACAAACAAAGACTTAAGTTTAGGGGTATTTGATGAGTGAGATTTATACCCTCGAATCGGATACTTTATGGCTTAAATAGTTGCCTGATCTTCATTGATTTTATATAATTTTTATATTATTTTAGTATTATTTTGCTCAACCGATGTATTGCAGGCTTTATAGGATTTTTCTAGCTTTCGGGGGAAAAAATGGGCAATTTACATACACTGGCGCCGCAGCGCCAATGCCATGCCTTCATCTCGCGCCGCAGCGCCACCCACCTGTCCAGCCTGACGTTACCATGGCGCTGCAGCGCCCCTGATCCTTCATGGACACTACAAAAAAACAGGTCATTGCCGACGGGCCACGCTGTCGCCAATGACCCTACTGCCGTTGGCAATGAGGTCATTGGCGACGGCGGTAACCGTCGCTCCTCCCGTCGCCCCAGAGGTCGTCGCCCCTGGCCCCCGTCGATCGCCGTCGGGAATTGAGTCATTGCCGACGGTATCATTGTCGACGGCGTACCGTCGGCAAAGATCTATTACCGACGGCACTAGCGACGGACATGACATCAGTAATTAAATTTTAGATACAGTCATTGCCGACGGCACTGCCGTCACAAATAAGTGAAGTCCCGTCGCCAATGGCCTACAGGTCATTACCGACGGCACCCCGTCGCCAATGCCCCCGTCGCCAATGACCTGTTTAAAAAAAAATAAAAAACTACAAAATTCCCCTATTCATTTACATATACATAATTGTACCTGTTATAAATAAAAAAAAAATTAAATAATGACAATGCACGGATATCAATAACAATCATATCCTTTACTATCAACAATCAATATAGTTAGATACAAAACTCTATGTCTGTACAACTCAAAAGCTATATAAATACATACATGTAAGTCAAAATATAACATAAACTAACTATAACCCAAGATCAGGAATGTCAGTGCCATCATCACCGCCATCTATCGTACGACCGCAGGTCCCATCGCCGGTCCCACCCTCCATAGTCTCATCAGCATCAGCTCGGCGGTCATCACCATCTCCTCTACGGGCATCACCTGTCGCAGCCTCCACCCCCACAAGTCTCATCAACAAGACCCTACAAAAGTAAAATATTAATAACGAATTGAAAATAGAGTATATTTAAATTATTTTAGTTTGTGTTCTACAAGTGTTGGCAAGTTTGGAAAACGGGCTAATAACTCGGTCTCCGTATATCAGAATCGAGTCCCGTAAGTTGTAACGCGTGCCTAACACCTATGCGGTGCTATGTCTGTGTTTGCGTGTCGTTTCGACGACCGAGGCGGGTTTCGGTCTATTTTTTGGCTTTTTGCTTAAGTGTTGACAAGTTTGGGAAACGGGCTGATAACTCGGCCTCCGTATATCGAAATCGAGTCCCGTAAGTTGTAACGCGTGCCTAACACCTATACGGTGCTATGTCTGTGTTTGCGTGTCGTTTCGACGACCGAGGCGGGTTTCGGTCCCTTTTTCGGCTTTTTGCCTAAGTGATGGCAAGTTTGGGAAACAGGCTAATAACTCGGCCTCCGTATATCGGAATCGAGTCCCGTAAGTTGTAACGCGTGCCTAATACCTATGCGGTGCTATGTCTGTGTTTGCGTGTCGTTTCGACGACCGAAGCAGGTTTCGGTCTATTTTTTGACTTTTTGCCTAAGTGTTGACAAGTTTGGGAAACGGGTTGATAACTCGACCTCCGTATATTAGAATCGAGTCCCGTAAGTTGTAATGCGTGCCTAATACCTATGCGGTGCTATGTCTGTGTTTGCGTGTCGTTTCGACGACCGAGGCGAGTTTCGGTCTCTTTTTTGGCTTTTTCCCTAAGTGTTGACAAGTTTAGGAAACGGACTAATAACTCGGCCTCCGTATATCGGAATCGAGTATCGTAAGTTGTAACGCGTGCCTAACACCTATACGGTGCTATGTCTGTGTTTGCGTGTCGTTTCGACGACCGAGGCGGGTTTCGGTCTATTTTTTGGCTTTTTGCCTAAGTGTTGACAAGTTTGGAAAACGGGCTGATAACTCGGCCTCCGTATATCGGAATCGAGTCTCGTAAGTTGTAACGCATGCCTAACACCTATGCGGTGCTATGTCTGTGTTTCTGTGTCGTTTCGACGACCGAGGAGGGTTTCGGTCTCTTTTTCGGCTTTTTACCTAAGTGATGGCAAGTTTGGGAAACGAGCTGATAACTCGGCCTCCGTATATCGGAATCGAGTCCCGTAAGTTGTAACGCGTGCCTAACACCTATGCGGTGCTATGTCTGTGTTTCTGTGTCGTTTCGATGACCGAGGCGGGTTTCGGTCTATTTTTTGGCTTTTTGCCTAAGTGTTGACAAGTTTGGGAAACGGGCTGATAACTCGGCCTCCGTATATCGGAATCGAGTGCCGTAAGTTGTAACGCGTGCCTAACACCTATGCGGTGCTATGTCTGTGTTTGCGTGTCGTTTCGACGACCGAGGCGGGTTTCGGTCTATTTTTTGGCTTTTTGCCTAAGTGTTGACAAGTTTGGAAAACGGGCTGATAACTCGGCCTCCGTATATCGGAATCAAGTCTCGTAAGTTGTAACGCGTGCCTAAGACCTATGCGGTGCTATGTCTGTGTTTCTGTGTCGTTTCGACGACCGAGGCGGGTTTCGGTCTATTTTTTGGCTTTTTGCCTAAGTGTTGACAAGTTTGGGAAACGGGCTGATAACTCGGCCTCCGTATATCGGAATCGAGTGCCGTAAGTTGTAACGCGTGCCTAACACCTATGCGGTGCTATGTCTGTGTTTGCGTGTCGTTTCGACGACCGAGGCGGGTTTCGGTCTATTTTTTGGCTTTTTGCCTAAGTGTTGACAAGTTTGGAAAATGGGCTGATAACTCGGCCTCCGTATATCGGAATCGAGTCTCGTAAGTTGTAACGCGTGCCTAACACCTATACGGTGCTATGTCTGTGTTTGCGTGTCATTTCGACGACCGAGGTGGGTTTCGGTCTATTTTTTGGCTTTTTACCTAAGTGATGGCAAGTTTGGGAAACGGGTTGATAACTCGGCCTCCGTATATTGGAATCGAGTCCCGTAAGTTGTAACGCGTGCCTAATACCTATGCGGTGCTATGTCTGTGTTTGCGTGTCGTTTCGACGACCGAGGCGGGTTTCGGTCTATTTTTTGGCTTTTTGCTTAAGTGTTGACAAGTTTGGAAAACGGGCTGATAACTCGGCCTCCGTATATCGAAATCGAGTCCCGTAAGTTGTAACGCGTGCCTAATACCTATGCGGTGCTATGTCTGTGTTTGCGTGTCATTTCGACGACCGAAGCAGGTTTCGGTCTCTTTTTCGGCTTTTTACCTAAGTGATGGCAAGTTTGGGAAACGGGTTGATAACTCGGCCTCCGTATATTGGAATCGAGTCCCGTAAGTTGTAACGCGTGCCTAATACCTATGCGGTGCTATGTCTGTGTTTACGTGTCGTTTCGACGACCGAGGCGGGTTTCGGTCTATTTTTTGGCTTGTTGCCTAAGTAATGGCAAGTTTGGGAAACGGGCTGATAACTCGGCCTCCGTATATCGGAATCGAGTGCCGTAAGTTGTAACGCGTGTCTAACACCTATGCGGTGCTATGTCTGTGTTTGCGTGTCGTTTCGACGACCGAGGCGGGTTTCGGTCTATTTTTTGGCTTTTTGCCTAAGTGTTGACAAGTTTGGAAAACGGGCTGATAACTCGGCCTCCGTATATCGGAATCGAGTCTCGTAAGTTGTAACGCGTGCCTAACACCTATGCGGTGCTATGTCTGTGTTTCTGTATCGTTTCGACGACCGAGGCGGGTTTCGGTCTATTTTTTGGCTTTTTGCCTAAGTGTTGACAAGTTTGGAAAACGGGCTGATAACTCGGCCTCCGTATATCGGAATCGAGTCTCGTAAGTTGTAACGCGTGCCTAACACCTATGCGGTGCTATGTCTGTGTTTCTGTGTCGTTTCGACGACCGAGGCGGGTTTCGGTCTATTTTTTGGCTTTTTTCCTAAGTGTTGACAAGTTTGGGAAACGGGCTGATAACTCGGCCTCCGTATATCGGAATTGAGTGCCGTAAGTTATAACGCGTGCCTAACACCTATGCGGTGCTATGTCTGTGTTTGCGTGTTGTTTCGACGACCGAGGCGGGTTTCGGTCTATTTTTTGGCTTTTTGCCTAAGTGTTGACAAGTTTAGAAAACGGGCTGATAACTCGGCCTCCGTATATCGGAATCGAGTCTCGTAAGTTGTAACGCGTGCCTAACACCTATGCGGTGCTATGTCTGTGTTTCTGTGTCGTTTCGACGACCGAGGCGGGTTTCGGTCTATTTTTTGGCTTTTTCCCTAAGTGTTGACAAGTTTAGGAAACGGGCTGATAACTCGGCCTCCGTATATCGGAATCGAGTCTCGTGAGTTGTAACGCGTGCCTAACACCTATGCGGTGCTATGTCTTTGTATTTCAGGGTTTTCATTTTGGATTTTAGGGTTTTATCTTAAGGCTTTATCTTCTGGGTTTTTCTTATGGGTTTATTTCGGCCTCCGTATATCGGAATCGAGTCCCGTCCGTTTATCTTATGGGTTTTCATATCTGTTGGATAACTGTTTGATACGCAACTTTATATAAGCAATATAATTACAAATTTCATAAATTAAATAAGGAAATACATCAATAATTATTTTTACCTGTCGAATATGTGGTGGGAAGATGTTGGCCAAGACAACTGCACATACACGGATGGCCTCCTCCCGTACTACACCCATGATGTCGTCAGCGACAGCTGTAGGACCTATGGAGCCATGGACAACCTCCTGAGCCAGTTGGTAGATCCGCTCGCGTGATGGTGCGCCTGACTGCACAACACTGCTCGCCATGCACCCCTCTATAATCCGCCGGAAGAAATCGTCGGATAATGAAGGGCCGGCGCCCGATCCACTCGCACCACTACCTCCAGTGGGTGGCCGCCGCCGTGATCTCGCAGCAGGGACTAGGGTGTAGGCTGGGACATGGGGAATGCCCACAACTCTACCCTTCTTCGGTCCCCCTGTAGCATGCATCCAGTCCTCCATCTCCTCATCCGCACGCGTAGAATCATCGACTGGAGTGTCACCTCTCTGGCTGCTTCGGGCCATAGAAAGGTCCTCGAATCGTCCCTGAAAAAAACACATTAATAGATGATGCGCAAAATATAAAACAAAAAAATACAAAAGAATGTCCGAATTTTAAATACATTCTAAATAAGAGAATTAAATAACTTACAGCAATGCGTTCTGCCTCAGGTGAGATATAACCACCTTCACCTTTCTTTTGGTGGGCGTGCCACCAAAACTCCAAGCGGGAGGGTGCATGCTTTAGACTCACCTCGAGTCTCTCCCGGTAGAGGTCGTACGACTGAGACCCCGTGCAGTGCGAGAGACGACTCTGCTGTCGGGCAGCTGTACGCTGTGCCGACATCTTCTTGAAGGCCTCGCCGTCCCAAATGTTGCACATCTGGTCCCACACTGCAGCAGAGATGAAATCTGGCCGGACATCCTTAAGTATCTGTCCATCAGCCATCTTCGTCTGGGCCTTCTTCTTCCAGTCATGGACCCACTTGTGCCAATTCATCTCCAAGTATTTATGTAGAACAGTCATGCCATGGGCTTCCTTCCCGTCCTCAAAGCGGTAATATCTCTGCACAATACACATTAAGAATCTTAGTAGACAACATAAATCAAACTAGCATATGAATGATCGAATGAATATAAAACTAACATATGAATGAATATAAAACGAATGAATAAATGAATATAAAACTAACATATGAATGAAAATAAAACTTAGTAGACAACATAAATCAAACTAACATATGAATGAATGTAAAACTAACATATATATGAATGAATGACATCTTACCTTGAACTCAGCAATAATCAGCTGGCGTGTACGGTCATCCACATCTGCCCACCTCATCCACGGGCTTGAGAATCGGTTGCGGACGATCCCAAGCAACGTGTTCCTCGGCGTCGCGTCAAGGATACTACAATTGAAATTAATACATTTGCAAATTAGAAAGAATTTATAAGAACTAAATACTTATGTTAATACTAAAACGGACTATGAAATTTACCTATTAGTCCCAACACGACAAATAATCGGCGCCTGGGGGGGATTCCCTAGCAAGCCACGTGCTAGTCCCCGCGGAGGCCTACCTCGATCACCTATGTAGTGAAATACATCATTAATTATATAAACGAATATAATGTCAATACTATATAAAATAAAAAATAATCAGCTGTATCCCAACAAAATATGTAATTATACCTGACGATCCGGCCTGATCATCACCCCCACTACCTCCACGGCCCCCACGACCTGCACGCCCACCATGATCGCCATGTGGTGTACGCGCCATATGTATATATACTGTCAAATCATCAAAAAAATATTATTAGACATTTGTAAGCACAATATTTTTGAACAGTAACAAAGAGGATAACATACAGATATAACTAAAAGAATACAACATAAATAGTCATCCTAAAAGGATACAACATAAATAGTAACCTAATACAACTAACACCAGATTTAGTAGAATAATATAAGTTGAAAATAATGATTGCACAACTACAAACTATTACATTTGAATACAACTAAAGGGACACAAAGAGTACATACTCCTAATCATTTATATCGTCAAAGCCATCAATATCATAATCGTCATCTTCGAGCAGTAGATCTTCAATATCGTTGTCATCACCATCTTCATCATCCTCAACGATTTCTTCAATTATATCTACCTCTTCAAGAACATCGTTTTCACTTTCGACAGCGACGACATCATCCTCTTCTTCACTAGACTCACTAATAATTGTCACATCAGCAGGTGTGACACTAGTAGACTCGACTTGTAAAGGTTCATCGTCTGGACGAGGAGTTGTGCCGTGAAAACCACGGGCTTTGGTGGTTATAACAGCATACCATGGACTTGCAAGAGTCTTCACACTCCGCGCGTAGTACACCTGTGTTGCTTGACTTGCTAAAATAAAAGGCTCGTTTGAGTTTAGTTTTGACTTAACATTAACAGTCACCAATCCTGAATTTTTATCTACTCTAACTCCATTCTCAACATCAAACCAATGACAATTGAAGCAAACTAACTCTTTCTGACCCCAATATTTGAGAACGACAACTTCTATCAATCGTCCATACCAGTCATCCCAAAGATTATCGTAGCAGCTACCTTTAACCACAACACCAGAATCAGAAGAAGCGACTTCCCCAATATCGCAGCACTTAAATCTGTAACCGTTGACAATGCAACATGTATAAGTATCTACAGATCTTTCAGGGCCGTCGGCTATAAGCTTTAGCCGAATATCAGCTAACTCATCTGTGAGGACCTAATGTACATGAACACAACATATTATAAAGTTAATTACGCCATAAGATTATGTCTATGATGGTAGATTCATTGAGCTGCAAATCGGTTAAACTTACATGATCTTTAAACCATTGAACAAATTCTCTATTCCTCAAATTTTGCAAATCCCCATCCGATATAATCGGATTCGCTTCACGTATCTCAGCATCATATTGACTGCAATACAGTTATATACTTAATTTGTATGGAAGGAACTTATAGGCGCAGTAACATAAGACATATATAGTTATGGCTACTTACTTAATGTATGGCGCTACTTCATTTATGTTGACAAGTGCATACAATGTGGCAGCTGCATACTCACTATCGTTCAAGAATCGCTTTTTTTTCCCGCCAAATGGTTGTACAGGATGACTAAAGGCCGTTAATTCTCCACTTTCCTCGTGCGTGACAGCCTCATTCCGACGTAAGCGATTGTGCCTCGTCTGAACATTCGGCTCAAAGTACAACGAGCAGAAATTAACAAGTTCCTCCATAACATAACTCTCAGCAATTGACCCCTCTACACGGGCTCTATTCTTCACCTTTTGTTTTAGACGTCGCATATACCTATGTGTTATATATGCATGTATAAATTAGTAAACAAGAATGCACATTTCAGCGTATTAAAAACATTAATTTCATTACCTCTCGAATGGATACATCCCGGGACCACCAAACTTAGCTTCGTATGGCAAGTGAATAGGCAAATGCTCCATTGAATCAAAAAACGATGGAGGGAAGATCATTTCTAACTTGCACAGTATTTCCACTATCTGCATTTCCATTTTATCTATGTCTTTGAGTTGGAGCTCCGTTAAGCATAGATCTCTGAAGAAATTAGAAAGCTCCGTCAGTGCTTCAACCACACGTTTCGGTAACAAGTCGATAAATGCCACGGGGATCAACTTCTGCATGAATACATGACAATCATGACTTTTGAGACCCTGAAACTTCAGCTCTTCGACTTTACAACACCTTGCTATATTCGAAGAATATCCATCTGGGAACTTCAGTCCACTGATCCAATTACATATCAATAGCAACTGTTCCCTAGTCAAAGTATAATCAGCTTTAGGCGTTACCGTCTTAGTACCCTCCTGATACAGCCACAGATGTTCCCTAATGTTCATTTCTACCAAATCAAGCCTCGACTTATTGTTGTCCTTTGTTCTACCACTTGCATTTAGAACTGTATAAAAAATATTATCAAATATGTTCTTCTCAGTATGCATCGGATCTAAACAATGACGGATGCATAGTGTAGCCCAATAAGGAAGGTCAAAGAACATGGATCTGTGTGTCCAGTTGTGAACCTTGCCGTAACCATAAGCTCGCTCTAATCTGTGATTCTTCCCTGGAGGTGGAAATTTCAAGTGAGTAATCCAACTCAACACTGATGTCCCAGAAAGACGTCCAGGTACTTGACGTTTCTCTGTTTTTCGATTGAATTGTCTACTCATCCGTCGATAACGATGTTCTATCGGCAAAAATTGTCTGGATGTTGCAAAAAAACTCATTTTCCCCCCATGTTTGAGCCGCATAGCTTTAACTGATCCCATGCACACGGGACATGACAAGGCCCCGTGAGTCGACCATCCACTGATCATTCCTAACGCCGGGAAGTCATTTATGGTCCACAGTAAAGCTGCCCTCATGTTAAAATTCTGTTTAAGAGATACATCATAAGTTTGAACCCCTTTATCCCACAACATCTTCAACTCATCAACTAACGGACTGAGGTATACATTGATGTCTTTACTCGGACTCTTATCACCTGGAATCATTAAAGGCATGAACATGTAGGGATCTTTCATGCACATCGAAGGCGGGAGGTTATACACAACAATAATCACCGGCCAAGTAGAGTAGGGCTTGGTGTAAGGCCCATTAAACGGATTAAACCCATCAGTAGCAAGTCCAAGCCTAACATTGCGAACCTCTTCAGCAAACGAGGGGTGATTTTTATCAAAATTTTTCCACTCAAGCCCATCTGCCGGGTGCGTCAGTTGACCTTCAACTATGTCCCGTGTAGAGTGCCATCTCATATACTCGGCAGTATGTGTTGACATAAACAACCGCTGAAGCCTCGGTGCAATGGGAAAGTAACGTAAGATCTTTCTCGGCACGTCTTTTCCCTTTTTCTTGCGCTGTTCACAGTATCTATTTGTACCACAAATATCACATGACCTCTTATCTTTATTGACATCACCGTAATACAACATACAATCATTCTCACAAGCATCAATCTTCTCATACCCTAGATTGAGCCTTTTGACCATTTTCTTCACATCATAGTACGACTCCGGTAACTTATTGCCTGCAGGTAAGCACTCCTTCACAATGTTTAGTAGTTCATTAAAACCTCTCTCGCTACAGTCATGCTCGTTCTTGAAGTGTAAAAACTTAGTCACGGCAGATAAAACAGTGTGCTTTTCGTGCCCGTCATACAATGGCGTCGCTGCTTCATGCAATAACTCATAGAAACCCTTAGCCCCGTCATTCGGCTCTTGCTCAACGCTACTGTCATCCCTGTCTGTATTCCACTGGAAGTATGAACCAGCAGCTTCGACTATCATATTAGTACAGTCAAAGGTCTCGTCACCTCTAGATTCCGGTTCTGATTCATGTTCATCCAACCAGGTTTCCCCGTGATAGATCCATGTCGTATAACCCTGCTTGAACCCATACGCAAATAAGTCACACATGACATCACTCCTTTCCTTCCACACTTCATTCACACACCTCTTACAAGGACATCTGATCTCATCGCCGCTGACTTGCTCAAACGCGAAATTGAGAAACTGTTCAACCCCACTACGGTACTCAGAACTAAGCCCACTCTTATCAGTGGCTACCCTACGTTCCATCCAACTTCGATCAACAGACATCTTGGACAACTGTCTGCTATATATATGGAAAGGTAGACAAACACAATCAAGTGTCCAAGTTAATGTATATGCAAGCTTATGAGTTTCAAACTGTGTCACAGTATATGATTCAAACAATATTGTCCCCCTTCTTAGAATTTGCTATGAACCTTCTTAAGGGAAACACCAGCACAAAGGTCACACGTCTTCCATAACCACCTACATTAGTGGATTCACATTACTGACACCAATATAACAGAAAAAGAATTCATATTATCTGGGAATTTTGTTTTGAAGTCCATTGAATAAGCAAAAAAAAAGGAACTGCCTATCACTTCATAAACAACAGGCCCACATGTGATATATTCACTCCATAAACAAACATATTGAATCCAGTAAAATAGAATACCAAAATAGTCTCATGTGTTATATGTAAACTGTCCAAAAACCCAAAAGAGACCAAACACAACTAAAACAAATGAATCTATAACATTTATACTTCAACATAAGTGGAGACAGAGAAAATCGAGAGGTTCAAAATACCTTTTCAAACCAATATATGTCTGACTTTGGTTTACTTTTGCCATCATAGGGCTTGTCCTATAGTTTGGGGTTTGGCCCATTTACTTTGTACATTTCCTTTCTTTTTAATACAATTTAAATTTAGCAAAAAAAAGAATGGTTTAATTTGGTCCACCTAAATGATGTTTGTGATATATATATAGAAGTGTTAAATGGAATTGAAAAATTTACCAAAATGAAGTGTAGAACAACTGTAGAATCAACTGGGGGCGAAATGGGGGCGAAATGATGAACGACTTGCAGCAAACAGGGCGGTACACAGGCTGCGAACTGGGCGGCGAACTAGGCGGCTGATAATTTGGGCGAAAATGATGAGCGAGGAACCAGATTCAATTGAACAAATCAATTGAGCTAGCTGAGAATCAAAAGCTCTGATATGTTAGCTTAGAATCAATTGGGGCGAAATGGCCAAATTGCGAGGGAACGAGAGGGAACGAGAAAATTAAGAGGGGGAATGAAAAAAATAATCGTTGCCGTCGAACCAGGGTTTAAAATACAAGACTCATTACCGTCGGTAATAACATTACCCCCCGTCGCCAATGAGTTTTCCCTCCACCGGGAGAGTCTGGCGCCAAATAATAATATCATTACCGACGGCATACATTGGCGACGGCTAGACCGTCGGCATTGAGATTATTCTCGACGGGAATTTTGCCGTCGGCAATGAGCCCGTCGCCAATGCCCTTTATTTTTGTAGTGGGACTCGCGCTGCAGCGTGGCTGCCGGTCTTTTGATTTTAACGTGGCGTCGCAGCGCCACCCATAAGCCTATTGCCCGCGCCACAGCGCGACCTCCGATGCCCAGGCAAAGAAGGCTTGCTTTTGACCTAGCAAAAAGAGAAAAACTGATATATATAGAGAAACAAGCCTCTGCATAGAGGAGAATCGTTAGCTTAGCTTAGGATAATATAGTTCTCTCTCCTCTTTTGTAATCTCTCTCTCTATTTCTTAGTTAATGTTTGTAAATATAGATTAGGTAGATTAGGAAAAAGTCTGGGATTTCCTTGGAGCAACAAGAGCAGTGAGCTACACGGATTGGAGAGCTTGAAAGGAGCGGAATGTTTGGAGACTGAAGAGCCTCGACAAAGTTTATTCTTATCCATTTATTTTCTCTGATTTTGTAATCCATAAATGTTGACTTTATTGCTACTTATATTTTGTTCAATAGCTATGAACTAAGTATTGGCTCTAAGGTTATAATGGAACCCTTTGTTATTTAAATTGACTGTCTTATCTCTTTGGTTGGCACCATATGGTTTGGTTTAATATATTCATGCTTAATGATTCTCGCTAAGACATTAGTGATGATTTTGATAATCTATATGATATTGAAAGAAGGATTATAGATTTACACCTAAATATATTGGCATGTGATTATGGGTTTCGATTTCTTAAGTTGTGCGTAGAATAGATATATATCTATGTGCCACATGCGACCTACTAGAGAACTTATGCTTAAATCCTTGTTAGGTTAATTCGCATAGACATGTGTAGGATTATCACTTAGCTTGGACGTTCTTTTCTGTTCTATTCCCTATGGGGTGGATCTGGAGAGGATATATTTGTGCATACCTCGACAGAGGTGTATGAGCACCTGTGTGTTCTCGGTCGACAAACTGTCGTGACCATTAAGACCAAAGAGAGAAGGGTAGAAGTTTGATGAAGCATAACACACACCAGGTGTTCGACAGAATGCCTGTGTGGGGTGAAGTTGTGACCTTAGCTTGTAGTGCCTTCGATTGTCATTCGCTATCCATTTACTTGCTTTGATAATTAGTTATAACTAGTTTAACCACACTCCTATTAGTTTGCTGTTCGAATAAGACTTAAGCGATACAAAGTTAGTATTTGGTAAATATTAGTGATAGTTCCTCGTGGGTACGACACTTTCCTTATCACTGTATTACTTGTTAGACCGCTTATACTTGCGCGTGTTTAGTGATCGATTTTCCGACCAACAATGTGGCACATGATATTGCTGCAGAAATCAAAAATGGGAAAAAGTTAGAAAAGGAAAAAAATTAGGACATAATTTTGTAGCGATTCTTTCTCCGTTTTATCTTGACCATGAATATTTGGTTCGTCTCTTTTTTGTCGGCGACTATACAGATGATATTACACATGGCAAAAGTGTCACATCACCAATAACTAACTTACAGTTTAGCTTTTTTTTGCTCACGTGATATGCTCAATTCAATACTTCCGTCAATTTTTTAGACGAAATATTAAGTAATGACTAATTTTTAATATTTTTTGAGTATAGTAATGTCTTTGTAACAAAAAAAGATTTCGTAACAAAAATGAAAATCGACTCTTAGTACAGTAACCAAAACATCAATTAACTCTCCACCTAACATAGTCTCACCCGCCACATATTCAAATACCTCACATGATAGTTGTTAAATGTTAGTCTATCCATCACTTTCGTCAATTTTTTGAACGGAATGTTAAGTAATGACTGGTTTGTGATATTTTTGAAGTATAATAATGTTTTTATAACCAAAAAAGATTCAATAACTAAATTAAAAATCAACCACTAATACAGTAACCAAAACATCAATTAACACAGTCAGAATATATCACTATATCAAATTATGAAGAGCACAAGTTGTAAATTTATACAAAAAACGGCTAGTAAATTGAGAAGGAAAAGAATTCTGAAACTTTAACTATAATAACATATATATATAGCTGGACTAAAAATATGATGTACTCAAATAATACAACTGGTCCATAAGGACATCGGCCTATCAGCATCAGTCCTCCCCTACCACGAACTTCATCTTCTTATTTTTTTCGAGTTGTCGCATAAAATAATTCGAACCAAGTTAAAAGTCGGATCCTAAATAAAAATTAATTTAAAGCACACATAAGACATTATTTCAAATACCAAGGGGGCTACCAATGTTAAAATTGACAAGGTGCACTCGCATAGTCTCACAGTTGTTCCAAATAAAAGAAGTCGGGCATGAATATGGACATCCAGTTCTTGAATGTCTACTCTGTTGGGCATGTGTTCATGACTAGACCTAGCAAAATATGGTTAATTATGAGTTGGTTTTGGTTTACAAAATATGGTTATAGTTTTTAATATAAGTTGTGTAAGTTGGAACCAAATAATTATAGGCCCAATATAGGTCAACCCATTTTTTAGTAGTGGGGGAAGGTCATGGCCTCATGGGGGTTAATGTTTTTTTAGGAGTGGTGCTTCCTTCTTCCTCACAGGCAGGCTGCAAGTTTTTTAGTAACTCAAGTAGCAAGCTGGCTTTCAACTTGTGATTGCATTAGACATACTAATAAGTTTGTTCAAATCGATCAAAATAATAGGGACGACTTAGATACACTGAGGGGCTTAATTATTCTGTTTTAATATGGATCATATATTTTATTTTTATTTTTTTATGATTTATTGTTAACATCATAATTAACTTATTTTAACTAAATAAAAACAACCTAAACCTATAACTAACCATTCTATTTAATAAAAAAAAATGCCTACTATGATTATGTTATAATTAACTTTTAGAATGTGATTTGATGGTTGGTGGTGCAAGTACATATGCAACTAAGCAAAATGAACAAATCGCTCAATTAGTAATTTGACTTGAGTTCTTTTACAAACTTGGCTCGAGCTCGTTTTTGTTGGGATAGTTCACATGAATCCCATATCGGATAAATTCAAGAGTGTAGATGGGTTAATAAGTATGGTGGAGCCTCAACCTAACAGGTTAACCTTTTAGGTAAAGAGGTGGTCCAACATGCTTATTGGGCCCAATCTGGTGAATTTATGTGGGTTGTGGATGAAACAATTAACACTACAAGTGGTATCAGAGCTCATGGTTCGATGGGCCCAAAAATATATCACAAGGTGGAGATAGAGTTGGATCAAGTGGAGTACCAAGGTTTGAATCGGGTGGAGCGGGTTCAAGGAGATGGCTCTGAAAAAATTGCTCGCACAAAGGTTTGAATCGGGTGGAGCGGGCTCGTGGAGATGGCTCTGGAAAAATTGCTCGGGTCCCACGTGTGTGCCTCTTGGGCGTGGTGGAGTAGTTAGAGTCAAACGGGGGAGCTCTTGAAAAAAGATTCAAAGAAGGTGTGCTGATGGAGTAATTAGAGTCGAACGGGAGAGCTCTTAAATGATTCAAAGGTGTGCTTAATGGTGAATACTCTAGTATATACTTGTGATGGGTATTCAAGTGAAAGGTGGAGATTGTTGGGATAGTTCACATGAATCCCATATCGGATAAATTCAAGAGTGTAGATGGGTTAATAAGTATGGTGGAGCCTCAACCTAACAGGTTAACCTTTTAGGTAAAGAGGTGGTCCAACATGCTTATTGGGCCCAATCTGGTGAATTTATGTGGGTTGTGGATGAAACAATTAACACTACAGTTTTAAAGTTTGAACTCGAAAGAAATTTGCATATTAATTTAAGTTGGGTTCAAACACTCTTTTAAAACTTTTTAAAGTTTGTACATTATAAAAAAATTGATTAGGCTCGAATTTGGCCAGCCATGAGGGGTGCAGAAGGGGCGACCGCACATGGCCCCCAAATTCGGAGAGCCTCCGAATTTTTATTTGTGTGTGTGTATATGTAGAAAATTAATTATGAAAGTTTGATTGATGATTTTGTAGCAAAAAATGCAAGAATGATGCTAGCGATCGTGTGAAGTTTATTGTCCAGTTAAGTTTTAGCTACCTTTTCTTTTTAATTGATAATTTATTGAAGTTTTAGCTATATTTTCTTTCTAATTGATAGTTTTGTTACTCGACGTTGACATTTATTATTTTAATTAATGATAAATTTTGATATAAATTGTGCTTTATATATTTGTACTGATAAAAAAATTAATATTTTTATATACGAGAGGGCTCCTTTTTTTTTCGCACAAAACTTTAAAATTCTTAGGACCGCCCTATATCACCATTCACTACTAGCTCAATGGATCTGAACTCATTACCTTCTAAATCTGTTGTTGTCATACCTAGTCAATCTTGAATTCAACCCCTAAAAGGAAAAAAAAAGTAAAAGAAAAATATTCATATATGACTCATATCCTCTCAATATATTCACATATATGTATATCTCTTTGTCAATCAAATTTATTCACATATGACTCATATCCTCTCAATATATGTATATCTCTCTGTAATATTTTAAACTAAATAATAATCTAATTTATATTATTTTTAAAAATAAATAATGAGTTACTTACTTATAAATTAAAAAAGTCTATTATGAGTCAATATAGTGTATACATACCATATATTATTATTTATTATTTTATTATTGTAATATAGTGTATATATATGTGACTCGAAAGTATAAAGTATTTAAAAAAATTGGCTCGGGGCGCTGCCCCCGAATCCCCGCCAAATTATTTGGAGTTTAGTAATAATTTCGCGGCCACTGTCACAAGTTTCTAGCTTCCCCTCTGGCAGTAGCAGTTCATTTTATAGATGCGCTAGTAATGCCACTGACCAGCGGATGTTTTGTCATAAATTCTTTCTGCACAAAATCTGTGCAGAAGCACCCAGCGAGATTGAATTATGCACCGACATCCCCGTCTTACACTTTGTCATTCGATCTTTTGGTCTATTTGGATTTATTTGTAAAGCTTGTAATAGGACATCACCGGGGTATTCCAATCATCAATGCCACTTGGTTTTGTATTTGAACTGCGTTGTAAATTTTTAAATTTTTTATTTGTAATCTTTTAAAAGTTATTTTTAATTTTTTTTTTAATAAAGTGAACTGACGTATTTATTTTTTTAAAAAATAAAATATTATAGTTCTTCAAAGCCGTTTCATAAAAAGAATAATCCGTTTAAATAAAAAAAGAGATTGCAATACCAATTTTGTGATGTGATGTAATTGCAAATTACTTTTAATTCTATCAGAGGGTCCTCCCTCCCTTTTCTCATTTTACATGCATGTTACATAGTCACATGAGCCTACAAATCCCCTAGTCTAGCTATTTACATAAACATGAAATGATTAGTGGGTTGACAACGAATTTATTTCAATGCTTTATTTTAACTATAAAAACAACAAAGATTGTCTCACTTTCTATCTCTCTTTTGTAATCTCACTTCCTCTTTTTTAATCTATCATCTCACTTACTATCTTTTTTTCCATTCAATCTCACTCTCTCCTCTCTATTTCTTCTTTCTCTTCTTACTTTCAAATAAATTTATAGCTGATGATTGGATTCACCTCGGTCCTATTGACGGATCATTATTGACTCTTCAATCTTCCCATCATTAAGAAAATATATGGCGGGGCGAGATATGAATTATTTATTTATTTTATAGTAATAATAATAAGGGTTAATTGCAAATTAAACCTCAAAGTATACACCCTTTCACCATGTGTACCCCGAAGTTTAAACGGTCTCATTCCGCTACCCAAAGTATTTTTGAGTAACCACGATGGACCCTATTCAGATTTTCGATCAATTTTTTTGCTGAAAAATGGTCACGTGTCATAATTTAATATATTAAATATAGTTGAACGTATAAATATCATATTTGACTTATTTAAGTAGTATAAATACATAGACATTACAAAATCAATACAAAAAAGACTTTTAATATACATTCACCCAATAATAATTCCAAATAAGTAATCTCACTAATAATTAATCCTAAAGCATCATTAAAACTAAATAATTAACTAGAAATAAACAATTAACTATAAAAAATAGCTCAAATAAACAATTAAGTACTCAACTAATCATGCAAAATAATTAACTGGTAATAAACAATTAACTAAAACCTCAAAGCATCGATCAGATCTATAGAGGAGGATGTAGTGGAAAAAGGAGGACGGTAACATAGATTAGATCTCATAAATAGATTCTTCGGTGGAGCGGTATAGAAAAGCGGTGGTGAAGAAGATGACACAGGTTTTTGAATTTGCGATTTGTGTTTGGTTGCCGAAGAAAGCGGCGGTGAATAAGACGACGCTCAGGTTTTTGTATTTGTGTTTGATTTATTTTCGGTATTGAATACTGACAGGAAGAAAGTGTTGGGCTCTTTATTCCGTTTCTCTATCTTATCAAATACAAAGCACAAAGAAAGATCCAAGGCAAGAACGACAACAGTTTTATGAAAAATATGGTCCTTCTGAGTTTTTTTCCCAGCCGAACGGTAACAAGAGCTTCGGAATTTAAGTGTTAGATCTCAATTCGGATCTTTCAAACGAAGTAAGTTTTTAACTGGGTCCCAAAATCAAGTATATGAACTTCAGAACACCAAATTCCAACTCCACCCACTCTCTAGAATCAAGCCCAGCATCGTTTTGGAAATGGGGTTTGAGATGGTGATGTTGGAGAGTGGAAGTTTTAATTGGTATCTCATTTGGACTTTCAACGGGGTTTCAATGGCAGCTTGCAGATCTGTTGATTTTTTCTGTTAAGTATGTATCTCATTTTCAATTGCAACAGTTTCAATGGCAGCTTACAAAGAATTTTGGGTTTGTGGTTTGAACTTTAAAGTTCGTATACTGCATACCCAATTACAGATTCACCCTATAACCAATTAATCAATTTTTAATTTTCGATTTGGGTTTGGATTTTGAAATTTTGAGTTTGCATATGGGTTTCAATTGAAGCTTGCAAATTCGATTTTTAAATTCATTTCGGTTTGTTGTTAAAACTTTTGATTTGGGTTTAGTACGTACTATGCAACTTTCTTGGAACTTTTGATTTGGGTTTGGATTTTGAAATTTTGAGTTTCATGATAAGAAAATTTGAAGATGATGAACGGATTGAGGTTTTTGATGAGTTCCATGATAGATGGGGAAAATGATGAAGATGAGGAAGAAGATGAAAAAGGAATTTTTTTTATTATAAAAAGTTGGGTATTTAAAGATAATGAGTATTTATATGTATATGATTATTTTAAATTAATTTTATACAGTCAAATGTATAAATATACGGTCAAACCGTACTTATATCCCCACAACCAGAACACGTGGCAATTCCGACCATTTTTTTGGCTGAAAATTATAAAAGGGTCCGTTATGGTTACTTAACGGTACTTTGGGTAGCGGGATGTGAACGTTTAAACTTCAGGGTACGAATGGTAAAAGGATGTATACTTCGGGGTTTAATTTGCAATTAACCATAATTATAATTCCACCAAGTTTTTAATTTTAAATATCCATATCACAATAAAAAAAAATAATTATGAAGTTGGTAATATTAACTTATTTATACATTTGGCAGGAGCCACCTCCCCTTAAATGTAGGCGTGCTGATGGAGGTATTTTATGCAGTGGAGCGATACTCACCTCGATTTGCGCATTCTTCATAGTATTGCACAAGCTGAATTTTATGGGGTATGTAGAGTAGGAAAAATTAGATATGACCGTGCTTTGATCACAGCCATGAGAGAGATGGCAAGTGGAGACTCACACATTCCATCTTCCCATTAGCGAGAGTACTATCACCCTCCAGGATGTGGAGATACTAATGGGTCTTCCCATTCTTGGATCCCTTGTGACATATACTAACAATGGGAATGCTACCATTCCGGAGTGATGCAATTTAGATGAAAATATTCTTGGAAGTAGACCAACTCCTAATGTAGATATTAATTTTAATAGACTTAGCCTAGGGTGGCTGTTAGAGTTAATACAAACAGATGTTACTGATTATACATTATCATATCACATTAGTGTTCACCTGCTTATACTCATAACACACATACTTTGTAATTGTACGCAAAATCGTGTTAAATTAAAGTTTTTACCTTTATTAGAGGATCTAGGGACAGTGCATACATACAGCTGGGGTAGTGCATGTCTAGCTTAATTTATATCATCATTTATGTCGTGGGACTAATGCAGATACTTGCGATGTTGCAGGTTGTTTAGTTTTATTACAGGTAATGTTTTATTTGACTTATTTGTTAATAACATAATCATAAATTTTTAACTATATTATGTAAATTATTCTTCTATGGTTATAGATATGGACTTGAGAGCACTTTACATAAATTGTGCCGCGTAAGCAACCAGATCAAGATGACATGCTTACAGAAAGGCTATCAGAGTCTAGTTTATCTACGCAATTTCCTCTACCACGTAGGCCGTGGGGTGAAAGGTAATTGAAACTTATCGTTTGTTAATATTTAAGATATTTAATTAATTAAAATTATTAATTACAAAATTAATTTAGCATTAATAATTTTCTAAAGAAAATACAAAATGATACATATAGGGTAAGCAAAAAACTATTAACAATATATACCCCTTGTAGGTGGAACGTATACTATACGCTAGACCATGTTGCTCAACATACCGTGCCAATTCACCGATATAGCCTAGACACGCTGAGGGATGATCAGTTTGTTTGGCAATTATATACAAAAGATGTGTTGAATTTGTTGGCAGCATATTGTAGTACCGGTCAGGGTCTTTGGCGTGTTATATGTCCATTGATATGTACTTTTGTGGTGGTGGAATGGCATTATGCAGACAGAGTGATCCGACAATTTGGTATACGACAGTTCATACCTCGGGCGCCAGAAAATAGCACATTTCTTCACAACATTACTGGTCGCTCGCATACAAATCGGGAGTCACAACGCCACTAATACATAACGTTGTGGGGTACTAGGGAAACTCTTGTGGTTACTGAAGAAGATACATGTGATCGTCCAAAGTGTGTCCCTAATTACATGCCTTGGTATCGAAGCGTTACAAGACGTCAGATTTTAAATCCTACGTTGGCTCAACAGACGACGGGGGAGTTCGAGGGGACACATGGAGCTACAACTTATTTGGTATATTATAAATTAATTAATTAATTAATTGTTACACTATTATTTTTTAAATGATGCTTATTATTATTTGTTATAACTTTGTATAGACTAAAACAATATAACAAAATATTGTAAATACGTTGATACATATAACATTTTACTTATATTATCATATAGGTTAAGAATCTTTTACGTGTATATCATACATTGGTAGAGGGATACAGATGTGTAAACGTAAGTGATAACGCAATTGATCATCATATTACTGAAGCTATGACGCTCTGTACTACGACCCTTACTGATGTAGGCCAGTCACTGTGAGAACCCGAATTTTCAAGAATTATTATAATAAGAATTTAATAAATAAAATTCTTAAAGCATGAGATGAGTTCAAATAAGAATATATATTCGTGATACGAGGTATGTAGTATTGTGTTACATATGGTAATATGAGCTATGTAATAAGTGATTTTGTGTATAATAAATATATATCATTATTATATATTTATAACTTGTAGAGATGAATTAGTAAGAAGATGGATAAGATTTATCTATCGACATTAAATAATTTATAGAATTATTTTATCATAGTAAGTTGATGATATTAAATATGTTTAAATGAGTAATTATCTTTTTCTTGAATAATATATGTACTAGTGACTAGTATGATGTATTATAGATTATTGTAATACTTAAGCTATCCATGGATGGATTTGGAGAGTAAAGCATGAGTTAGTTAAGGGAATTAACTAATAAGAATAAATATTGGTTAATTTAAGTTGAAAGTTATATTATGAAATAATATAATATTAAAACCAACTATGGTGATTTAGTAAAGGGGGATTAATTCACTTGAGTAAAGGGGTGAATTAATAGGGTGTTGAAAATGTAATTATAGTTAGTACTTTTTATATATTACTTAGATGGTAATATGTGAGAGAGTCTAATGTGCGAATAACATTAATAAATATTGATTACAAAATTAATTAATATTTGAGATATGGTTAAATGTATAGATTTAAAAAATTTGTTTTGGAGACAATTTATTGAAAGGGAAGAGAAATAGTTATTATATATTTCTAATAAAGGATATTAAAATAATTTTTAATATTGAATTATTTTAATAAAAAGAGAAAATGTTATTTCTGAATAATATTATTACCTTATATGTTTTGTATGAGGTAATAGGTATAATTAATTAATATGGTAAATATATTAAAATATATTTGCTATATGTAAATAAATTGTTGGAAACAATTTATTATAATAGAAAATAAACTTATTATCTATTTTCTATATAATATATGTACATGTGCCGTACATGTAATTATTTTAATAGATATTATATTAAGAATAATATCTTGAGACAATAAGTAAATTATTTTTTAATAATGAATGTCTTTATTTGGAGAAAACATAATATTTTATGTTATGGTAAAATACATAATTACTAATGTATTTTCAAGAGAGTTAATTAATGAAAGAAAACTAAGTTATTTTAATGTATTAAATAACTTAAGTTATTATTTTATCGTGGATATTATTATTTAAATAATTAATAGAGTAAATCTTAATTATTCTAAGCATAAAGGTTATACATATTATTAAGTGTATAAATGATTGAGGTAGCTTAGCATTTAAATGCTTGAGTCACACAAATATTATATTAAAAGAATATTAAGTGTGGTGGAAGTGATAATAAGCTTAAGATTATGCTTGTGAGAAATATCTTGTGTGGCACGATAATAGATTCGATGATGAATTAAATAATTCAAGAATGGAGGAATTATTAATTAAACAATTAATTTATATTAATTGTTAATTGTTATTATAATAGTATGTTGATTTATTATTATGGCCAGTGATAGTATAATAATAAGAAAATTGGTTACAAATATAATCGGAATTGTATTTATTAAATTGATGAGGAATGAGATAAATTGTCTTATAGTATTAATTATTGTTATGGGCAATATACTATTATCAAGTAATTATTTGATAATATGTTGATTAATGAGTAAATGATTTATAAATATAATAAAATTTATATTTATTTAATGTGATAATTAATCATATAAATTTTAATTAATTATTATGGAGATTTATAATTTCATTAATTAATGAAGAATGGATTAATTAATATTATTATTAATTAATTGATAAGATAAGTCATTAATTAATAATAATATATAAATAAGTAGATTATATTTGCTCAACTAGTTGATATGTGCAAAGGATGTGATAATTTAAAAGTATAACATATATTAATGACACATGTGTTATATAAAGTGTAGTGCAACACTTAAGCGTGACCATACAATGATATATAAACTATATTATATAATGCAATGTGACACATTAATGTGGCTATATATTATATATATAGACTATATAGTAAGATTGATTACATTATGTGAGTTACGTAATGTTATTGCTTATGTAACATGATGTGGGTGGGTAGACCTTAATGTGTACCCTACTACCTTATATTAATATTAATATCAATAAACAATTGTTAATTGATAATGTTTTTAATAAGTTATTATAATTACAATAATAACAGTTATGATAAGGAATAATAATAATACCCAATATTAGGTATTAAGAAAATATACATGGATTATATGTTGGTATATATGTACCCCTACTTGACACATTGTGTTATTGTTTACTTATTAGAAGTAACATTGTGACTTAAGTGTATATAGAATATATGTATAACTTAAGTGTTTATTATACTACAAAATAAGTTGTTGAGACTTACTTAAGAGTCATTCTCTCCCACACGTGAACACAAGAAGCTAGCCTACACTACCTCCTTCTCAATTTCAGTAAATCTAGCTAATAATTGCAAGGGATGTGGGATTCATGATTAAGTTTATCAACTCTCAACCACTCTCTCTTATCTTTTATACAATTGCTTCTTCCATTGGTTTGATATGGTGAATAATTCCATGAACCGTATATTGAAATGCCTATATATAGAGCTTTCCCTTCTCCTTCATTGCACTTGCTGAGATTCTAAGTTGAGCTTGTATAAGTTTTCTGAGAATAAGAGTGAGTATACTGATATTTAAGGAGAGTATATCATCAAGCAATCACAGAGGTATAACTCCTTAACCATGTTCTTCAATTTTCAAATTCTTGATTCTTTGAATTAAGCATGTATTGATTGTTAATTGAGTTATGAATATATTTACTAAGTGTTATACCGACTTCTAGATATGTTAGAACTACTATATGATTGTTTGAAACCAATTTTCTTGAGAATTTCTGAGTTGGGTTAGCTGTACAGCCAAAGCAGTCTGTTTCCTGGTCTGACCGGAGCCCTGCGCAGCTGCGCCAGTTTTGTACTGGCCATGAACCAGAATTTGCTGTTTCTGTTACACAGCCTGCTGAATGTTATCATGTAATACCACATTAGGCAAGCATAAGAGCATGAGTAACATACATATATGCGTATATTCATGTAGTATGAGCATGTGTAGCCATGTTAGCATACACTATTGATGAAAATCTTCATAGTTTATAAATGAACTTAGAATTTGTTAAAGTAAACTTGTCCTGAACATATCATATATGTATTCTGATATTTGTAGCATGTGTAAATAACTTAGACATGCATGAAATCAGGTCTAACATGTATGAGTAAGTACCTTGACATAGCATGAACATTTTGACTTCGTTAGTGTGCGATTTCTAAAGAAAGTTATAAAGTTTTAAAATGAGCCTTGACACATACTATTGATGCTTATGTTCTAAATTTTTGAGCATGATTGCATGGTCTAGATAGGCATGAAATATAAATTTAAAAGTGTTATAAGTTTACCCTAGCATTTATGGTTTAAGTCGTAATGGTTTCAAAAGTAAGATTCGGACTTTTTGCAAACTAAGTTGCGTGATCATAGTGTATTAGTGTTCTAATATGTTTGAGCATACATGCTAGTACTTTTAAATGTCATGTATATGCACACACCTTACTGGACACTATAAAAGTTAGTTAAGCAGGAATTAGATATGTTTTAAGGCAATTATCGATGCTAGTTGTGCGTATATGGTAAAGGTATTTGTGACATGCGTCTTAACATTATTTTGATACCTCACATGTATACATGATGAACATAGTAGCCTTGCATAATTGGTTTAAGTGTGACAACGATTTTGAAAGGTGAATTTAGAAAGTTTAAATGTAATGGTTATATAAAACCCGGGAATTATAATTATAATAAGGTTTGAGAAACGTAAGCGTAATATAGACCTAGTATCTATGAGTTTTAAAGATATGATGAACATATAAAGTTAAGTGTGTGATATATGTATATGAAGGATGATAGTAAGTATGTATGGTTAAGGTATACTTATACGTACATAGTTATTCTAAGAATACGATGAGAAAGTAAAACGAAGGTTCTAAGAACAAAGTTAGACAACAATGTATCAATTGTTATTATGTTGAGAAGGTATGGATGTGTATAACTGATAAGTATGAATCTATAATTATGTAATTGTGTAGGAATACACGAAGTGCAGATATCTATAAGCAGTTAAGTCGTAGTTGTTAAACTATGAATCAGGCAAGTCTTTCAGTTCCTATTTGATATATGAATTCAATAAGTATTAGTTGAATTATATTACGCTATGATGATGAGAACTTATATATGAACTGTATATGAGATATGTATGAGACTGAAAGTTGATCTTTGATGATATACTTGTTACGTGAGAAGTAACATGCTTAGTAAATATAAATTGATTATAAATGTATGAACTGAGTATGATGTTATATACTATGTGATGCATAAAAACTGTTAGAATTGCTGAGCTGTCGAGCTCACTCTTGCAAATAACCACTTTTGCAGGTTAAGGATTCACGGTAAAAACTATGTGCTTCTTGATTGATAAAGCTAAATAGTATCGCAACGAAGAGTACTATTTAGATTATTGCTTGAACCATGTTTAGGTTCTAAGAGTTATACTTGATTGTTGTTTACGATATTTAATACTTGTCATATTGTAAAGATGTATTAGTTAATACATAGAGGATATCAAGTTGAGATGTAAACGTTTATACAATAATTCGAATAAAGCGAATCGTAATATAGTTTGATTCAAGGATATGTAATTGATTCAAGTTATGAAATCAATAAAAGATTTTATTCAAAGAAGATTGAAAAAGTTTAAGTTATTCCGCATTTTTATAATATCGAACATGATATAAGACAGGAATGGTAAATGACCAAGATTGTAACTTGTAAAAGTTTGGAGTCATTATACGAGATCCTGATAATGAAAAGAAATTATATTCTAGATTGTAATAATCAAAGTTATATTCATTAAGTTATGAATAAAAGATGTAATTGTTTGACGATAGTAGTATCGTGACTGCACCGGATCAGAGGTAATAAAGAAACCTGAATTTGGGGGCGTCACAGTCACACTAGTTAAACCATCAGCCAACCGATCCTGTCACATAATCTAGGGAACCCCACCCACATGGTCGTGGCAGACGACGTACGGACACATCCTCAACACTAATTTACACTTAACACGTACGAGGCGATATTAGAGGTCGTGAGAACATCCTGTCAACATCTCAGCCATGCGACATCCCGTCTTCATCTCGAACGCTGCAAGATGAAGTATAGATAGATCATGATATAGACTATGATCCATCTCAATTTGGTACTCCGCATCATTTAGTATTTACACAGCCATTCCCTAGTCCACTTCCATTACGTGGCGGAGTTCCATCTTTATATCAAGTGTTCCCTTCAATGCCGCAATTTTCACGTACCTTTTCAGTCATCGACATCTACACCTCCACCTGCACACATTCGGGAACCACGTAGAGGACCTCCGAGAGAGGCTAAAGATAGAGGGTGACCATGTGGTACACATGATCGGGTGCATAGATAGATAAGTTTAGATTCTCTTGTGCCTATGTTATTGGGTTGTGTTTAGTATTTAAATTTAGTATAAAAGTTTGTAACATGGCTAATTTTTATTGTGTTCCCGTGACCCAATAGTCATTTCATGCAAGTTAATAGTCTTTTCAGTTGCCTACTAGTCATTTCATGTAAAGTCATGTGACTTTATTTTGACAAAATATTATTAATAATAATACTACAATCACTTAAAAAATGTACAAAATAGTTATAACGCTTCCAATCTTACTTTTAATTTTTTTGGTTAAATTTTTTTTAAAAAAATTAAACTTTTTAAAAAAAATAAATTTAGAAGAATTTTTTTATAGAAAAAATTATTTTTTAAAAAATATTTAGTAAAGTGCCACTGATATTGGGAAGTATATATGACAGACATAGAAAATGTGATGTTTGGTAAATGTCATACTCTACTATAAATGTAGGTCAAAAAGTAGCAAAAGAACGTGATGTTTGGTAGGGAAAGTAGTCCCACACGAAAGTGTGATGTTTGGTAAATGGGAGATTTTAATAGTTTCACGTAATGTACTTTGGAGATGTCCTATTTTGTACTTATTGATATTACACCAAAAAAATTAGGTTTATGAAAAAAGTTAACTAATTTGTTTGTTTGAGCAGCATTCTGCCTGTACTTTCAATTTAAAAAAAAATTAAACAGTGAACAGTCACATTGAGCACTAAGATAGAGCAAACGATTTTTTATTAAAAAAATATTCAATCTAAAACTAGTAGCAGGAATGCGGGAATACCAATTAATAATGTTTTGTTTTATTTTTAGCTTAAAGTCAAACCTTTAAGTGGCGTTCAACTCTTTCCTGACATCTACACCTTCCCTTTTTTTTCAAGTTTGCTTAACAAAAAATTATTAGAAAAAAAATATTAAAAAAAAGGTTTCAACACCATTTCATTTGGCGTTGGACCAAAAATTTTTTTTATAAAAAAATAAATTATTTTTAGAAAAAAATTGAGATCAATTTTTTTTTATAAAAAAATTTATCACTGCCATCTTTTTTCAAATTTGCTTTATTAAAAAATTTTGGTTCAAACGCCACTTCAAGTGGCGTTCAAAAAAAACTTTTTTCAAATAGATTCAAACGCCACTTAAAGTGGCGTTCAAAAAAAAAACTTATCCCTTAAAATTTGCTTTATAAAAAAAAGTTTCAAACGCCAATTTAAGTGGCGTTCAACTCTCTCTCTCTAGAATCTTTAACTTTCCTGAAATCTTTGCTTTATAAAAAAAAGGGGTTCAAACGCTAATTCAACTCGCTTTCAACTCTCTCTCCCCCTCTGACATCTTCAGCTTTCCTTCTTTTTCAAATTTGCTTAATTAAAAAAATAAAAATTCCAACCAACGCCAATTCGGCGTTGGATCAATTTTTTCCCCTTTAACAAAAATAAATTTGTTTTTTAAAAAAAATTAGGTTAATTTTTTAAAAATTAATTTGGTTAAGTTAATCTAATAATTTGGTTAAGTTAATTTAATAATTTTCAACCCTCCAACGCCAATTGAACTGGCGTTGGATTTGATTTTCAAACTCTAACGCCAATCCAATTGGCGTTTGGCCCATATCGAGAAAGCTTGGGAATTTTGGCTGTAATCTAGAAATTTGGGTGTGATTTAGTCTAATCTTGGAAAATACTCGTTCAGATGTGACGCTTGCGGCGAAAAACATCAAGACTCATCATATATTTGTAACGCTTGTCCATTTTGGATGTACTATCAATGTGCTTCTCTGCCAACTACCATCGAATGTAAATTTCATGATGATCACCCTCTCACTTTGGCCTATTCTTTACCAGAACGATATTGGGGATTTGATCTATTGTGCAGCATATCTGCGATAAGGAAGTGAAGCCAGATTACTGGCTTTACTATTGTGTCAAATGTATATTCTTTGCTCATATCAAATGTGCCACATCAACTGATATACGTTTGAGGTTAGGCTGCATCAACATACATCACCTCTTGCATAATTAATTAACGAGAACTGATATTTGTACATGATCCCTTTCACATGAATCGTGAGTAGGTACTATCTCCATGAGAGAGATTCATGCGAATCAAATATCATTTTTATATGTAAAAATATTAGTTTCCTTAATTCTCATATTTGTTTTGAATCTATTTGATTTTTTTTTCACTTAATTGTTGCTTATATTTGTTTTTTTTTTCTATTACAGATTTAATGAGAATGATGAAACTCAAGATTATCCTAATCTTTTCCATTTCCCAGTGACTAATGAATCATCAGTTGATATAATGATACAGCAATTTGGCAAGGCGAATATTGTTACCGATGATAGTGATATTAACCGTTGGGCACATAAAGATCATCCACTAGTCCTTTTGGACCATGTCCAATTAAGCAATATTAATATTACTGAGATGATGAATCGGAATGATGATCAAGTGCTATGCGATTGTTGTGTGCGTCCTATTTTGACTGATCCATTCTACGGTTGTGGTCGGTGTAATTTCTTTCTTCACACTTTCTGTGCCGAGTTGCCTTTGGCGGCAAAACACCCATTACACGAAGAGCACAAGCTTCATGTGCATAAACATGTCAAGCCTAATACTTATGTCAAATGTGCCATGTGTAACAACATTTGCAATGGGATGTTCTTTTATTGCAAGCCTAGCAAATTCTACCACGATTAATCACAGATAAAAGATCATCCAGAAGAATTTTATAGTGAGATATGCGAGGAAGAAATTGATGGTACATCACATTCATTCTATTTTTGTCGTTCTTGCGATCAATCCTTCCATATTTTGAATATAAAGTTTGGGGCGACCAATATTACAGTAGACAAACACCCGCACAGCCTCACACTTGCTGCTATGCAACAACACAAGCTCCCTCATTCCAAGTGTGGAAATTGTAGGCATCGCATACCTGATGGTTCTCCAATGCTTAAATGTCAACCATGTCATTTTCGGCTATATACCAAATGTGATTCAAGTTCTGAGTAGTATTTGATCGGCTGTTGTGGTCAACTCGAATTTTTTAAAGGAAGTATTTAGAGTGGCATATATAGGATCCATGCATAAGTAGGTTTATGTTGCTGTATTTTACAGTCTACAGCTAGACAAACGAAACAGAGAGGAGATAAAAGAGGGAAGTTTCTATATTCATTCAATACCCATTTCCGATTACAAATGAGTGCTTAAATACAATCATTGGTACAGAAATCTAAATAACAAACTCCTCATTTTTATTGGTCCTTTATTATAGCACATGGATAGCCAGGTGTCACTCCTACAAGAAATCCTACTCATTAGATATTGCCCCTTTTGCCCTTCACGTATCCTTTTATCCAAGTGGGTTCTCTGATTTCCCTCCTTAACCTCCTAAGCTTGTTTAGTGTGAGCAAGTGCTCTAGTTCAGCCTCCTCCATCCCCACCTGATCTGCAATTTTCTTTTCCATCAGTTCTTCATAGTCAGTCATGTCTTGCATCATCACATTGTCCTCATGATCAGCCTTATCATGGTCTTCTTGCTAGAATATTTTATTTTTTTATGTGGCCTCTACTATTTATGTAATTATTAGGCTTATAACATATTGTATTAATTTATTACTTTATTTATGGGTTTGATAATTAATTGTGTGGCCCATAAATAATATTACTAATGGTATTTGACATAATGGGCCCTAGGGTTTCATAATCTTGATGGACGATTTTGACTCTTAGCTATTCTATAAATTAATGAGATAGGGTTTGATCCCGGTTGCCGTCTCAAGAAATTTATACACACCTACCTATACACCCATCATAAGATTGAGAGAGGCAATTGAAAACCTTCACCCTTACGCGCAGCGGAAGCTTGATACATATAAGATGTCTTCTCTCAATTCATGTAAGTACCTAATTGTTTATTTGATTTTATTCTATGCAATAGCACGTTCCGATATAATTATTTAACAATGGTATCAGAGCATGATTACGTTATCGTATAGAATAAATTAATTATGCAATTATGCTAAAATTTTAATTTTGCATAATCTCTTTATGGGTACAATATAATTTAGAGAAAGAAGCAAGTATCCTGTATCATGTATGTTGTATCATGTATGATACATATCAAGTTTGGATATCAAGTATCCTGTATCATGTATTATATATTCGGATATCAAGTATTCTGTCAAATCATGTATTGTAATTCATTTATTTACTTTTCGGTATAAAGCATTATATTTTATCATGCTTAGTATTACTTTTAAATCTCTCCAATTGACATACTGTACATAAGACTAAAATAATATGTATATATTTCATTAATGATTCCATGTTATTAGTATTAAGGCTATTTCCATAGGCCCACTTATTATGCTCAAGTCTTCTGTACGTTTATGCACTGTTCATATAATCTTAAGATGCTTTAATATTATGTTATGCGAGAGAACAGGAACACGTCATTATAGATTAACTTTATGTACAACGCATATATATATATATATATATATATATTCATATATAATGTTCCCACAAATTATATATGCACTGTTCATGCAAATTTATTTTAATATAATATTATGATGGATATCATGGACATAAATATTAAAATATTATATGTTAGATTTATTACTCATTATGTCTAGATAATATTATGATATTCTTATGCCCTCATGTATTTAAGTTAAAATTAACGTGATTATTTTATAATCAATTCATGTTCATAATTGTATATCTTAATTTAAGATTCTAGAATATGATATGATATATTATTAAGGCTTTTAAATTGTTATATGTAAACTATAAATAATGTTAATTTTTAAACTTGATTAATATGAGTTTGATCATAATTATTTACATGTACGCGTGACTCTTTTATTGTTAAAATTAATAATCAACCCAACGGAGGGTTATTAATTGAAACAATTAAAGATTAAGAAAAGTCACATAATGTTACATTTAATAAATGAATATTTTAATTTCACCCAACGAAAAATTAGAATTAGAATTTATTAAATGGAATTTTATTGCATAAGTGACATGTTTATTTCGTTTCTGCCCAACGATGATGTGTGGATAAATGTGTTGTGCATTATTTTATGGGGATGTTATTAGCATATTATTAATTGGACCAACGAAAGATCGATAATTATGCACCAACATCTCATTAAAATCTATTTTTGGGTGTTGTAAATAGATTTTATGTAACTAACTGCTTGTCCTACAGTTGGTTTTATTATGATTAATTATTAATTATTGTTGTACATTGTGGATTTCTTTTAGTTTTTTGTAAGCATGCTTATGAACTTGATTATGTTTTAGCATTGACTCCAACTAGTATTTTTGCTTATGTTGCTCATTTGACTACCACTAGATCTTATAAGAAGAATGCTCATAAACATGGCAAAGGTTTTAAAAATAACAATAAGCAAATTTTACTAAAACAAATAAGACAAATTATTCGGGTAATAACTCTGAGGCATGTCCTAAATGTCACTTTTGTAAGAAGCAAGGACATATTAAGAAAGAATGCCCTAAATTAAGAGAATGGCTTGAAAAGAAAGGTATATCGTCCTTCAATTATGTAACTTATGAATCCTTTCAAATTGATGTTCCTTCTAATACATGGTGGCTTGACACTGGTGCTATAGTTCACATTACTAATTCATTGCAAGGATTCCTTTCAAAGAAAACACTCTAAAAGGGGGAAAGAACCATTAAAGTTGGTAATGGAGAGTCTATACAAGTTGAAGCTGTAGGAACTCTCCCTTTAGTTTTGGAGAGTGGTTTCACCTTGTATTTATATGATACTCTTTATGTTCCCAGTATGACACGGAATTTAATTTCTGTATCTAAACTTGACGTTAATGGATTTTCGTTTAAGTTTGAGAATAATAAAATAATTATTTATCATTACTCTCATGTTATTAGTTCTGGCTCTTTAGAGGAAAACCTCTATAAGATAAATTTGGATAATGTCTTTGCTGAATCCTTATTAACAATGAATGTGACAAAAAAGATACCTTTAAAAGTGGAAGTAAGAGAAAACTAGATAATGAGAATTCTTCAAACTTGTGGCATAAACGCTTAGGCCATATTTCAAAAGACAGAATGCAACGTCTTATAAAGGATGGAATTCTTCATTCACTAGATTTTTCGAATTTTGACCATTGTATTGAATGTATAAAAGGAAAATTTGTGAAAGGTAATAAGAAAGGAGCCACTAGAAGTGGTGCACTGCTTGAGGTGATTCACACTGATATATGTGGACCATTTTCTCTAGGAATTGGGGGACATAAATCTTTCATTACGTTCATTGATGACTATTCTCGTTATACTTATGTCTACCTGATTAATGAAAAATCTGAATCACTAAATATGTTTAAAATTTTCAAGGCTGAAGTTGAAAATCAACTTGACCGAAAATTTAAAGTAGTGAGATCAGATAGAGGTGGAGAGTATTATGGTAAACACTCCGATACAGGTCATATCCCTGGCCCATTTGCCTTATTTTGTCAAGAAAATGGAATCGTCACTCAGTATACAATGCGTGGTACACCGCAGCAGAATGATGTAGCTGAGAGGCGAAATCGTACCCTTATGGATATGGTACGTAATATGTTATGTAATTCCAACTTACTAATATTTTTGTAGACTGAGGCATTAAAGACAGCTGTTCATATTTTAAACCGGGTTCCTAGTAAATCTGTCCCTAACACTCCTTATGAAATTTGGACAGGTAGAAAACCTAGTTTAAAATACTTACGGGTGTAGGGCTGTCCAGCCGAGGCTAAGTTTTTTAATCCACAAATAAAGAAACTTGACTCTAAAACCATTAGTTGCCATTTCATTGGATATCTTGATAGATCTAAGGGTTTTCAATTTTACTGTCCCACACATACCGCTAGAATTGTTGAGACTAGGCATGCAAAGTTTTAGACAATGGTGATTTAAGTAGGAGTGGTGAGCCTAGAAAAATTGATCTTGAAGAAAACAGATTTTATGTTCCTAATCCTGTAATTCAAGAGTGTGAGGCACGACAACCTCCTATTGAGGCGAATGATGCCCCTGAGATAACTGAGCTACAACCTAATATTGAACCCCACATGATTGAAAATCAAATTCCTAAAATTATGCAGCCTTTAAGTAGGTCCGAAAGACCTAGAGAGCCTGTTAATTTTGATGATTTTATAACCTATCTTAATGAGATTGACTATGATTCAAGATTTATGATCCTATCTCCTATAAAGAGGTCATTACGAGTGCTCAATCAACTCAAAGGCTTGAAGTCATGAATGATGAGTTGAAATCAATGGAGCTTTATAACGTTTGGGATCTTGAAGAATTATCAAAAGGTATTAAACCTGTTGGTTGCAAGTGGGTCTATAAGACCAAATTAGATCCTAAAGGAAACGTTGAAAGGTATAAAGCTCGATTGGTTGCTAAAGGTTTCACTCAAAAGTAAGGTGTGGATTATAATGAAACTTTCTCTCCAGTATCCAGGAAAGATTCATTTAGAATAGTCATGGCTTTAGTAGCTCATTATAATTTAGAGCTACATCAGATGGATGTTAAAACTGCATTCCTTAATGGTAACTTGCATGAAAATGTCTATATGGCACAACCAAAAAGTTTTTTTTGGTTAAAGGCAAGGAACATATGGTATGTAAACTTAAGAAGTCCATATATGGGTTAAAACAGGCTTCTCGACAATGGTATCTTAAGTTTCACGAGGTGATGAGTACTTTTAATTTTAAGAAAAATATAGTGGATCAATGCATATACTTGAAGGTCAATGGGAGTAAATTTGTTATTCTTGTTTTGTATGTTGATGATATACTATTTGCAAGTAATAACTTAGACATGTTGCATGAGACCAAACGTTTCCTTTCTAAAATTTTTGATATGAAGGATCTCGGTGAAGCCTCTTATGTTATAGGTATTGAAATTAATCGAGATAGGTCTCGCGGGATATTAGGATTGTCCCAAAGAGTTTATATTGACAAAGTTCTTAACAAATACAACATACAAAATTACTCTCCTACTGTCACCCCTGTTGTCAAGGGTGACAAATTTAGCTCATATCAATGCTCTAAGAATTAACTTGAACGTGATCAAATAAATCTTATTCCCTATGTTTCTATGGTTGGGAGTCTTATGTACGCTCAAGTTTGTACACGTCCATATATAACGTATGTAACTGGCATGCTTGGACGTTACCAGTCAAATCCAGGTTTGGATCACTAGAAAGCAACCAAAAAGGTTTTACGCTTCTTACAGGACACTAAGGATTTTATGCTTACATTCAGAAAAACAGATAACCTTGAAGTTGTTGGTTATTCTGATTCTGATTTTGCTAAGTGTAAAGGCGAAAAGAAATCTACATCAGGGTATATCTTTATGCTTTCAGGAGGCCCTATTTCGTGGAGAAATCATAAGCAGAAGTTAACTACCACTTCCACGATGATGGCATAATATGTGGCTTGTTATCATGCTACTCGTCACGCTGTATTATTGAGGAATCTTATTTCATGACTTAAAGTTATAGATTCCATTTCAAGGCCATTGAAAGTATTTTGTGATAATGATTCTGCTATTTGTTTTTTCAACAACACCAGTTCGAGTTGTGCTGGACTGTACCTCGACACTAAGTACTTATTTGTTAGGGAAAGAGTTGAAGTTCAAAGCGTTGTCATTAAGTATATTAGTACGCATGATATGTTAGTGGATCCACTTACGAAAGACATACCACCCAAGCTCTTTTTAGAGCATAATGCGAACATGGGTTTAATTGGTAGTCTTAATTAGTGAGTTATTTTGATGTAAGACAACATTTTGAGCTCGTTGTTTTGAACTTCACATTATGTTTATGGTTTGCTATCTCTTTATTGTGCACACTTGAGAATTTATGAGCAAACAGAACGATTATGTTTTGGACCATATGAATGAGTTTAATTTATTATCACTTATGTAAACTCTATTCATACCTGTTATGCTTAATGTTAATCTTTGTTCTAATAAAAGTACAAATTGTGTAACTAATTGGGATCTTGTGTTAATAGTGACACAAAGATTGTATTAATTTGCATTAGTATTTTTATTTGAACAAGATGTAGACATTAAATTAAGACTTGGCCAAATTAATGATTGTAAGCATTATGTTTTGTATATAAATAGTATTTCGGCCAAGTGAGAGAATACTAGAATATTTTATTCTCTTATGTGGCCTCTACTATTTATGTAATTATTGGGCTTACATATTGTATTAATTTATTACTTTATTTATGAATTTGGTAATTAATTGTGTGGCCCATAAATAATATTACTAATGGTATTTGACATAATGGGTCCTAGGGTTTCATAATCTTGATGGACGATTTTGACCCTTAGCTATTCTATAAATTAATGAGATAGGGTTTGGTCTCGCTTGCCGTCTCAAGAAATTTATACACACCTACCTATACACCCATCATAAGATTGAGATAGGCAATTGAAGACCTTCACCCTTACGCGAAGCGGAAGCTTGATACATACAAAATGTCTTCTCTCAATTCATGTAAGTACCTAATTGTTTATTTGATTTTATTCTATGCAATAGCACGTTCCGATATAATTATTTAACACTTTTTTCATTATTTCAGCTTCATTGTCCAGGGTTTGTGGAGTTGGATCCATGCCATCAATTCTGCATATTTCAGCTTCTCTATTTTGTTAACTTAATAATAAAGATACATAAATGTAGTTTCAGTATAATGTGTAGGGTTGGCATATCTGGTTATGGGATAATAATTTGACCGGTGAGAGATGTTTTTTATATTAATTTTCACCATTATACAGGAAAAATTACAAAATTGTCCATTAGCAGTATAGACCCTAACATTTATTTTTTTTTAATATCATAGCCAATTATGTTTTAATATTTTACAATACTGTCACTTCTGATCAATTTTGGACTTCCATATCATGTGAGTGTTTAAGAGAAAAAATAGTCAGTTTACTAAAATATATTCCCTTCATACGGATTTTGCCCTATCAACCTCGGTGCTCACTACCACCTCTAAATCTCATATTTTTTTCTTTCAAGTCACCATACAAAAAAAATTCAAAACAAGTCACAAATCATTTTGAACAAAAAATTGAGACCAAGTTTTATCATATGTTATTTTATCTCAAATACCAAGTTTGAGCCTACCAATATTAATATTGACAAGTTGTACCCGCATAGTCCCACATTTGTTCCAAATAAAAGTCGGGAATGTGTGGTAAAAGGATATATGGGGCATCCAAGTTTGAACAAGTAGTTAATTCTGACCCTAGTACTCAAATCTGTGGGCTTATATATTTGTTCATTTTTTGTGCAAGTTATTTGATAAAATATGATTTGATGATTGATAGTATAAGTAGATATGCAACTAATTAAGTAAAATAAACAAACCGCTCACTTACTAATTTTAGTCGAGTTCTTTTAATTTTAAAAACTTGACTTGAGCTCGTTTTAAAAGTGCATATGAATGGAGTTCGAACACTCTTTTAAAATTCTTTAAGGTTTGAATTTAATGAGGAAAAACTCGATTAAGCTAGGCTCACGTGAATAATAATTTAGCATGATATAGTAACACCACTAACATATCAATATTCACCACTAGCTCAATTCATCTGAGCCCATTACCATCTAAATTGTTTACTATCTTACCTAGTCAATCTGACAACTCAATCCCTAAAAGGAAAAGACAAAGAAAAAACAAAAGCGAAAGGAAAGAGAAAAATAAAGAAATAAAGAAATAAAGAAAAAATAAAAGCAAAAGAAAAAGAAAAATTAAAGACAGAAAGAAAAAGAAATTAGACAATAATAAAAAATTTATTCTGAAAATCAATAAGGTCCATATATTTTATATCGAAATTAAACGGTTAGCATTGGGTAATTTGTTAAAAACATATTCCATATTTGTCTTTAAGCGAAAGTTACTTATGATTAGATATAGGAGGTGGATTGATATTTTGGCAAATAAAATTGGTACCACTCAGTTATCAAAACTAACATATTTTCTTCTAAAAATATCCGTTCGGGTTGCTTGTAACATTATGTTTTGTATACACTTTATTATTTACTAATTAATTTGGTTAGTGATAGACACATAATTAATACATTTTCATATTTTCATATTCATTATTTTATATGCTTAGTTTATTTAATTAATACTTTTTATTTTGTTTTGTAGGAAATAATATTTATTTTTCTTGGGGAGCAAATAAAGGATTTATATCCAACTTTTAAAGGATGGAAAATGAGTATTGGAGGATTGCCATATAGAGATTGAAGTCAAGAAGAAAATAAGAGGATATAAGGGAACAAAAAAGACCAAGTTCAATTTATCTAAATTAGGGACACAAATTTATTTTTCCTATAAATAGGTCTTTTGTTTTGGAGAGAAGGGGGATTAGGTATTATATTAGTTTAGGTTTGGAGTAGGAGTAAATTAAATTACTTCTTCATTGTGTGTTTATTGGATGATAGTTAATTAAAGGGAGTCTTCTTATTTATTTTTAATCTTCTTCTCTTCTTTATTTTAGTTAATTTATTTATTTTCATATCTAGTTAATTTTTTAAATTTAGGATGAAGATGAAATTAAATAATTATTCATGATAATATTTTTCATCTCTTTTATTATTTATTTTTTTATGTTTAATTGATTTTGCCTTCATGTTTCTTTATTGAAATACTTTCGTTTTATAGTTTTTATGCGATTTTAAATTAATTAAGAGATTTTGATAGATTATTATTAAGATATGAGTTTTTCATAATCAATGCTTGCTCGAAGAAGTTTTGATGAGTTATAGTTAATTCTTAAATTTTCATAGTCTATGTTTACCCATATTAATTGTAAAATTACTAAATTAAAGGGAAGGGAGATTGTTAACGCCAAGATCCGTCCACGCACTCCAATCACCAAAGCGCGTTAAATCCTACACATAAACGGATAAACACCAAAAGCTTGACGCTTGGGCCGTCGGGGGATAGCTCCAGGTGTGAGAATAAGTACAGGCTGAATAAGATTAACAATGGAGGCTTAATGCTCTAGTGCTGGAAAATATTGATAATGAATGTGTGTACCTTAGAACAAAACGTAACCTTGTGCTTTTAGAGATCTCACCACCTTCATAGAGTCCTTTCCCACATAGAATTGGAGTCCTCATTAGGTATAATTCCTTAATGGGATCGCATCAAATCTCCTTGAGAAAAGGTAGTTGGATTGAATCCTAACTCCCCCTTCCATAAATAGAAAGTCAATCATAATCAATGATTCCTTAAAATATTCCAACTTCCATAATAAGAGCCCATTCCGAGTACGCCACTCCTTATGAGCTCTGACCCACCAAACAGTTCAAACCTAGAAAGTCCACAGCCCAACATTGCCCCTCAGTCTTCTATTATATAAACAGTATATAACACAAGACTATTAAACAAAGCCCAACGTCATTGCCACCATCAAAGCCCAAAAAACATGCACCGCCTCATTCTGGGCCTTAAAATGTTCCACCTCCCCATCATTGCGCACATTAACTGCGCCGTATTCCTTTAACCGAGAAAATAGGAACAATTTTGTTTGAAATGTACATTAGATCAGTACAACTGCCATTTGCCCCCACTTTTTCTCCCAAAAATCTTCTCTACAACGCCTCTTTCTCTTTTAGACTTTCAACAGAGTAATCTCTACAAAACCCTGTCCTCCTCTCTGCTACACACCACCATTTACTCCTACCTTCATGGCTTCCTCAAGCAACCCTGTTCACGTTATGGCCAACCCTTCAGACAAACCCACCACTATCGTTTCCAACCCTTCTATGAATATCGATCGATGACCTCACCGCCGTGTAAGCAGTTATGGCCACCATCATCGAAACCCCCCATGACAAGGTCATTTCCACAACTTCCACCCCCTCCTACGGGATACAATCATCACCTGAGCCTGTCGAGGCACGATTAAGAACTGAATATGAATCAGTAAAGGCCTATTCTCATGTCAACACCCCGTCCAACATCACAATTGCCCAACTATCCACCATTCGACAGCAATATCAAATCCCTCCTGAATACTCCGTCAGGGCTCCAGAATCGCACGAAAGGATGTACTGGCGCCCACAAGGAGGATGGACAGCCGTTCATATCTACGCCCTCAAATATGGCTCCGGTTCCCCCTTTTAGAATTCATCTCATCTTTCTTGGGGCTAATCGGAACTGGTCTGGCTCAACTGATGCCCAACTCTTACATCTATCTCAAGTCCTTCCTCGCCTTCTGTCACATTACCCAAACCTCTCTTGGGCTGGACTTCTTCTTCGCTCTATATAATTTATCAAAAAGTGGAGAATCCGAACTACGACAGCTCGTCCTCCGACCCGGAACAATCACCCCTATCAAAACTCCATCCAGCAACCGAGGCTGGCACGCCCAATGGATTTTCATCAAAGGTACAGATCTAAAACTGTTGTCGAGCTAGGCCGCCCCTAATGACCCCGTGCTGAAGGTAACACAGTTCCCAAAGAGATGCATAAAAGCTTTTCGAGCCTTCTACAACCAAATGAAGAAGACCGAGTGGTCGATAAAAATGCTAGTCGACCCCTCTTGGCTATATCAACATGGCTGTAAGTATCTATACTCCCTATCTTTATATTGTCCAGATAAGGATTTAAATGTTAACATAAACCTTCTTTTTACTTTTTGTGACCATTTTTAAACCCGAGGGGGTCAAGGTCGCCGAGCCATCGAGGTCCCCCTCTGACGAACCAATCGAACAACCCATAATCGATCAAAGTGTCGACATTGAGACCATCCTTATCACTAAAATTTACCTCGACACTCCTCCGAACACTTCTCCAATCACCCAGACACACTCTTACCATCCTTGACTGAGCCTCCCATCCGAGCTCAACCGATAACCTGTGTGGCACCCCTGACTCTCTACCAAGAAATCAGTGGAGTTGACCAGAACCGATAAACTAGTTCTGATGAAGAAAAGGCTGAGGAAACACATCAAGCCCTCGACCCCTAAAATAACAATCACCGAGCCCCCCAAAACTAACTGACTCCCAAATAGCCCTCATCGGCCCACCTGAACAGATCCCCACTGAACAACAAGACGAGGATATCGAAGTTCGAACCTCTTCGAAAGAAAGCCAGACTAGAAGGGACTCCTCCATCTACCCCAGCAGTCGTCCTTATCGCTCCACCACCGCCGCCTTCGCCAAAGGAGACGCTGGATGAAAACCCCCCAAAGAAATTCCTAGATACCACCTGGTCTTAAGACCTCCCCCATAACTTCCCCTATAAAAATTTAATGGGATCGTTCTCCCGGAGCGATGATGAAAAGTTCAAAGATCTTGAGCCCGAGGACCTTGTGATCGCGACCGCTGTTCCCCTGGGTTTGTTTATAGATTTAAATAACTGAGTCTTTTTTAAATTATTTTCACTTTGCTCTGCACGATCTTAGGCAATATCGGTATTCGATCGACTGCTGCTCTAAGTGGAAGAGATCTCTGTCCGAAAGAAAAGAACTGAAAAACACCGTTCAACAACTCCAAACGGATCTCCAAAATTCGACCCTTAAAAGGGAGGCAGACCGGCAGACGATCCAAACTATTCTTCTTCATGCCGACTCTCTAGCCGCTGAGATGAAAAAGTTGTCTCTAGAGATGAAAGAGCTAAAATGGAGATACTCCGAGCTTTCTGAGCAAAAGAAACAGCTTATTCAGAGCTGGACAGAGCTGGAAGAAGAGAGGGACCACCTTGACAAAACTTACCACACTCTTGCAACCATGTTTTCAACCATATCAGAGCTGGAGAAAGAGGTCGGGCGCCTGAAGGCAGAAAAGAACACTATTTCTGAGGCTGACAAGTTAAAGCTTATCGAGGAATATCAAGAGTCATCTGAGCTGACTGACCACATCATAGCCTAATTTGACGAAGGCTACCAAAGCCACAAGGATAAAATAAGGGAAAAGATACTGGCCGCCGGAATTGATACTTCCATTCTGGACTCGGAAGACGAGCCTCTTGTTGAATAACCTTAGTTTTTCTCAAGCCTTCTGATGTAATCTTCCTTACGTAAATATATTTTGAACCAAAGATATAGCTACACTTCTTGAGTATTTCGTGAACCGTTGTGAGAATAACTGTAATCATGAATCCAAAAAGATTTAAATTTAATCCAGGGGACCGAACACTTAACAGATATCAAGCTCGCTCCAAGGAGTTGAACCCTTGTTCGCTTTAAAGAACTGAACATTTTTAATAAATAACGAGTTTTCTACAAAGAACTAAACTCGGGTTCACTTCGAGGAGCTGAATACTTTAACAAAGGACGAGTTCGCTTTAAGAATTGAACTCGGGTTCGCTTCGAGGAGCTAAACGCTTTATAAATGATGAGTTTGCTACAAAGAATTGAACCCGGGTTCGCTTGGAGGTGCTGAACGCTTTATAAATGACGAGTTCGCTACAAAGAACTGAACCCGGGTTAGCTTTGAGGAGCTGAACACTTTATAAATGACGATTTCGCTACAAAGAACTGATCCAGGGTTCAGCTTCGAGGAGCTGAACACTTTGACAAAAGACGAGTTCGCTTCAAGAGTTGAACTCGAGTTCACTTCAAGGAGCTGAGCACTTTAAAAAATAAATACTGAAAAGTAAAGTGATAAAAATGGCTAAAATGAGCTGAATACTTGTTTTATTGATGCTTTATTTGAAAATTACAAGATAAGGACACTTGGACACGAATTATTGATAATACTTCCGAAGCCTGCCTGCGTGCCAAATGTTGGTTTATATTTTAATGATGACAAATGTTATTGGATTTCTATTATTTAGTGGACTTATGTTTTAATTATTTGGGCTGTTTTAAATATGCTTGTATATATCAGTGTTGGCCCAACTTGAAATAATGGTCCATTGGATATTGTCCCTCTAATTTGGGTTTGTTGTGATATTAGTTTGTGTAATATCTTTCTTATAGCTGGCCCAAATTTGGTTTCTTAGTTCTACAGAATATAAGTGGTATTGATATTTTATTTTGAAAAGAAGTATTATGTTTTGATAAAGAGTCTTATTTGAACTAACATATCGTATCTTAGTATTCTGTTTTGTAAAGGAGACGTGGTGCATCTGATGAATATCTTTATCTCCTTTGTTCTTTGAAAATGTTGACTGGGAAAAGAGTCTCTCTCCTTTATTTCAGCTATTCCACAAAAATATATAGCTGTTGAAGAATATCTATTATCTATATATGTGCAAAGCTGCTAAGATCATGGGTTTATTCTAACGGGTCTGAGATTGTTTAGCTAACAAATTTATTATATCCGTTGTTGCTATAAAAGGCCAAAATAGCCGTTAGTCTGCAATATATATATATATATATATATATATATATATATATATATATATATATATATCTTGGTGGCTTTAACAGGGACACAAGCTTACGACTGGAAGTTGATATCAGATTTTATATAGAGACAAACCATATTATCAAAAGCTTTCATTTGTAGTACAGCTAGCAAATAATTATTTTATCTTTCTAGCTGGAAATCATTGTAATCTCTTTACTTGTAATCTGAGTTCAAGCATCATGTAGCTTGAAGGGTCCAGGTGTGGGTAGGTATGTTCGAACACAACTTTCAAGGTTGCAGAGGTGCAAAAGTTGCAGAGGTGCAAAGGGGGCAGTGGTGTCCATTACGGGTGAAAGCTTTCGAACAGGGAGTCATTTTTTATTGTACTTAATTGGGTCATTTAATTAATAAAAAGTGTCTCCAATACTAGTTGGTATTGGATGTGGATTAGGCTACTAGACTAGAGGATAGGGGCTGAACCACGTAAAAATCTTGGTTTCTTTTACTGTTCTGCACTTTTAGTTTCTGTTCGATTAATTTCTGAATATTTTGCTTTATTAAGTTTGAAGATATACTAAAGCAGACACTTAAACAGACAGGACTAGCCGTCTGATAATAGTAAACGAAGAATATAAGCTAAAGCAGACATTAAAGCAGACATGTATACCTGTCTGATTTGAACGAATTCTGCAGAAATTAAAAAGAATTCATAATTTATCACTTGTAGCTTAACCTATTCACCCCCCTCTAGGTGTGCTTATTTATGAAATTACATTTGGTATCAGAGCGAAGCTCTGCTAATATTGATCGTTGCAGGTCGTAGGGGAAGATCCTATGGCACACCTAAACTTTCAAGAAGGTCAGTCCATAAGTAGGCCACCATTGTTGCTCGGAAGTGAGAACTTCAACTTTTGGAAGTTCAGAATGAAGATCTATCTCAACCGAGACCCATGGGAATGGTGGGTAGTTGAAAATGGACCAGTCATTCCGCGACATGATGATGGCAAGCCAAAGAATCTCATGGAAATGGACTCAAATGAATCGTATATGGTATCTTATGATTCCAAGGCCATGAATACACTTCTAAGCGGCATGGTTCAGTCGGAGATATATAAGGTCTCCTTTTGTACTACGGCTAAGGAAATTTGGGACACAGTCATCATGAGTCACTGAAGGTACTACTAAAGTGAAGGAGGTCAAGCTGAGCATGCTAATACACAAATATGAGCTATTCAAATTGGAGAAAAATGAATCAATCAGAGATGCCCAAATAAGATTCCTCACACTAATGAATTCTCTAAGCATGCTCGGACGAAAGATTGATCAAAAGGAAATCAACCTGAAAGCTTCTTAGAGTCATACCAAAGCGATTCGCACCAAAGGTTACTACACTTCAATACTCAATCACAATCAGCACAATGGAGACTCTCACTTTATTTGGAGAGCTTGAAGAGTTTGAAAACCAACTGAAATTGTATGATGAAGAAGAGGAGGTACCAAGGAAGAAGACCTTAGCTCTACAAGCTGAAAGCTGCATAGAAGAAAAAGATGAAGATTCGGATGAAGAAATAACCATAATGACCAGAAAATTGAGGGAGCTGATCCGAAAGAAGAATAGATCAAAATTTTCAACAAAAGCTTTCAACAACAAGAAAGATTTCAAGCAAAAACCACAAGAGGAAACCTGTTTCGAATGTGAAAGGCCTGACCACTTCAAAAGAGAATGCTTCCAACTAAAAAGAAAGAACAACACAAATGGTTCAAGGGGGAAGGCTCTAATAACTTGGAGTGATGATGAATCTGATCATGAAGATCAAGAAGAAACTGCTCAGCTATGCTTCACTGGAATACATAGTGAGGAAACATCTGAGGTAAGTCCTGAACTTAGAGAAATTACTATTTCCGACTATCTTGTTTTAAAAAATGAAAACCTTCGTATGAAAGAGAAAAATGCTCACTAGAAAAGTTGGATAAATGACTTTATGAAGGAAGTAGAAACCTTAATTGAAAAAAAAACAAGAAATAGTTAAAGATTGCACATCAAGTGAAGTATCCAAGTTAAATGCTAAAAATGATTATCTTGATAACTTTAATAAAATTTTATATAATCGTGCAAACAAATTAAATGAAGAATTCAATGATCTTTAAAAGGAAAATAATGTTTTAAAAGAAAGTTTAAAAATCAGAGATGCTTGTATTGATGCTTTTAATGATGGAAAAACTATTAATATGCAAAATGACAAAGAAGAAGAAATAATATCTTTGAAAAAGGATCTTGCTAAATTTGTTCAAGGTGAAGAAAATCAAAATATCATGTTGGGTGCTCAAAGGTCAAGCCTAGATAAACAAGGAATTGGATATAATCCTGTTAAGAACGTAAAAAGCACTACTAAGAAAATTAGAGTAATAAATAATAAACCAAGGAACAAGCCTCTTTATTGCTCACCTTATATCACTTGTGAAAGATGTGGTTTAAAATGACATTTTGATTCTAATTGCAATAAAATAAAAATAAAACAAGTTTAGGTAAAGAAAGGAGATTTAATTGCTACTAACAATGTCGGACCCAAACAGATTTGGGTACCAAAACGATGAGCTACTTCTTTGTTTTGCAGGTGTGTTTAAAAGCTAAGTACCATCACATAAATGGGTACTAGACAGTGGATGTTCTAGACACATGACGGGTGATAGTACTAAATTCACCTCGCTAGCTACTAAGAAGGGAGGAACTGTCACTTTTGGAGATGACACCACATGCCAAATCATCGGCAAAGGTAAAATTGGAAATAGTAAGGTTTTCATTGACAATGTTCATCATGTGGAAGGATTAAAATATAATTTAATTATTGTTAGTCAACTAATGGACAGTGGACATAAAGTAATTTTTGAAAAAGATAAATGTGCTATTATTCATGCTTCTCAAAAAGTTCCTTTAATAGGTCGTAGAGAAGGTAATATTTATACAATTAACTTTGAAAATCAAAATGAAGATATTTGCTTAACTGCTGTTCTAGATCATACTATTCTATGGCACAGAAGGGTAGGACATGTGCATATGGAGTTGATTAACAAGTTAGCTTCCAAGAACCTTGTCAAAGGATTGCCAAAGCTAAAATATGAGAATATAGGTATTTGTAATGCTTGTCAATTAGGTAAACAAGCAAGAAATTCCTTTACAAACAAGAATCAGGTATCAACTTCTTTACCTCTTCAATCATTGCATCTTGATTTATTTGGACCCGAAAGATATGCTAGTTTAGGAAATAATCATTATGCTTTTGTTATTGTTGATGATTTTTCAAGATTTATATGGGTTTTATTTTTGAAAACTAAAGATCAAGCTTTTGCAGAATTTGAAATGCTTATTAAGAATGTTGAAACAAAACACAACCTCAAGCTAATTGGTATACGGAGTGACCATAGTGGAGAATTTGGAAAAGACTTTATACCATATTGCAGTGAGAAAAGTGTTACACATGAGTTTTTTGCACCAAGAACACCTCAACAAAATGGTGTGGTGGAACGCAAAAATCGTACTCTTCAAGAAACTGCAATAACTTTACTTCAAGAAAGTAAACTGCCTAAAAGATTTTGGGCAGAAGCTGTAAGTACTTCATGTTACATTTTAAATAGAGTACTGATTAGACCTTTGTTATTGAAAACTTCATAGGAATTACTAAACAAGAAAATTCTGAATATTAATTATTTTAAAGTATTTGGTGCTAAATGTTTTGTTTTAAATACTAATGGTAATCTTGGAAAATTCGATGCAAAATCAACCGAAGCAATATTTCTTGGTTATTCTATGCATAGCAAGGCATAGAGGGTTTACAATCTTGATAAGTCAAAAGTTGAAGACTCTGTGCATGTTATTTTTGATGAACTTAACCTTGATCTGTCAAAAGAGGAAAGTGAGGTTTCTGCAAGAAATGGCTATTTGATTCGTGGAACTCATACAGCACAATCCAGACAGCATAGGCCGTCTGCATCAGAAGGAAATACACGTGACCCAGTAATACAGACAGACAAAATCAGACAGCCTGAGCCGTCTGTTTTAGTAGAAAACTCAGACGTACAGACTCCCAAAACCAGACAGCTTGACCCGTCTGCATTAGAAGAAAAATTGGACGATCAAACTACTGCAGAACTTGACATTTCAGAATCTGAACCTGAAGAGCAAATGACTATGGCAAGGCTTCCTAGATCATCTAGAACAGTGAGAAGTCATCCTCCAAATCTGATCATAGGTAATCCTGACACTTGGATGAACACAAAAAGGAAAGCAAGGAGTTATTGTGCATTTTTAGCGTTTCTTTCTCAAATAGAACCAAAGAATGCCAAGGAACCAATTCAAGATGAAAATTGTTCTATTGTAATGCAGGAAGAATTAAACCAATTCGAAAGGTGTCAGGTAAGGGATCTTGTTAAACCTCCTAAAGATGCTTCTATAATTGGTACAAAATGGATTTTCAAAAATAAACTTGATGAAAATGGCATAATCATTAGAAATAAGGCTAGATTGGTAGCTCAAGGCTATAATCAACAAGAGGGTATAGATTATGAAGAAACCTTTGCTCTTGTTGCAAGGTTGGAAGCAATAAGAATTTTATTAGCCTATGCATGTTTTAGATAATTTAAATTATATCAAATGGATGTGAAAAGTGCCTTTTTTAAATGGTTATTTGAATGAAGTGTATGTTAAACAACCTCCCGGATTTGAACATGAAAAATATCCACACTATGTGTTTAAATTAAAAAAGGCTTTGTATGGATTAAAACAAGTTCCAAGAGCTTGGTATGAAAGATTAAGCAAGTTTTTATTAGATAATGGTTTTAATCGCGAAAAAATTGATTCTACTCTTTTTATTAAAACAGAAAATAAGGACTTATTAATTGTTCAAATTTATGTTGATGATATAATTTTTGGAGCTACTACTAACTCTTTGTGCGAGTGGTTTTCCCAATGTATGCATAATGAATTTGATATGAGCCTTATGGGGGAGTTAAATTACTTCTTGGGGCTTCAAATCAAACAATCAAATGAAGGGATTCACATTCATCAATCGAAGTATGTAAAAGAGTTATTGAAGAGATTTGGTTTTGAAAATACCAAACCAAAGTCAACACCAATGAGTACTACCATCAAGCTTACTGCAGATATAATAGGTAAAGTTGTCGAAGTAACAATATATCGAGGTATGATTGGTTGTTTACTTTATTTAACTGCATCAAGACCAGATATTATGTATAGTGTATGCCTTTGTGCTAGATTTCAAGCTCAACCAAAAGAATCTCATCTTAAAGCAGTAAAAAGAATATTTAAATATTTATCTGGCACAATTAATATGGGCTTATACTATCCTGTATCTCCAAGCTTTGAACTAATTGGATACTCAGATGCAGATTATGTAGGGTGCCAAGTTAATAGAAAAAGCACAAGTGGAGCTTGTGAATTTTTAGGTCAAAGCCTTGTGGCTTGGCACAACAAGAAACAAACATCAGTTGCTCTATCTACTACGGAAGGTGAATATCTGGCGGCAGGTAGTTGTTGTTCACAAATTTTGTGGATGATTCAAACATTACATGATTTTAATGTTATTTGTGAAAATGTGCCTATTATGTGTGACAATAATAGTGCTATTGTTATATCTAAAAATCTTGTGCTTCATTCTCGTACTAAATATATTGAAGTGAGACATCATTTTTTGAGAGATAATGTTGCTAAAGGATTAATAAAATTAGTATTTGTCCGTACTGAACATCAATTGGCGGACATTTTTACAAAACCCTTAAGTGAAGAACGATTTTGTACCTTGAGCAGAGAACTTGGAATGTCTGTCTGTGCTTAATTTTGTTTAATTCCATAATAATATAAAATAAAAAAAATTAATTATATATATATAAATTTTCAATATATAAATTTATTTTGCATTATGTGGTATTTTTTTTACTAATTAATTATTGAGCTCAAATGTTTAAATGCCATGTTTGTCTATATCTATATGTAATTATTTGCTTCCTGATCTAAATTCAATAAAGGTACTTTAAGCATTTTATTTCAAAAGGGGACTATTGGGTTTTAATACATTTAGTGTTTGAGCGGGAACATATCTCTAAGTGTTTTTAGTCTGACCCACCCGTTCAGGTATCTTGCCCTCTAACAACTTTTCTTATTCCATATTTATCTCTGTTTTTCTTACCTGAGACCACGGGTTTTATCTCTCCTTCAAATCCCCTCTTTTGTTATTCTCTCTCTCTATATTCCTCCTTCCCTCTCATAAAATTAGGGTTTACTTATATTTTCTGTCATCATCTGTGCTTCGGTTACTCTATGGCGAAAACCAGAGGCGGTAACCTCTTTAAACCCGGGCGACAATCGGCAAGTGATCACAAGGAACTTGAAGAAATCGCCGAACCAAAGGAGAAGAAACACCTAAATCGGAAGCTTCAAAAGATTGCTGCAGATTTGGGTACCTCATCTAAGAAGATGAAACGACAATCTTCAAAGGGAAAAAAACCCATCCATGTGAGTACACCCGATTCCCATCCATCTCTTCCTCATGGTTTTGGGACTGCTCTATCTTTTAGCTCCCAAAAGTTTGCAACCCATTTCCAAAATCCGATGATCAACAAAATTATTGTGTTAGGAAAACCCGTTGACACGGTTTTGTTTGATAAAATTGGGGTCATCCATGTTTGCAAAAGTCGGTCTATCCTCTATGCTATCTCCCCCAAAATCTGCCTATCATGTGCTTATTAAACAATTTTTTGGAAATATGACTGTTAAATCTGATAGCATATATACCTTGGTTCAAAACAAAATAATATCATTTGACTCTGCTATTTTGGGTCCATTCTTGATATTCCTAGCACTGGGTTGTGTCCTTTCACTCTTAAGGGACCAATCGAATTTGAAAATTTGTCTATTCTTGATCAATTCAGAGTTGTAAAAAATTGTCCATCTGCTGCATTTCTTGGATTACCCACTGTTATTGAAACAACTTCATTGAACAGTGTTGTTCACAAAGTCATTAGTGCTAATCTTGTCCCTAGAAATGGTGGTCGGTCTGATATGACCTATCAAGATCTCATTATGTCAGCGTTGATTATTTTCGGCCTAAAATTCAACTTTGCTCTGTTAATGATTAAGCATATGGAGAGTTGTCTTAACAACAAAACTAAATGTTTTCCATATGGGGGTTTTCTTACAATTTTTTTGCCCATTTCGAAATTTCATTTCAGTATGAGGACGTGGTTCAATTATCTGAAACTATTGATGAACCTGTGTTTTTTAACTCAAAATTGAAAGTTCATGCTGATGAACTATGTCTTGGGATAGTAAGGCATCTGTTCCTATTCATCATCTTTCTCCTTCAGCTCCTACATCTCCAAATACTACTTCTGCTCCTCAAACTGTTCCTTCCATTCCTCAATTTTCGGATCAATTTTCTGCTCTTTATCAACTTATCCAAGATATGGGATCTTGTTTTGACTCCGGCCTTCAGTCTTTTCTAATCAAGTCAATAAGTTGCAAGAAAAGGTTGACACTGTTTCCAATCTAGTCACTGAGTTGCGAGAAAAGGGTGATACTATTTTCGAGGATTTGGAAGTTTTGGTTTATCATCACAATGACTATGTGGTTAAAATTCAAGAGTTCGACAAGAAGCTTAATGAAGTTATCTTTGAATCTGCCACTGATGGTGCTCCATAGCTATTTTTTTGATGATGCCAAAGGGGGAGAAGTTTAAGGGGTTGATAAGGATTTTTTTTGGTTCATGGGATAACTGTTGGTTACTATGTGTTTTGGATGTGATATGATGACTATTTGTTTTGGATATTTGTATATCATATTTGGATAACCTGTTGGTTACTATTTGTTTTGAATGATAACAGGTTTGGATAAAAGGTTATGAATGATAACAGGTTTTTTGGATATCCTATCTGGCTTTATTATTTGTTTCCCTATCTGTTATGGCTATCTTATATGCATAAATTTAGGGGGAGCATATAAAAGGGGATAATATTTTGTCATCATCAAAAGGGGGAGAATGTTGGTTTATATTTTAATGATGACAAATGTTATTGGATTTCTATTATTTAGTGGACTTATGTTTTAATTATTTGGGTTGTTTTAAATATGCTTGTATATGTCAGTGTTGGCCCAACTTGAAGTAATGGTCCATTGGATATTGTCCCTCTAATTTGGGTTTGCTGTGATATTAGTTTTGTGTAATATCTTTCTTATAGCTGGCCCAAATTTGGTTTCTTAGTTCTATAGAATATAAGTGGTATTGATATTTTATTTTGAAAAGAAGTATTATGTTTTGATAAAGAGTCTTATTTGAACTAACATATCATATCTTAGTATTCTGTTTTGTAAAGGAGACGTGGTGCATCTGATGAATATCATTATCTCCTTTGTTCTTTGAAAATGTTGACTGGGAAAAGAGTCTCTCTCCTTTATTTCAGCTATTCCACAAAAATATATAGCTGTTGAAGAATATCTATTATCTATATATGTGCAAAGCTGCTAAGATCATGGGTTTATTCTAACGGGTCTGAGATTGTTTAGCTAACAAATTCATTATATCCGTTGTTGCTATCAAAGGCCAAAATAGCCGTTAGTCTGCAATATATATATATATATATATATATATATATATATATATCTTGGTGGCTTTAACAGGGACACAAGCTTACGACTGGAAGTTGATATCAGATTTTATACAGAGACAAACCATATTATCAAAAGCTTTCATTTGTAGTACAGCTAGCAAATAATTATTTTATCTTTCTAGCTGGAAATCATTGTAATCTCTTTACTTGTAATCTGAGTTCAAGCATCATGTAGCTTGAAGGGTCCAGGTGTGGGTAGGTATGTTCGAACACAACTTTCAAGGTTGCAGAGGTGCAAAAGTTGCAGAGGTGCAAAGGGGGCAGTGGTGTCCATTACGGGTGAAAGCTTTCGAACAGGGAGTCATTTTTTATTGTACTTAATTGGGTCATTTAATTAATAAAAAGTTTTTCAAATACTAGTTGGTATTGGATGTGGATTAGGCTACTAGACTAGAGGATAGGGGCTGAACCACGTAAAAATCTTGGTGTCTTTTACTGTTCTGCACTTTTAGTTTTTGTTCGATTAATTTTTGAGTATTTTTCTTTATTAAGTTTGAAGATATACTAAAGCAGACACTGAAACAGACAGGACTAGCCGTCTGATAATAGTAAACGAAGAATATAAGCTAAAGCATACACTAAAGCAGACAGGTATACCTGTCTGATTTGAACGAATTCTGCAGAAATTAAAAAGAATTCATAATTTATCACTTGTAGCTTAAACACCTATTCACCCCCCTCTAGGTGTGCTTATTTATGGAATTACACCAAGTATTCTTAACCTCGGTCCCATCCATATCCCGAATTCGGTATGTACCTGGCTTCGGCACCTCTACAACCTCATAGGGACCCTCCCAGTTTGGCATCAATTTTCCAAGATTCTGGGGCATCGAGGCCTCAACTTACCGTAGGACTAGATCTCCGACCTCGAACCTCCTAAGCTTTACACCATTATTGTAATGTCTGGCTACCCTCTTTTGATAGGCTGCAAGCCTTACCAGGGCCGATTCCCTGAATTCATCCAACAGGTCCAAATTGATAAGAAGTCCCTCATAGTTGTATAAGTCTTTGAACTGGCTGACCCTAAGAGAGGTGGATTCGATCTCTACTGGAACAAGGGCATCTGTACCGTAAGCCAGTCTGGAGGGAGAATCGTCTGTGGTTGTCTTCGGAGTGGTCTTGTATGCCCATAACACGCTAAGCAACTCATCAGGCCATCGTCCCTTAGCTTCATCTAGTCTTCTCTTTATACCATTGATTAGAGTTCGATTGGTGACCTCGACTTGGCCATTTGACTGAGGGTGCGCCACCAAGGTCTTTCGATGCTGAATCCCTAACTCTTTAAGGAAGGCCTCGAATTTTGAACCTACAAATTGCCTGCCGTTGTCCGAAATTACCACCAAGGGGATTCCGAACCAAAATACCACAAACTCTTTCAGAAATTTCAAACATTCTTGTTCGGTTATCTGTCGAAGAGGTTTGGCTTCCACCCACTTGGTCATGTAATCAATGGCTACTATCACGAAGCTAACTTGCCCCTTAGCCTTCAGTAGAGGATATGTTATGTTAACCCCCTATACTGCAAAAGGGATCTGTGATAATACTGAGTAGAGTTCCTCGGGTGGCTGATGAGTGATAGGGCTATTTAATTGACACTTCGGGCACTTCTTCACATAATCTGTGGCCTCCTTGAAGATGGTCAGCCAATAAACCCCTATCGTAGAACTTTATAAGCTAGTGCTTGGCTTCCATGTGATCCTAACAAATCCCTTCATGAACCTCCCGAAGGACATAATCAGCTTCAGGACTGAACTAGACACTTTAGCAGAGGTGACGAATGTGCCCTTCGATATAGGTCCCCATCTATTAACACTGAAGTTAGAACTTTTGTGCTTAACTTTCTTAGCCAACAACCGATCTGAAGGCAAGACTTCATCAGCCAAGTAATCGAGGTAAGGTGTCATCTAGCAGCTCGATCTCTCTACACACATGACTTCTGAATGCTATACACTCAGCTGGTTTAAAACCTTTAAGTAGACCGACCCACCTGAATGTGCTGGCATCTTTAGTAGGCCAATCTTGTAAGGGCATCAACTATAGTATTGTTGGATCGGTCGACCCCTTAGAAATCTACGGACCCAAAGTATTATAATCGATCCTTTACCTTAGCCAAGTACCTCACCATTCTTGTCCCTCTAGCCTCGTAGTCTCCTGAAACTTGCTTGACTACCAGCTGAGAGTCACTGAAGATTACCAACCTCTGTACCTCGAGGCTCTTGGCCAGTCGAAGGCCTGCTAGTATCGCCTCGTATTCTGCCTCATTATTAGTCGCCTTGAACCCAAAACGGAATTGCTTGTTGCACCTTAAAACCTTCCAGACTTGTCAAAATAATTCCCGCTCCTGCTTATGTCCGAGTTGGAGGACCCGTCTGCATACAACGTCCATGAATCCTGACTCGATTGTCTGCCCGAAAACTATTTTAATTCTCTCCCCTTCTGTTCCCTCAATAGTATCTGATTCAGGAGAATGAACACTCGACTACAAAGTCGACTAAAGCCTGACCTTTTATTGTAGTACGAGGGTGATACTCCAGAAAAAATTGAGTCAGCTCTACCGCCCACCCTGCCAAACGACCCGAGATATCTGGTCTACCCAATACCTTCTTCAGAGGTTGATCCGTATATACCACGACGAGCCGACCCTGAAAATACTGCCTAAGCTTTCGACTCGCAATAACCAATGCGTAGGCAATTTTTTCCAAATTCGGATATCTTGTCTCTGCATCCCGAAGGGCGTGATTCACATAATACACCGGATGTTGAACGCCCGCTATTTCCCGAACCAAGACCGCTCCAACTGCCAATAAACTGACTGCTAAGTACAAATATAAAGATTCTGATGGGCCCGACTTCACCAACAGAGGGGCTGAGGACAAATAAGTCTTGATTCCTTGGAAAGCGTATTCACACTCCGAAGTCCATTGGAATTTTTTTTCATTTTTTGGACCTTTCAACGTGTCAAAGAATGGCAGGCATCTCTCAGCTGACTTGGACATAAACCTTCTCAAAGCAGCAATCCGACCCGTTAGGCGTTGCACATCTTTGTACGCTTGATGGGATTTCATGTCCAGAATAGCCTTTATCTTCTTCGGGTTTGCCTCTATCCCTCTCTTACTGATCAAGTACCCTAGAAATGTTCCAGCTTCGAGCTCGAAAGTACACTTGGTCTGATTTAACCTGAGATTGTAATGCCTAACTGTTTCGAAGAAATCCTCCAAGTCATCCAGATGGCCCAAAATTGACATACTTTTCACTATCATATCATCAACATAGACCTTCATGCTCCGACCCAACTGCTTTGAAAAGACATAGTTCATCATCCTCTGGTATGTAGCCCATGCGTTCAGCAAGCCGACGGTCATCTTCTTGTAAGCATAAACCTGATCGGTGGGTGATGAACGCTGTCTTCTGAATATCATCTTTATGCATCGAGATCTGGTGGTATCCTGAAAACGCATCCATAAAGCTTAGTAAGGCATACCCCGAGGTGGCATCAATCAACTGGTTAATGTGGGGGAGTGGGTAGAAGTCTTTTGGGCAGGCCTTATTTAGATCTGTATAGTCTATGTACACTCGCCATTTCCAGTCTGTTTTTGGACCAACACTACATTAACCATCCACTCCGGATAGTCAATCTTGATTATGAAGTCTGCTGCTAGGAGTTTTGCAATATCCTCATCTATTATTTTTTGCCTTTTCGAGGCGAAGACCCTCCTCTTCTGCCTGACTAGTTTCTTCATTGGGTCCACGTGCAGTCTATGTTCGGCAACCTTTGTATCTACCCCGGGCATGTCACTAGGGACCCAAGCAAAAATATTGGCATAACCCTGCAATAGATCTACCAAGTTCGTTCTAAATGGCTCTGAAAGTCCCGACCCGATTCTGATCGTTTTATCCTTCTTTCCCAGGATTAACTCTGCCACTTTCGTTTCCTCGGCTGGCATGACGAGAGGCTCAGTACTGCCCTTGGTAAAAGGTTCGATCTCAATCTCTATTGTTTGCTTCTGCTTACTCACTCTGACCCCCGAAGAGATTAGCGCATTTCTGTAGCATCGTTTCGCCAAGTCGAGGTCCCTCTTTACCTTCTCCGAACCCACCTGGCGTGGGGAATTTTATTTTAAAGTGGGGAATAAAGTTATTGCCTGCAGAGCTGTCAGTGTCGGTCTCCCCAAGATTGCATTGTAGGACGAGTCGACATGTACCACAAAGAACTTAACAATGATCTTTGCTTGCATGGGGGATGTTTCGAAGACTACGGGCAGCTCGATCATCCCTGCAACTCTTACGGGCTCATTGCTAAATCCATACAGAAGGGATTCTTGCCTGATTTCCATTTTTCTTCCATCTAAATCCAACCTCTGATACGCATGAGCATATAATATGTCCACTGATGACCCATTATCGATCATCATATGCTTAATGTCTATCGACCCAACCTGTGTTGTTATTACCAAGGCTCCTTCATGAGGCTCGATCGATTCGAAGGGCGATCCTCGTCGGTGAAACTGATGACCTAGCCTGGGTACGGTCTTTCTCGCCCAACAGGCTGATCGAACACTAAAAATATCGCATCCAAAAATCCTTGTCTCTTCCTGCCCGAGACTTTTCTGACGTTGGCGGGCCTCCTAAAAAAAATAGAAAATATAGGAAGGAAAAAGTTGATTGACCCGCCTGTGATCACGTCCACTACCCGACGAATTGCCTGGGTAAGATCTTGTAAACTGGGGTATTGTCCGGTTGTTATTTTCAAGGAGTGTTTCGTCCTGCTACATACTAGACTAAGGAGCCGCTCTGGACATTCTTCTCGATTAGGTCCTTCAGTCCCCAACAAGATTCTGTAGGGTGTCCAGCTGATTCATGGTAATCACAGTACTGGTCTGGGTCTCCTCTATAGGACCTGGATATACACCCCTGACTTGCTCGAAATATGGTTTGTCCCTGATATGCTCCAGAATAGTGGTCTGGTCTGTGTTAAGCTTGGTATAAACTTTGTTTACCCTGTTATTCGGATAAGGTGGTCGTCGTCCTCCCGAACCACCATTGTTATTGTTTTGTTTTTTCTCGTAGTTGTTCGACCTGTCTACGTAGCTCCCTTTGTAACCACTCTTGTCTTTATTCTTTGATCTGTCTGCCGAGCTGTATTTGTCATTGCTTCCTCTATCACGATGATTCCCTTGACTTTATCAAATGCCTCAACCAGACTCCTCGGGTGGTTGAACATCAGTTCTTTTACCAATTTTTTGGACTTCTCCAAATCCAGTTCATTTTGAAATAAGCCGACGTCCTGAAGGTCATTTAGGTAGGCCACCTGCCCGACCGCTTCACGGAACCGTTTGTCGTATTGACCCAGGGTTCCATTGGAGAACTGTCTAATTTTGGACAACGACCCGGTAGGTTTACCCCTTCTTTTATTACTGCCGAATCGGGTGTGAAACTTATCACACAGACTCCTCAAGGACGAGACTGAATTGGGGGCTACCGTCATCATCCAATGTCGAGCATCCTTTCTCAGAGTAGTCATGAGCATCTAACATTTAGCGGCTTCCGAATAATCGTAGTAGTCCATCAGTCGCTCATAAGCCTGGCTGTGCTCGTAAGGCTCTCCCGAGCTATCGTAACTTTCCATCTGAGGGGGTTTCTTGCTCGGTTTAAGCCTTTTCCCGGGTGATATCTAGGGAAAACGGGGAAAAATACTTGGTCAGGGTCGTATCAGACTTATGCCCCCCAGCCAGTCGTTTCTCCAACTCAGCCACCTTCCTGGCCAATTCCCCGTTATCGTTCTTCAATAACGAGCGAACCTTGTCATCCGGCTTCCTCTTCAATGAGGGTGAATCTTTTTCACGATAGGTCAATCGTCCCTTCCTTACTTGGCTTTTGCTTGGAAAGGGCTTCGACGCCTGACTACCTGGGAGCCATCCGGACGATGTGTCCTGGAGTAGCCCTCAGGTGATTTCCCTCTCGATCGACTCATGCGCCTCATCTTATCTTGAGAGCGGCTCCGAGGCCTGCCCTCTAGCTGTCGAGTTTTATCCGGACGATGTGTCCTGGACTGGTTCCCGGACAATCTGCCTCTCAATCGACTTCTGCGTCTGACCCCATCCCGAGAGCGGCTCCGAAGCCTGCCCTCTGTCTGCCAAGTTTTGTCCGGACGACGTGTCTTGGACTGAACCTCGGGCAAACGATCCCTCTTGTGGCTATGACTGGAGGCACCGTCCTCTTCTCCTCCAATCAGTTGTACCATCTGCAGATTTATTTCCTTACGTTGTAATAGCAGGGCTTCTAAAGCATCATCTGTCTCTCGTGCCTTTTTGGATAAAGTCTCCTTCTTTTCATGTTGGCCGACTTCATGGGGACGCGTTTAGGACAGTGCGTCCTCGACGCGAATCCCAGGTCCCGCATCCCTGCTAGCCGTTGAGAACAGTCTTCATCGGACATCATCCATGTCACAGTTTGTAGGCCCTTTCAAGTGGTTATGTGGTCCTAGCCTCTCGTGGATACTCTTAGATGGCCCTAACCAGTCTTTGACAGACCCTCTCGGTTGGGTGGACCCGTCTGTGGTTGACTGCCCATGTTCGGACACCGTTTTACTGTTCATCACGATTTTATTCGTAAAAAATCCTCTGTTGTAATTGAAAATTAGCAACACTAGAAACCCCCCTAGTGCCAATGTTAATGCCAAGATCCGTTCACGCGCTCCAATCACCAAAGCGAGTCAAATCCTACACAAAAAAGGATAAACACCAAAAGCTTGACGGCTTGGGCCGCCGGGGGATAGCTTTAGTGTGATAATAAGAACAGGTTGAATAAGATTAACAATGGAGGCTTAATGCTCTAGTGCTGGAAAATAATGATAATGTATGTGTGTACCTTAGAAAAAAACGTAACCATGTACTTATAGAGATCTCACCACCTTCACAGAGTCCTTTCCCACGTAGAATTGGATTCCTCATTAGGTATAATTCCTTAATGGGATCGCATCAAATTACCTTGAGAAAGGGTAGTTGGATTGAATCCTAACTCCATAAATAAAAAGTTAATCATAATCAATGATTCCTTAAAATATTCCAACTTCCATAATGAGAGCCCATTCCGGGTACGCCACTCCTTATGGGCTCTGACCCACCAAACAGTTCGTACCTAGAAAGTCCACAGCCCAACAGAGATCATAATTATAATTAAGTTATAAAAATAGAAGAGACTAAATTACTTATTATGTTTATTGTTTAATGGATTTGGATTTCTAGATTGTTTCCTCATTATTAGTTTTCATATTCTAGCTAATCAATTCTCAGTCTTTATTTTTAATTCGCCTAAAATAGATATTAAGGATACATTAAAATTAATCTAGTCTCTGTGAGTTCGACCTATACTTGCCAGTTCTTCAACTTGATACTGTACACTTGCAATTACATACTTTTATCATATTAGTTAGAATTTTGTATAATTATTGAACTGGGTAGGAGTAGTAGCAATAATTAATTATCACTAAATACAATCCTTATTGTATTCACAAGTTAAATATATCACATTAATTTTTAGTTTTAACTTATAACTGAAATGCAAAATTATATCTTGAATTTATTACTTTGTAGAGATATGGACCGGGTTATACAATATAACAGATCGCTATCTTGTGATACAATTAAAAGTTGACACAACATAATAGAGTAAAATGTAAAAGTGATCATTGTATTCTTAGTATATTTAGATATTGTAGCCCTTTTTATTGGTCAATGCAAAATAAACCTTCTACTATATAAAAATTTGGATAACAAACCTTTATGTGATAACTGGGCATTGACTATCTTCCTTGACAATGATGCCATGTAAATAAGCCAAACTAAGACTAAAAAATTTACTTCCGTTAAAACCTCAACATCATAGCTTTAAGTAACTATACAACTAAGTTACATGATATAATTATAATTAAAACAACATAAATTTTATTTATACAACTTTCTCTATATAAACAAAAAAAAAAGATAAAAGATAAATAAGTTGGTAATTTTTTTTTGTTTTGTATTGATTTATAGGGGGTTTTAAGTTTATTTTGATAATCATAAGATTTTTTAAAAAAAATTAATTGCATTTATTGAATAGTATAATGAACTGTATATTTTGATATTTCTTAACATACTAAAACAAGGGACGCATTAAATAAATCTATATTTATCTAATTTATTTATTGATTAGGAATTATACTAATGATATGTATTTCTATTGACGCAAATAAATTCTTAAGACTAATGGTGATATATAGCTAGAGGTCTATATGAAAAAAAAGAATTTCTTATATTCTTTGTTTTACTTCAACTGCTTCAAAATTTTGTATATTAAATTGCAGTTTATTATAATGCAACTTTTAACTTATTTACTTGTTTAGTTTACACTTTTTATTCATCAAGTCGGAGAATACTATTTGACGCACCTTTATTAAAACATCTTAATTATTATAGAAATAAAGTTTTATTTTTGGCCAAATATAGTTGTAAATATTTACTTAAAATATCCAATATTAACCTTTTCTTTTTAATTGCAATAAAAATGTTAATTGTACGTACTTAATTTATAATGGAGAAGCTTGTATAAATAAAATTTATGTTGTCTTATTTATAATTAAATCATAGAGCTCAGTTGGATAGTTGTTTAAAGGTATGAGGTTGAGGTTTTGAGTTTAAATATTAACGGAAACAAATTTTTTAGTTTTAGTTTGGCTTACTTTACATGTCATCATTGCCACGTAGGATAATTAATATCCAATTGTCACATAAAGATTTGTTATCTAAATTTTTATATAGTAGAGGGTTTGTTTTATATTGACCAACAAAAAGGGACACAATATTCAAATATGCTAAGAGTACAGTGGTTATTTTTTGCATTTTACTCCAACATAATATGGTTAAATTATAACGCTTTAACATAAATTTGAATTTGAGAGAGATTCACTAATTAGTCAAATCAAGAACGAAAATATATCACAAGCAAGAAAAGAGTTTTGCATTTTACTTAAAAATATGCTTTTAAAGATCAGACTTAATCATTACGAACAGAGATGGATGTTAACATTCATTAGGGAGCAGTGGATGTTAAATAATTAATGAATCAAACTGGGATTTGTCTTCAGTCACATAGAGGTGGAGCAGCTCAAACACTCTTGTCATAATCATCCCTGCAGATTGCATGTGCCCAGTGACCCACACAAGTAGGTAATTCTGACACTAGTAATCACATTATATTTGTGTGGTTTGTTCATTTTAACAAAATATTGACACTAGTGATCACTTGCCTTCAACTGTATCTCTCTCTCTCCATATATATATATATATATATATATATATATATATATATATTTCACACAATAGAAACAGAATAATGCTACTATCATATAAACGTCACATATTGTTGATGTGGCAGTACGTGATTTGTTGTTAACATGACCCACTTAACTCAACAATAAATCACATACAACCATATCATCATTATGTGAGCATTATGTGACTCACTTTATGTGATAGTAGCATTATTTATAGAAACACATCTTGCTTCTTTACAAGCTTATAAATACTGATTTGTGATTTGAGCTTTAATTTCATATCTGGTTTTGGGTTTTGTGTGATTTGATAATTTTTTTGAAATATAAACTGGGTGTTTGTATATTTGAAGAATTTGGGAGTTGGGGCAAACCCTTACTTGTGGTTAACATTCCCTTGATTGATATTTTCATTTTCTTCTCGATAATTTTTTTTTGATAATTATTCTATGATTTGAAGGTCTTGAAAAATTCTTTAATAAGTGTAAAAAATCTTCCAACTTTTACTTGTGTTCCGGTATTTGTGAGGTGTGATAAACATATTTGCAAAATTGTTTTTGAAAAGATTGAAAAAGGAAGAGGCAAAATAGGTATATACCGGTACCATTGCACACCTCTAGTTCATGGAGCAGATACAACACTTTAGCCATAAGCATCCACTGATCATCTGCGATGAGCATTCTTCTCGGGAGGCCATTGTGTGTTATGTGTGAAATAAATGACAAATAGTTTTTTCAAGCTTTTTTACTAAACAAAAACATAATTTCCTTTTTTCTTTACTTGACACTATTGTATATGTTTGATGTTTGAAGGGATTTAAAGGAGATTTATTGCTTCATATATTTTATAAGTAAAACTGTGTTGATGGTGGTCACATGTGAATGTCATCTTCTTGGTTTGCCAATATATAAGTCAAACTTTTGTCTGGCAGTCTTTGGATCATGGTCTGTAATTTTGTCATTTATTATAAGGCCATTGTTAATTGTCACTATTCCTCATCACCGTCTGCGGATTAAAGATTATCACATCTGACCTTTGCAGTGATGCCCTTTGGCTTTCTTAGTCCTTATCTTGAAAGAAGGGTATGATGGCTTTGACAAGATGACATTTTGTTCCCTAATTTAAATAATTCACTCGTATATATATATATATATATATACACACACATCAATTTGAAGCTACCAAATAAGTAGAGTTGTAATTCATGTTGCTTTGAACTATCATATTTGTGTCAAGCTCAAAGAAATTTAACAGAAAGAGGCACCTTTTTGACTCAAAATTGCATCCTGTAAGCATTAAGAAATTCCAACAGCTGTTGGTCCCATTCAATTGACTGATTTTTAAGGTTTGAGTGAAGTATGCAATTTATTTTATAAGCATCCACTGATCATCTGCGATGAGCATTCTTCTCAGCAGCTCATTTTATAGATGCGCTAGTAACACCACTGGCGATAAAATGAGTTGTCAATCGTCATGACATCTTTCTGCACAAACCATGCATGTGCAGAATTACCCGAAAATATTGAATACCCTCTGCACCAATTTACCCTATCTTCAACGCACTCACATTGCTTTTGTAATTTTTGTGAGTTGGAATTGGAGGGGTTTGCCTATACCTGTACGGACGAATTATGTGAGTTTTACATTTGCCTGGCATGTGCTTTCCAAGACTGTAACATTCAACATCCAGGCCACAAAACTACAAGGACCACGAATTATCTTTGGTGCAGAAGCAAGCTTGGTTCAGGTGTGATGCTTGCGGCCGAAAACATGAAGACCCGTCATCCTATACTTGTAATGTTTGTCCCTTTTGGATCCTTCTTTGCCAACTAGCATCGATCGAATGTATATTTCACGATGATCATCCTCTTACCTTGGCCTATTCTCTGCCAAAACGATATTATTGTGGATCTAAGCAATTGTGCGCCATCTGCAATAAGGAATTGAAGCCGATTTATTGGAAATAGCATATAATCTGCAATAGCATCGAATGTTTGACTGATCCATTCTACGGTTGTGTTCAGTGTAAGTACTTTTTACACACATTTTGTGCCAAGTTACCATTTATAGTGACACACCGATTACAAAAATATCATGGATTGTTTTACATAAATGTGTCGAGTCTAATAATTATGTCAAATGCAATATGTGTCACCACATTTGCAATGGGATGTTCTATTATTGCACGCCGAGCAAATTCTATCTTGATATCAAGTGTGCTACGCTGCCTATAATAATCAAATACGCGGCTCACAGGCATCCTCTTACACAAGATCTTTATAATTGTCGAACATCATATTGCAAGGGATGTGGGGGACATATTGATGATCTTAGGTGCTTTGGATATCAAGATTGCAATTTATATCTGTTGGATAAAATAATTTTTTGAGTGATAGAACTGAAAACAATAGATAAAATGACTAAGGCACGACCAGGTCGATGTCCTTGAGGCTTAATTCGCTCCACTAGATGATGCAAAATGGTTCCAGCGAATTTTCTCTAAAATACAATTTAGTCTGTGATATTCTTCAATTTGCACTATTGAAGAATATCCTACGGACAACTCTATGAATTTCTGGATTGTTGTTTACTAAGTATTATATTATGCAGTAATACAATAAGTTAAAAGATCTACAAAAGAAAAAATAAAGAATAAGGAAATGAATATTTCCAATATATTTTCTGGAATGCTACATGTGCCCCTTATTTATAGTGTGAATAGGTGTCAATTGGAAAGTTGCAACTTTCCAAAATCAGGAATAAACTTCCACTAATCGTTGTAGGTTAGTTATTGTAGCAGTTGCAAAAGGTTGCAACTTCTAGCATGTAACCAACACTATTTGTTGTTCCAGAAAATAATTATCATTGTTGTTGTTGTATCTATTATTACAACAACACTTTCGCTGGTTTATTACAGCAATATATAGGTCATTTATATGGCACTTAATATGTATTTACTTTTCTCTTTTCAACTTCATATATAAATTAAACCCACCCAAAATTTAATTAGAAATTTTGAAAATCATTAAGAATCCCCTAAAATTTAATTAGTAAGTTTTCATAACTCAACTAACTTCAATCATCAATTAATTTCAATAAATTCATATCACAGTAAAGCATTTAGTGCACATCTCAAACCATTCACAAGAATTTCATATAATACATGAAGTGCTTGCACATAACAATTAACAACCTCACACATAAAAACAAGTTCTGAAAAACTTTCCTGACTTAGTATCTCTTTCTTGAGTATGCAAATAAACATTTTGAAATGTTTACCTACAACATTCAAAAGATTTTGCTTAATAAAGGTAATCGTCACCTTTTAAGGCTTACCGACGGTGATTATTCTAACCTAAGTCAATCGATAACCACCCTTCAGACTTAATCCAAACACATCGTTCCTTCTCATCATACATACATGTGCCCCTTATTTATAGTGTGAATAGGTGTCAATTGGAAAGTTGCAACTTTCCAAAATCAGGAATAAACTTCCACTAATCGTTGTAGGTTAGTTATTGTAGCAGTTGCAAAAGGTTGCAACTTCTAGCATGTAACCAACACTATCTGTTGTTCCAGAAAATAATTATCATTGTTGTTGTTGTATCTATTATTACAACAACACTTTCGCTGGTTTATTACAGCAATATATAGGTCATTTATATGGCACTTAATATGTATTTACTTTTCTCTTTTCAACTTCATATATAAATTAAACCCACCCAAAATTTAATTAGAAATTTTGAAAATCATTAAGAATCCCCTAAAATTTAATTAGTAAGTTTTCATAACTCAACTAACTTCAATCATCAATTAATTTCAATAAATTCATATCACAGTAAAGCATTTAGTGCACATCTCAAACCATTCACAAGAATTTCATATAATACATGAAGTACTTTCACATAACAATTAACAACCTCACACATAAAAACAAGTTCTGAAAAACTTTCCTGACTTAGTATCTCTTTCTTGAGTATGCAAATAAACATTTTGAAATGTTTACCTACAACATTCAAAAGAATTTGCTCAATAAAGGTAATCGTCACCATTTTAAGGCTTACCGACGGTGATTATTCTAACCTAACTCGATCGATAACCACCCTTCAGACTTAATCCAAACACATCGTTCCTTCTCATCATACATATAATAATTTCATAATAATATGTGATTAGCATCTAAATAGACTCATACGTCACATCTTAACACATTCTAGTCGGTAGGAATTATTTCGATAATTCCCGACTTCCCGGTAATTAATTGTTTGTAATTTTTAGTAACTCTATTTACCACATTAAGCCCTCTTAACCACTCTATTATTATTTTTTCCTTTTTCCATACTGTGACGCCCCCAAATTCAGGTACTTGAAACCCGAACTTGGTGCTACACGATATCATTTCTTTGAGCGGAATAATTATAATATAAATAAACAAACTTAATTTACATATCAGAGTTGTCTAATCCCAGGTACACGACCTTTAAACATTCATTACATGATAGATAATAAATAATATTGTCTTAATAAAGTCTAACTATTACACACAATACCATAAAACTTATTCTTGCAGCTTTCCTTTCCCTTTGTTTTTGCCAGAGCCTTCTGGTTGATCACGCTTAGCTGAAAATATTTAATTTAAAGCAAGAATGAGCATTCAATTGCTCAGCAAGTAATAGCAGTTAATAAACTTTAGTTGGAAGAAGTAAATGTCTTCTTTGAGGTATACTTCTACAATGAATCAATAGTTGTGAAGTCTTTCGAAACATATCTTAATAACATATCAAATCGTTTAAAATTTTGAAACGACGTAGTGACTATAAATACTGAGCGGTCAATGGACCATGAACTTTTATTTTTTTTTTATTTTCAAAAAGGTTAAACAGAAATTCATCTGTAAACCGCTCTGGTCTTACGGACATGTAGGGTGATCAGCCCCGTTATGTCCTGTATTGATCAATACTATCTATTTGAATGATAAATTCATTCACTCTGTTCACCTTGGGCACATAAACAATTTCCCCATTAAGGGTTGTTCATACTCAGTCTGGAGTCCTAACTAAACAATTCAGTTGGACGACTTTATCATAACCAATACTATCTAATAATGAAATTCAAACTATGTCTAGCCGAGTCAAATAGCTTAGACAGTCTTTAAATCATGAACGCATACCAAAATTTTATAGTGTGTAACAGGATTTGTCATATCAAAGAATTTCTAGTTCCAGAGTTCTTTATGAGTACAACAGTTCATACAAGTGGGGACACTTGTATGATAACAGCCAATAATGAGATATTAATAAATAATAACTGAATTGAATAAAATTCCACAATATAAGAATAAGTTCATAAGTGAATCATGGATATTATTACAGATATGAATAATTGACAATAATTATTCATGAATATGCTTTTAACTTACTGGGATCCATCGCATAGAATAACTGCGAGGAGTAGAGATACTTGATCAATATAACATTTGAGTAAGGTTAGAGAACTTGCCTTGATAGTTGATTACTGCTACGTAGTATAGCTTAAGCTGTTATCTTTAATTCAAAGTCCTATCATCAATAGAATTATTCTTTTAATTAGAATAATATAACTTAACACATAATACTGCTTTAAACATGTTGTCACATAGTCATATCAGTCATTAAAACACATAAGAACGTATACCTAGTCAAACTATGTCAATTTGGTTTGAGTTTGATATAGTTTCGGCATCCCGAGTGCATTATCGGATAATTAATGACTTTATTTTAATGAAACTTTGTTCAAGAACTTAAATATTATATTAGATAATTTAATTATCATTTATAATATTTTTCCAAACATTAAAATTATTTATTATAATTTTTCAAACACTAATATCATTTTTTAATGATTTAATTGTCAAATAATATCATTATCATTAATATTTAAATAATTTAAAATATTCATGATATTCATGTCAACACTTTAAAAGTTATTTATTATAACTTGAAAATATTTTTAAAACCTTAATATTACCTTTAAATGATTTTTTTTAAGATATTAAAATCATTTTTAAATAATTATCATTAATATTAAAATATTAATGTATTTCATTTTCAAATATTAAAAGTTATTTATTATAACTTAAAACATTTTTAAAACCTTAATATCAATTTCAAATGATTTTTATAGTATTAAAATCATTTTTAAATAATTACTATGAATATTAAAATATTAATGTTATTCATATCAAAATATTAAAAGTTATTTATTATAACTTAAAATATTTTTATTACATTTATTTCACCTTTAAATGATTTATAAAACATTTAAATTATTTTTAAATAATTTATTTAATATAATTATTAAATAAATTTATTATCATGAATATTTATATATTAATGAAATTCTTATCAAAATATTATAAGTTATTTATTATAACTTAAAATACTTTTTAAAATCTTAATATCATTTTTAAAATATTAAAACCATTTTTAACTAATTTATTTAATATAATTATTAAATAAATTTATTATCATTAATATTAAATTATTAATAAAATTTTAACTCAAAATATTAAAAGTCATTTATTATAACTTAAAATATTTTTTAATACTTTAATATAATTTTAAATGATTTTTTTTAAATATTAAAATCATTTTTAAGTAATTTATTTAATATAATTATTAAATAAATTTTATGTCATTAATATTTAAATAAATTAAATTATTAATGAAATATATCTCAAATTATTAAAAGTTAATTTTTATAACTTAAAATAATTTTTAGAATTATTTTTAGAATTTTTAATAATTAATTTCTATTTATTTTAATTAATATAATTAATTTTAATTTAAAACCGTCGCCTTAGGTGTTCTTGAGCCTCAAGAAAATTCAAACTCAGTGTTCAAGGTACCTACTTTGACCACTTATAATTATTCGATTTTGATATTTTCTGGGTTGGTAATTTGGTTAGTGTTATAGTATTGATGTAATACTACAACCACAACCACGTTTCATGGCCATCCTACATCACAACTAGAAATTATAAGTAATCAAAGTAGCTGTCAGAGGCTGTTCTTCATTTTCTGGGCAGCCCAGAAACGTGAAGTCATGGCCGGTCAACGTACTTTGACCTTAAATAACTTTGATTCTGTTGTTAATATAGGTGTTCTAAAAAAATTATTGTGTAGTCCGTATGTCAGACTACAAATAACAAACACTAACATGGTCCAAAACATTATTAATAGCAAGATCCGAGGTTTGCAAAATGGTTGTCAGAAACTGTTTAACACTTAGAAAATTTCTGGGTTTTCCAGAAATTAAAAATCTGATCGGTCAACCATGTTTGACCACTTATATCTTGAGATATAGACATGGTATGGACTTGATTCCACTTCCAGTATACTCTCTTCATGGCATAGAACAAGTTTATAACATCAAACACACATAAAATCTAACACAAAAATATCTATGAGCTCTGACATATGGCTGTCAGACCACTTTTTTTAAAATTTCTAGATTTTTGAAAATTTCAAATTCTTGCATCTAGATGTTATAGATCTATCATATACTAACCCAGATCATCAATAGACATAACATACCACATATTTTAACACTTAATCACAACATCCAACTTAGCATACAAGATCAAATTTTAGGTTAGGATTTTATACCTTTCTTGAATGATTTTTGATTTCCACCTTCTGATCTTGATGTTGGATTGCTATGGAATGATATTGAATGATATTTGGGACAAGTTAGAGAGAGAAATTCGTGGCTTAGAGAGAGAGAATGTCTTGGCTTATTAGTGAATGAAATGTAAGGTTTTTCTTTTTTTCTTTCTTTTTTTAATCCAATGATCCTAGGCTTGCAAGGTGTCAAACAATGGATGATTGAGGAGAGATTGAGCATGTGTTGATATCTTGAGTTGGTGAATCCAAATATTTTGGCAAGATTTGCAAGTTACCTTCAATAATTCAAAAATGGCATTTAGGTCATTTGCCATCTAATTTTAATGGCTAACTTGTCATTTTTTCTAACCCTTAGGGTTTAACCCTTAGGGTTTAACCCTAAGATTTTACAATTTCATTTTATAGAATTTTGTAATTATGGCTAAATGAAAATCTTAGTTTCTAAAAAAATGAAAATTAGAGTTTTGTAAACATACTTAGTTTCCTAACTACATAGAACATGAAAATTAGACTTAAGATTTACAAATTATTTCCTTAATCACATAAATATCCACTTTCATTTAAATACAACATGATCAATTATTATGTTAATATTTAAATAAAATGAAATAAATTAATTCATAACCTATATTCATATAATTATGTTAATTATCATAATTATATATATAATTCATAATCATATCTTGTATTAACATACTTACATATATTTAGAGACAAATATAATTAATAATTATATTTAATATCCAAATTCCTTAAGAAAATAATTTCTTATTATTCACCACATAAATATACTTTCATTTTAAATACAATTATATAATAATTGTATAAATTCTAAAATTTTATAACATAGATCAAAATTAGGGTTTTGATCTATAATGACACTTTACCTAATATATCCCATTATTAATTAAGTTAAAATAATTAACTTAATTAATTTTGATTAATTCATATAATAAAATAATTATTATAATAATTCTATAAATCATTTCTTATATTATTGAAATAATATATTAGTCATATTTTCATGAAAATTAAATAATAAAATATTTTTTACTCCAAATTAATTTATTATAAGAATATAATTTATAATAATCAACAATTCTTTTATCGAAAAATTTATTTAAAATTATTCATGCAATAAATAAATATATATGTATCACATAAATACATATTCTTTTCCTTGCACATACACCTACATATTATTTTGATAAAAATAATATAAAAAAAATTATACGCAAAATTTCCTATTTAATTATATAAAATATTGGGTTATTACACATACATACTTACATATATTCTATACACAAAATTCCCAAATCTTGGTAGAATCTTAAAAATGTTAAAATGAACTTCCGCTTTAAATTTCGTGATAATTGGAGTTATAGAACTCAAGTTATAGTCATTTTTGTCAGAAAAAAACCCTAGTTCTTGTTTTGGCCATAACTCCTTTTTAAGTCAGAATAATCTCATCTTTGGATAGAAATTGCATGATCCCATATAGTTTCAGTCCCCAAAAGGCCGAAATTTATTTCATTTTCTAAGTGGACCAAACAGCCCACTGAACAGACTGGACATCAAGCTTTTTCGGTTTTCCAGTTTTGGCTTGTTTTGGTAGAAAATGCCCACACAAAAATATAAAAGGGATATTTCAGAAATTCCAATTGGAGGTGTTAGGGGACCCATATATCTAACTTTAGAAGTTGACCACACTCCTAAAATCGAAATAGAATCAAAGTTATACTTGTTCAAATCTTAGACTCCGTTTCTGAAAATTTTAAAGTTTTTCGTTGATTAGGATTTCTTAGAAAGTTTTCTTTTTTTCATGATTTTTCATACATATAACATATAATAAGCAAATATACTCCTTCATATCCTCTCTTATAACATAGGATCCACCATGATTCACAATCAAACCACAACAACGACCAACAAGCTAATTTACAAAGCTTTTAAAGAAGATGATGAATAGTTGGGTTTACCTCTTGAAGTTTTCTCCTTCTTCTTCTTCCTTGCTTATGCTTGATCAAGACTTTGATCCTTCTCTTTCTCCTCTTTCTTTTCTCCAATCCGTGCCTTCTCTCTCTCTCTCTTGCTCTCTCTCAATTTACTTAGTCAAATGAAGGGATAATGAAAGAGATGATAACTTTATCTTGGATAAGAAGTTGGGCATTTAATCCTTAGCTTGCTTTGGATTAAAACTTACTAAAAATGGTAAACTTCTATCCCTCTTTTCCCCCTCATGTGCCCTCCTTATCCACCGATTCCTCCCCCTTTCCTCTTGCCTTTTTGGCTACTACATTATCCCACATGCTTAATATTAACAACCACATGACACATGTCCTCCAACACTTTTGTGACGCCCCCAGAATAGGTCTAATCCAACCAACCCATTTTGGATCGTCAAATACATGGTACAGAATCCAAATACAATTTTTATATCACACGGTCGTGCAAAATACGACCACACAACTGTGAGTGTCAATACAAATATGTAAAAAATATAAACATTCAAACTAAGTCCTCATTACAATTAGTATCACACTATTTTATAAAAATAGTGATGACTACTACTACTCTAACTCGGACAATCACTCTGTCCCTCGACTAGTCCCTGCGACTTTCTCATTTCCTGAAGAGAACAATAGATGAAAAGGGTGAGCTCAACTAGCCCAGTAAAGAATATTATGACTAAGATAATAAAGAACAATTTATCGTTAGTCTTCAACAAATCAGATAAAATATTATGGACAACAAGTTTTAGATCAACAACTGCGGCGAAAATATCAATTTATTAGAAGAGTTACGTAGAGAATGAAGTCTACTATCTTCTATGATTTAAAAGTCTATCATTAATATTTTATCCCTGTAACATCAATCAATATATATCTCAAATCAAATATTCATCTTTGCACTACGGGCCAAAGATATTCATTTGTATCACCGGTAGTCATGTTCATCTCAACACCTGTCCATCTTTGCACTACGGGCCAAAGATATTCATCAGGTAATCATTCATCTTTGCTCTACAGGCCAAATATATTCAGTTATATCACCATTTAGGACTGAAGATGATGAAAAATATTTTAAAGAACGAATCCAGTGAGATAAAGGACAAAAATTAGGGATTCGTAATTTAGTTTATCCAAGTTCAAGAATATTCTATAATAATACTTTGTGGAGCAAAATTCAAGAATAAAGATCAAAACTTGGATCCAATCAAAGATAGGAACCATAATAGCCAACTTGGACAAAGAAAAAAAATTTAATTTTTTTGTGAATAGTACCATGTTCGTGAATAGTGTCGCGTAAATAGTGCCGTATACGTGAATACTAATCCCAATATGAAAAGGTAAAAATTTTACAATAAAATTCATACCAATATTTCGGTGTCATGATATTGAAAGATATAACATCATTTTTGAAAAAAATAACATCCCTTACCTCAAAAGAACAGTACTTCAAACTGGAATATCGGATATACAACTGAAGGAAACTTGGGCTGAATAGTAACACTCAAAGTATCTAAATACTCACAAAAATACGCTCGATTTTATAAAGAGAGAAATTTCTGATTCTGGTGTGATTTTCAAATTCCAATTAAGCACCCTATTTATAGGAAAATGCTTAGCATGCCAAAACAGAAAATTTAATAAAATATTAATAAAAAATTTCACGCACCACCACCTTGACAAAATTCATCAGCCACCACCAGTGGGGCCCACCAATATTAAAAAAACATTTTTCTTTTAAAAAATAATTATAACCCCAAAAAATCAATTATTCCGGAACTTCAATAATTAATAAAAAAAGCCCTTTTATCAAAAAAATTCGAATCTTATGTCCTTTTCGTAGGAAATTTAATTCTCTACAACTTTGCAGAAGAAAGTTTTTCCAATTTCCAAACAAAAAATGTCTGAAATCTATAAACGGATGATTTTCCACACCAAAATACTGATAAAAATACCTCAGCACTAAATCCTTCCTGTATATCCACAAAATAAATATTTTTTTATCATATAAATCAATAATTAATTCTTCACAAATAATATTACAGAACTATAATATTGACAATCAGGTCGTTCACAGGAATGAGGGGGCCTTCCGATAAGGATTTCTCTTTACTGGCACGCAATTAAATAACCCCTCCTAGACAGAACTTCCTTATACATTGCCAATAATGCTATCTAATAATATTATTCAAATAATATGAATTATTGATCTAATAATGGGAAATACTGTGCAGTAGCAATTATTGAATTAACAATAATATAAAAATACTGTGCAATACCGTGTGCTACTGTGCAACAACGCGTATTATATAATTTTAACCACCGGGTATTCCAACAGTGTTAATGGTAACAACTACGTCGTTATTTTAAAAACTCATTCGTGTCATTTTTTTTATCCGACAGTTTTTCGTTATGGGGTCCCACAAATGGTTGCGCCGTCGTACGAATATTCCCCGACAGCAAGAATATTCCACGACCAAACGAATATTCTCCGACAACAATGAATATTTTATAACCACTTGCTTATTTAAAATATTTGCGCATATTACCCATAACATTCCACATTAATCAAATTAACCCCTGACTATTTCAAAATAATATATAGAGGAAATTTAATTTTTTATTCATAAAAGTTGGGGTCTTACAACTTTGGCTCCAAGTCTTCATTTTTTGGCTCCAAATCAAGCAAACCTTTAGCTCCAAGTTTGCAATAGTGGTGGATCCAAACTACAAGCCATGACTCAACCCTAGCCAAGCCCTTTTTCAATTCTTAACCAAGTCATTTAAACCCTAGGCTTGGTTAGACCAAAATTAATTTAATTCCTTATTTTCTTTTTAGTTAAATTCTCTAACTTTTTCGGTTACGTTTTCATAACACGCTTGGTTAGCCGAAAAATTGACTTTCGATTTTTGAAAATCCGATTTCGCCACTGATCCTCCTTTAACGACCCCAAAATCAGAACCAAGTTAATCCAAAATTAGGAATAACTTAATCCCGATCTTGTGCGTTAAAATTATCTTATGCTAGCATTAAAACATTATTCAATGTTAAAACATCTAGAAATGCAGGATAATTCAAAAAATTTTTTATCTTTCTTACCTTTTTCATTCCCTGAATCGCAACCTTTACGATTATCTGTGACGCCCCCCAAAATAGGTCTAGTCAACCCAACCCATTCTGAGTTGCCAAATACATGGTACAGAATTCAAATACAATCTTTTATATCACACGGTCGTGCAAAATACGACCACACAACTGTGAGTGTCAATACAAATATGTAGAAAATATTAACATTCAAACTAAGTCCTCATTACAATTATTATCACACTATTTATTAGAAATAGTGAGGACTACTACTGCTCTAACTCGGACCATCACTCTGTTCCCCGACTAGTTCCTGCGACATTCTCATTCCCTGAAGAGGACAATAGATGAAAAGGGTGAGCTCAACTAGCCCAGTAAAGAATGTTATGACTAAGATAATGGAAAATAAATTATCGTTAGTCTTCAACAATTCAGATAAAATATTATTGACAACAAGTTTTAGATCAATATTCGCAGCGGAAATAACAATTCATTAGAAGAGTTAAGTAGAGAATGAAGTCTACTATCTTCTATGATTTAAAAGTCCATCATCAATATTTTATCCCTGTAACATCAATCAGTATACATCTCAAATCAAATATTCATTTTTGCACTACGGGCCAAAGATATTCATTTGTATCACCAGTGGTCATGTTCATCTCAACACCTGTCCATCTTTACACTACGGCCAAAGATATTCATCAGGTAATCATTCAACCTTGCTCTACAGGCCAAAGATATTCATTTATATCACCTTTTAGGACTGAGGATGATGAAAAATATTTTAAAGAACGAATCCAGTGAGATAAAGGACAAAGACTAAGGATTCGTATTTTAGTTTATCCAATTTAAAAATACTTCTTAATAATCAATTGTGGAGCAAAATTCAAGAATAAAGCTCAAAGCTTAGATCCAATCAAAGATAGGAATCTTAACAAGCAACTTGGACAAATAGAAGAAAATTTAATTTTTCCGTGAATAGTGCCGTATACGTGAATAGTAACCCCGACGGAAAAAGTAAGAATTTCATAATACAATCCATGCCAATATTTTGGTATAATGATATTGAAAAGAATAACATCATTTACGAAAGAAAATAACATCATTTACCTCAAAAGAATAGTACTTCTGACTAGAATATCGGCTATAATACCGAAGGAAACTTGCACTGAATACTAACACTCAAAGTATCTAAATACTCACAAAAATACGCTCGATATTATAGAGAGAGAAAACTTCTGATTCTGGTGTGATTTTCAATTCTAACCTAAGCACGCTATTTATAAGAAAAGCTTAGGATGCCAAAGTAAACTAAATTAATAAAATATTAATATTCTTAAAAAAAATTCTACGCACACTTCCTTAACCAAAATATCAGCCACCATAAGTGGGGCCCACCAAAATCAGCATTTTCCACACCAAACAAAAGTGGGGCCCACCATTTTATAAAAAAAAACGAAACTTCAATAATTCATAATAAATAGTCATTTTATCAGAAAAATATAGATTATATATCCTTTCTATGGGAAATTTAATTCTCTACAACTTTGTAAAAAAAAGTTTTTCCAAAATCCCAACCGAAAATAGCTGAAATCCATAAACGGATGATTTTCCACACCAAAATACTGATAAAAACACCTCAGTACTAATTTCTTCTTTTATATCCACAAAATAAATAATTTCATATCATATAAATCAATAATTAATTATTCATAAATAATATTACAGAACTACAATATTGACAACTAGGTCGTTTCCAAGAAAGAGGGGCCTTCCGATAAGGATTTCTCCTTACTGGCGCGCAATTAAATAACCCCTCCTAGACAAAACTTCCTTAGACATTGTCAATAATGCTATCTAATAATATTATTCAAATAATATGAATTATTGAGTTGATAATGTGAAATACTGTGCAGTGACAATTATTGAATCAATAATATAAAATATCAACGGTAGCAATTATTGAATCAATCATATAAAATAGCAACGTAGCAATTATTGATATAAAATATCAACGTAGCAATTATTGAATCAATAAAATATCATGAAATTATTGAGTCAATAATATAAAATATTGAACAGTAATTACTGTAACAATAATTGAGTAAGTGCCTTCTTACGTAAGAATTAATAATTCGAAATACTGTGCAATACCATGTGCTACTGTGCAACACCGCGTATTATTGTATTTTAACCATCAGGTATTTCAACAGTACTAACGGTAACAACTACGCCGTTATTTATAAAAAGGTTATTTCTGTCGCTTTCTATATCCGACAGTTATTCCGTTGTGGGGCCCACAAATAGCTGCGCCGTCGTACGAATATTCTCCGACAACAAGAATATTCCACGACCAAACGAATATTTCCCGACAACAATGAATATTTTATAACCACTTGCTTATTTTGAAATATTTGCACATTTCACCCATAATTTTTCACATTTATCAAATCAACATCTTACTATTTTGAAATAATATATAAAGAAAATTAAATCTTTATTCATAAAAGTTGGGGTCTTACAACCTCCCCTCCTTATGAAATTTCGTCCTCGAAATTGACGTGCGTACCTGGTATGTCGAAAAGGTGAGGATACCTCGCTTTCATTTCCGATTCCAACTCCTAGGTCATTTCCTCAATTTCATGGTTTCTCCACAAAATTTTAACTTGAGGTATAATTTTCGAACGTAGGACATGCTCTTTCCTATCCAAGATCTTGACATGTACCTCCTCATACGTTAAATCTTCAGCTATCTCGTCCGGTTCTAACTCAATAATGTGGTTTGGATCTTTCACATATTTACGAAGCACAGATATGTAAAAAACGTTATGAGCACGAGACATGCTTGGAGGTAAAACGAGTCTCTAGGCCACATTTCCTACTCGGTTAAGAATCTCAAATGGACCAATAAATCGTGGATTGAGCTTTCCTCTGTTGCCAAACCTCGTAACTCCCTTCCATGGAGCAACACGTAATAACACATGGTCCCTAACATTAAATTCCACGTCCTTTCGATGAAGATCCGCATAACTCTTTTGTCGATCTTGTGCGGTTTGTATACGTTGCCAGATTATTTGAATCTTTTCTGTAGTCATACGTACCAACTCCGGTCCCAACAATGTTGCTTCACCCACCTCATTCCAGCATACTGGAGAGCGACACTTTCGTCCATACAACGCTTCGAATGGAGCCACGCCTATACTTGCTTGATAACTGTTATTGTAGGAGAATTCCACCAATGGTAAGTACTAATCCCAACTCCCTTTGAAGACTAGAACACAGAGTCTCAATAGATCTTCAAGAGTTGGAATAGTCCTTTCTGATTGCCCGTCTGTTTGAGGATGATAAGCCGAACTGAATCGTAAATCCATGCCCATAGCTTTCTGCAAACTGATCCAAAATCGTGAAGTAAATCTGGGGTCACGATCCGAAACTATGGATACTGGCATGCCATGCAATCTCACAATCTTATTCACGTACATATGAGCAAGACGTTCAAGGGAATAAGTCTCTCGTATCGGCAAGAAATGAGCAGAATTGGTTAATCTATCAACAATAACCCAAATCGCATCTATGCCTTGAGAAACCTGGGGAAGACCCGTAACGAAATCCATCGTAATGTGTTCCCACTTCCATTTTGGAATCTCAAGTGGTTGCAATGGACCCTTCGGTACTTGATGCTCTGCCTTTACACGTTGACAAGTTAAACATCTCGAAATAAATTCCGAGATCTCTCTTTTCATATTGCTCCACCAAAATATATGTCGAAGATCACGATACATTTTAGTACTCCCAGGATGGATTGCAAACGGTGTGTTGTGTGCCTCCTTCATGATTCTATGCTTCAAGTCAGAATCATTAGGAACACAAAGTCTGGAGTTGACTCGAAGTATTTCCTCTTCATCGATTTTTGCTTCTTGAATGGCACCTTCTTGCACCTTCTTCTTCATCTTCATTAGCTTCGGATCCGTAGCTTGAGCAGCTTTAACTTTATCAATTAAAGCTGGTTCTACGCATATACTTGACATCATCGCACTCGTTCCCACACATGATCTTCTACTCAACGCGTCAGCTACCACGTTCGCTTTTCCAGGATGGTATGATCGTAATCTTTCAACAGCTCAAGCCAATGTCGTTGCCGTATGTTGAGTTCCTTTTGAGTGAAGAAATATTTAAGGCTCTTATGATCCGTATAAATCTCCATTTTCTCCCCGTACAGGTAATGTCTCCAGATCTTCAACGCGAAAATGACAGCTGCCAACTCTAGATCATGAGTAGGATAATTCCTCTCATATTCTTTGAGTTGTCGCGAGACATAGGCTATGACTTTCCCATGTTGCATGAGAACACATCCTAACCCTTTGCCTGAAGCATCGCTGTAGATAACAAATCCATTCGAACTAGATGGTATTGTCAGAACAAGTGCCGAGATAAGTCTTCTCTTGAGCTCTTGGAAGCTCTTCTCGCATTCCTCGCTCCAAACGAATTTTGTATCTTTCCAAGTCAACTGGGTTAATGGAGTAGCGATTCGAGAAAATCCCTCTACGAACCTCCAATAATAACCAGCTAAGCCCAGAAAGCTTCGTACTTTGGTCACCAACTTAGGTTGCTCCCAGCTTTGTATTGCTTCAATCTTCGTCGGGTCAACAGATACTCCACGTTTCGATACGACGTGCCCAAGAAATGCTACTTCCTCAAGCCAGAACTCGCATTTCTTCAGCTTGGCATATAGCTTGTTCTCACAAAGCTTTTGAAGTACCAGCTTCAAGTGGTGCTCATGATCTTCACGGCTTTTAGAATAGACGAGGATGTCATCAATAAAGACAACAATGAACTGATCCAAATATTTCTTAAATACACGGTTCATCATATCCATGAAAGCAGCAGGAGCATTAGTCAATCCAAAAGACATGACTAAGAACTCATAATGCCCGTACCGAGTTCTGAAGGCAGTCTTCGGAATATCCTCAATTTTAATCTTCAGCTGATGATATCCAGAACAAAGATCGATCTTTGAAAAGAATTGTGCTCCTTGCAACTGGTCGAACAGGTCATCAATACGAGGTAGCGGATACCTATTCTTGATGGTGACATGGTTTAACTCCCGATAGTCAATACAAAGTCGCATACTCCCGTCTTTCTTCTTTACGAATAAAATAGGAGCACCCCAAGGAGACGTACTAGGACAAATAAAATCGATGTCTAACAATTCCTGTAATTGGACCTTTAACTCCTGAAGTTCAATAGGAGCCATTCGATATGGGGTTTTAAAAATGGGTTTTGTACCGGGTTCAAGGTCAATAAAGAATTCAACTTCACGTTCTGGGGGTAGACCGGGAATTTCTTCGGGAAATACATCAGGAAACTCATTAACAACAAAAATATCATTCAAACCTAATGTATTCTGGTTTAGATCAGTGACATGTGCTAAGAAAGCTTGACATCTGTTTTTCAATAAACGAATAACTTTGTGACTTGAAATGATATTGACTGATTTTAGTGGTTTGGTGGTTTGGATTATCACAACAGGTTGATTAAGAATATGAAAACTAACAACCTTACGAAAACAATCAATTTTGGCATGGTAAGTGGCTAACCAGTCAATTCCTAAAATCACGTCAAATGCAAGTATTTTCAAAGATATAAGATCAACAGGTAAGGTAAGGGTACCAATCTGAATCAAGCAAGATTTGTAAACTGTGGATGTAACAAAGGTTTCTCCCAACGGAGTTTCAACAGATAAGTCAAAGTCTAATTTATCAGAAGTCAAGTTCAAAGGTTGAGCACAAGCAGGTGAAATAAAGGAATGGGTAGCACCGGTGTGACGCCCCCAGAATAGGTCCAGTCAACCCAACCCATTCTGAGTCGCCAAATACATGGTACAGAATTCAAATACAACTTTATATCATACGGTCGTGCAAAATACGACCACACAACTGTGAGTGTCAATACAAATATGTAAAAAATATTAAGATTCAAACTAAGTCCTCATTATAATTATTATCACACTATTTATCAGAAATAGTGAGGACTACTACTGCTCTAACTCGGACCATCACTCTGTCCCCCGACTAGTTCCCGCAACATTCTCATTTCCTGAAGAGGACAACAGATGAAAAGGGTGAGCTCAACTAGCTCAGTAAAGAATATTATGACTAAGATAATGGAAAATAAATTATCGTTAGCCTTCAATAAATCAGATAAAATATAATGGACAACCAATCTTAGATCAATATTCGCAGCGGAAATAACAATGCATTAGAACAGTTAAGCAGAGAATCAAGTCTACTATCTTCTATGATTTAAAAGTCCATCATCAATATTTTATCCCTGTAACATCAATCAATATACATCTCGAATTAAATATTCATCTTTGCACTACAGGCCAAAGATATTCATTCGTATCATCAGTGGTCATATTCATCTCAACACCTGTCATCTTTGCACTACAGGCCAAAGATATTCATCAGGTAATCATTCATCTTTGCTCTACAGGCCAAAGATATTCATCAAGTAATCATTCATCTTTGCTCTACAGGCCAAAGATATTCAGTTGCATCACCTTTTAGGACTGAGAATGATGAAAAACATTTAAAAAAAACGAATCCAGTGAGATAAAAGACAAAGACTAAGGATTCGTATTTTAGTATATCCAATTCAAAAATACCTCGTAATAATCAATTATGGAGCAAAATTCAAGAATAGAGCTCAAAACTTGGATACAATCAAAGATAGTAACCTTAACAAGCAATTTGGACAAATAAAAGAAAATTTAATTTTTTCGTGAATAGTGCCGTATACGGGAATAGTGCCGTATACGTGAATAGTAACCCCGACGGAAAAAGTAAGAATTTCAACATAAAATCCATGACAATATTTCTGTATAATGATATTGAAAAGAATAACATCATTTACGAAAGAAAATAACATCCCTTACCTCAAAAAGATAGTGCCTCTGACTGGAATATCGGATATAATACCGAAAGAAACTTGCACTGAATACTAATACTCAAAGTATAGAAATACTCACAAAAATACGCTCGATATTATAGAGAGAGAAAACTTCTGATTCTGGTGTGATTTTAAATTCTAACCTAAGCACCCTATTTATAGGAAAAGCTTAGGATGCCAAAGGAGACTAAATGAATAAAATATTATTTTTTTTTAAATTTCCGCCGCCGCCGGCTGCTGCCCAAAATCAGATTTTCAACAAAAGTGGGGCCCATCCATTAAATAATATATATATTTTCCGAAACTTCAATAATTCATAACAAATAGCCCCTTTGTCAGAAAAATACAAATTCTATGTCCTTCCATAGGAAATTTAATTCTCTACAACTTTGCAGAAGGAAGTTTTTCCAAATTCCAAACATAAATTATCCGAAATCCAAAAACAGATGATTTCTCACACCAAAATATTGATAAAAACTCACCAGCGCCAATTCCTTCTTTAATATCCACAAAATAAATATTTCCTTATCATATAAATCAATAATTAATTATTCATAAATAATATTATAGAACTACAATATTAACAACCAGGTCGTTCCAAGGACAGAGGGGGCCTTCCGATAAGGACTTCTCCTTACTGGCGCGCAATTAAATAACCCCTCCTAGACAGAACTTCCTTAGACATTGTCAATAATGCTATCTAATAATATTATTCAAATAATATGAATTATTGAGTTGATAACGTGAAATACTGTGCAACGACAATTATTGAATCAATACTACAAAATATCAACTGTAGCCATTATTGAATCAATCATATAAAATGGCAACGTAGCAATTATTGAGTGAATAAAATATCAATGCAACAATTATTGAGTCAATAATATAAAATATCAACGTAGCAATTATTGAGTCAATAATATAAAATATTGAACAGTAATTACTGTAACAATAATTGAGTAATGGCTTCTCACGTAAGACTCAACAATTCGAAATACTGTGCAATACCGTGTGCTACTATGCAACACCGTGTATCACTGTATTTTAACCACCGGGTATTTCAACAGTACTAACGGTAACAACCATGCCGTTATTTTGTAAAAAAGTTATTTCTGTCGCTTTCTATATCCGACAGTTATTCCGTTGTGGGGGCCCACAAATAGCTGCGCCGTCGTACGAATATTCCCCGACAACAAGAATATTCCACGACCAAACGAATATTCCCCGACAACAAGAATATTTTATAACCACTTGCTCATTTTAAAAAATGTTTGCACATTTCACCCATAACTTTCATATTTATCAAACAACACCTTACTATTTCAAAATAATATAAAGAAAATTAAATCTTTATTCATAAAAGTTGGGGTCTTACAACCTCCCCTCCTTATGAAATTTCGTCCTCGAAATTGACGTACGTACCTGGTATGCCGAAAAGGTGAGGATACCTCGCTTTCATTTCCGATTCCAACTCCCAGGTCATTTCCTCAATAGCCTGGTTTCTCCACAAAACATTAACTTGAGGTATAATTTTCGAGCGTAAGACATGCTCCTTCCTATCCAAGATTTTGACAGGTACCTCCTCGTACGTTAAATCTTCGGCTATCTCGTCTGGTTCTAACTCAATAATGCGGTTTGGATCCTTCACATATTTACGTAACACGAATATGTGAAACACGTTATGAACACGAGACATGCTTGGAGGTAAAGCGAGTCTATAAGCCACATTTCCTATTCGGTCAAGAATCTCAAATGGACCAATGAATCGTGGGTTGAGCTTTCCTCTCTTCCCAAACCTTGTAACTCCTTTCCACGGAGCAATACGTAACAATACATGGTCCCCAACGTTAAATTCCACATCCTTTCGATGAAGATCCGCATAACTCTTTTGTCGATCTTGTGCTGTTTGTATACGTTGTCGGATCATTTGGATCTTTTCTGTAGTCATACGTACTAACTCCGGTCCCAACAATGTTGTTTCACCCACCTCGTTCCAACATACTGGAGAGCGACACTTTCTCCCATACAATGCCTCGAATAGAGCTACGCCTATACTTGCCTGATAACTGTTGTTGTAGGAGAATTCCACCAATGGTAAATACTTATCCCAACTCCCTTTGAAGTCTAGAACACAAAGTCTCAATAGATCTTCAAGAGTTTGGATAGTCCTTTCTGATTGTCCGTCTGTTTGAGGATGATAAGCCGAACTGAATCGTAAATCCGTACCCATAGCTTTCTGCAAACTGATCCAAAATCGTGAAGTAAATCTGGGATCACGATCCGAAACTATGGATACTGGCATGCCATGCAACCTCACAATCTCATTCACGTACATATGAGCAAGACGTTCAAGGGAATAAGTCTCTCGTATCGGCAAGAAATGAGCAGACTTGGTTAATCTATCAACAATAACCCAAATCGCATCTAAGCCTTGAGAAACCTTGGGAAGACCCGTAACGAAATCCATCGTAATGTGTTCCCACTTCCATTTCGGAATCTCCAGTGGTTGCAATGGACCCTTCGGCACTTGATGCTCCGCCTTTACACGTTGACAAGTTAAACATCTCGAGATGAACTCCGCGATCTCTCTCTTCATATTGCCCCACCAAAATGTATGTCGAAGATCACGATACATTTTAGTACTCCCAGGATGGATTGCAAACGGTGTGTTGTGTGCCTCCATCATGATTCTATACTTCAAGTCGGAATCGTTAGGAACACAAAGTCTGAAGTTGACTCGAAGTATTCCCTCTTCATCGATTCTTACTTCTGGGATGGCACCTTCTTGCACCTTCTTCTTCATCTTCATCATCTCCGCATCCGTAGCTTGAGCAACTTTAACTTTATCAATCAAAGCTGGTTCTACGAGTATACTTGACATCATCGCATTCGTTTCCACATATGATCTTCTACTCAACGCGTCAGATACCACGTTCGCTTTTCCAGGATGGTATTGGATAGTATGATCGTAATCTTTCAACAGCTCAAGCCAACGTCGTTGCCGCATGTTGAGTTCCTTCTGAGTGAAGAAATATTTAAGGCTCTTATGATCCGTATAAATCTCCACTTTCTCTCCGTACAAGTAATGTCTCCAGATCTTCAACGCGAAAACGACTGCTGCCAACTCTAGATCATGAGTAGGATAATTCCTCTCATATTCTTTGAGTTGTCGCGAGACATAGGCTATGACTTTCCCATGTTGCATGAGAACACATCCTAACCCTTTGCCCGAAGCATCGCTGTAAATAACAAATCCATCCGACCCAGATGGTATTGTCAGAACAGGTGCCGAAATAAGTCTCCTCTTGAGCTCTTGGAAGCTCTTCTCGCATTCCTCTCTCCAAACGAATTTCGTATCTTTTCGAGTCAACTGAGTTAATGGAGTAGCGATTCGAGAAAATCCCTCTACGAACCTCCGATAATAACCAGCTAAGCCCAGAAAGCTTCGTACTTCGGTCACCGACTTAGGTTGCTCCCAGCTTTGTATTGCTTCTGTAAGACCCCAACTTTTATGAATAAAGATTTAATTTTCTTTATATATTATTTCGAAATAGTAAGGTGTTGACTTGATAAATATGAAAGTTATGGGTGAAATGTGCAAATATTTTTAAAATGAGCAAGTGGTTATAAAATATTCTTGTTGTCGGGGAATATTCGTTTGGTCGTGGAATATTCTTGTTGTCGAGGAATATTCGTACGACGGCGCAGTTATTTGTGGACCCCACAACGGAATAACTGTCGGATATAGAAAGCGACAGAAATAACGTTTTACAAGATAACGGCGTAGTTGTTACCGTTAGTACTGTTGAAATACCCGGTGGTTAAAATACAGTACGCGGTGGTGCGCAGTAGCACACGGTATTGCACAGTATTTCGAATTATTGAGTCTTACGTGAGAAGGAACCTACTCAATTATTGTTACAGTATTTACTGTTCAATATTTTATATTATTGACTCAATAATTGCTACGTTGATATTTTATATTATTGACTCAATAATTGCTGCATTGATATTTTATTGACTCAATAATTGCTACGTTGCTATTTTTTATGATTGATTCAATAATGGCTACAGTTGATATTTTATAGTATTGATTCAATAATTGTCGTTGCACAGTATTTCACGTTATCAACTCAATAATTCATATTATTTGAATAATATTATTAGATAGCATTATTGACAATGTCTAAGGAAGTTCTGTCTAGGAGGGGTTATTTAATTGCGCGCCAGTAAGGAGAAGTCCTTATCGGAAGGCCCCCTCTGTCCTGGGAACGACCTGGTTGTCAATATTGTAGTTCTATAATATTATTTGTGAATAATTAATTATTGATTTATATGATAAGGAAATATTTATTTTGTGGATATAAAAGAAGGAATTTGTGCTGATGTGTTTTTATCAGTATTTTGGTGTGAAAAATCATCCGTTTATGGATTTCGGATAATTTATGTTGGGAATTTGGAAAAATTTTCTTCTGCAAAGTTGTAGAGAATTAAATTTTCTATAGAAGAACACATCATTTGTATTTTTCTGACAAAGGGGCTATTTATTATGAATTATTGAAGTTTCGGAAAATAAATATTATTTTATAAATGGTGGGCCCCACTTTTGTTGTTTTGTTGAAAAAAATCAGATGTTTGAAGCAGCCGGCGGCTGGAGAAGTTTTGTAAAAATAATATTATTTTATTATTTTAGTCTCCTTTGGCATCCTAAGCTTTTCCTATAAATAGGGTGCTTAGGTTAGAATTGAAAATCACACCAGAATTCGAAGTTTTCTCTCTCTATAATATCGAGCGTATTTTTGTGAGTATTTCTATACTTTGAGTATTAGTATTCAGCGCAAGTTTCCGTCAATATTATATCCGATATTCCAGTCAGAGGTACTATCTTTTTGAGGTAAGGGATGTTATTTTCTTTCGTAAATGATGTTATTTTTTTCAATATCATTATACAGAAATATTGTCATGGATTTCATGTTGAAATTCTTCTTTTTCCGTCGGAGTTACTATTCACGTATACGGCACTATTCACGTATACGGCACTATTCACGGAAAAATTAAATTTTCTTCTATTTGTCCAAATTGCTTGTTAAGGTTACTATCTTTTGTTGGATCCAAGTTTTGAGCTCTATTCTTGAATTTTGCTCCATAATTGATTATTACGAGGTATTTTTGAATTGGATATACTGAAATACGAATCCTTAGTCTTTGTCTTTTATCTCACTGGATTCGTTTTTTTTAAATGTTTTTCATCATCCTCAGTCCTAAAAGATGAATGATTACTTGATGAATATCTTTGGCCTGTAGAGCAAAGATGAATGATTACCTGATGAATATCTTTGGCCTGTAGTGCAAAGATGACAGGTGTTGAGATGAACATGACTACTGATGATGCAAATGAATATCTTTGGCCTGTAGTGCAAAGATGAATATTGATTCGAGATGTATATTGATTGATGTTACAGGGATAAAATATTGGTGATGGACTTTTAAATCATAGAAGATAGTAGACTTCATTCTCTGCTTAACTCTTCTAATGATTTGTTATTTCCGCTGCGAATATTGATCTAAAACTTGTTGTCCATAATATTTTATCTGAACTGTTGAAGACTAACGATAATTTATTTTTCATTATCTTAGTCATAATATTCTTTACTGAGCTAGTTGAGCTCACCCTTTTCATCTGTTGTCCTCTTCAGGAAATGAGAATGTTGCGGGGACTAGTCGGGGGACAGAGTGATGGTCCGAGTTAGAGCAGTAGTAGTCCTCACTATTTCTGATAAATAGTGTGATAATAATTGTAATGAGGACTTAGTTTGAATCTTAATATTTTCTACATATTTGTATTGAGACTCACAGTTGTGTGGTCGTATTTTGCACGACCGTATGATATAAAGTTTGTATTTGAATTCTGTACCATGTATTTGGCGACTCAGAATGGGTTGGGTTGAATGGACCTATTCTGGGGGCGTCACAGTTGGTATCAGAGCTTAGGGATATGATCTCTGGCGGAGATCGGGGAATAGAACTAGGAGGGGAGAGACGAGTAAATCCTTCGCTAGTGTGTCCTACCTAAGCTTATGTGGTATTTAATTGGTCAGTCGGAGCATAGGGTTAATATGTGATATGTTGACTTGTTTAATTAACCCTTGTTTTATGGCAGTATTTGAGAATGGCAGCTGAGAACGTTAACAACGAAGTGAATGAGACCGTGGAGACACCTTTAATCGTTAACCAGGAGAACGTGCAACAAGAGGGCAATGTTCATCCTGAAAATAACGCTGGTCAGACGATAAACGATGAGATGTTTAGAAGTTTTTTGCAGTTCATGCAAAATCAGACGAGGGAGACTCGTGTGCAACATACAGGTGGAGATAATAACAACACGCGAGCTGTCACTGCTAAGCAGTTCAAAGAATTGGGACCACCAGAGTTTCTGGGAAAGCCGGATCCGATCAAAGCGGAGACGTGGATTAAACAAATTATCAAGATATTTGATGTCTTGGGATGTACAGAGGAACAGAAGGTTCCATTCGCCACGTTTATGTTCCGTGGAGAGGCAGATTACTGGTGGGAATCCGTGAAGCGTACCCAGCCTGCCGCACTCCAGATGTCTTGGGAAGCGTTCCAGAAACTGTTTAATGACAAGTACTTTCCTGAAAGTATTCGTCATATGAAGGAAGTAGAGTTTATCAGACTCGAGCAAAACAACATGACGGTATCCCAGTACGAGGCTAAGTTCGCGGAGCTGTCCAGGTTTGCACCTCATTTGGTGGAGAATGAGGAACGTATGACGCGGATGTTTCTAAGAGGTTTGAAACCCGAAATACGTCAATACCTCATTTCTCATAAGTTTTCTTTATATTCGGATGTAGTAAACAGGGCCCAGTTATTGGAACGAGATAATGATTATGTTCAACTGAGGGACCACAACCAAGGTCGTACTGGTGGCAGTAGTCATCGGAGCAATGACAACCAGCGAGGAGGAAAGTTTGACAGAAGCGGTAACCACTCCGGTGGTTATCGTGGCCATGATAGTAGAAGAAGCGAATCGGGAGGAGATTTCAAAAAGAGAAGGTATAACAATGAGAACGCGAAGATGTCAACATCAGCACCAGCATCAACTGTTTCGAGGGGAGGAGAACGACCACCGGTCGTATGCTTTAAATGCGGGAAAGAGGGACATATCAGCCCAAACTGCCCACAACAGTTCAAAGGATGCTATAACTGTGGAAAGGAAGGACATATAGCTCGATATTGTCCTGTTGCGAAACCAAGTTCAGCGGGGGTGGTGATTCCAAAGGCGGTTGCAGACAAGTCAAAGTCGGTGATTCCTGGAAGAGCGTTTGTCGTTACAGCCCAAAACGCGAGGAATCCACACGAGGTGATTACGGGTAAGCTGATCATAAACTCTTGCGAAGTTTATACCTTGTTAGATACCGGTGCTACCCATTCCTTTATTTCACCTGCTTGTGCTCAACGTTTGAACTTGACTTCTGATAAATTAGACTTTGACTTATCTGTTGAAACTCCGTTAGGAGAAACCTTTGTTACATCTACAGTTTACAAATCTTGCTTGATTCAGATTGGTACCCTTACCTTACCTGTTGATCTTATATCTTTGAAAATACTTGCATTTGACGTGATTTTAGGAATTGACTGGTTAACCACTTACCATGCCAAAATTGATTGTTTTCGTAAGGTTGTTAGTTTTCATATTCCTAATCAACCTGTTGTGCGAATCCAAATCACCAAACCACTAAAATCAGTCAATATCATTTCAAGTCATAAAGCTATTCGTTTATTGAAAAACGGATGTCAAGCTTTCTTAGCTCATGTCACTGATCTAAATCAGAATACATCAGATTTGAATGATATTTCCGTTGTTAATGAGTTTCCTGATGTATTTTCCGAAGAACTTCCCGGTCTACCCCCAGAACGTGAAGTTGAATTCTTTATTGACCTTGAGCCCGGTACAAAGCCCATTTCTAAAGCCCCATATCGAATGGCTCCTATTGAACTTCAGGAGTAAAAGGTCCAATTACAAGAGTTGTTAGACATCGGTTTTATTCGTCCTAGTACGTCTCCTTGGGGTGCTCCTGTTTTATTCGTAAAGAAGAAAGATGGGAGTATGCGACTTTGTATTGACTATCGGGAGTTGAACCATGTCACCATCAAGAATAGGTATCCGTTACCTCGTATTGATGACCTGTTCGACCAGTTGCAAGGAGCGCAATTTTTTTCAAAGATCGATCTTCGTTCTGGATATCATCAGTTGAAGATTAAAACTGAGGATATTCCAAAGACTGCTTTCAGAACACGGTACGGGCATTATGAGTTCTTAGTCATGTCTTTTGGATTGACTAATGCTCCTGCTGCTTTCATGGATATGATGAACCGTGTATTTAAGGAGTATTTAGATCAATTCGTTGTTGTCTTTATTGATGACATTCTCATCTATTCTAAAAGCCGTGAAGATCATGAACACCATTTGAAGTTGGTACTTCAAAAGCTTCGCGAGAACAAGCTATACGCCAAGTTAAAGAAATGCGAGTTCTGGCTTGAGGAAGTTGCATTCCTTGGGCACGTGGTATCGAAACGTGGAGTATCTGTGGACCCGGCGAAGATTGAAGCAATACAAAGCTGGGAGCAACCTAAGTCGGTGACCGAAGTACGAAGCTTTCTGGGCTTAGCTGGTTACTATCGGAGGTTTGTAGAGGGATTTTCTCGAATCGCTACTCCATTAACTCAGTTGACTCGGAAAGATACAAAATTCGTTTGGAGCGAGGAATGCGAGAAGAGCTTCCAAGAGCTCAAGAGGAGACTTATTTCGGCACCTGTTCTGACAATACCATCTGGTTCGGATGGATTTGTTATCTACAGCGATGCTTCAGGCAAAGGGTTAGGATGTGTTCTCATGCAACATGGGAAAGTCATAGCCTATGCCTCGCGACAACTCAAAGAATATGAGAGGAATTATCCTACTCATGATCTAGAGTTGGCAGCAGTCGTTTTCGCGTTGAAGATCTGGAGACATTACTTGTACGGAGAGAAAGTGGAGATTTATACAGATCATAAGAGCCTTAAATATTTCTTCACTCAGAAGGAACTCAACATGCGGCAACGACGTTGGCTTGAGCTGTTGAAAGATTACGATCATACCATCCAATACCATCCTGGAAAAGCGAACGTGGTAGCTGACGCGTTGAGTAGAAGATCATATGTGGGAACGAGTGCGATGATGTCAAGTATACGCGTAGAACCAGCTTTGCTTGATAAAGTTAAAGCTGCTCAAGCTACAGATGCGGAGCTGATGAAGATGAAGAAGAAGGTGCAAGAAGGTGCAATTCCAGAAGCAAGAATCGATGAAGAGGGAATACTTCGAGTCAACTCCAGACTTTGTGTTCCTAACGATTCTGACTTGAAGTATAGAATCATGATGGAAGCACACAACACACCGTTTGCGATCCATCCTGGGAGTACTAAAATGTATCGTGATCTTCGACATACATTTTGGTGGAGCAATATGAAGAGAGAGATCGCGGAGTTCATCTCTAGATGTTTAACTTGTCAACGTGTAAAGGCGGAGCATCAAGTACCGAAGGGTCCATTGCAACCACTGGAGATTCCGAAATGGAAGTGGGAACACATTACGATGGATTTCGTTACGGGTCTTCCCAAGGTTTCTCAAGGCTTAGATGCGATTTGGGTTATTGTTGATAGATTAACCAAGTCTGCTCATTTCTTGCCGATACGAGAGACTTATTCCCTTGAACGTCTTGCTCATATGTACGTGAATGAGATTGTGAGATTGCATGGCATGCCAGTATCCATAGTTTCGGATCGTGATCCCAGATTTACTTCACGATTTTGGATCAGTTTGCAGAAAGCTATGGGTACGGATTTACGATTCAGTTCGGCTTATCATCCTCAAACAGACGGACAATCGGAAAGGACTATCCAAACTCTTGAAGATCTATTGAGACTCTGTGTTCTAGACTTCAAAGGGAGTTGGGATAAGTATTTACCATTGGTGGAATTCTCCTACAACAACAGTTATCAGGCAAGTATAGGCGTAGCTCCATTCGAAGCGTTGTATGGGAGAAAGTGTCGTTCTCCAGTATGTTGGGATGAGGTGGGTGAAGCAACATTGTTGGGACCAGAGTTAGTACGTATGACTACGGAAAAAATCCAAATAATCCGACAACGTATACAGACGGCACAGGATCGACAAAAGAGTTATGCAGATCTTCATCGAAAGGACGTGGAATTTAATGTTGGAGACCATGTGTTATTACGTGTTGCTCCGTGGAAAGGAGTTACAAGGTTTGGAAAGAGAGGAAAGCATAACCCACGATTCATTGGTCCATTTGAGATTCTTGACCGAATAGGAAATGTGGCTTATAGACTCGCTTTACCTCCAAGCATGTCTCGTGTTCATAACGTGTTTCACATATCCGTGTTACGTAAATATGTGAAGGATCCAAACCGCATTATTGAGTTAGAACCAGACGAGATAGCTGAAGATTTAACGTACGAGGAGGTACCTGTCAAGATCTTGGATAGGAAGGAGCATGTCCTACGCTCGAAAATTATACCTCAAGTTAAAGTTTTGTGGAGAAACCATGCAATTGAGGAAATGACCTGGGAGTTGGAATCGGAAATGAAAGCGAGGTATCCTCACCTTTTCGACATACCAGGTACGTACGTCAATTTCGAGGACGAAATTTCATAAGGAGGGGAGGTTGTAAGACCCCAACTTTTATGAATAAAGATTTAATTTTCTTTATATATTATTTCGAAATAGTAAGGTGTTGACTTGATAAATATGAAAGTTATGGGTGAAATGTGCAAATATTTTTAAAATGAGCAAGTGGTTATAAAATATTCTTGTTGTCGGGGAATATTCGTTTGGTCGTGGAATATTCTTGTTGTCGGGGAATATTCGTACGACGGCGCAGTTATTTGTGGACCCCACAACGGAATAACTGTCGGATATAGAAAGCGACAGAAATAACTTTTTACAAGATAACGGCGTAGTTGTTACCGTTAGTACTGTTGAAATACCCGGTGGTTAAAATACAGTACGCGGTGGTGCACAGTAGCACACGGTATTGCACAGTATTTCGAATTATTGAGTCTTACGTGAGAAGGAACCTACTCAATTATTGTTACAGTATTTACTGTTCAATATTTTATATTATTGACTCAATAATTGCTACGTTGATATTTTATATTATTGACTCAATAATTGCTGCATTGATATTTTATTGACTCAATAATTGCTACGTTGCTATTTTTTATGATTGATTCAATAATGGCTACAGTTGATATTTTATAGTATTGATTCAATAATTGTCGTTGCACAGTATTTCACGTTATCAACTCAATAATTCATATTATTTGAATAATATTATTAGATAGCATTATTGACAATGTCTAAGGAAGTTCTGTCTAGGAGGGGTTATTTAATTGCGCGCCAGTAAGGAGAAGTCCTTATCGGAAGGCCCCCTCTGTCCTGGGAACGACCTGGTTGTCAATATTGTAGTTCTATAATATTATTTGTGAATAATTAATTATTGATTTATATGATAAGGAAATATTTATTTTGTGGATATAAAAGAAGGAATTTGTGCTGATGTGTTTTTATCAGTATTTTGGTGTGAAAAATCATCCGTTTATGGATTTCGGATAATTTATGTTGGGAATTTGGAAAAATTTTCTTCTGCAAAGTTGTAGAGAATTAAATTTCCTATAGAAGAACACATCATTTGTATTTTTCTGACAAAGGGGCTATTTATTATGAATTATTGAAGTTTCGGAAAATAAATATTATTTTATAAATGGTGGGCCCCACTTTTGTTGTTTTGTTGAAAAAAATCAGATGTTTGAAGCAGCCGGCGGCTGGAGAAGTTTTGTAAAAATAATATTATTTTATTATTTTAGTCTCCTTTGGCATCCTAAGCTTTTCCTATAAATAGAGTGCTTAGGTTAGAATTGAAAATCACACCAGAATTCGAAGTTTTCTCTCTCTATGATATCGAGCGTATTTTTGTGAGTATTTCTATACTTTGAGTATTAGTATTCAGCGCAAGTTTCCGTCAATATTATATCCGATATTCCAGTCAGAGGTACTATCTTTTTGAGGTAAGGGATGTTATTTTCTTTCGTAAATGATGTTATTCTTTTCAATATCATTATACAGAAATATTGTCATGGATTTCATGTTGAAATTCTTCTTTTTCCGTCGGAGTTACTATTCACGTATACGGCACTATTCACGTATACGGCACTATTCACGGAAAAATTAAATTTTCTTCTATTTGTCCAAATTGCTTGTTAAGGTTACTATCTTTTGTTGGATCCAAGTTTTGAGCTCTATTCTTGAATTTTGCTCCATAATTGATTATTACGAGGTATTTTTGAATTGGATATACTGAAATACGAATCCTTAGTCTTTGTCTTTTATCTCACTGGATTCGTTTTTTTTAAATGTTTTTCATCATCCTCAGTCCTAAAAGATGAATGATTACTTGATGAATATCTTTGGCCTGTAGAGCAAAGATGAATGATTACCTGATGAATATCTTTGGCCTGTAGTGCAAAGATGACAGGTGTTGAGATGAACATGACTACTGATGATGCAAATGAATATCTTTGGCCTGTAGTGCAAAGATGAATATTGATTCGAGATGTATATTGATTGATGTTACAGGGATAAAATATTGGTGATGGACTTTTAAATCATAGAAGATAGTAGACTTCATTCTCTGCTTAACTCTTCTAATGATTTGTTATTTCCGCTGCGAATATTGATCTAAAACTTGTTGTCCATAATATTTTATCTGAACTGTTGAAGACTAACGATAATTTATTTTTCATTATCTTAGTCATAATATTCTTTACTGAGCTAGTTGAGCTCACCCTTTTCATCTGTTGTCCTCTTCAGGAAATGAGAATGTTGCGGGGACTAGTCGGGGGACAGAGTGATGGTCCGAGTTAGAGCAGTAGTAGTCCTCACTATTTCTGATAAATAGTGTGATAATAATTGTAATGAGGACTTAGTTTGAATCTTAATATTTTCTACATATTTGTATTGAGACTCACAGTTGTGTGGTCGTATTTTGCACGACCGTATGATATAAAGTTTGTATTTGAATTCTGTACCATGTATTTGGCGACTCAGAATGGGTTGGGTTGAATGGACCTATTCTGGGGGCGTCACAGCTTCAATCTTCGCCGGGTCCACAGATACTCCACGTTTCGATACCACGTGCCCAAGGAATGCTACTTCCTCAAGCCAAAACTCGCATTTCTTCAGCTTAGCATATAGCTTGTTCTCACGAAGCTTTTGAAGTACTAACTTCAAATGGTGTTCATGATCTTCACGGCTTTTAGAATAAATGAGAATGTCGTCAATAAAGACAACAACGAATTGATCTAAATACTCCTTAAATACACGGTTAATCATATCCATGTAAGCAGCAGGAGCATTAGTCAATCCAAAAGACATGACTAAGAACTCATAATGCCCGTACCGTGTTCTGAAAGCAGTCTTTGGAATATCCTCAGTTTTAATCTTCAACTGATGATATCCAGAACGAAGATCGATCTTTGAACAGAATTGCGCTCCTTGCAACTGGTCGAACAGGTCATCAATACGAGGTAATGGATACCTATTCTTGATGGTGACATGGTTCAACTCCCGATAGTCAATACAAAGTCGCATACTCTCGTCTTTCTTCTTTACGAATAAAATAGGAGCACCCCAAGGAGACGTACTAGAACGAATAAAACCGATGTCTAACAACTCTTGTAATTGGATCTTTAACTCCTGAAGTTCAATAGGAGCCATTCGATATGGGGTTTTAGAAATGGGCTTTGTACCGGGCTTAAGGTCAATAAAGAATTCAACTTCACGTTCTGGGGGTAGACTGGGAAGTTCTTCGGGAAATACATCAGGAAACTCATTAACAACGGAAATATCATTCAAATCTGATGTATTCTGATTTAGATCAGTGACATGAGCTAAGAAAGCTTGACATCAGTTTTTCAATAAACGAATAGCCTTGGGATTTGAAATGATATTGACTGATTTTAGTGGTTTGGTGGTTTGAATTCGTACAACAGGTTGATTAGGAATATGAAAACTAACAACCTTACGAAAACAATCAATTCTGGCATGGTAAGTGGTTAACCAGTCAATTCCTAAAATCACGTCAAATGCAAGTATTTTCAAAGATATAAGATCAACAGGTAAGGTAAGGGTATCAATCTGAATCAAGCAAGATTTGTAAACTGTAGATGTAACAAAGGTTTCTCCTAACGGAGTTTCAACAGATAAGTCAAAGTCTAATTTATCAGAAGTCAAGTTCAAACGTTGAGCACAAGCAGGTGAAATAAAGGAATGGGTAGCACCGGTATCTAACAAGGTGTAAACTTTGCAAGAGTTTATGATCAGCTTACCCGTAATCACCTCGTGTGGATTTCTCGCGTTTTGGGCTGTCACGACAAACGCTCTTCCAGGAATCACCGACTTTGACTTGTCTGCAACCGCCTTTGGAATCACCGCCCCCGCTGAACTTGGTTTCGCAACAGGACAATCTCGAGCTATATGTCCTTCTTTTCCACAGTTATAGCATCCTTTGAACTGTTGTGGGCAGTTTGGGCTGATATGTCCCTCTTTCCCGCATTTAAAGCATACGACCGGTGGTCGTTCTCTTCCCCTCGAAACAGTTGATGCTGGTGCTGATGTCGACGTCTTCACGTTCTCATTGTTGTACCTTCTCTTCTTGAAATCTCCCCCCGATTCGCTTCTTCTACTATCATGGCCACGATAACCACCGGAGTGGTTACCGCTTCTGTCATACTTTCCTCCTCGCTGGTTGTCATTGCTCCGATGACTGCTGCCACCGGTACGACCTTGGTTGTGGTCCCTCGGTTGAACATAATCATTATCTCGTTCTAATAACTGGGCCCTGTTTACTACATCCGAATATAAAGAAAATTTATGAGAAATGAGGTATTGACGTATTTCGGGTTTCAAACCTCTTAGAAACATCCGCGTCATACGTTCCTCATTCTCCACCAAATGAGGTGCAAACCTGGACAGCTCCGCAAACTTAGCCTCGTATTGGGATACCGTCATGTTGTTTTGTTTGAGTCTAATAAATTCTACGTCCTTCATATGACGAATACTTTCAGGAAAGTACTTGTCACTGAACAGTTTCTGGAACGCTTCCCAAGACATCTTGAGTGCGGCAGGCTGGGTACGCTTCACAGATTCCCACCAGTAATCTGCCTCTCCACGGAACATAAACGTGGCAAATGGAACCTTCTGTTCCTCCATGCATCCCAAGACATCAAATATCTTGGTAATTTGTTTAATCAACTGCTTAGCAGTGACAGCTCGTGTGCTGTTATTATCTCCACCTGTATGTTGCACACGAGTCTCCCTCGTCTGATTTTGCATAAACTGCAAAAAACTTCTAAACATCTCATCGTTTATTGTCTGACCAGCGTTATTTTCAGGATGAACATTGCCTTCTTGTTGCACGTTCTCCTGGTTAACGATTAAAGGTGTCTCCACGGTCTCATTCACTTCGTTGTTAACATTCTCAGCTGCCATTCTCAAATACTGCCATAAACCAAGGGTTAATTAAACAAATTAACATATCACATATTAACCCTATGCTCCGACTGACCAATTAAATACCACATAAGCTTAGGTAGGACACACTAGCGAAGGATTTACTCGTCTCTCCCCTCCTAGTTCTATTCCCCGATCTCCGCCAGAGATCATATCCCTAAGCTCTGATACCAACTGTGACGCCCCCAGAATAGGTCCATTCAACCCAACCCATTCTGAGTCGCCAAATACATGGTACAGAATTCAAATACAAACTTTATATCATACGGTCGTGCAAAATACGACCACACAACTGTGAGTGTCAATACAAATATGTAGAAAATATTAAGATTCAAACTAAGTCCTCATTATAATTATTATCACACTATTTATCAGAAATAGTGAGGACTACTACTGCTCTAACTCGGACCATCACTCTGTCCCCCGACTAGTTCCCGCAACATTCTCATTTCCTGAAGAGGACAACAGATGAAAAGGGTGAGCTCAACTAGCTCAGTAAAGAATATTATGACTAAGATAATGGAAAATAAATTATCGTTAGCCTTCAATAAATCAGATAAAATATAATGGACAACCAATCTTAGATCAATATTCGCAGCGGAAATAACAATGCATTAGAACAGTTAAGCAGAGAATCAAGTCTACTATCTTCTATGATTTAAAAGTCCATCATCAATATTTTATCCCTGTAACATCAATCAATATACATCTCGAATCAAATATTCATCTTTGCACTACAGGCCAAAGATATTCATTCGTATCATCAGTGGTCATATTCATCTCAACACCTGTCATCTTTGCACTACAGGCCAAAGATATTCATCAGGTAATCATTCATCTTTGCTCTACAGGCCAAAGATATTCATCAAGTAATCATTCATCTTTGCTCTACAGGCCAAAGATATTCAGTTGCATCACCTTTTAGGACTGAGAATGATGAAAAACATTTAAAAAAAATGAATCCAGTGAGATAAAAGACAAAGACTAGGGATTCGTATTTTAGTATATCCAATTCAAAAATACCTCGTAATAATCAATTATGGAGCAAAATTCAAGAATAGAGCTCAAAACTTGGATACAATCAAAGATAGTAACCTTAACAAGCAATTTGGACAAATAAAAGAAAATTTAATTTTTCCGTGAATAGTGCCGTATACGTGAATAGTGCCTTATACGTGAATAGTAACCCCGACGGAAAAAGTAAGAATTTCAACATAAAATCCATGACAATATTTCTGTATAATGATATTGAAAAGAATAACATCATTTACGAAAGAAAATAACATCCCTTACCTCAAAAAGATAGTACCTCTGACTGGAATATCGGATATAATACCGAAAGAAACTTGCACTGAATACTAATACTCAAAGTATAGAAATACTCACAAAAATACGCTCGATATTATAGAGAGAGAAAACTTCTGATTCTGGTGTGATTTTAAATTCTAACCTAAGCACCCTATTTATAGGAAAAGCTTAGGATGCCAAAGGAGACTAAATGAATAAAATATTATTATTTTTTTTAAATTTCCGCCGCCGGCGGCTGCTGCCCAAAATCAGATTTTCAACAAAAGTGGGGCCCATCCATTAAATAATATATATATTTTCCGAAACTTCAATAATTCATAACAAATAGCCCCTTTGTCAGAAAAATACAAATTCTATGTCCTTCCATAGGAAATTTAATTCTCTACAACTTTGCAGAAGGAAGTTTTTCCAAATTCCAAACATAAATTATCCGAAATCCAAAAACAGATGATTTCTCACACCAAAATATTGATAAAAACTCACCAGCGCCAATTCCTTCTTTAATATCCACAAAATAAATATTTCCTTATCATATAAATCAATAATTAATTATTCATAAATAATATTATAGAACTACAATATTAACAACCAGGTCGTTCCAAGGACAGAGGGGGCCTTCCGATAAGGACTTCTCCTTACTGGCGCGCAATTAAATAACCCCTCCTAGACAGAACTTCCTTAGACATTGTCAATAATGCTATCTAATAATATTATTCAAATAATATGAATTATTGAGTTGATAACGTGAAATACTGTGCAACGACAATTATTGAATCAATACTACAAAATATCAACTGTAGCCATTATTGAATCAATCATATAAAATGGCAACGTAGCAATTATTGAGTGAATAAAATATCAATGTAACAATTATTGAGTCAATAATATAAAATATCAACGTAGCAATTATTGAGTCAATAATATAAAATATTGAACAGTAATTACTGTAACAATAATTGAGTAATGGCTTCTCACGTAAGACTCAACAATTCGAAATACTGTGCAATACCGTGTGCTACTATGCAACACCGTGTATCACTGTATTTTAACCACCGGGTATTTCAACAGTACTAACGGTAACAACCATACCGTTATTTTGTAAAAAAGTTATTTCTGTCGCTTTCTATATCCGACAGTTATTCCGTTGTGGGGGCCCACAAATAGCTGCGCCGTCGTACGAATATTCCCCGACAACAAGAATATTCCACGACCAAACGAATATTTCCCGACAACAAGAATATTTTATAACCACTTGCTCATTTTAAAAAATGTTTGCACATTTCACCCATAACTTTCATATTTATCAAACAACACCTTACTATTTCGAAATAATATAAAGAAAATTAAATCTTTATTCATAAAAGTTGGGGTCTTACAACCGGTATCTAACAAGGTGTAAACTTCGCAAGAGTTTATGATTAGCTTACCCGTAATCACCTCGTGTGGATTCCTTGCATTTTGGGCTGTCACGACAAACGCTCTTCCAGGAATCACCGACTTTGACTTGTTCGAAACTGCCTTTGCTGCTGGACTTGGTTTCGCTATAGGACAATCTCGAGCTATATGTCCTTCTTTTCCGCAGTTATTGCATGCTTTGAATTATTGTGGGCAGTTTGGGCTGATGTGTCCCTCTTTCCTGCATTTATAGCATACGACCGGTGGTCGTTCTCCTCCCCTAGAAACAGTTGATGTTGGTGCTGATGTCGACGTCTTCACGTTCTCATTGTTGTACTGTCTCTTCTTGAAATCTCCCCCCGATTCGCTTTTTCTACTATCATGACCACGATTACCACCGGAGTGGTTACCGCTTCTGTCATACTTTCCTCCCCGCTGGTTGTCAATGCTCCGATGATTGCTGCCACCGGTACGACCTTGGTTGTTGTACGTTGGTTGAACATAATCACTATCTCGTTCTAACAACTGGGCCTTGTTCACTACATCCGAATATAGAGAAAATTTGTGAAAAATGAGGTATTGACGTATTTCGGGTTTCAAACCTCTCAGAAACATCCGCGTCATACGTTCCTGATTCTCCACCAAATGAGGTGCAAACCTGGACAGCTCCGCGAACTTAGCCTCGTACTGGGACACAATCATGTTGTTTTGTTGTATTCGGATAAACTCTACCTCCTTCATATGACGAATACTTTCAGGAAAGTACTTGTCATTGAACAGTTTCTGGAACGCTTCCCAAGACATCTTGAGTGCGGCAGGCTGTGTACACTTCACAGACTTCCACCAGTAATCTGCCTCTCCTCGGAACATAAACGTGGCGAATGGAACTTTCTGTTCCTCCGTTCATCCCAAGACATCAAATATCTTGGTAATTTGCTTAACCCACGTCTCCGCCTTGATCGGATCCTGCTTTCCCTGAAATTCTGGTGGTCCCAATTCTTTAAACTGCTTGGCAGTGACAAGGCGCGAGTTGTTATTATCTCCACCTGTATTTTGCACACGAGTCTCCCTCGTCTGGTTTTGCATGAACTGCAAAAAACTTCTAAACATCTCATTGTTTATCGTCTGAGCAGCATTATTTTCAGGATGAACATTGCCTTCTTGTTGCACGTTCTCCTGGTTGGTGATTAAAGGTGTCTCCACGGTCTCATTCACTTCATTGTTAACATTCTTAGCTGCCATTCTCAAATATTGCCATAACACAAGGGTTAAATAAACAAATTAACATATCACATATTAACCCTATGCTTCGACTGACCAATTAAATACCACATAAGCTTAGGTATGACATACTAGTGAAGGATTTACTCGTCTCTCCCCTCCTAGTTCTATTCCCCGATCTCCGCCAGAGACCATATCCCTAAGCTCCGATACCAACTGTGACGCCCCCCAGAATGGGTCCAGTCAACCCAACCCATTCTGAGTCGCCAAATACATGGTATAGAATTCAAATATAATCTTTTATATCACACGGTCGTGCAAAATACGACCACACAACTGTGAGTGTCAATACAAATATGTAGAAAATATTAACATTCAAACTAAGTCCTCATTACAATTATTATCACACTATTTATTAAAAATAGTGAGGACTATTACTGCTCTAACTCGGACCATCACTCTGTTCCCTGACTAGTTCTTGCGACATTCTCATTCCTTGAAGAGGACAATAGATGAAAAGGGTGAGCTCAACTAGCCCAGTAAAGAATGTTATGACTAAGATAATGGAAAATAAATTATCGTTAGTCTTCAACAATTCAGATAAAATATTATTGACAACAAGTTTTAGATCAATATTCGCAGCGAAAATAACAATTCATTAGAAGAGTTAAGTAGAGAATGAAGTCTACTATCTTCTATGATTTAAAGTCCATCGTCAATATTTTAATCCTGTAACATCAATCAGTATACATCTCAAATCAAATATTCATCTTTGCACTACGGGCCAAAGATATTCATTTGTATCACCAGTGGTCATGTTCATCTCAACACCTGTCCATCTTTGCACTACGGCCAAAGATATTCATCAGGTAATCATTCATCTTTGCTCTACAGGCCAAAGATATTCAGTTATATCACCTTTTAGGACTGTGGATGATGAAAAATATTTTAAAGAACGAATCCAGTGAGATAAAGGACAAAGACTAAGGATTCGTATTTTAGTTTATCCAATTTAAAAATACTTCGTAATAATCAATTGTGGAGCAAAATTCAAGAATAAAGCTCAAAGCTTAAATCCAATCAAAGATAGGAACCTTAACAAGCAACTTGGACAAATAGAAGAAAATTTAATTTTTTCGTGAATAGTGCCGTATACGTGAATAGTAACCCCGATGAAAAAAGTAAGAATTTCATAATACAATCCATGCCAATATTTTGGTATAATGATATTGAAAAGAATAACATCATTTACGAAAGAAAATAACATCCCTTACCTCAAAAGAATAGTACTTCTGACTGGAATATCGGATATAATACCGAAGGAAACTTGCACTGAATACTAACACTCAAAGTATCTAAATACTCGCAAAAATACGCTCGATATTATAGAGAGAGAAAACTTCTGATTTTGGTGTGATTTTCAATTCTAACCTAAGCACCCTATTTATAGGAAAAGCTTAGGATGCCAAAGTAAACTAAATTAATAAAATATTAATATTCTTTAAAAAATTTCTACGCACGCTTCCTTGACCAAAATATCAGCCACCACAAGTGGGGCCCACCAAAATCAGCATTTTCCACACCAACCAAAGTTGGGGCCCACCATTTTATAAAAAAAACATTTATTTTCGAAACTTCAATAATTCATAATAAATCGCCATTTTATCAGAAAAATATAGATTATATGTCCTTTCCATGGAAAATTTAATTCTCTACAACTTTGTAGAAGGAAGTTTTTTCAAAATCCCAACCGAAAATAGCTGAAATTCATAAACGGATGATTTTTCACACCAAAATACTGATAAAAACACCTCAGTACTAATTCCTTCTTTTATATCCACAAAATAAATATTTTCTTATCATATAAATCAATAATTAATTATTCACAAATAATATTACAGAACTACAATATTGACAACCAGGTCGTTCCTAGGAAAGAGGGGGCCTTCCGATAAGGATTTCTCCTTACTGGCGCACAATTAAATAACCCCTCGTAGAAAAAACTTCCTTAGACATTGTCAATAATGCTATCTAATAATATTATTCAAATAATATGAATTATTGAGTTGATAATGTGAAATACTGTGCAGTGACAAGTATTGAATCAATAATACAAAATATCAACGGTAGCAATTATTGAATCAATCATATAAAATAGCAACGTAGCAATTATTGATATAAAATATCAACGTAGCAATTATTGAATTAATAAAATATCATGCAATTATTGAATCAATAATATAAAATATTGAACAGTAATTACTATAACAATAATTGAGTAAGTGCCTTCTTACGTAAGAATTAATAATTCAAAATACTGTGCAATACCGTGTGCTACTGTGCAACACCGCGTATTATAGTATTTTAACCACCGGGTATTTCAACAGTACTAACGGTAACAACTACGCCGTTATTTATAAAAAGGTTATTTCTGTCGATTTCTATATCCGACAGTTATTCGTTGTGGGGCCTACAAATAGCTGCGCCGTCGTACGAATATTTCCCGACAACAATGAATATTTTATAACCACTTGCTTATTTTGAAATATTTGCACATTTCACCCATAATTTTTTATATTTATCAAATCAACACCTTACTATTTCGAAATAATATATAAAGAAAATTAAATCTTTATTCATAAAAGTTGGGGTCTTACATTATCTATATTGCGGAATCATTTTCATTGAATGATTCCTTTCATCAGTGTAATTATGAGTAATTGCAAACTCATTCTTAATATACAATCTTTCTTGTATAATATTATTACTATAAAGCTTTACATTTTAAATCAATCATTACAACATACTTCAAACAAATATTTTACATTTATTGAATATCTTAGAAATTTACACATCTGTATCCTATACAACATTATCATAGTACCATCTAAGTTTCAACTAAAGGAAATAATATTCCTTTGCTCGTCTTTTTATCCATATCCTCCAGTTATTAATCATTATAGCATTGAATCTTGTTACCTGCAAAAAAATTATTTTTACAAGATTGAGCTCGACAGCTCAGCAAATTTAACAGTCTATCATGCATCACATAACACATAGCTTCATATTCAAATCATACTTTAAATATTCCCAACTTGTCATCATCTGCATATTACATGCTTTAAAGAAATTGAGTTCCATAACTCAAATCACCTTTGTCATATATTGACTTTAATTCATTCACAAAGTATCATTTAGCAAATCATAAATGCTCACATACTTGTAAACATTAAACAAGTAAGCACAGAAATAGACTGAGAAAACTTGCCTCGATACGTGTTCATTGCTATATGTTCATCACACGTCCGACGTACAACCCCAATTGTCGATAATTTATAGGTGTATTCGACGCATAACCTATATATACATACAATTAAGTTAAAACGTATTTATTAATCTCGTTCAAGATTTCAATTCATTCTAGATTATATTTCTAATCATAATCCGTATTATGCTCGATGTATTTCAAACCTAGCATAGGTTAGAGTATATTAATCACATTTCAATTCTTTTTATACCTTATTAAGTTGTATTTATATAAATAATCATTACAATCCATTTTAAGCTAAATTTAAGAACAGAAAAGCAAAAATGAACAATGAATAAATTGATGAGTTTAAAGAGTGAGTGTTGTTTCTAAAGGCCACGAAAAAGGAAAAGTTCAAATGTAAATTGTAGAGCCCATGTTCCAGCAATTCCACCTTTGTTCCATGATATGCCATTTTGGCAACTTTTTTGTTATTTATTCTGCTTTTGGAAGAAAAATCTAGTGATTCCTTTGATTTCCCCACTAACTTCCAACGTGCATGAATGCACCATCTAAGAATTCACCTATCATCTAAACTACTGACTGACTCGTGAAGATAATTCCACATCAAAATACTTCATACCTACCATTTAATAATTCACCCAGTTTACCCACTACAGATTAAGATTTCACTTGAAGTACCGCTATTGATTCCTAACTAATATTATTAGTTGTACCCAAATCAGAAAGCTATATCCATATATATATATATATATATATATATATATATATATATATATATATATATATATATATATCATTATTAGAATCTCTAATAGATTACTCATTTCAGTCAGCACCCCAAAGCATATCAATATGCTCTGTCAGCAACTATGACATTGTTATACATTTAATCACCTATGACTCAAGTTGAAGGCAAGATAATCCGTACACCTCTCTCTCCTTTATTTATTCACTTGTGACAATCAACAAGGCTTTCCGGATCAAAATAAAAAGCTTCTAGTTTTCATAACCAACAAACGAAAGTTAAAAGTTCAGTTCAGTGTAAATTTAGTGAATAGTTCTTCTAGCAGGGTAAACTATAAATCATTCATTTTTATAAAACCTATTTCTGCTAATACAAATGATAGCCCAAACTTATAAACAGATGGCCGCAAAAAAAACCTGATACCATATATTCTTAACAAAGTCTGCCTATAAATGCCAATGAAGGAAGACATATGATACAAAATGCAAACCACTTGAATTAAACTATAATTCATCTTGGCACATAAAACCTCAACAATGGACAAGGAATTTATATGTTTTAATTAAAATAATCCCTTTTAGGCATTTTCCCAAATATGTTCCAGCAACATTGCATGATACTTTGTTATCCATAAAATATATCAATCCTCCGTACATATCGCATCCATTATTATGCATAATAAATATGCATATCATACTTTAAATATTACGATAAAATATCCATAAATCCTTTCCATAAAAATGGAAGATATTTATTAAATAAAAATAATTTACTTAATAAATAAATCTGCTATAATTTATTTCCGTAAATTATTTTAATTCACAGAAAACTATATCCTTCACATTAAAAATTACTTTTAGCAATTTAATAACACGTGGTAAATATATTTAAATATTGTGGGTCCAAGTGCAAATTAGGGTTCACATGCCCTAATTGAATTAAATGCACAATTAGGATTCCATGACCTCATTAAATGTACAAATTAGGGTTCGCATGACCTAATTAAATGAAGACGGAAAAGCCGAAATAAAGATGCTAGATCCAAGAGAAGCCTCCACGTGTCCCGAGGTAGAAGGCTCGTGGAGGGCCTGGAGGAGGCTCGTTTTGAAAATTGATTAAGGGATTGGATTGGTGACTAGAAGGACATGACGGCCTGGGCATTACTCTGGTGATTAAAGGATATTTTTGCAATTTCCCTGAGGGCATATGCCTGGCACATGACCACTTTCCAGAAAACCCTATAAATACCCCTTCCATTCCATTGGGAAAGAGACCTCTCTTCAGACTTAAGACTTGGACATCCTCTCTGAACCAGAAGCACTCAAGAAGACTCTTGGAATCCCAATTACCCTAACAAGATTTTCGGATTCTAGGAGTGGAAGGACTCAAGAAGGCTCTTAGAATCCCTGCTACCCTAACACGGTTTTCGGATTCTAGGAGTTCTGCCACGTGTCATTGGAGTAATCGCTCACCTGTTCTTCTCCCCTCTTCAATCAATCAATCAATTCCGTGCTCTTCGTGGATTTCTCTCCTCCTCAACCAACACAAACCCTAACCCTAGCAAGGTACGATTTTCTTTCCCACATTAAATTGGCGACTCTGCAGGGGAGGTGCAGAATTCGTGAAGGGTATGCCCACAACTCGAAGTGGGAGAATTACGGGAAGAGCATCACCGACAAATAGCATTACTTAACCGGATCCAGTTCCAAGGCAAGCAAATCAAGCTTTCCAAGGCGCAAATCTGAATCTTGATCAACAAATTATCGAAGACGCTTCAGAAGGAAGTTCAACATCACCATACATAGCCAATCAACAACAAATGAACTTCAGGCAGACCGGCACAGGAAGGCAAGGCGAGGATGCAAGCGGAGAGCAGACGAACGCTGTGCAACTGGAGATGCTTAAGTCGTTGAAGGAAGCACGGGAAGGACAAGGGATGATGATGGCTATGATGCTGGAGATGCAAAGGAAGCAAGAAGAATGGGGAATTTTCGCCAGCAGTTGATGCAATCCCACTTTTCAAGGCCATGTTCCCAGGCAGTACGCAGAAAAAACAACCAGGAGTAGAAGACAACAACAATGGCAGCAACAACAAGGAGAACCAGATTGTACCTCCATTGACGGAGAATCAGTATAAGTTAGGTACCTCAGACAAACATCATCCCGACTGCTCTCCCCGCATTTTCACAAGTGCAGATGATGACCATCCCAGGATCTATCCAGCAAATGAGCCAACAACCTGCCACCAGCGCAAGCGTTGCACGATGCAAGTGTACACCAACCAATTTCTTTACAATACACACTGCCAATACAGCAGTACATCACAACACCCCAGAGAGTCCATGCCACGAGCCAGTACGCGACAAAGGATGATATGATCGACTTGATTAATCAACTTCGCAGGCAGACATTCCGACCTTTAGAGTTAGACTTTACTCCACCTTACCCGGCACACATTCGGAGGCAGCCTTACCCAATAGGGTATATTGAGCATCCCCCACACTTTCCAAAATACAACGGGGAGAAAGGAAATGCCAGAGAACATATTGCCAGGTTCATGGAGTCGATGTCTCCGTGGTTAGGATATGATGAAGTAAACAACCATAACTTGTTGATGAGGGAATTCAACAAGACTTTAACGGATAGTGCCTTTAGTTGGTACTATAATTTGGAGAAGGGATCAGTCCATGATTGGGATGATCTAAAATTATAATTTTTTAAGAAATTTTTCTATGTGCAGAAACAGGTAACCATTGTAGAGCTAATGCGATTCAAGCAGAAGCCAAGTGAGGAGTTGTCAGATTATGTGGACAGATTCAGGGCCTAGGCATAGAAGTGCGCAGAGCCAATCGAGGAAAAGAACTTGGTCAGCATATGCAACAATGGTGCATTAGACTCCTTCAAGCCCCATCTCATTACGAAGGCCTGTAATTCATTTGTCATCTTTTGCACAAGACTTGGGAGAAATCATGACATTGCCCACCAACCATGCGACAGTTACATGGAGGGGCAATAGGACTAGCAACTGTGGCTTTGGCTGACTCTAAGTCAAAATCACAAGGGAGCAAAAGGGAGAAGAATGAGAAAATTTTTGAACGAAATAAAGGAAAGCATGGGGACAAGTATACCAGAATGCCCGTTCCGGAGGCTATCACATGCAGTGAGAAGGCATTTAGGGGCATGTACGAACAATGGGTCGAGCACGGAGTGGTGAAACCTCCAAGCCTAGATTTGTTATGACAGAAGAGATAAAAAGAAGACCGGACTTCTGTGTGTACCACCAGTACGCGGGACATTCCACTATGGAGTGTTACAGTCTGCGGAGGATATATCATGAGAAGCTGGCAGCCGGAGAAATTGAACTGGGAAAAGAAAGCAGCGTGCATGACAAGCCACTTCCGAACCACAAAGGAAAAGAAACATGCAACACTGTTACCCACAGTGCAATCCCGGAAATGGAGATGATGACAAAAGAAAGAGAGGAATGTGATCCAGGCTTGCAGGTGACGGCGTTAATGAATGGAGCCAAGTTTAGAAAATTTTTCGATCAGATAGGATTAACCAAAGAAGCAAGGATAAAAGCAACCAAGGCAATCATTAAGGCTGTCGAGACGCAGGAGACCTGCATGGCCGTGAGCAAAGGATTTGTGAAGACGGTGGAAGAAGAAAAAAATAAGATATCTTTCTCTAAAGCTGATAGAGAGATAAGATATCCGCACAACAGGCCGCTGTATGTGACAACAGTAGTCAATAGCATAGAAGTGCGGAGGGCGTTCATCGACAAACATTATTCCCTATACCATGTTTAAACAGTTAGGCCTGCCAGAGAAGAATATTGTGAAAGAAAAAACAAACATTATAGGATTCACCAACCAAAGTACCAGAACCCTTGGACACATCAAGGTGGATATGCAAGTTGGGAAGATTCGAGGACCTGTAATGTTCCAGGTTGCAGAGGTGGATGCAGCATATCATGTCTTGCTAGGGAGGGCCTGGAAAAATGACTATGGAGTGGTACCCTAAGTTTTTCATCAATGCTTGAAAGCTAACTGGAAAAGGGAGATAAGTGAAGGTACCAGCAACAAGGAATCCCTTTAGGACCGGAGGAGGCACACATCACCAAATCAACTTTCTTCGACGATGTCGCTAAAGAGGGAGAGAACCAGATTGCAAGGCCTGATTCCCTTAAGACTAGCAAGCTGGGAGGAAGTGCATGGAAGATAAGTTCGTGCCTGCAGAAAAAGAAAAGAAGAAGACCTCAGAACAAGGAGAATGTTCCTAAAGCAAGAAGCCAGTAGTAGTAGACTTGGAGAAGGAAGGAAAAGGAGAAAAGAAAAGGCCAGCAGACCCTGAAGATGCCAGAAACATAATAAATGCTAAGCGGACAGTAAAATTAGAGAATGGCCAAAAGATGAAATGGGAGAGGACCAGATGAAAAGGTGGTGTTTTGCTTGTGACGGTGCAAGGGGGAAGAGCCCAAGGGAGCATGCAAACCCAACGGCTCAGGAGGTGTCCCCCACTCCAGCAGTAATGAAGAAGGAGAAGTTATGCAGCAGAAGGTAGAACCAGCTCCAGAATGCTTTGAGGATAGGCCAAAACCTTAATAAAATGAATTAGAAGAAGTTGATTTAGCAACAAATGGGGGAACGCCAAGACCGACTTATGTCAACAAAGAGATGGACGCTAACCAGAAGGAGGAGCTCGTGAAATTACTGCGAGAGTATAGGGATGTCTTTGCTTGGAACTATGACAAGATTCCCGGGATTGACAAGATCTGGTAGAGCACAATTTGAATATAAGCCCGGGAATAAAACCAGTGAAGCAAGCACCTCGCAACTATGCACCCGAAGTCGAAACCCAAATAAAGGAGGAAATTAAGAAGTTGCTGGAAGTAGGATTCATCAAGCCAATCCAACATCCAATATAGCTATCCAGCATTGTACCAGTCAAGAAATCAAACGGTCAGTTACGGATATATATGGATTTCAGAGACTTGAATAAGGCATGCCCGAAGGACATATACCCATTACCCAACATAGACACTTTGGTAGATGCAACGGCTAATCACGAGATGATGTCATTCATGGATGGGTTTGTGGGTTACAATCAAATAAAGATGTCCGTAGAAGATGCAGAGTTGACGGCCTTTCGTACCCTGTTTGGGAATTTCTACTATGTAGTAATGCCATTCGGGTTGAAGAATACGGGGGCAACTTATCAAAGGGCAATGCACGCTATATTTCATGACATGATTCATGATATAGTGGTGGACTATGTGGATGACGTAGTAGTGAAATCTAAGAAGGCGACAACCCATGTGGAGGACCTGAGGAAAGTGTTTGAACGATGCCGAAGGTACAAGTTGAAGATAAATCCGAAGAAGTGCGCCTTTGGAATGACGGCTGGAAAATTCTTGGGCTTCCTGGTGTACAACAGAGGTTTGGAGGTAGACCCAAGCAAGGCGAAAGTAATTACAGAGATGTCCCCACCAAAAACACAAAAAAACAGTTGAAGAGCTTTCTAGGGAAAGTTTCTTACATGAGGAGATTCATGCCAACATTAGTAGAAGTCACAGAACCTTTTGGCAAATTGCTAAAAGGAAAGGTAGAATGGGACTAGGGGCTAGACCAGCAACAGGCCTTTGAGAAGGTAAAAAGAATTTTGGCTTTAGCACAAACAATGGTAAGTGCCACAAAGAGGAATCCCGTTGCAGTTATACATCACATCTACCAAGAAGTCTATAAGCGGATTGATCACACAAGAGGTGGATGGAGAAGAGAAACATGTGTATTACATTAGCCGGATAATCAGAGGACCGGAAACCAGGTACTCGCAGGTGGAGAGGCATTGCCTAGAGTTGGTGTTCATTACGCAAAAAATGCGATATTACTTTCTGGCGCACGAAGTGAAGATTGCAACCAGAACTGATCCGATCAGATATCTGCTGACTAGGCCAGCATTAGTAGGAAGACCCGCTAGATGGATGATGATCCTTTCAGAATACGACATCAAATGTGTGACACCGAAGGCGATCCGATGTCAAGCTTTGGCAGACCTACTAGCTCAATTTCCAATGGAGAATATGAACCTCCCTCTGAGGATCTTCCAGGTGGAGAAGTGGAAGCAATCGACTTAATGGACGAAGACCCAGAATGGTGGAATTTGTCTTTCGACGGATCATCTGCAGAAGGTAAAGGCGGGGCAGGAGTAGTGTTGACCACCAAAGAAGAAAAAGAAGTGGCCCTGTCATACAAATTGGACTTCCCTTACATAAACAATGATCCAGAATATGAGGCGTTTATATTGGGATTGTTGGCGGCTCAAGAGTTGGGAGCCAAACATCTTAAAGTAAAGGGAGATTCAAATCTGATAGTACAACAAATAAGAGGCCAATTCGCAGTGAAAGAACCTATCTTGGCGCCATAATCGAACTATAGCACAGAAGGTGATGGAGGCTTTCAAGAAGGTGGTAATTGAGTATGTGCCGAGAGGACAAAACAAACAACCTGACGCATTGGCAACTGTAGCATCTCGAGTGTTTATCCAAGGAGAATACTTGGATGTGAGAGTAATGAAGAGAACCCTCCCAACCACGGTGCTAGACTTGTTCCCCAAAGACATGATAGATGATTGGAGACATGACATCTCCCATCAATTGCAAACAAAACAGGGAAAAATGTCACCAGTAAAGCTCCAGGAATACAGCATTATCAAGGGAGTCTTGTATCACAAAGAAGCAGATGGTGTATTGACATGATGCTTCGGGAGGCAAGAAGCGGATAAAGTTTTACAGCAAGTGCATAACGAGAACTGCGGATTGGCAGACATTGGTTTGTATCGCAGGTTGCAGCGCCAAGGGTATTATTGGCCCGAAATAAAGAAGGAAGCAGATGCACTTCAACTGACAATGTGCTTCATGCCAAGAATACCCTAGGGAGGAGGAATGCGCCTTCATTGATGACATAGTGGATTGGCGAATCCCTTATGTGGAGTTCTTACAAAGAGGACAATCTTCCTGCCGAAAAAAAGGACACAATTATAATAAAGAGGAAGTCACAATAATTCTTCTTGCAAAATGGAGAATTGTTTAGAAGAGGGTTCAATGGCAAGCCCTTACGGTGTTTGGAAGTAGGAGAAGCCAAAGATTTGGTCTATCAAATGCACAAAGACGAACACCAAGGGGGAGCCAAGTTAGTACAAATAGCTTATTGATCATAGTTATTACTGGCCGAAGATGGAAGGAGATTGCTCAGATTTTGTCAAGAAATGTCACATCTGTCAAATCCATGGAAACTTGATTCATGCTCCTGCTGTAGACTTACAAACTATAGCACCACCATGAACTTTCCATACATGGGGAATGGATCTTATAGGTCCCATTCATCCAAATTCCAAAGGCAACATATGGATCTTGACTGCCACTGAGATGTACACAAAGTGGGTGGAAGAAATACCCTTGAAGAAGGCTACGGGACAGGCTGTGGCAAATTTTATCAAAGAGCACATCATTTGTCATTTCGGGATCCCGAAGATCATTCTATCGGATAATGGAACTCCCTTCATCAATAGAGACATCAAAAATCTGATGGAAAGATACAGAGTGAAACACTACAAATCATCACCCTACTACCCAAAAGGTAATGGACAAGCAAAAGCCACAAACAAAACCATGATCAAAATCTTATCAAAAACCTTAGACGATCATCCAAAGACATAGGCAAAACAATTACTAATAGCGTTATGGGCATATCGAACTTCAAAAAGAAAGCCTACAGGTGAAACCCCATACGCTTTGGTTTATGGTGAAGAAGTTATCTTGCCCGTCGAAATAGAAATTCCTTCAGCTTGAATGAGACTTCGAAGCTTAGCCGAGGAAGAGAACCGAACAGCTGCCCAGGAAGCCTTAGCTGACTTTCGAGATAAATCTAAATAAAGACTTAAACAGTATCACGAAAGACTGCGACGACAATACAATACCGCAGTGGTACCACAACAAATTCTGGTGGGAGATTTGGTGCTCAAGACGCCAACTCAAGTCATGAGGGAAACACCAACCACCAACTTTTACCCCAAATGGGAAGGCCCGTATAGGGTACGAGAGATCTCCGAAAGTGGGTATAGCAAGATATCTCGTGTGGGATCAGATACTATCTCAGGACCATTGAACTTGAAATGGGTAAAGAAATACTACACATGAGATGGTCATCACACAAAAGTTATACTTTCAACTTCAAAAGTAATCGAGGCACCTAACTATAAGTCCTCAAACCAGAAAAGTTATACTTTCAACTTCAAAAGTAATCAAGGCACCTGACTATAAGTCCTCGGATCAAAAAGTTATACTTTCAAACTTTAAAAGTAATCGAGGCACCTGACTAATAGCCCTCGGAAGTTACACTTTCAGCTTCAAAAGTGATTGAGGCACCTGAGTATAAGCCCTCAGCCCCGAAAAAGTTACACTTTATCTCTAAAAGTGGCGAACGTTATGCTTTCTCTGACAAAAGAAAGATTTATTATTTGAAACGTTATGCTTTTCGTTAAAAGCAATCTGATTATCAATAAATTGTCAAACTTTCAATTATACTTGAATGTTCTTTCTGGTTTCTTAAAAAAATATATAGTATAATATACATGTTTTTTTTGACAAAATTCGTGTTTACCCTGTTCATAATGCCTATTGCTAGTCTTGGAGTATTAATTTGAATAACTTGAGATTTAATGATAAATATTGAGTTTTAAGGAGTCATTCAAATTAAAGGCAATCAACAAGGTTAAAGAAACTCTACTTTGATAAATAAAATAAGTGTAAATGAGTTTCTGATACAGGAAAAGAAAAAAAAGACTACAACAAGTCATGATCTAAAGGCCATGACATATCAAACTGAAGAGAAGGCATAGCTAAGGCCTCTAAGTCAGCAATGGCAGCATCACGAATCTTGAGATTTTCAACTTTCAATTTCTTAACATCTCGGGTAGTTGACTCTAAGTCCTGAAGTTAACGCTCTACCTCCTGAAGTTGGGACTTCAATTTATTTGTGGCTTCGTCAAGCTTCGAAAGCTGTACTGAAAAGGAGTCATCTTCACACTTACACACATTAATGTCCGCACGTAGCCTAACAAGATTAAAATTTAACTTAAGGAGATCCAGCATAGCCCGAAAAGGAGACATATCAACACCCACGACTTCAAGGTCGTCTACATCATCGTTAAATTTCTTCAAGTCCTCGACTGCAAAGAGTATAAAGAAAGAGTGTGCAACCTGAGAACAAGGCCTGCGAGTTGATCTAGGAAGAAGGTCTGGGCGACAGCCGCCTTAATAATCAGCCGGTCAAGTATCTGTGGGAACCGAGCTAGGAGACGCTCAAAACTTTCCTGACTAGAAGATTGTGACGTCCCCAAATCCGGGTCCCAAGAACCTCGGACCTGGTACGTTATGATACATCATTTTTATAACTATTGCGGAAGATATAAACATAAATTGTTTATACAATAACCTTTACACTTAATTCTCAAGGTCTATAACCTTAACTTAATACCTGTATTCAATATCCTACACGACATACAATGTCATTTGTATCCAATACTATTACCATTTTAACCGTATAATAATTCCATTATGGAACTTGTCTTTGCCTCTGCTTGTGTCCGAAGTTTCGTATTTAATCCTGGAATGTTTATCATGATATAGCAAGGGTGAGCAACAAGTTTGCCCATTAAGTTTTAAATACAAAGGAAGATATATCATGATGGAAAAAAATAATAAGCTAACAAACTTTCAACAATATGTTATTGGTAAAGAACATGACTTAATGTACATAACTGAATGACCAAGACAATAATGATGAATGGCCAATAATGAACATAGACAAATTTAACTGAACCTTATGGTAATGAAGGTGATCAGCCTTTCATACCTGATGAACATATGCAACATGCACAACGTGCGAATCAATAATCAAAGATGTGGTGTAATCAACAAAGATTAACCACGAACATGCTTTTCAATAACAACTCGAAGTTCGAGTTAAGAGACTTGCTCAATAAAAGAGTTATAGGAACTTGCCTGTATCGTCGATTACTGCTACGCAATCTAATTTAGCTTTAGTTGAAAGACCTAATATTAATAATATCGATTTCTCAATTAGAAATAATATCATAACATATATCACTGTTATTTACAGTTATAGTATAACTTACACACATTATCACATATCCCTAACATTCACTACAACACATAAGACCGGCATCAAGTCAAACTATTTCAGTCTGATTTGAGTTCGGTAATATTTCGACGTCCCGATTACCTTATCGAATAATTATCGAGTCTATTTTCAATTACACTTAACTTAAATGCTTCAATATTATATTAGATAATTTAATTTTCAGTCATAACATTTTTCAGTAGCTCATAATAATTTTCAAATAATTATTATCATTTATAATAATTTTTTAATCATTAATATCATTTTTAAATGATTTAAATACCAAATAATTTCATTATCATTATTATTTAATTAAGTTCAAATATTAATGAAATACATGTCACAATATTAAAAGTTATTTCTTATAACTCAGAATATTTTTAATACCTTAACATCACCTTTAAATGATTTTTAAAATATTTAAAATTATTCTTAAATAAATGCCATTAATATTAAAATATTAATGTATTTCATGGCAAATTATTAAAAGTTATATATTATAACTTAAAACATTTTTAAAACCATTAAATCATTTTAAATGATTTTAAAACATTAAAACCATTTTTACATAATTTATTTAATACAATTATTAAATAACTTTATTATCATAATATTAATCTATACCTTCATTTGATTACTATTTAATAGTAATTAATTAATTACCTTTAGTTATTATTTAATTAATAAATAATAGTCATTTAGATCTATTCATTATTTAATGATAATTAGAAAATGAATAATTAAATTATTATTTGTCTTTAATTATTATTTAATTAATATTAAATAATAATTAATTTTTTATTCTTGAATAGTAAATAATTGATTTATTTACTTCATTAGTCTTTAATTATTCTTTATTATTATTTAAAGAATAATTAATTAACATTTGTCATTATTTATCATTTAATATTAATTAAATAATAAATAAGTAATTCACTTAATAAATCTTTAATCATTCTTTCTTATCAAATTAAGAATAATTAATTATTACTTGTCCTTATTTATTATTTAATATTAATTAAATAATAAATAATTATTTTATAAAGTTTTATATTAATGTAAGTAAGTAATTATATAATCTTACTTTAACATTCTTTAATCATTATTTAATATTAATTAAATAATAATTAATCACTTGATTAACTCTAATTATTTAATCTTAATTAAATAATAACTAGTTACTTTATTAATACTAACTTTACTTAATTATCACTTAATATTACTTAAATAATAATTAAGTAGTTAATTACATTTAATCTTATATGTAATTAATCTACTGACCAATTAGTGGCTTTAAAGATTTATTTATTATATTTTTCATTTAATTACAATTCTGTCATTCTCGCCCAAATTTTCAAATTCGGGGTCCTTTACGGAAACGCTTGTAAAACGAAATCTACAACTCGGATTTAAGTTCCGTCGGAGGCGTTGGATTCGTATTTTCTTGAACTACAATTTTCATTTATCAAACACCAAATTTGGATCAGTTTAGGTTCCGGAAATCCGGCCCAAAGTGGCTGATCAGCAGCCCCCCCCCCCCCCCCCCCCCCTTTTTCCAACTATGATGTGTTTTGTTACAAATCCCATAACTTTTTCATTTCTCAATATTTGTTAAGTGATTCTAAAGGGCTTTTTCCCATAACTTATAGATCTAGGACACCAAGCAAGAAAATCACATGGATCAAACATAGATCTCAACATAAATCACATGGATCTCACATATTAACTAAAAATTTTCATAAAAACTTTCTAACTTCATTTTTCCCCAAAAGTTTCTACACAATCATACATATATATCCAAGATACACCATATAACTTTAGATCTAACCCTTTCATATGGTTTTAACCATCTAGATCATAAAATTTCATAGATCTAACATAAAAGTACATAAACTACACAAAACATTAACTAAATCTAGAAATTTTTCTCTTTCCTTACCTTCCTTTGTGGCAATCTTCCTTCTTCTTCCCAAAATATATTATAAACTTTGGGTGTAGAGATGTTTGATCTCCTCTCTCTTCTTCTTCCTCCTTGTCGTGGGCTCCTTCTCTCTCTCTCTTTCTCTTTTTCTTTTACTTTCCTTCTTAGTAAGAAAAGAAAGGAAATAGAAATGAAAGAGAGATTTTATGTGTTGGTAAAATTATGTAAGTATAATATGTATATCTCATGTGTAAGTATTCTTTCATCTAATACTTCTCTCCCTTAATCATTCTCATTGTTGCTTGCAAAATTGGAAAAATAAGGTGGACAAATAAATAAGTGACACCTATGCATAGTTGGTGACCAACTTTGACAAACTAAAAAAACATGTGCTCCCATCTTTTCTCCTTATGTGGCCTGGGTCCAACTCCCCTAGAATGCCCCAATTTTGATTTAATTTTTATTTGCTTATTTAGCTTAATGTTTGGGCCAAACTTTAGGCTAGCATTTAAATTGTGTGGGCTTTCTAATTAAATCATTTGGGCTTTCTAAATAAAATAATTGGGTAATGTTAATTATCATGGTCCAATGTCTAAATTTTATCTTACCCTAATTATTTAATTAGGGCTTCCATCCCACTTATTTTGGAATTTAAATGATTACTTATGTACATTTAATTCCCATGACCCATTTAGGTTTTCTTTAATTAGGATAATATAACTAATTAATTGAGATAATAAAAATAAATCTCTTAAGTTCATTTACTAGTACATAATTTAAATACTAGCAATCTCAAATAATTATAACCCTTAGATTAATTAATTCTTATACCTAATATATAAAAATTAGGTTACAATAGCTTTCTTTTATTTGTTTATTATATAATAAACCAATATATATATATATATATATATATTCACATAATATTCATATTCATTTAATTCACATATACAAAATAATTTAATACGTTGAGACATGTTCCACAAATCCATAATGTATTTATTCTTATCATTCCTCTTGCCAAAATATATATATATCACATCACTAAATATATATATATATATATATATATATATATATATATATATATATATGCACCTATACATATACACATTTTAAGAATTCAAATCAAACCATATAGTTTCTTTAAAATTCTTAACTAAATCCTCAAATTCCCATCTAGGTTTTATTCTTTAACTTTTATTTAATCATTTAAAATTTTATAAATTTTCGGGTTGTCACAAAGATGATATCTGGAAGCCTCTCCAAGAAATAAGATCTCCACTTGGATTGAAGGAAGCTCTGGCAAAAGCTACTTTAGAGGCCATCATAGAATTCGTCGAGACAAGGGATGGAGGAGCAGGGGGCTGCTGTGCTGCCGATGAATCCTCGAAGCCTTGGTCATTCGGAAGATAACTTAGAGGATAATCGAGGTCACTATATGGCAAGGTGTCAACATCTGGATTGAGAGTATCAAATAAAGCAAGCGCATCAACAGGCAAAGGCAGATCTTTCATCTTCTAGCTCTGAAAACAAGATAATAAAGCATATTATATTTGGGAGAAAGAAAGAAATTTCAAGAAGAAAATGATATATTGACCCAAAGATAGATACTCACAAGATAGTTAATGTCCAAATAGTTGGGAGAGGCCACAGAAGGCGGAATGTCGTTCAACCAACCCAAAGTGCTATCAACAATACCCTCCCGAGAAATCACCAACTCAGCAGAATCCTTCTGGGGAGGATGAACATCAGCAATAGTCTCAGAAGGATTCCCCCTCGAGGAAGCAAGAGTCTCATCGGTATCTCTAGGTCTATCATGTGGAGAAGTCACAAGAGGGCATGAGGAAATTGCTGTATCACCCATAGCAAGGCTCGAGCTCACATCAGATAAAGTGTCCTTAGCTTCAAGACTAACACAAGCATCATGTAATGAAGACGACTCAACACTGATAAGGATAGGAGGGGGAGGCTCATGATTAGTAGAAGCCTCCGCAGTTGCCCCATTTGCAGTACTATCCATAAACCCAAGAGGAACATCATCATCTTCTTCATCAGCATCGATAACCTGAAAATGGTGGAAATAATGACATAAGGAATCATGAAAGCAGCTATGTGAATAGTAACTGACATAAATGAAAATACTACAAAAAAATTATTTTTACCAAACTTCTACAGTGTTTCTTGACCGGATCCTCGGCTGCCGGCACACTAGGACTAGCATCATCAAGAGGGTGCTTTGGTAATGGCTTTAAGCAAAGCTTAATAACAGGACGACTAATCGGGACCACGGTAGACGCAATAGGAGGAGCCATCTCAGAATCATTAGTGGAAGATGTTCTCGTTTTAGAACGAGTAATCCTCATTTCCTCGGCATCAGAGGATCCCTGGGGAGGAGCTGGAGGCGGCATCTGAGACAGAGATGTCTGACACGAATCCCAGTGGGGGAAGATTCCTAAAAGTAGTAGGGTCTTGTGAGGGAAGAGTAGTCGGGTCACTTTGAGAGTGAATATCTGCTGACTGAGGAGGAGAAGACCTATGCATCAAAGCCTCACGCTCAATAAGCCGACTACTGACTGGCCAAAGTTTTGAGCGGACATTGGTCTTAGGAGAACATAGTAGCCAACTCCATTGGAGATATTTTGGAATAGAAACTGGCCTTGAACAAATCAGGGTATCATCCCTCCATCTCTTGAGATTAATTTGCCAATAAATATGCTCACCAGAGGTATATCGCCCGCTCTGAGAATCATCCGGTATGACAAAAGGAAGGGATCTATAAGGAGTTTTTGGAGATCTTGGAAAGTCCCATGGAAAAGAAGGGGAGGTAGAGACAAAGTTGAGAAGAGCAACCTCATAATTCCCCTAACAAGTGTGACCGAAAGGGCGTTCTTGGTCGAATCCGAACTGCCTCATTGACCCTATGTGGACAATAAGGTACAGTGCCAAGACCATTATTTTTGACGAAATAGGGAAGCTCCGTGCTCCGGAGGAAGACGAACCAACACAGTGAAGAACCACTCAATCTGTTGGTGCTTGAGAAAGTGCGAAATTTACGCTTATAAAAGTGATGCAAATAACCGCAACCTCCTGAAGTAATGGTATAGGGACGAGCGGTGAAGCATGAAAAGTCATCAAGAAAAGGCCGCAAATCTGTACTAGATGGACTAAATCGATAATCAATCCAACGTGATGTGCGAAGGATAATGTTGGGTGATGAAAAAGGAGGTGAAGACTTCTTCTTCTTCTTTGAAAGATGTTCAAGAGTGGAATAGCCAGAAAAGCGCTCGAAAAGAAAGATCTGAAGAAAGGAGCATGGAACAAAGCAATTGACGTCATACCTGAGTAAATAAGAACAAAGATTAATAAGAAGAAAAGAAAAAGTATAGACAATTAATAATATCTATGTATGAAGATGGGTACCTTCCAACAGATTCTCTAATGGCAAAGGCTGTTTCGTCCAAGCGACGATATAAGGTCCCCAAGAAGAGAGAAGCAAGAGGAATCTCCAAGCCCTAAGATAATAAAGCTGCCAGACTAAACATATGGGCTGAAGGACCGTCTACGGAAGACCCGGGGAAGAGGAAGCGGGACAACCACATAACCAGATAAGCTACCAGAGGAAAAGGACAAATCTCTTCACAGAAAGCAAGAACAGATTTATTGTGAACAACACTATCCCACTGGTTAGTCTTGTAGTCGCGGAAGAAATAGCGGACCCAAGATAACCAGGAATTTTTTTGCCGACTAGAGGTCCTCGAAGTCTGGAAGGAGTGTATCGCCCTTAAATCGAGAGATGCATTGGGAGGATTTCTTGAAGGCTTCCGACAAGTATGCAACACAGTCGTTATCTTCAGTGGAAATGCTAGAAGGGCCGTAAGAGGACGAAATAACAACAGGAAGGCTACAAGATGTAACTCAGAATAAATGTCTATATTTCAGATAAATGTGAATGAATGAAAGGAATAGAAAAAAATAAGAAACTTATTGATAGAAGGCATAGACATCCTCTAGAGTAGGGGTGAATTCCCCCCAGGCAGTGACAAATGAGCAAGTAGAGGAACACCATCGTGAGATCAGTACTGTAAGGGCGTTAGGGTCCTGTTGGATACGCAGGTCTCTACATGCTAAACACAACGAAGGATGCATGCGCTCTTGAGCTTGTCCACATAATCAGCATTCCCTAAGATCTCGTCAGTCCAATCCTGCCATCCCTAAATGCGGCCAGAGGAATCGAACAGAAAGCGAAGAGAGCTGAAAGGGTACTCCTCTTTCTCTATGCACATATGGGGAATGCGATCAGCATGGGGGAAGTCGTCCCAACCTTTGCTAGCTGCAGCAGATAGAAACAAGCCTTCTTTCTCTGGCGAAGAAAACTCTTTATAGTCATAGCTCTTGACTTTCTCCCAGAAGATGTCAGAAGGACCAAAGAAGGGAGCTCCTCCCCAATCAGTAACTAAGGAGGACGCCTGGGTGGTTTCTGGGTCTGCAGAACATTTAGTTGAAAGGGCCTGCAAGCAAGGAAAGTTCAAAATAAGGGTCTTCAAAAGCAAGGAAAGGGTGTCAAGGCAATCATTTAAACTCAAAGTACTTACTATGGCAAAGAAGAAGTCTGGGATTTAAGCCTAAAAATGCCTGGAAAGAAGAAGAAACGCTGTCAGGAAAAGTTAGAAATCACAATTACGCAAGAATTTTTTTTTTGAAAATTTTCGAAAAAACTTCAGACAGCTAAAAAGCATTCTTCGGAGCCCTTTTTGGGCAATTTCAGGTAAGTGTCATGGCCAAAGGCAATGAATTTTTTAGGTCTCCGTCGTTAGCTTCGCTTTTGTAGGTCTCGTCATTAGCTTCGTTTTGATATATTATAGGCCCCGAAACTCCAAACGAATCAAAAGTTATGACCAAAATAGTGATCGCTCCTCCCGAACTTCATTTTTTCATTTAATTGATGATTTCTCCAAGGGTTCGCCCCCCTAAGGTTCAGAACAAGGACAGTTCAGGCAAGTAGATTTCGGGTCTTTCAGAAGTCAGGAGGGTTCGGCCAGATGCTTCGGATATGGAGGCTTGGGTTCGGCAACATTGGGTTCGGCCACTTTAGGTCGGCCACCTTGGGTTCGGCCACATTGGGTTCGACCACTATGGGTCAGTCACCTTGGGTTCGGCCAGATGCTTCGGATATGGAGGCTTGGGTTAGGCCACTTTGGGTCGGCCACCTTGGGTTCGGCCATTTTGGGTTAGGCCACTTTGGGTCAGCTACCTAGGGTTCGGACCCCTAGGGTTCGGCCCCCTTGGGTTCAGCCACCTAGGCGGTCCTGCTGCAGAACACCTTTTTCCTTCATGGTTCGTCAAAAAACGCCAATCCTTCTTTATGATCCGTGAGAAAGAACCAAGATATAATCAAGGTAATGGCGCTCGGAAGACAAAAAGAAAGATTGGAAATACCTTCAAGAAGAAAACACAAACGAAAAGAAGAAGTCATTCGAAAAAAATGGTTCGACCCCTATAGGGTTCGGCTGCCTGGGGGTTTTTTCCCTTTTTACCTTCGAGGTTTTGTTGCTCCACAAACCAACTGCTTGGAATGAATGCTCCTTCGCCGCGAAAATTATAATATTTCTTTGATAATATCCAAAGGAAAAAACCAAGATATGATCAAGGTGATGGGGCTCGGAAAATAAAAAAATACTATGATTACCTGAAAAAAAAGAAGAAGAGAAAAATAGAGAAAGCAAGTCAAGACAAATCCGAAAGAAGCATTCAAATGAAAGCCACTTTGGGTCCTGGGAAGCAAATTCGCGCCTATGTATTGAGAATGGATCAGCAACATGTGGATTTAGAAGATGGAATCATTGATTCCAGTAATTCCATTCATTGACGGGTAATTTAATTGGCATGATGGTAGAGTGGAAGACATAGTATCCAGTCTTAAAAATACGAGCCCTACTTCAGAGGATTATTCATATGAGAACTTGAGAATATAATGAACGCAGTACCTGTCCACCAGAAGCTTGCGGATTGTTCACCGTTTCTAAAAACGAATTCAAGATCAGAGCACTAACTGAGAATTTTCTCAATCAATTAGTCGATTAACCAGAAATCCTACTTGAATTGAAACAGCTCATACGTCGTATTGAAAAACGAGAGCTTGAAGTTGGAGGAGAAAGAAAGTAGAGAGAAAATTATACTCAGCAGTAAAAAGCTTAAGGTAATTATTAGTATCCTTAAAGGAAGGCAATTATTGCGTTTATGATTTGCAATATTTTTGTTCCATTTATATGGTAAGTCTTTCCAACAAAAATCGTGGGATTTTGAAGAGATGTGGATTTCTTTTTGTGGGCTTGGTCCCAGTCACGGAGTTCAACAAAGAATTCTTATCAAATTAAAATTTGATTTTCTTTTAGAGATCTCAAATGGGGTGGCTGCTGTTCATGAATATGGCATGAAATATTGGATTTGCAATAATTCATGGGAGGCTAATTGGATGATTATTACCATGCAAGATTCATATCCTATTTCATAGATATGGGGGGATCTGATTTGATTTATTGAGAATTGACAGGGTGATTCTTGGAAATAGATCTCCCCACTAAATTAATTCAATTGTTTTTCCTGAAAATTAAGAGAAACACATATTCGGCAAGATATGAAAAGATTTTCATAAGATTTCTCAATATGTCCAAGGAAGATCCCTTTAATCCTAAGGGTTCGGCTTCCTAGGGGTTCTCTCTTCTAGGACCCTTGTCTTCAAGACCTGTAACGTCGAGTCCCGCAAAATCGTTCAGAAGCTTGATGTAATCTTGCACGATCAGTCTCTTTGGAAACGCGACTCTCGCGTAGGGGACAAATGTGGGCCCAAGTACAAATTAGGGTTCACATGACCGGCCAATTGAATTAAATGCACAATTAGGGTTCCATGACCTCATTAAATGTACAAATTAGGGTTCGCATGACCTAATTAAATGAAGACGGAAAAGTCAAAAATAAAGATGCTAGATCCGAGAGAAGCCTCCACGTGTCCCGAGGCAAAAGGCTCATGGAGGCGGCTCGTTTTGGGAATAGATTGAGGGATTGGATTGGTGGATAGAAGGACAGGACGGTCTGGGCATTACTCTGATGATTAAAGGGTATTTCGGGAATTTCCCTGAGGGAATATGCCTAACACATGACCACTTTCCAGAAAACCCTATAAATACCCTTTCCATTCCATTGGGAAGGGGACCTCTCTTCAGACTCAAGACTTGGACATCCTCTCTGAACCAGAAGCACTCAAGAAGACTCTTGGATTCCCAATTACCCTAACAAGGTTTCTGGATTCTAGGAGTGGAAGGACTCATGAAAGCTCTTGGAATCCCTACTACCCTAACACGGTTTCCGAATTCTAGGAGTTCTGCCACGTGTCATGGGAGTAATCGCTCACCTGTTCTTCTCCCTTCTTCAATCAATCAATCAATTCTCTATTCTTCGTGGATTTCTCTCCTCCTCAGCCAACACAAACCCTAACCCTAGTAAGGTACGATTTCCTTGCTCACAAATATATACACCACAACACATACATACACACATATTACACCGCACATAATTAATAAATGTAGTATAATAGATCACATAATAAAATAAGGAATTTATTTTATTAAATTCTTATTTTATTTATCTGAAAAATTCTAGATCGCTACATTCTTCCCCCTTATAAAGATTTCGTCCCCGAAATCGCTATTACAAATTATATCGTAATATCAATAACTTCCTACTACTATTTGCACCAAAGGTATTACATATTTACATATTTGGCAAGTGTTGCTTTGCCACTACTTTTCATATCAGTCCTTTTCTTTGGACAAATCTTTGCTTGGTAATCAATCGATTCACAAGTATAACCCCAATTTTGTTTTGGATTGGGACAATCAAGAGTGATGTGTCCATCTTGCCCACAATTAAAACACATCCTCTTAGCTTTCCTGTATACCCCAGTATGATTCTTTCCGCAGTTCTGACAACCACCAACCTTTTGCTTATTTAAAGAACTAATTTTCCAGGTATACCCCTAATGTCTACATATGAGCAACAACATAACAATATAATTTCATATTACAAAACTTGTATTATAAATAATATTTAATGCTACAACTTCCTCTATGTTAAAATAATTAATCAATATTAAATTATTTTAATATTTTCTATTTAAACTATCTCATTATATAATAAAAAAAATTAAATGGTATACACAATACCATACATTCCTTATATTAAAACAATTTATTCTCATAAATTATTTTAACATCCTTTAGGGTATACCATAAATTTTTATACCAAACTACTTACCTTCTTTGCATATTCAATCTGTTTTTAACCAATTTATTCATATCAAGTGAATATATAATTAATATTGTATTCACATTTACAACAGTTATTCTTACCACATTGCACATATACACATTCAAAATAAAAAAATATCAGAAATACAAATTTACTTACTAAATTTTTATTTTAATAATAATCTGAAAATTCAGTTTATTACATTTTCCGCCCTTATAAAGATTCCGTCCTCAGAATTCGCGATACTGAATCTTTCTTAATCGGTTTAGATCTATTCTTTCTCGTAACCTTACCGTTGAATCACTTCAACGTACCATTTCTTTAGGTTTTTGCATAACCTATATCATTTCTTTTCTCATTAAAGTACTATGTGTTTCATTTCTTAACCTTTATTAACCTCGGTTATAATACGAGTATCACCCATTGTGTAACTTCTCAATTTCCTTTCAAAATTCTTTCTCCCGTCCTCTTGGAATTTCATCCAAACTACTCATCAATATAGGTTTTTCAAGCTACCCTTTTCTTTTCAAGTATTCACTTTGCCCGTAGTCTATGACCCACTTCTCACTGAGGAACATCGTCCTATCTACACCCAACTTCCAGATTAAAAATCCTCCAAAATTATCCAATAATTGTGAAGCGATGTGAATAATTCAAGAATTCAAAAGACTCGCTTAGGAAGAGCTTTCTATATCATGATAAGGGTCATAAAAACCATAAGCTTTGTTTCTAAAAAGGTTTTAACAGAAATTCATCTGCAAACCGACATATCTTATGGGCATGTAGGTGATCAGCCTGTTTATGCCCTGTGTTGACCCATAATATCTTTGCTGCTTATTTTACGCAAATAGAATTTCCTAATTCAAGGATGTTCTGTGTTGATCAACAATATCTAGGCGGAACAATTTCTTTCAGTTTCTCTTTGCCGTCCTGCAGGACGCAATATAAATTTGAACGACATCTGCGTTCATCATCTATCTTTGGCACATAGAACATCGTGTCCCAATTTAGGGATGTTTGTTTGGGATGTCCTAACAAACCCTATGTCAATCTTCGAAAAATCTAAAAAACTAAAAAGCATTTTTCTCAGTGAATAGTGTTTTTTACGGCTTTTTCCTTGAAAAAAACTTTTATAATTACAAATTTCATCCCACTTTCTCAAATAAATGCTATAACGTAATTTGAAATTCTCGAAAAAGTACGTTTATTAGCGTTTTCTACGTTTTATGAATAGTGTTTTAGCGTTTTTCTCAGAAAAAATTATTTTCTCCCCAAAACCCCTAAAACTCATGGAAATATCCACTTCATCAAATTTATCTTAAATTTTTGAATTTTACTTTTTTTCCCAAAAAGTCAAAAGTTGAATTTGACCAAAAAGTCAAATGTTGACTTTGACCAAAAAGTTAACCCCGACACATTACGTGTTTATAATCAGTTCTAACTAATTTCATCATTTTAGACTCAAATATCTAGTCCGCGTCTCCAAATTCAACTCTCAACTCTACGTTTGACTTTTCTCTATAAAAGTCAACTGATGACTTTGACCAAAGAGTCAACCCTGAAATCATATCGTGTTTACAGTCTTCTCTTACTAGATTCATCGCTCTGAATTCAACGAAGTAGTCCACACATAAAAATTCTACTTCGAACTCAAATTTGAGTTTTTTTTAACTTACAATTCATCCAATCATCTACTTTTCCTTAGTTAGTTTAACTAAGTAGATTAACTAGCCTTAACCAACTCTTAACTTCCATCTCTCATCACTTATTTGATAATAAGTGCATAATACACATATTTAATCATATCACCACTTCTTAACATCGTACATTAGATTATAATATATAATCATTTCTACTCATTTCACTTCTTCTACATCTAGATTTTTATATCTTAACCTTTCATCGTATTCGATTACATCTCATACCTCATTCTTACTTCAATAAGCATCTTTATCTAAGGATCATCATAGAATACCAACACATTAATCATTTAAGACATTATATCTAATCGTACAAATATCGGGGATATTACAACTTTTATCCAAATAAGCAAGCCTTAAATGTTTTGTCTCCTCCCACCTATTTGTTTCGACCAAATAAGCCCTTAATCTATCTATTTGTCTAGATTTAGTTAATTAATTGTGAATGGGTTAGCTTAACCTTAGAGTATGGTTAGGTTAGGTGTAGGATGATTTCTATAATCATCCAACACTTAGATTTTTTTATTATTCAATCCATAAGATTAGAGAGAAAAAGAAAGTAAAAGAAACGAAAGAACAATAGAAGATATAGAGAGATGGAGTGGACAGATCTAGAAGAAGGAAAGGATCAAGCTAGCTTTTTTATTCAAGTCCTAGCAAGATCAAGTAGAAGAAAGAGCAAGAAAGCTAAGGCCCCTAACAACTTCATCCTTCCAATTTTCTTTCTTTTAAAATTTTTTAGTTGATACGAAGTGCCTTATTGGTGGATGTTGTTTTTAATGAAAGATCATGGAAGGATCTTGGAGTGATAAGGATGTACATAGTTTAAATATGTTAAACTACTTGTTAAAATGCATGAAAGTGGAACCAAAAATGAAAATATGGACCTATACGTAAAGGAATGAAAGAATGGACTTATAGTGGACTAAAAGGAATGTTTTGTGACTTTTTGTGTGGAGTTCCAAATGTAAAAATTAAATTATAGGGTGTTGTGTTATGCTCCTAGTGGTTACGAACACCACCCAACTAAACGGAAGCAAAAGCTTGTGTAACGAAGTCATGGCGATTTTTTCCGTTAAACTAGTTAAAAGCTTAAAAAACTTTGTGTGACCCCGATTTTTTATTAGGTTTCTGTACCGATTGGGTTGCTGGAAATTTTTCTATTTAGGGGGTTATGTATTAAGTTGAATAAGGAGCCCGTAGACATAAGATTGACCTCATTCCGAGTTCAGAGGTGGGAGTTATGCCCTTCGGAAGGAGTCTAGTCAAATCTGCCAAAAACTAAAAAGTTAGTCGTCGGAGATTTTTGGGGGCCACTACTTTGGCCTGAAAATGGGTCTGGAAAAAAATTCCACCTGGGGGATTTGTAGATGATGTTACAAGGAAGAAAATGACGCTGAGAACAGACTAATTTCGACTTAAAACGACCAAGTATGAGGGTCGAAAGGAAGGGGTCAGAGCAGTCAAGTAAAGACGTGATGTGAAACGTCGAGCGACGTGGTGCACGTCAAAGCGTGTTGGGCGAAGCTAAGCGGCGTCATGCGTGTCAGGCGTGCCACATGCATATCGTCGTGCCTTATCGCAACAACACACGATATTTTTGACATTGTTCTAAAATATTCCAACTTGAAAATAAAATAATAAAATAATAATATATAATAATATAAATGAATAATAATGGACATAAATCATCATAGTGAGTCGTTAAGAGGGTTGTGGCGTTCCCAAACGTTGCAATGCTGTAAGACATTTTTGAAGAGGTTGTCGCGCTATTTAATTTTTAAAAACGCGAAACAACATAAAATGAGTAATAATGCAATGTAAACAAATATTTGGGGTTTTTATCTGACTAATTGATGTATTATTATTAATTAAATGTGTAGTATAATTGAATGTCGTTTTTAAAGTAATTATTTAAGAACACTTCAGGCAAGTATTGTCAAACTCTTTCACGAGTTTTACTTCTACGAAATATATTATTGTGCAAATTTTTTAGCTTCATTTAAAAGATCATATTATAATACTGATTTATGTAATATATATATATATATATATATATATATATATATATATATATATATATATATATTGTGTAAAATCTAAACTTATACAATAAAATTTATAATTGCACAAGTTATTCAGTATGCTAAAACTTTATTCTTATTTAATGATTTAAAGTTCGGTATTTTATGAATTATTATAAAATGATGGCAATGCCTTGTTTTTTCGGCTAGACACATGTTAAGGTATGCTATTAATTTGTTAAATTCTAAAATGCCATGCAAACCAAATTAAATTAGTGAGAACTCTAACTTAAGTCTGAGATGATCAACCCTATTATTAGGGAAATTTTTTGTCAGAATTCCGACTAGCCTTCGCGGTGTAAATGTAAACGCAAATAGTCATTTAAAAGAAATTGGTTGTGCATAACATAAGTACAATAGGTTGATCCCCTAGTGTAATTAGAAAAAGACGGTTTGCAATTGAATTTCTGTTAAACCTTTTATGAAAAGTAAAAATGTTCAAGGTCATTTGACCGCTCAGTATTGTAGTTGCAAGAATGTTAAATAAAAAAGGAATTTATTATTATTATTCCTATTTATTCGAGATAGTTTCACAACTATTGTTCAATTATCGAAATGAAAACATGATTCTTGATTGGTTGTTATATCAATTGTTATACTTGCTGAGCTAGTAAGTTCATCCTTGCTTTATTAATAAATGTTTTCAACCAAGCTCGAGCGGGGCGAGAGTTTGGGTAAGAAAAACAAAGGAAAAGGACAAGTTTTCGAGTAAAAGATATTATGTAATAGTTTAGGTTAAGGATGATATTTATTAAGTTGAATGGTGTAATATTTATTATATTATGATGCTTCCAAACTTGTAAAGGTCATAGAACCTGGGAAGTTTAAGTAAGATGGTTAGTAATAATTTAGTAATTATCTTTTTGTCTTTATGATTATGCCTAGTGGATATTACCATGATGCACCATTATTGGGGTTTAAGGTACCCGGAATTGGGGGCGTCACAGGTTGGTATTGAAACTGTAGGTTAAAATCTTAGGTGGGGCACCTTTGGCTATAACCTTAGAAATTTAGAGAAGTTGGCAAGTAAACTCAAATAGAGTTTGTAAAAGATGAATTAATGAAATTCATCGATAAAAGTCTAAAGAAGTAAAAATAACATAAATTGAATGTTAATTATAATATTAAATGTGATTTGATGATATGTTCTAATCAGGATAATATGTTTAACTGTAGATGTCAGGAGATGATGTTAGGGATATTTATGTGGTGAGTGAGGAGCTGATTGCTCCACCCCAGTTAGTACCCAAGCCAGTGCCGGTTGTATTGGTTGAGAGTGATCTGGATATAGATCAAGATTCGGATACGGATCCGTCTAAGCATATGCTAGAACCCGAGGAGCATTCGAGACTTCCACCTGGTATCATCAGTAGGTTTGTTGGAAGTGGCAGTTGCTAGAATGTTGGGAGGTCAAGAGGCTCATGGTGTATCGCCTGCGGCAGTAGAATCCGAGGATGATTCTGAGGATGACGAGTACATAAGCCCAGTGATTTAGGAAGCCCTGACTCAGTTAGGGGCATTAGTCCATTCTTTGGTATATCAAAATGCAGATTTGAGCATGGCACTACATACAACAAATAATCAGAATCAGGTATTAGAGGTCGTAGTACATGACCTCCAGGTGGAACGACATGAGCTGAATAATCTGAAGAATGAGGAGATATTGGATCGGTTGAGGACTGAAGATCAGGGGGTCTAGCATAGTGTAGTAGTAATGTATAGGTATATATATATATATAAGTGTGTATGTCTATGTAATATGAATCCCAGCTTTTGGTATATCTAGCGGAATATGTTTTTTAAATCCTAACCTTAGTACAGGTTGATGATTAGGTTATGGAAATCCCGTCTTTTATATGTAATAGCGTGATAGAATTGTAAATAGTAAGAAGATAAGAAGAAATATGAAGAAAAAAAAGTGTGTAAGTAAGAAGAATATTAATATAATGGTTATTAAATATGCATTTGTGATGATTATCTGTTTGCATTAAATAAAAATGTTGTAAGATTAATAATAAAATGTTGATAACTATAAATATTTTATTTACAGAAAAATGCTTCCAAAATGGAGGGGCAGAGGAAGGGGAAGGCCGAGAACACAAAGAAATATAAATGAAGAATCAGAAGTTGAAAATGAGAATAGGGAACCTGTAAACCCTATGCAACAATTCATAGACTTATTAGTAAAGGCATTTAATAGAAACCCCGAAGGAGTACCATTAAATCCTCCAACTGGGCAAGTTGTCATCGTTAAGGATTTTAAAAGTACGGGCCCTCCCGAATTTAAGGGGACCACCGAGCTGATAGAGGCTCAATCATGGATTAGAGAAATAGAAAAGGCATTTGTCATCGCCCGAGTTAGAGTGGAGCAAAAGACCGCTTTTGTTACCTACATGCTTAAGGGAGAGGCCAATTTTTTATGGGAAGCCAACCAGAATAGGGCCAAAGAGGGAATAGTTGCGTAGGATCGGTTTAAAGAATTATATTTTGAGAACTACTTTCCCCAAAGTAAGCAGAGCCGTATGGAAATACGGATCTAAGATTTAAAACAAGGGGATATGACGGTTCCCCAATATGTTGCCAAGTTCAATGAGCTGGAAAGATTTGCTCCACATTAAGTGAATACAGAAGAGAGGAAAGCTAGAAAATTTGAGTAGTGGCTGAAACCCTGGATCTATAGTAAAATTTCGGTGTTTCAAATTAATTCGTTCGGATTAATTTTGGAGAAGGCTATCATAGCCAAAGGGGTAGTGAGGCATTAACTAAGTTCAATCAGGAGAAGAGGAATAAGAAGAAGATAGACGGTGGAGACAAAGCTGAGGGGAGCGGAGGAAATGAAGGAAAAAAGAGAAGGTGGAATAATTCTGGGAATACCGAAAATAAGCAGGGATACCAAAAGAAAAAGGTCGAGGCCTATAAAAACTGTGGAAAGAATCACCTAGGGGTGTTTTTGAAAGGGAAAGAAGTGTTTTACAAATGCTGGGCAGAAAGGACACATCTCTTGTCCAGCTCCACCAAGTAGACCGATCGCCTGGACCTTTAACGTGATGGTTAAAGATGTTGTAGCTTCTGGAGACGTTGTTTCAGGTATCATCCCGATCAATAATATAAATGCAAATGTATTGTTTAATTCGGATGTAATCCGTTCTTTATATCCTGCTGATTTTTCTTGACAGTTAAGTTTACCTTTGGAAAAGTTAGAGACTCCCATAAACATAGAAGTGGCGAATAAGGAAATAATCCCTGTTGAACACATTCATAGAAATTATTGTGTAGAAATAAGGGGACACAAGATGTCGGTAGATTTAATTCCAAATAAATTGGGGGAATTTGACGTGATTTTGGGAATGGAATTGGTTGTATAACCATGGGGCAATGATAGATTGCCAAAAGAAAAGTATAAACCTTCAGATATCAAAACATTCTAAGGTAACATTTTACAGTAGTAAATCGCCAAGACATTCTCGATATGTGATGATGATGCAAGCTAAAATGTTGTTGAGGAAAGGGTGCGTAGGATATCTGTGTCATTTGGTGGATACGCAGCTAGTGAAAGCAGAAATAGATCAGATACCAATCGTGCAAGAATTTGTGGATGTATTTTCGGACAAGCTGTCAGGTCTTCCGCTGGATAAGGAGATTGAGTTTGTTATTGATGTTGTGCTCAGTACAGCACCAGTTTTGAGTGCCTCATATAAGATGGCCTCAGTAGAGATGAATGAATTGATGATACAATTATAAGAATGACTAGATAAAAAGTACATTCCAACCGAATGTGTCTCCGTGGGGAGCACTAGTCTTATTTGTAAGAAGAAGGAAGGATCATTGAGGATTTGTATCAATTTTCGCGAATTGAAATAAGTTGACGATCAGGAATAAGTACCCATTGCCCAGGATGGGTGATCTTTTTGATCAGTTGAAAGAGGCGAGGTACTTTTTTAAGATAGATTTGAGTACGAGTTATCACCAGTTGAAAGTAATAGGTGAAGATGTACCTAAATCGGCATTCAAGACTCGTTATGGTCATTATGAGTTTCTGGTAATGTTGTTCAGGTTAACAAATGCGCTAGCTATTTTTATAGAGTTAATGAATAGAGTGTTCAAACCATATTTGGACAAATTTATAGTGGTGTTCATAAATGATATTTTGATCTTTTCAAATACTTGGGAAGATTGTGTTGAACACCTAAGAACAGTGTTGGAAACACTAAGGAAGGAAAATTTGTACGTGAAATTTTGAAGTGTGAACTTTTGGTTAGAAAGGATCCAACTTTTAGGGCACGTGATCGATAAGGATGGTATATCTATAGCTCCAGTGAAGGTGGTAGCAGTGATTAATTTGGAACAACCTGAAGACGCCGACTGAGGTGCAAAGTTTTTTAGGGTTAACGGGTTAATATCGAAGATTTATCCAAGATTTTTCAAAGATAGCAACCCCGCTAACCAATTTGACGACGAAGGCGGTGAAGTTTGTATGGACGAAAAAATAAGAGAAGACCTTTAGAGAGCTGAAGAAAATATTGAGGCGCCTTTATTGTATTTGCCAGATGATATCAGGAGATTTTGCGGTGTATAGTTATTTGTCGCATAGAGGATTGGGATGTGTTCTTATGCAGCATGAAAAAGTGATTGCGTACAAGTCACGTCAGTTAAAAGATTATGAGAAGGGAAATCCTACTCATGACTTAGAGTTAGTAGGAGTGGTTTTTGCCTTAAAAATTTGGAGGCACTATCTTTATAGTGAAAAGTGTGAGATATACACGGACCACAAAAGTCTGAAATATATCTTCATATAAAAAGAGTTAAATATGAGGCTGCGGAAGTGGTTAAAGTTAATCAAGGATTATGCTTGTCAAATTATATATCACCCAAGAAAGACAAATGTAGTGGCAGACGCTTTAAGTAAAAAAGGTCGAAAGAAATTGTCAATGTTAACAGCTCAAGAAGAGCTAATAATAGCAATGTCAAAAATGGAATTAGAAGTGAGGTTTTCGATAGAATCGGGGGAGAAATTATTTGCAATGGAGATTCGTCCAACCTTATTGGACAAAGTAAAAGAAGCACAACTCAGGGATGATGAGTATAAGAGTATAAGGAAGAGGATTGTAGAAAGGGAAGAGGTTAAATTTAAATTAGATAATGAATGAGTATTAAGATTTGAGGGAAGAATTTGGGTACCACCAGTACTGGAAGTGAGAGAGAAAATTTTGCAAAAGACCTATAGTTTGAGGTTCTCGATTCATCCAGGTAGTATGAAGATGTATCAAGACCTTCGACAGCATTATTGGTGGCTAAACATGAAAAGAGAAGTTGCGAAGTGTGTCAGCAGTTGCCTGACTTGTCAAAAAGTAAAGGTTGAGCATCAGAGACCAAGCAAGTTGCTACAACAATTAGAAATTTCAGAGTGAAAATAGGAGCATATCATAGTGGATTTTTTGGTAGGACTTCCAAATAAGCAAAGATGATACAATGTTATATGGGTTATAGTGGATCGTTTGGCTAAGTCGGTGCATTTTTTGTTGATTAAGATTATGTTTAATCTGGATCGGTTATCAAAACTTTATGTCAAAAAATTATTTCAAGATATGGAGTGTCAGTTTCGATTGGGTCAGATTGGGATATCTCGGAGTTCACATCAAACTTCTAGAAGAGTTTACAACAACGGATGAGAATGCATCTGAGGTTGAGAAAGGCATATCATCCTCAAACAGATGGACAAAGTGGGAGAATAATTCAGACCTTGGAGGACATGCTAAGAGCCTGTGTCATGGACTTCAAAGGAAATTGGGATGATCACCTACCTCTATTGGAATTTGCTTACAATAATAGATATCACGCGAGTATAGGCATATAGCCTTACAAAGCGTTATACGGAAGGAAGTGCAGAACGCCATTATGTTGGGACGTGGTAGGGGAGCGTCGACTGTTGGCATCAAAATTGGTACAACTAACTAAAAAAAATTGTAAAAATAATCAGAGTAAGGCTTGTTGTAGCTCAATATTGACAAAAGAAATATGAAAATTACATCGCAAGAAGCGAGACTTTAAAGTCAGCATTTATGTATTCTTAAAGGTATCTCCTTGGAATGGAAAGATACGATTCGAAGAAGAAATGGAAGCTCGATCTCCAAGATTCATTGGACCATTTGAACAACTAAGAAGAGTAGGGGAGGTAGCTTACGAAGTAGCCCTACCCCCGGAATTGGAGCACGTACATAATGTGTTTCATGTATCAGTGTTAAGACCGTATAAGCCAGACTATAAACATGTAATAGAATATGAGCCTATCTAGTTTGAAAAATACTTAACATATGAAGAAATTTATATTCAGATAATTGATAGAAAAGAACAAATTTTAAGAAATAAAATTATATTTTTTGTAAAGGTATTATGGAGGAACTACAATGATGAGGAAGCAACGTGGGAGCTCAAAGATAAAATGAGAAACAATTATCCCCATCTTTTTCTGTAACCTTGTATTTTGATTATGGGGACAAAATCCTTATAAGGGGGAAAATCTAATGATCGAGAATGTAGCATATCTTTGTAATTAAAGTTATAGTATTTATTGAATAAAATAAATAATTTTATGAAAATGTTTATGTTATGTAGTTAAAGGTTGATTTTTGACCTAGATTATGTGTTATGTGATTATGAATATGCGTTAGGAATTTTAAACGAATAAAAAAAAATCGACGCAGAAAATGCTTTTTCATTTTTTGAACTTTTCGAATTACGGCATAGTGTTTATTTGAAAAACGGAGACGTAATCTCCAATAAAAATATTTTTATCAGAAAAGACGTAAAAACACTACTCACACTAAAAACACATTTTTGAATTTTCAAATTACGGCATAACGTTTGTTCGGGAAATGGGGATGGAAAGCGAAATCGGAATTTCAAAATGAGAAAGTCGATATTTTAACGAATTGTAAAAGTTAAAAAAGATAACTAAATAGAAACTAGAAAAAAATAATATGTTTGAAAGTAATCAAGCCATGTGAAGCTTAGGGTTTGAAATTTCTTGGCTAGGGTTGAGTCAAGGGTTAGAGCCTAGGGTTAAGGTGGCTTGGCTAAGGTTAGAGCCTTGGCTCAAAATTAGGGTTAAAACCTAAGTTCTTAGAGCCAAAGCCTTGGAAAACCATGTGTTTGCTAAGCAACTTGATGGCCATGTGTCACTTTCTAGCATATTAAGCATGTGGTAAATGAATGAGGAAAAGATGTGGTAAATGAATGAGGAAAAGGTGAGAGAGAGAAAGAGTGGCCGGGAAAGGAAGGGGAGTGGACCAACTTGGTGACTCACTTACCATTTATAGTAAGTCTTTATCCAAATAAGCAAGCCTTAAATGCTTTGTCTCCTCCCACTTATTTGTTTCAACCAAATAAGCCATTAATCTATCTTTTTGCCTACCTTTAGTTAATTAATTGTGGATGGGTTGGCTTAACCTTAGAGTATGGATTGGTTAGGTGTAGGATGATTTCTAGAATCATCCAACAATTAGTTTTTTTATCATTCATTCCATAAGCTTAGAAAGAAAAAGAGAGTAAAAGAAAAGAAAAAACAAGTGAAGATAGAGAGAGATGGAGTGGACGGATCTAGAAGAAGGAAAGGAGCAAGCTAACTTTGATATTCAAGTCCTAGCAAGATCAAGTTGAAGGAAGAGCAAGAAAGGTAAGACCCCTAACTACTTCATCCTTCTTATTTTCATTCTTTTAAAAGCTTTATAGCTTGATATGAAGTGCCTTTGTTGGTGGATGTTGTTTTTAATGAAAGATCATGGAATGATCTTTGAGTTGTAAGGGTGTATATAGTTTAAATATGTTAAACTGATTGTTAAAATGCATGAAAGTGGAACCAAAAATGAAACTATGGACCTATGCGTAAAGGAATGAAAGAATGGACTAATAGTGGACTAAAGGGGCTGTTTTGGGCCACTTTTTGTGTGAGGTTCCAAATGTAAAAATTAAGTTCTAAGATGTTTTTTTATGCTTCTAGGAGTTACAAACACCACCCAATTGGAACGAAGTAAAAGTTTGTGGGACGAAGTCATGGTGATTTTTTTGGTAAAACTAGTTAAAAGCTAAAACGCGTAGTGTGACCTCTGATTTTCGAGCACATTTCTGTACCGATTGGTAGCTGGAAATTTTTTCTATTTCTAGGGTTATGTATTAGGTTGAATAAGGAGTCCGTAGACCTATGATTTACCTCATTCTGAGTACAAAGGTAGGTGTTATGCCCTTCGAAAGGAGGCTAGTCAAATTTGCCAAAAACAGAAAATTAGTCGTCAGAGGTTTTTGGGGCCACTGTTTCGGCCTAAAAATGGGTCTGGAAAACCTTTCCGCCTAAGGGTATTTGTAGAGGGTATTGCAAGGAAGAAAATGACGCGATAACGGACTAATTTTGACTTAAAACGACCAAGTTATGAGGGTCGGTAGGAGGGGGTCAGAATAGTCAAGTAAAGACGTGATGTGCAACGCCGAGCAATGCGGTGCATGTCGAGGCGTGTTGCGGGATGCCGAGAGACGGGGTGCATGTCTGGGCGTGTTGGACGACGCTGAACGGCGTCGTTCCTGTTGGGCGTGCCACGGGCATGTCGTCGTGATGTGTCGCAACATGCGATATTTTTAACATTGTTCTAAAATATTCAAACTTGAAAATAAAAATAATACTAAAAAATATTATAAAATGAATAATAATGGACATAAACCATCATAGGGAGTCGTTAAGAGGGTTGGGGAGTTCCCAAATGCCGCAACGTCGTAAGATACTTTTGAAAAGGTTGTCACGCTATTTAATTTTTAAAAATGCTAAACAACATAAAATGAGTAATAATGCAATGTAAACAAATATGTGGGGTTTTTTATGTGACTAATTGATGTATTATTATTAATTAAATGTGTAGGATAATTAAAGGGTTTTTTAAAGTAATTATTAAAGAACGCTTTAGGCAAATATTCTCAAACTCTTGTGGAGTTTTACTTCTAGGAAATATATTATTGTGCGAATTTTTCAGCTTCATTTAAAAGATCGTATTAAAATATTATTTATGCAATATTTATATATTGTGTAAAACAAAACTTATGCAATAAAATTTATAATTGCACAAGTTATTCAGTATTCTAAAACTTCATTCTTATTTAAAGATTTAAAGTTCGGTATTTTATGAATTATTATAAAATGATGTCAATGCCTTGTTGTTTCGGCTAAACACATGTTAAGCTATGCTATAAATTTGTTAAATTCTTAAATGTTATTCAAACAAAATTAAATTGGTGAGGATTTTAACTTGAGTCTGAGATGATCAACCCTATTATTAGGGAAATTTTTGGTCGGAATTCCGACTGTCCTTCGCGGTGTAAATGTAAATGCAAATAGTCGTTTAAAAGAAATAAGTTGTGCACAACATAAGTACAATAGGCTGATCCCCTAGCGTACTTAGAAAAAGACGATTTGCAGATGAATTTATGTTAAACCTTTTATGAAAAGGAAAAATGTTCAAGATCATTTGACTGCTCAGTATGTAGTTTCAAGAATGTTAAATAAAAAAAAGGAATTTATTATTATTATTCCTATTTATTCGAGATAGTTTCATAACTATTGTTCAGTTATTGGCATGAAAACAGAATTCTTGATTGGTTGTTATATCAACTATTATACTTGCTGAGCTTGTAAGCTCATCCTTACTTTATAATAAATGTTTTTGGCCAAGCTCGAGCGGGGCGAGAGTTCGGGTAAGAAAGGCAAAGGAAATGGAAAAGGTTCCGAGTAAAAGATATTATGTAATAGTTTAGGTTATGGATGATATTTATTAAGTAGAATGATGTAATATTTATTATATTATGATGCTTCTAAACTTGTAAAGGTCATATAACTTGGGAAGTTAGAGTAAGATGGTTTGTAATAATTTAGTAATTATCTTTCTGTCTTTAAGATTATGCCTAGTGGATAGTACCGTGATGCACCATTGTTGGGGTTTAAAGGTACCCGGAATTGGGTGTGTCACATTTCATGCCATTACTTTGGAGTTTGTTTAAGCCCATACAATGATTTGACCATTTTGCAAACTTTATTTTTGTGTCATTTGACTATGAAACCTTCAGCCTGCTTCATGTAAACCTCTTCATCTAATTCTCCATTTAAGAAGACTGTTTTTACATCTATTTGATTGATTACAAGCTTGTGTAATCAACACCTTCCTTTTGGGAAAATCCTTTAGCTACCAATCTTTCCTTGAATTTATTAATTAATTGTTCCATCAACTCTCAACTTCTTTTTGAAGTTCCATTTGCAACTAATAGGTTTGTAACCTGGAGATAAATCTACCAATTTCCAAGTTTTATTTCCCATAATAGAGTCCATCTCTTCATTGATTGCTTCTTTCCAAAAAGAAGCATCTTGAGATTTCATTGCTTTTTAAAAAGTATGAGGGTTAGATTCTATATTAAAGGCAATTGGAATTGAATTATTTATACTTTCTCTAATTCCTTCTACTAGGTACATATGAAAATTTGGTCCATATGTTTTCACATTCCTAGATCTTTTGATACTTTTTAAGTTTGGTTCATCTACCTCCACTTTTGTGGTTGAGCCTTTTGGTTGTTCATTTTCAATTGAAATGGTTTTAGGTAGTAACTATTTGGTTCAACCACCAAGATTCTATATGTTTTACTTTGATACGCATAACCAAGGAATATACAGTTTATTCCTCTTTCACCTAGGCACTTCCTTTTAGGTTTCAGAACTCTTACAATAGCATTACTTCCCAAACTTTGACATTACTCAAATTTGGTTTTCTTTTCTGCCACAATTCATAAGGTTAACCTTATTTCCTTTAATAGGAATTTGATTTAATATGTGGCTTGTTGTTAGTAGTACTTCACCCCAAAATCCTTTTCCAGCCCATAATTGGATAGCATAACATTCAACATTTCTTTCAATGTTCGATTTTTTCATTCTGCTATCCCATTCTGTTGTGGAGTAGAAGGGGCTGAAAGTTGATGTATTATTTCATTTGAATCAAAAAATGATGGATTATAATACTCCCCACCCCTATTAGTTCTTAGACTTTTAATTTTGGAATTGCATTGAAGTTCCACTTCATTTTTATAGATAGAGAAATAATGTGTTGCTTCATCTTTGAAATTTAGAAGTTAAACATAGCAATATCTACTATAATCGTCAATAAAAGTCAAAAAATCTTTCCCCATAAAGATGGTGTAGCGTGAAAATCACATAAATCACTACGTATCAACTATAATATATTCGAATTTTTTTCAACACTAGCAAAAGGTTTTCTAGTAATCTTAGTTAACAGGCAAGTTCTACATTTATTCATATAATTATCAAGTTTAGGAAGTAAATTTAATTTTACCATATCATGCATTCTTCGAGAATTAACATGTCCTAAACGACTATGCCAAAGTGAAAAAGAAGACTCAACAATACAATCAGAATTACTTATTTTATTAATAATATTGAGTTTGAACATCCCCTTGTACAAATAACCCTTTCCAACAAATGCACCTCCCTTTGACAATACAAATTTATCAACCTCAAATACAAGTTTGAATCCATTTTTGTTTAAAAGGCTGCTGGAAACCAAGTTCTTCCGAATTTCAGGAACATGATATACATTAGTTAGAGTAAGGACTTTTCCAGATGTGAACTCTATTTGCACATTTCCTTTTCCTTGGACTGGAGCAATAGATGAATTTCCCATATATAGGACAACACCATTTGATTTTGGTTCATAGGTTTTGAAAAACCTTTTATCTTATATACATGTTTTGTAACACCAGAATCTATCTACCAGCCATCATTATCTTCAAGCACATTTTCCTCCACAACATTAATTTTAGATATTTTTTCCTTGCTTTCTTTTCGCAAGTCCTCCTCAATACGTAGATGATTTCCAAACTCCTCAAGAGTAAGGCTCTCTTTTTTTGTTTGAGATTATTCTTGAAAATTTTCCAAGTGGGTGGCAATTTATCTACAATGGATGTAACTATTATTTCTTCATCCATATGTAACTAGTGTTGAGTGTATTGATCAAGAATAGTTTTTATTTCACTAAACTAATACATAACAGTACGAAAGTCAAACATTCTATAATTATTAAATTTAGAAACAATAAATCTCTTACTTGTTGCGTCATCCTTCATATACCTCTCCTGCAATAGTATCCATAACTCTTTAGCAGTAGGCACTATTGTGGTATGCATCAAAAAGGGTATTGGACATTGCATTTAATATGTGCCCTCGACATATATCATCATCTTGATCCCATTTTATACTTTCACGAGTTCAGGCCAGTAGTTCGTCGTTTGCGATATCCGTCCTTGGTGTGGGGATGACATAATAGACCTTTAAAGATGTTAATATGAAAAACATCTTCTTCTACCAACGATAAAAGTTTTCCTCCATCAAAGTGCTCCAAACTGGTTGAAATCCATAGCCATGTCCCTTAAGGATGAAAGTGTTGAAGCCATTGAAATGAATATGCAAATGATTAAGCCTTAAGATTGTTGGATAAAATAATTTTATAAGTGATAGAACTAGAAACAATAGATAAAATGACTTCAAGACACGACCAGATCGCTGTCCTTAAGGCTTAATTCGCTCTACTAATTGATGCAAAATGGTTCCAGCGAATTTCCTCTAAGATACAATGAAGTCCGTGATATTTTTCAATTTGCACTATTGAAGAATATCCTACGAACAACTCTATGAATTTATAGATTGTTGTTTACTAAGTATTGTATTCTGCAATAATACAAGTTAGAAGATCTGCAGAAGAAGAATAAAGAATAAGGAAATGAATGTTTCCAATATATTTTTTGGAATGCTAGTGGCCTTATTTATAGTGTTTGAATAGGTGTCATTTGGAAAGTTACAACTTGTCAAAATCAGGAATAAACTTTCACTAACTGTTGCAGGTTAGTTATTGTAGCGGTTACAAATGATTGTAACGTTTGGCATTTATTCAATACCAACCGTTGTTCCTATAAAATAACTACCATTGTTGTTCTTATATCTATTATTACAACTGTGATATCCCGGATATTTGTACGGCTAGAAATATAGTCTTTAATGATTAATGTGATGGTATTGTATAATAATCCTTAGATAAGGATAGTTATTTATGTAAAAATGAGGTATAAGATGTAATCTAATACAATTAAAAGTTAAGATGTAAAACCTAGATGATGAAGAAGAGAGATGTGTAGGGAAATGATTAAATATTTCAGTCTAATCTACGAGATAAGATGATGTGATATGGTTAAATATGTGTATCATTATTAAATAAGTGATGATCAGAGATGTAATTTATAGTTGGTCAAGGTTAATTAATCTAATTAGTTAAACTAACTATGGAAATGTAAATAATTGAATGAAAGACATGAATAGTGTCATATCGAGAATCAGTATGTGATTTGATGTATAGTAATGAGATGAATATTATGTGAATAGATGTGTTATATATTTATTTACATTTATGTGATGAGATGTAAATTTATTTTTGGTTTAAGCTAATTATTTAGTTTAAACTAAATAAGTAACATTTGATTAATAACACGCATAAAAATAAAATTAAAACTCGAATGCAAGTTCGGATAGGGGCGGATCCAGCCAGAAAGTTCAGTGGGGTCAAATTCAAAAAAAAAATTCTTAACAATAAAAATTTAATAAAATAAATCACAAAATTAAATAATCCTCAAATATTATTTACAATAACATTTTTCAAGGTTTCGTTGCTTGAAATTGTTGCATGATAGCCTCATTTTTAATAGTTACAAAAATATAAACTAAATGTATGTTACTAAATAGTCATTCATTCATTAATCTCTCATTTGGTTGCAGGAGTTCATTCTTCAGTCTTCACGATATTCATGGCAGAAAATGTCCTTACACAGTTGTAGTAGATTAGCAGATCCCTTAACAACAAAAATTTATAATATATATGTATGTATATATATATATATATGTATGTATATATATATATATGTATGTATGTATATTTGCCAAGTACATAATAATAACAAATTATAGTCGAATAAATTTATTTAAAAAATTATGTTATGTCAAACTATTTGCTAATAGAGAGTCACAAAGTGGAATAAAACTCTAATTTTATATATATATATATATATATATATATATAGAGAGAGAGAGAGAGAGAGAGAGAGATAGAGATCAGTACATATTATTTATGTTGGTGCATGTATCTTTGAGCTTCCAAACACCACTCTTTTTTTCTTCTCCACATATATGGTACCAAAACAAGTAATTGTAATAAGAATGACCCCTGACTTTCGAAAATCCAATAGGGGCATGTGCTCCCCTGCCCCTACACTGGATCCGCACCTGAGTTCGGAGTGGAACTTGATGACGCGGACTGGATATTTGAGTCCGGAACGTCGAAATTAGTGAAAATATACTTTAAACACAAACTGTGTCGGGTTGACTTTTTGGTCAAAAAGTCAATGGTTGACTTTTGGAAAAAGTCAAACTTTGAAATTTAAAGATGAAAATATTTTCATTGCGTTGGGAATATCGATGTTAGTAGGAATCAACATTAATTTCGATAATAGTTGATTTCTAGAAGTTAAATTGATCAAACAGACAATTAATCGAATAAATGAGTAATTAAATTAAACTATGATTGGTGTGGGCCCCAGAGGGCTGCAGATTATTGAAAATGGAGGAGAAATGTTTTTATTATTTTTTTGAAGCAATTAGAGGGAGCATCCGGGTAATGAGATGAAATTGCTTCCTCATTTCCTAATAAACTAAACATTTCCTTATTTCTCTCACCAACTCATGCTCCTATTGGCTAGCCTTATGTGAGTGCTATTAGGGACTATGGAGGGATTGAAATCTGATGGTTTTGGAAGGAATCAGATGATAATTGAAGGCTAAGCCATGCTCTCAACCAATCATATTGCAAGTTCTATATATATCATTTCTTTTGCATGCTTATCATCAAAAAATTTCAAGTATCTCTACACCAACTTCATAAGATAACCAAGAGGGAGAGCTTGGGAAGCTTTGAAGGAAAGAGAGATCTTGGGAGAAGAAGCTAAGAGAGTGCTAGAAGAAGAAAGCTTCGGTAGTGAGCAAGGGAGAAGGAAGGGAACTCTACTCTTCTAAACTAAAATTCAAGAAGAAAAATTCTCTTAATAATGTATGTCCATGAAGTTGGTATTATTTTCCTACTAAGTTATGGAAGGATGGTTAGGATGATAAAGATGATAAAAATGTTTATCCATGATGGTATGCATGAAAATGGATAATAAGGTGAAAGTGTGAAATTTTAACCTTTAAAACCCTATTAAGCTTAAAATGAATATATGCATTCAAGTGGGAGTTTTATGTTTTGATGAAAGAACTTATAATCATGAGATGGTTATAATGATAGTTATATGATTTTTAGATGATATTATGGTCAAAAATGCATGAAAAATGGAAGTATTGATGTTAGTAAGAAATATGTAAAGTTTAGTTTATAAACTGACTTTAGGAGGAATTATAATCTCGGATATATACTCTGTAATTGAGTTCCGGGAAGTCAAGTACTTACTCTCATGAGTTACGGAAATAACCCAATTGGAACGAATCAAAAAGAAGTTAAAATAAATTTATGGTAAATGTTCTAGTAAAACATGTTGAAAAACTGAAACTAGTGGGTTGCTGACCCTAAGGACAATTTCAGGACTAGTTTTTGTTTCCAGAAAATTTTGGTTTTTAAAAGTGTATATACTAAACTGATTAAACAATTCATAGCCTCCACTCATTCCGACTTTCGGAGGAGGGAGTTATGGCATTCCAAAGTAAACTGCATCAAGAATGGCCAAACTAAAAATCAGCGCGAGAAAGGACTCTTGGGCTAACTGTTTCGGCTAGTTATAGTTTCCAGAAAATAATGATCTTATGCGGTTTTGTAGAATGCAATCCCAGCTATCCATAGCCTCCGGAATGGACTCGTTCCGAGTTTGGACGACCGAGTTATGACATGTCAAAGTAAATGCGTCAAAACTTGTCCAATCTAGAAAAACTAGATTCAGACTTGCCTGTTGTATGAATTTTCTAGACTTGTGTTCAGAATTTGAAAATGGTTAAAATATAAAAGTTGTAGCCCCGGAATTTAGCTACGCTTGGAAGAAAAAATCGTTGAAAAATATTTTGAAACGAATTAGTTATGACTTTTCTAGAGAGAGAGGGTAAAGCTGGCCAAATTTTGTAGTAATCTGACCTTGGTTGTAAAACGTGAAACCTGTTTTGATTAAAGAAGGGACTAAAACCAAGGCCTAGATGAGATTAAAGTATACTATATAAGATTTACTTTGACGTAAGAATGAACGAAAACGGATGAGTAACGAAGGAGATATGATAAAAATAAAAACAATGTTTTGTTGAAGTAAAAGTGTGAAAACGAGTTTTATAACTCGGATTGAGATGAAATTTTGGATAATGGTATATTTTAAGAATTTTTGGATGTAACTCCAAACATTGGGATTATTGAGAAAGTAAACACGAATATTAAATTATAATTACAGGAAGTAATTGATGAAAGTAAAATATCATAAGGGGGCATTAAGTGGGTCATGTCGTTTCGAACGCCGCGACGCCGAGAGACATTTTTGAAATTTAGTCACGTTATTGAATTTATAAAATGCGAGCAATATAAAATGAGAAATAAAGTAATGTAAACCAATATATTAAGTATTTTCCTGGCTAATTGGTATTTTCTCGTTAATTAAGTTGTGTAGGATATTTGAAGGACGAGTTATCATAACTTTGCAAGGAACTCTTAAGGGAAGTTCTTTCAGTAACTTGTTGACTTATTTTGAATATGTTAATGAACATGATGTGATTGCTCAATTATATGTCAATCTTGCACTATTATGTGAATTACATGAGAGCATGACAAAGTGTGCATGTTGTGCAACTATGTGATTATATTGTTCTGTGTGGAACTTGTGATTCTGTGGATATAAAGTATGAAATATTTGATGCATATAAAAATTCATACTATGAGATGTATGAAGCATATGTAGATGCATTGCATAAGATTTATGATGCATGTATAACATGCATACCATGACGAACATGATGCATGAATAAAATGCAAGTATGTATGCTATGTGAAAGCATGAAATTTGAAAACTTTTAGACTTGCTGGGCCGTCGTGCTCGATCTTGCAAAATTTACAATTTGTAGATATACGTTGATTTATCATACGAATGTAGCTGCGAAGATTCAAAGCGAACTTAGAAAACAAATGTGCATTGTTTTCTTTAGTTAAGTATATAATAAGTCGGAACGAACTTACTGTATCGAAAGTAAGGTAAGTGGTAATACAAAAATGTGTGGATGCACACAAAGGATTTTTTTTTTTAGAAATCTGATGTATAAATTATTCTTTTACTGTTGCAAAGACAATTAGATGATGGATGTGTATGAGGAATAACATTTTTCGATTACAAGTACCAAGTAAAAATCCAGTTTGCTATATAATGCATTTAGTTGCTAGATTATAAATACGACGATATAGAAGAATGGTTTGAATATTGAAGGTTGAGTTTTTATATATTTACACTTAACATTTTAAGATAAATCATAATATATATGATTTGAAAAGTAAGACGAATCGTAAAGATTGCGATTATAGAACCGAAAAAAATTTAAATGACTAAATGTTAATATCTTTATTGATATTAAATGTTAAAAAGAAAATTTTATACAGAATTTTTGTAGCGCCCCCAAATCCGGGCCCCTTTAACCTCGTAACCTGGTGCGTTACGATACATCATCTTTATACACATTCTATAAACTAATGCGGAATATATAAACATACATTATTTATTTCAAAGGATTCTATAACATTACCCAAGTTTTACAATATCATTTACATATGATAACGAAATAGTTAAATGTTCATATGAAATATTCTCCAACTTTGCTCTTGACTTTATCCTTCTTCGAACACTCAGCTTAACTGAAATATTATCATGATATAGCAAGGGTGAGCAACTACTTTGCTCAGCAAGTTTAAATACAATAAATATATATCATGTGTAATACCCCAACTTTTATTAATAAATATTTAATTTTTTTTATATATTATTTTGGAAATAGTAAGGTGTGGATTTGATAAATGTGATAAGTTATGGGTGAGATGTGCAAATTTTACAAAGTAAGTAAGTGGTTATAAAATATTCGTTATGTCGGGAATATTCGTTTGATCGAGGAATATTTTTTTTGTCGGAGAATATTCGTACGACGGCGCAATCATTGGTGGACCCCACAACGGAATGAATGTCGGATATAGAAAGCGACAGAAATAACCTTTTTACAAAAATAACGGTAAAACTTTTACCGTTAAAACTGTTGAAATACCCGGTGGTTAAAATACAGTAATACGCGGTGTTGCACAAAAGCACACGGTATTGCACAGTAATTCTAATTATTGATTCTTACGTAAGAAATCACTGCTCAATAATTGTTACGGTAATTACTGTTCAATTTTTTATTTTATTGGTTCAATAATTGCTACATGGATATTTTATATTAGTGATTCAATAATTATCATTACACAGTATTTCAAATTATCAAATCAATAATTTATATTATTTGAATAACATTATTAGATAGCATTATTGGCAATGTCTAAGGAAGTTCTGTCTAGTAAAGGGGTTAGTTAATTGCGCGCCAATAAGAAAAAATTCCTTATCGGAAGGCCCCCTCTTTCCTGGGAACGACCTGGTTGTCAATATTGTAGTTCTGTATCATTATTTGTGAATAATTAATTGTTGATATATATGATAAGGAAATATTTATTCAATGTGGATTTAAATGGAGGAATTTTTAGCATGTGGCATTTGTTGAAAGTTGGTATTTTATCTTTTCTGATAAAATAATTCATTCAAATATATTATTATAATGTTACATTATAGTAGTATGATGTGATTATATAATAGTATAATTTTTTAATTTGAATGGTAACATTATTATAGTAAATTAATGGTATAAAAGTAAAATGAGGTGGAAGAGAACAAATTGAATTTGAATTCTTATGATGTAAGCAATGATGTCATCGGAACGATGAGGTAAGCAATGATGTCATCGGAACGATGAGGTAAGTAATGATGTCATCGGAACGATGAGGTAAGCAATGATGTTATAGGATCGATGATGTAAGCGATGATGTCATAAATTATGGCGAAAAGACTACTTTACCCTTACTCTGCCGAGCCTATAAATAGAAGCTCATTTCTTCATTATTTCTCACCAATTCACTAAAGCTATAGAGAGAGAAAGTATAGAGAGAATAAGAGAGAAAGAAGAAGAGTATTCTGCTATTACACTAGTGCAGTCTCTAAATTTTTATTAAGGTAAGGGGTATTATTTCTTTTGTATTCATGAAGAGAGTTATTTTCTTTCAATACTCGTAAGGGTTGTTATTCCATTCTTTATTATTCTGTTGGAATAACCTGTCTACGTGGACTACCGCATGCATGGTGAAATCCTGTTGCTATTCCATTCTTTATTATTCTGTGGGAATAACCTATCTACGCGGACTACCGCATGCCTGGTGAATAACCCTTCGTATTCAGTTGTTATTAAATTGTGGAAATAATCTGTCTAAGCGGACTACCGCCTGACGGGTGAAAATTCAATTGCAGTTTTGTATATTGTTTCATTTCAGATTCCTAACTTTAAACTTACTACGGTAAGTATTGCTTCTATAATTCCTGAAATGATCAGAAATTTTCTTGAGTTTTGCGCTTCATCTAGTATCATTTCACCATAATAATTTTTTGAACTTTCTCGTGAAATTTTTATCTTTTCATGTTGAGTTACTATTCACAGGGTACTATTCACGATAAAAAAAATTCTTTGATTGGATCCAAATTTTGATCTTCATTCTTGAACTTTGGATAAATTATCTAATATTTGTCCTTTTATCTCACTGGATTCGTTATTCGTATTATTTTTCATCATCCTCAGTCCTAAATGGTGATATAACTGAATATCTTTGGCCTGTAGTGCAAAGATAAATGATTACTTAATGAATATCTTTGACTTGTAGTGCAAAGATGAATGATTACCTGATGAATATCTTTGGCCCGTAGTGCAAAGATGGACAGGTGTTGAGATGAACATGACCAACTGGTGATACAAATGAATATCTTTGGCTCGTAGTGCAAAGATGAATATTTGATTCAAGATGTATATTGATTGATGTTACAGGGATAAAATATTGATGATGGACTTTTAAATCATAGAAGATAGTAGACTTCATTCTCTACTTAACTCTTCTAATGAATTGTTATTTCCGCTGCGAATATTGATCTAAAACTTGTTGTCCATAATATTTTATCTGATTTATTAAAGACTAACGATAATTTATTTTTCATTATCTTAGTCATAATATTCTTTACTGGACTAGTTGAGCTCACTCTTTTCATCTATTGTCCTCTTCAGGAAATGAGAATGTCGTAAGGACAAGTCGGGGATCGGGATGATGGTCAGAGTTAGAGCTGTAACAGTCCTCACTATTTTGTAGAATAGTGTGATAATGATTGTAATTAGTGAGGACTGAATTTGAGTGTTTATATTTCGTATTATATACGATTTGTATTGAAACTCACAGTTTGCGTGGTCGTATTTTGCACGACCGTATGTTACAAAAAATTGTATTTGGATTCTATACCATGTATTTGACGACTCAGAATGGGTTGGTATTGAACCTATTTTGGGGGCGCCACATCATGATTGAAGAAAAGAATATAGCTTTCTGAATTTTTCAACAATATATAACAATTGTGAAAGATTGAGAATCAAATTTTAATAATTGAATAACTGAATCAATAACGCTGAGTGACCAACAATGACCATGAACAAATACTTTGGTAATGAAGGTAATTAGTCTTTCTTACCCGATAAACATATGAGACTTGCACTAAGTGCTAATAATCAATAAATATCATGGATGTGAAATAATTAACAATAATTAAACTACTAGCATACTTGAAACATAATAACTCGAGTTTGAGTTAGGAAACTTTCATTAACCGTCGATTACTGCTACACAATCTAATTTAATCTCTTTATTGAAAAGACCTATCATTGTTAAGATTGTAATTTCAATCAGCATATCTCATATTTTTCAAAAAAATACTTTTATTAGCACGATGTCAATAAATTTCGAAGTCTAGCATAGCTAGAAGATTTGGAATATCTACGCTTCCTCCATCAATTCCAATGTTTCATTGCTTAATAATTCTTTCTATTTCTATCATCCTTAAAGCTTACTATACTGAAAATTCTCTGTTCTAATCCACAACTTTTCTATACCCCAATATAATTCATTAAACATACCACACGTTATGAGTTCAAAAACTTTCCACAATATTATGAGTTTAAGAACTTGTCCTAGCAATACGTACTCCAAGAACTAATCAGGAACTGTTCATACGCATAGGGGTTCAAAAATATACCATATGATTATGAGTCATAACTTACTATATGAGTTTTAAGAACTCGCACCTATTCTTAATATTCTCTGACTATCAAATATAAATATGAGAAAAGAATCACCTTCTCGTCATATGTATATCGATAGCGCGACACCAATATTTCAATGATTATCAATGTAATAAACTAAGTAGTCGTTAGACCAAGCACAAAACCCCTACCCATACAAAGGTTTGTACAACTCAGCTATCGCATGCGTCCTCAATCGAAATCTCACATAATCCTAGCTCCCTCTTTACTCAATACGAATTTTCTTTAATCCGTATCTTTAACATATATCACTCTTTCCTGAGTTTACATAGTACAATTTCATAGTACATTCTTTTTATAGCGTCAGGCTGTATCTTCTTAACTGTCCAACAGATCATCTGTCATTCATAATTTAATTTGATCACATTGTGATCTTATCTTATAATCGTGTTATATTACGATTCTTTCCTATCTTATGATCGTTTTGTTTTACGATCTTCTTATCATGTTATATTATGATTTCCTTTAGGTTCTTAATCCTATAGACTTTGTCTATTCATCATTACTTTTCATCTTTATTATCAGAGTATGGTAACTCCGGATTCTTATCTTATAATTCTTTGAGATTCTTCTTCGAATCTTATTTATCTTCTTCTTTAATTACTTAATAATGAATTTCTCAAATTCATCTCTTAGCACTTTAAATTCTATTTGAGTTTATTTCTTATCATCCTTATTCTCATCTTTACGGTTATAGCCTAAAGTACCCCCACCTTAAGGTTTATAATCTACGACTTTGATACCAACTGTAGCGCCCCCAAATCCGGGCCCCTTTAACCTCGAACCTAGTGCGTCACGATACATCATCTTTATACACATTCTATAATCTAATGCCGAATATATAAACATACATTTTTTATTTCAAAGGAAGCACTACCCAAGGTCTACAACCTTAACTTAATACATACCTTCATTAACTTGAAAGGTTTACAATATCATTTGCATATGATAACGAAATAGTTAAATGTTCATATGGAAATATTCTCCAACTTTGCTCTTGACTTTATCCTTCTTCGAACACTCGGCTTAACTAAAATATTATCATGATATAGCAAGGGTGAGCAACTACTTTGCTCAGCAAGTTTAAATACAATAAAGATATATCATGATTGAAGAAAAGAACATAGATTTCTGAATTTTTAACAATATATAACAATTGTGAAAGATTGAGAATCAAATTTCAATAATTAAATAACTGAATCAATAACGCTAAGTGGCCAATAATAACCATGAACAAATACTTTAGAAATGAAGGTGATCAGCCTTTCTTACCCGATAAACATGTGAGACTTGCACAAAGTGTGAATAATCAATAAATATCATGGATGTGGAATAATTGACAATAATTAAACCACTAGCATACTTAAAACATAATAACTTGATTTGAGTTAGGAAACTTGCATTGATCGTCGATTACTACTATACAATCTAATTTAATCTCTTTATTGAAAAGTCCTATCATTGTTAAGATTGATCTTTCAATCAGTATATCATATTTTAACTCGGAATACAACGTCTATTCTTAAAATAAATTATCTAGCATTAAGCCACATAATCAAACATCAGATAATTCCTTATTAAACCATCATTATTATTATCGTCCTTAGATAATATTTTAATCAATTCACTATCTCATTAGTAATATCATCATTACTATCACTTAATCATCATCTTAAAACTTAAGTCTAATATTATTAATCATTTAATGATATCTTAATCATTTATAAATATTATTAACCCTTTAATAATATTTTAATCACTTACTAATATTATTAACCATTTAATAATACTTTAAGCACATTACAAAAAAATGGTGATTTTGCAACAAACGATTTTTGTTGCTAAAGGTGTGAAATTTCGTTGCCAAAGATCATTTGCAACGATTTTTCAGGTCGTTGGACCATTCGTTGCGCAATGAGCGTTGCTAATTGTCTAGCAACGATTTTTTTTTCGTTGCAGCAAGTGAGATATTTTGCAACGAAAGTTTGTTTTCATGTAAAATCATAGATCATTTAGCAACGAAATTTTTTGTAGCAAATTTATTAAAAAATTGTTACTGAAAAGCAACTTTTGTTGCAAAATCCGCCTAATTGGCAACGAAAAAATCTTTTTTTTGCCAACGAAAATTGTTACCGTAACTGATTTTCGTTGCTTATTGTATACTTTTTGACAACGATGTTCGTTGTTAAATGTGCATAATAAACCGGTTATATATTAATTTGCAACAAAATTATTCTTTATCGTTGGTTTTTTTCTAAATAATTATGATCAATTAGCAACGATATTGTTCGATACTGATTGTTTTTCGAGAGCAACAAAAGTTATTGTCGATTAGCAAAGACACTGTATCATTGCCAAATCCATGATTGACTTTGTTTTGTAACGGATATCAAAATTATTTTACAAATAAAATAAATCGTGACTCAATGAACCCATAACAAAATATGAAATAAATACAAAAAACTCAAATATTATTAATTAAATCATCCAGTACATAATCATTCATCATCTTTATAATCAACTATCTATTATAAAAAAAAAAAAAAGTCTACGCCTATTACACGTAGACCATTTACATATATAAAAAATATATAAAATCATACAGTAACAACAATACTTTTTTGTCACATAATAATCAAACTTTAGGGGCATTAACTGCATCGAAAGAGTGCTTCTACACAGGAACACCAGCAATGTCCAAGCCTTTCCTTCCTAAAATGAAGAAAGAAAAAATAACCAACAAATTTGTGATTGAGAGACGATATATAGCCAAGGCCATCATAAGTGAACTCAATCCCCCTCTCATTTTCCTATTCACTGACTTTCAAAGCTAATGCCTCTAGCATTCCTTTCCCAAATGATGCCAAAAATATTTGATAAATTATTAATGAAAGAAAACAGTCTCCAAGTTAATACTAGATCCCACGTTTTTGTTGAAAGCAACAAAAAATCTAATCTGATCAAAATAATTGCTGACACATTCAGCAATATAATTTTGACTCTCAATATACATCAGCACGCCTATTTTGTTTTCAAATCCCCAATTGACATTACCAATTTGACGTTATCTTCAAAATTTTAATGTGTAATTTGCTCATAAGATTCAACTGTTCAGTCATTATTGTTTGTATATAAAAACCTAATTTTGAGGACCTTGCATGATTGTTTTTCGATAACACAGTAGAGTAAGGTTAACAACATACAATAACAGTTAGCAACATACAATAACAATTAGCAGCAGCTCTAGAGGATCGTAAATCCTAAAGCACTAAAAAGTAATTCATTAGCCAGATTGTGCATTCTTCTAATAAATTTTGATATCCTAGATGATGGACCACATAGCTACAATAGGACTAAGGCTACTTTAGCCAAGAAAACCACATTGAAACAAATTTCATCTGTGTCGGATAAAATAAATTTTGGAATTCTATGAAGAGTAATATATATATATATATATATATATATATATATATATATATATATATATATATATACATAGACATATAATATATAGATTATCGAAAAGCAATCATGCAAGGTCCTCAAAATCAGGTTTCTATATACAAACAATAATGACTGAACAATTGAATCTTATGAGCAAATTACACATTAAAGATTTTGAAGATAACGTCAAAATGGTAATGTCCATCCAACCACATTTTGATGACTAAAACACAATACCTTTGCTACACATAATTCAAGGTCTAATAATAATAATATGAAAATACTAAATGCCATTTTGGTATTCACAGATGACCAGGAAACAGAACTACTCGACCAAAAGGGGAGATAAGAAATACCTTTATTCTGTCATCACTACTAAAATCATCTAGCTGATTGAGTAGTTCAAGCATTGTCTGTTGCACCTCTATGTCCCCATTTTTATAATGAATGATTGCCTTGGTATAACCAGTGCGACGGTCATAGTTCAGATGCAAGTCTTTGACTTCACCAAAATCAGCATACTTTAAGTTATGGAGAAAACAAAAGGAACTACTACCTAAAAAGAATAATACCAACACTTGAATAGAGTTAATGTCATAACTTACAAAAGTTATATAATTGGTACAACATAATTTAATCATATTAAAAGTCAAATACAAAAGTATCTGCTCTAAAGTCGAAGTAACTACTAGTTTGCCAATGTCACCAATTAAAGAACACAAACCTTGGCTGGTGTTTCTGAAGCTGCCTCTACGGAACTTTGGGATTTACGAGATATAGCCTTCCCCTTTCGCTTTTTAACTTTCTGGGTTTACAATGAACAACATAAATCAAAAATAATTTTAGTATTTATATAACAACTTAACATTGTAGTAGAAGAAAACATATGAGAAGAAAGTAAATGGGCTGGTTAACCACATACCATGAAGATAATTTACAGTCATCTAAGAAAACAGAAAAAAGTAACGAAAGTATGTTTTGCTTTCTTTCCACATACTGTTTGCATATAATCGAGAATAAAAGAACAAATTTGCAGGAAACAAAATTTCATCTAAACAGATTCTTTGGTAACTTGTTGAAGGAAGAATCATGATGATATTGCTTCAACTATTTCCAAGCCACATTACAACAGTGATCAGAAACATTATTCACCAATAAATCCCTTGAACATAAGTTGGAGCTTATTTCTCACTACACAATATTTCTAAAGCCATAACTCTTTTTCTACATAACTTTATACTTATAGGGAAAAGTTCAAACTACATACACACGAGGAACCTATACATAGGGTTGGGGGTGGAGACTGGAAAGACAGAGGGAGAGAGGGAGAGAGGGAGAGAGGGAGAGAGAGACCACAGCGTTGTCAGCGAGCAATACTTCGGTTGTAGCATGCGGAGATTCCAAGAACTCCAATATATTTGCTGAAAGATCTTCCTGAAACATAATTCAGAAATCAAAATATTACACATTTCAAGTGACAGCGTCAGAGTATATCTTTTTTAAAGACTAACCTTCTTTGCAGAAGCTCTGAGAATTGGTATATTGAGGATATCAAAAAAATCCAGTAACTTTTCTCTAATACATTTGTCAATTTTTTCCTTAACTCTTGTCCTCTGCTTTTCCTGCTGAAGGGATATAAAAAGCTGCTAAATATAGGAATTACTATATAAATGATCATGTGCTCCATTTATACAACATGAGTAGAACCGAAATTTCAACACAATAGTGCAGATGTATGTATTTATGCATATTGATAATAAAAAATACTTCATACATAGATGCAAAATCACATAATTATTATGGTTATTAATTAAAAAGTAAGACCTCTCCAGAACATACCTCATTCTCAACCCACACAATACCAGAAAACAAGCCTATGTTCTTCTTCAAAGTGTGCGGCTGCAAAATTTAAGCTCAAATAATTTGATATATGGAGAATGCATACAGATTATAAAAGGGGTTCTGGAGGAAAATGTTGTCTATCAGCGCAACTATAAAAATGAATTGGCTCAATAATGAAAAACTGATGCATTGCATTAAACATCACCTTTGTTCTCTTCCCAAAACGAATGTCATGAAGTAACTGCAGGTTATCATTAGGTTTTCTCTTGGACAACTTAAAGGCCACTGAAATAGTTTAACAATATCAGAGTAAAACCAACTCGGATCTGCTCAGGCAAGAAAGCCAGATAAGCTCAATCATCATAACTGAAAGCTTTTTGTGGGGAAGCTTTGTGGCCTCTAAATATTATAAAAGATAATCTTTCTGAAAGCATAGCAAGGACCATAAAATTAATTATCAATACAGGCTACCACCTTAACACATTAAATCACTTTATGTCCACAAAACAGCAGTATAAATGCAACACAGATGGACCACTAAATGAACATTTTCCTTATATCAGTAAACAGAGATCAATTTAACATTTATGATCTGATACAGTGGAACCCTGTTAAAAAAATCAGTACAAGTGAAATGCTATAGCATTCTCAACTTTTTCTGTAATTTTGTTTTGAGGAATGAAATAATCAGATGTAGTGAAACATAATATTTAGATACACGCCAATTATGCATGGTAAACTTAGGTCCATAATTAACGTACAAGACCATGGTTTTTGTTGGCCCTCTATATATTACATTTTATATAAAATTCTGGGTAAGGGCATGTGTGTAATGGCAGAACAATTGTTTTCAGAATTTTATATTTTAATCATTTACAAATATTATTAATACTTTAATAATATTTTTATTCACACTTTAATATTATTAATCATTTAATAATATTTTAATTACCTTCTAATATTATTAATTATTTAATAATATTTTAATCAATAACTAATATTATTAATTAATAATATTTTAATTTAACTATAATCTAATATTATGAATCATATAATAATATTTTAATCTGAATATTATTAATCATTTAATAATATTTTAATCATTTATTAAACTTATAAACAATTAATTTTAATTGTTTACCCTTTATTAATTTATTTATTTAAAAAACCTAAAATGCCAAAAATACAATATTTTATAAAAAAAAAATGACCAAAATACCCTCCAAAAATCTGATTACATCGTATTAAGGGTTTCTAAATCTTAAAATTACATTTTTATCATTTATGACATCACATAACTTATTTTATCCATTTATTCATAACTCAACCATTTACATTAAAAATACCAAAACACTTCTGAAATTTTTTTCTTTTATGGGAAATATCATTATATGATATTTTAGTCACAAAATAGTTTTCTTGCAATTTTATAAATTTGTTTGCTATTTTTAAATAGGCTAAACCTAGTCCAAAATAAAAACATTTATCATAAACTATCCTTTTTGTCCAAAAATTCTGAAATTTACACGGTAGACTCCTGTTATTATACACAAGCTCTTGTAAACATTTCATATTTTTCTGAGTTATACAACTCAAGTTCTAATAGTTTACTTTTAAAATCACACTTTCTTGTAAAAGTCATATCTCCCATTCTAGGCATCCAAAAATTCTCATCTTTGGACAGTACCTAATTAGCTTAACATTTTATCATACCACAAAAGATCAGGATTTTTAGAGCAACACAAGTCGCCAAAACAGTTCACTACAAAACAGGTCAGAAACGTTTATATTTTTTCCGAGATTTTTGATCGTTAGGGACTGTTTTGCCAAAATTGACGTCACGGCTTGCTCGTTTAATATTTTTGAATGCTACGACTTGGGTTTAATAGATAACTCATAGATCTAACATACCTCTTTGACGGATAACAAAAATAATTTGTAGATTTTTAATGGTAAAGCCTCAAAGTGGACTGATTTTTGGGGTTTTTTGCCCAAAAATAGTTTTTCATCTTCTTCCTTTTTAAAGCTCATCAACACATAAAATAGTAAGATCCAAGCATGAAACTTTATAAATTAAACATGTAGATCTAGTACCCAAAGGTTTAAGAAACATAAACTCATCTTTAGATCTAAAACAACCACACGAATATACATAGATCTAAATAGAGTTTAGGTTAGAGAACTTTTGAACATTCAAGACTTTTTTTCTTTTTCTTGCTAGGTGGGTGAAGCTTGATGGCATGACAAGATATCTCTTCTCCTCCTCTTCCTCAAGCCCACGGCTGCCCTTTGTTTCCTCCATCTCTCTCAATTATTTTCTCTCTCTTTTAGCAACCTATTCTATTGTGAAATATGCGAGGAAGAAATTAAAGGTATATCATATTCATTCTATTTTTGTTGCGTTTGTGATCAAGCCTTCCACGTTTCGTGCCTTTATTCATATCATGGTTACTCGAATATCAAATTTGGGGCAACCAATGTTATAGTTAACAAACATCCGCACAGCCTCGCATTTGTTGCTATGCAACAGCATAAGCTCCCCCATTCCAAGTGTGGAAGTTGTGGTGATCGCATACCTGATGGTTCTCCAATGCTTGAATGTAAATCATGTCATTTTTGACTCTATATGAAGTGTGATTCAGGATCAAGTGGTAGCCCAGCAGTGTGCTGGCCAGGACAATAGTTACTGTAATACTGAAATCAGAAATAAAAAAAATTATATATATATGGGGGATGATCCATTTACAATGTTGTAAAAAAGTGTCTATTCCTTACAACAAATTCCGATCGTCCATCCGGATATTTAAAGACCTATAGTGCTCCCGTCCGTAAAAAATTTCCATTATTCTACAGTTTAATCCTGCGAACGGGAAAAAAGACTTAAATGCTCCTCCTTGTGAAAGTCTTTCATTCGCAAGTATTAAACTGCGGACGATAACTTCCTTAGGATACGGGACGACGTTGTTTTGTTTAAACTATCGTTCGCAGTATTAAATTGAGGATTCTATTGGAGATAAAATGATGACGTTTTATTATTAACTCCCGTCAGCAGTTTAATACTACGGACTCTAGAGTTATTTAGTAAAGCGACGTCGTTTGAAGTTAATACTAGTCCGGAGAACTAAATTACGGACTCTTATTCCACTAAATCAAATCCGTAACCAACAGTTGGGGCTTCTTGTGCATTTGAGATCTAAGCAACCAACAGTTAGGGCTTCTTGCTGCGATTTGTGAGAATAGCAACCAAGCAAACGAAGATCTAATTGACCAAGCTACAAACCGTCTTCGAATATGTAAGCTTGAATTTCGTCATATTTATATGTTATTCTTCTTTGTTGTATACAAACATTCTATGTTGAATACACAAAAAAAATTTATGTTGTTGGTTACAAAAAAAACTTTGTAACATAGTTATGTTCGATTACAATGTCTTGTTCATATATGTTTATTTTTTGTGTGTCAGTTACACTAACGGAATTCAATCCCGGGCCTGATGTCAATACATTGTTGTGGGATCAACCAAACCACATCTCAACAGCCGTATGTAACAATCCCCATTACACTAGGTCATTAAGAACGGATGAGAGTGGAAGATCTTTGGAACTGTAGATTTTAAGTGATACCCAAAAAGATTTATTATGTGACTAGGGTTTTTGGGTATTTACAAACACTAATGTTTGTAATCAAATAGATGCTTCATTGATAGAAGTATTAGTGGAGCGTTGGCCTAGTGAGACCAATACATTTCACTTCCCCACCGGTGAAATGACAATATCATTTGAAGATGTAAATTTCATTTTAGGGTTACCGGTTATCAGGGATCCTATAACAAGTACATTAATACAAAATCCTAAACAATTGTTTAATAATAGTGAATTTAGTAAATGTATTTTGGAGGATGATAAGGTGTATAGTAGAGGGGGCATTATGTTGTCGTGATTGGGCAGCAGATTTTGTCAAGTTCCTCTAGATGTTGTTGGGAAACAATGGTGACGTACACCAAATCGTATGTATTGTTTATATTGGGGAAGATACTATCTGCATCGACAAACCACGACGTCATACATGCTAGGTATCTTATATTTTTAGAAGATATTAATAAAGTTCGTGATTATGCATGGGGAATTGCGGTGTTGGCTTGTTTGTACCGTAATTTACATAAAGCAACTCGCCTTGATGCAAAGAGCTTCTCCGGGTGTTTAACACTTCTTCAGGTATTTTATTTTCTGTATAGTTTGTTGTTTATTTAAATTGATATTGATTTTAATATTGTATGACTGAGTTCTAACTCAATTACGTATGACACAGGTGTGGGCCTATGAACGCCTGTCAATCGGTAAGCCAAATTATGCAAGAGGGGTCCAGCATTGGTTGTCCGAGCAAGTGCTTGGGCCTACAGAAGCAATAAAGATACAGTAAAAGAGGCAGGGAGGATATACCCCCATCATAACCAAATATTTTACCGGGGAAAATTTGATGGGATGACTGGTGCCATGGTACGATGGATGTCGTATTTAAGGTTCGATCATCTAGTAGCCCAAGAGTACAAGGAGGAATTGTATAATAGGGCCTCGCGTATTCCCCTCATTTGGCTCGACGTGGTAGAATTCCAAATGCCTGATCGTGTTTTGAGACAATTAGGGGAAGCCCAGGATATTCTCGAGGACCTTGTAGATATGGGTGAACTCCATCGGGAGTGGGATGAGATCCTGCGCATACGACTACATCGAGTTGAGGAGTCATTACATCGGTACGTCGTATGCATGTTGGTGGCCACAAGACTGAATATCAGTATGGCTGCATACCTCAGGTAGTATAGGAGGATGACTCGTTTGAGAATTAGTCGCCCACAAATTGAGCTAGACGAGACATATACACCACGTGGCTTATTTCATCAACACGAAGCTGCAAACCTTGTAAGTTACAGTAGAATATTTTATCAAATTAATTTACAACGTATTATAATCTTGTTGCTAATGAAGTGTATATCTATTTTGTACAAATCGAGGCAGCTCAAGATTTTGTTCAGAACATTCTTTAAAACCCGCCTGTGCACAACCCTCGTCATGTGTACAAGGAGTGGTATGCAAGGTCGGTACTATTCATTGAAGAGTACCTGGGAGTTTTTGAAGAAATGTACACTACAATCCCCAACGTTCCCCAATAGCAGTTCACACGAGAAACACCATTCTCTAATTTTGATCCATTTAGTCAAAGCAGTCAAGGATCCCCTTATAGGCCTGAGATGTCATTTGTTGCTGAGAATCCACCCCCAATATATGTATCACCTCCTCCCCCTTTTCATGCATCATTAGGGTACGACGCTGATGATGAGACTACGAGACAATTGCAGCCTACGCAGTTGACCACAATATTAGAAGAAACCCCAGTTACTTTATCATATACACAACCTATTCTTCGTAGGGAGGAGGGCGTGTCTGAAATTTTACCTTCATGGTTAAAGGTGGAGTGGTCTAGGTACTTTAAGAAGGATCCTCTCAAGCCACTAAAGGTAGAAAAGGTGGAGTGGATAAGTCAAAATTGGTTTTCTGATGTGGTGAACGAATATCAATTTCCTCATGTAGGTCCTGATGACGAGTACAGATTGGTGCATAAGGACCTACTATTGCTTAATCCTGGGAAAGAAGTATGGGATCAGACGATCGACGCGTATCTCAATTTGTTGAAGTTACGCGAAGATTGTCTACGGCAAGAACAATACGAGCAGGGCAAATTTTATTTCATGCCCTGCTATTTTTTCCAATTACTAGCACAATAGTACAAACCATACAGCAATCTGTCAGCAGCTAATAAGAAGAAATATGATGTTTCCGACGTGGCACCCTATTTTTTCAACCAAGGAGCCCAACCGAAAATGTCAGAGTGTTATTTTGCATTCCTAACAGTCAACCACCATAACTCTCATTATTTTTTGTTAGTTGTAAATATTAAACATGGCGGGTTATATTGGTAGATTCTTTGTATAATAACATACAAACAGACAAAATAAGTGTTCGATATCAACTAGAGATTGAATATGTGGTAAGTCCTTGATTTTGCCTATTTAATGATTGAATTACATTGATGTTATAGTTTCATACTAACATTATCTCCCTATTTAATGTATAGTGTGATTTTGTTGCAAACGCTATTCAGATCTTCAACCCTGAGAAAAATTTCCCAAAGAAAAAGATGTTTTGGGCATTCAAGGCAGTCCGACCTAAACAAAAGAATCTTTTGGATTGTGGAGTCTACGTAATGAAGTACATTGACTACATTGTCCAAGGAATGTCTTTAGGGGAGGTCGACTGGTCCGAAGAAGATGCCTCCATATTTAGGTATAGAATTGCCCAAGAATTACGTAAGCATAAGGCTAGAGATATGAAATCTACACTTATGAGTAGTAGAGTCTCACATGTATCTTAATTTCTACATTGTTAACATGTAATAATATTGGATGTACACTATGGTTTGGATGGTTCAGATGATGTCTGTAAATTGATTTATATATAAGTGAATATTTTTTATGGATTTGCTGTTGGGTGTGATCTATGTAGTTTGTGTGACTATTCTTCATTATTTGTTGTTGGTTGTGATGTTTGGTTTACAGTTTAAAAGCATATAGGGGGAACAACCTAAATCCATATTGTATTATTTTTAAAAAATTGGCATTCGTAGTTTAATACTGCGGAGCCTGTAAGGACCAGGGACTTGTGAAAAAAAATCTGACTCTAGAGTTCCGCAGTATTAAACTGCAGACGGGAGTTAATAGTAAAACGCCATCGTTTTATCTCCACTTTGGACTTTTGTTTTTAATATTAAATTGTGGATGAGAGGTAATAATTTTTTTATTAAAAACTGACACTATTTTATAATTAAAACATCGTATACTGCGGACGAGAGATTTTGACTCGAAGACTGAAACGACGTCGTCCCGTATCCTAAGGGAGTTATCGTCCGCAGTTTAATATTGCAAACGAGAGACTTTAACAAGGAGAGACATTTAGGTCTTTTGTGCTGTCTGTAGGATTAAACTGCGGAATACTGGAAATTAAACTGCGGACGGGAGCAAAATAGATCGTTAGATATCCGGATGGACGATCGAGATTTGTTGTAAGAATAGACACTTTTTTACAACGTTGTAAATGGATCAGCCCCTATATATATATATATATATATATATATATATGATGTGATGGTTCAATAGTACCCAAAAAAAATTGTGCTTCAATTTCAAATTAGTATTTTAGCTGTTGTGGCCAAGCTCAAATTTTTTTAAAAGGAAATAATAAGTCTAGTTATAATGTGATTCATGTACAAGAAAATAATTTGATTATGTGTAGAGGTAGAAACTTATCCCAAATAGATCTAAGAATATGCTTTCACAAGCTCAGTTGGATTACATGGTAAGGTGATATCTTAATCGTATGATGTCTTTTTTCATTATATATAATCATAAGCTTGTGTCTATCACTTAATAAAATCAAAATCAAAAGGTTTTATATATAAAACACTCTGCAAGTTTCCCGTAGTTACACTCTTGGCCTTTTCCTTATACTTTGCTAAGGTACTTGTTGGGACGTAGATCTTAAGGCCCGAACCGATTGATGGGTCAAAGCCCATAAGAGGAGGGTATGCCCGGAGTGGGCTCTTGATATGACAGTTGAGTGTTTTAAGGAATCCTTGATTCCTTAATTATATTGAATTTCTATTTTTGGAAGGAGAAGTTAGGATCCAATCCAACTACCTTTATTCTAGGAGATTTCATGTGATCCCATTAAGGAATGATGCCTAATGAGGAATCCAAATTTTACCTGGAAAAGGACTCTAAGAGGGTGATGAGATCTCTATAAGTACAAGGTTACGTCTTTATTCAAAGGTACATACATTATTATTATTTTTCAGCACTAGAGTGTTAAGTCTCCATTGTTAACTTTATTCAGCAAGTACTTATTCTCACACCTGAGCTATCTCCTGGCGGTCCAAGCCTCCAAGCTTTTGGTGTTTACCCGTTTCTGTGCAGGATTTGACACGTTTTGGTGATTGGAACGGCTTGGACGGATCTTCGCGTTAACATTGGCACTAGAGGAGGGCTTTTTCTAGTGTTGTTGATTTTCAATCACAGCAAAAGTTTCTTCGTATATGATTATTGTGAACTAGTAAAACAGTATCCGGGCATGGGAAGTCAACAGCAGATGGATCCACACAACCAAGAGGGTCGGTCAAAGACAGATTGGGCCAGTCAAAGAGCATCCATAACAGGCTTGGACCCTATAGTCACTAGGCGGGACCCAAGGATATGGACTGTTATGATGTCCGACGGAGATTATTTTTGATGGCCAGTAGAGACGCTGGTCCAGGGAGCCGCGTCGAGGATGCACCGTCCCAAACGCGCCCCCACGATGAGTACTGTGATAAAAGAAGACTGGTCTTATCTAAAAAAGCTCAAGAGACAGACGATGCCTTAAAAGCTTTGCTCTTTCAGCGGAAAGAAATCGATCGACAGATGGTGTTATTGATCTGCACAGATGAGGATGGGGCCTCCAGTCATAGTCGAAGGCGGGGGCGCTCGCCAGAGGCTCAGCCCACGACTCATCGTTCGGAAAGAAACCCGGCGGGCCGAGAGCAGACCTTGGAGTCGCTCTCGGGATAGAACCGGACACATGAGCAGATCGAGAGATCGGTTACCTGGGAACAAGTCTAGGGTACACCGTCCGGACAGTCCCCGGCACCCCAAGAATAGGCATCGAGGTAGCTCCAGGACAACCAGTTCGGAAGGCAAGAGATTCAAGAGACATGATTCACCTCCCAATGGATGAAGGCGGGGGGTGGAGATCATTCGCCCCGAATTAGGGAAACCAAGAAATTTGCCAGGAATAAAGCAGAACTGGAGAATCGGCTGATCGAGGGTAATCCAACTGACAGAACCCCGATCAAATCTTTTCCTCGTTCTCCCCAAAAATCACCCAGGAGAAGGCGGATCTGAGTAGAAAAACCCCTCGCATGGAGAGTTATGATGGATCGAGGAACCCCTTTGAACAGAGTCAAGCATACGACCGGCTAATGGATTATTATGACTTCTCAGAGGCCGCCAAATGTCAGATATTCATGACTACCTTAAGGAAAGACGCCAGATAATGGATGATGGCAGTAGCTCTGAATTCGGTCTCCTCCTGGAGAAGTCTGTGTGATAAGTTCCATGCTCAGTTCAGAAGTAACAAACGGAGGGGAAAGCCAACAGGATCACAATCCCAAATTAGGCAGTTTTCCAATGAAACTTTAGTACAGTATGTTAAACGGTTCCATAAAGCGGTCGGGCGCAAGTGGTCGATCTTAATGATCGTCAGGCCGTAGGCCTCTTTCAAAATGGCTTGGACCTGGAGAGGTCAAAGAAGTTAGTAAAAGAATTGATGTTCAATCACCCGAGGAGCCTGGTCGAGGCGTTTGACAAAGCCGAGAGGTTCTTCGTAGTGGATGAGGCGATGAGCAGCCTGAAGCACAACTCGGCAGACAGATCGAAGGATAAGGACAAAAATAGTTACAAAGGAAAAAAAAACTGACAAGATGGATAACTACCAGAAGAAGCATAATAACAACGGTAGTGGCTCGGGGGGAGGGCGTCCGCCTTTCCCAAATAACAGGTTCAATAAGGTGTACACTAAACTTAACACCGACCAGGCCACCATACTAGAACATATCATAGACAAACCCTATTTTGAGTCAGCCAAGTATATTTCCAAGCCATACAGAGGAAATCCCAACAAGTATTGTGAGTATCATGGGTCGGCTGGACATCCCACAAAAACTTGTTGGGGTCTGATGGACTTGATCAAGAAGAACGTCCAGAACAGGAGCATTAGTCCAGTATGTGGTCCGGACGAGATACTTCTGGGGCACAGCAACCAGATAACACCCAAGGGTAGAATCCCCCTCAACCAGCCCCAACCTCATAATCAAGCCCAGGAAGCATGTCGGGTGGTAGATGTAATCACAGGCGGATCAATCAGAAAAGTTACAGGGAAGAAAAAGTGAGGACTCCTAGATGCGGTACTATCAGTGTCTGATCAGCCTGTTAGGCTGTGAAAGATCGTACCCAGACTCCGTTATCAGCTTCACCGATGAGGATCTCCCTTCAGAATCGATCAGCCTCATGAAGGAGCCCTAGTAATAACAACATAAGTGGGATCAGTGGACATAAAGTGTATGATGATTGATAATGGGTCTTTGGTAGATATATTATATGCTCATGCGTATCAGAGGACGGATTTGGATGGTAGAAAGATGGAAATCGGACAGGAGTCCCCTCTATACAACTTCAGTAATGAGCCCGTGAAAGTTGCAGGGACAATTGAGCTATCTATGGTCTTCGGAACGGCTCCTCTGCAAATAGAGATTTTGTGTAAACTTTTCATGGTACATGTCGACTCATCATACAATGCAATCTTTGGGAGGCCAACATTGAAAGCTCTGCAGGCAGTGACTTATATTCCCCATTTCAAAATTAAGTTCCTTACGCCAAATGGGGTCGGAGAGGTAAAAGGACACCTCAACTTAGCAAAAAGGTGCTACAGATATGCATTGATCTCCTCGGGGGTGGGAGTAAGCAAACAAAAATAGGAAATGGCGATAGAGATAGAACCTTTCATTGAGGGCAGTACCGAACCTCTCGGCATGCCTGCTGAGGAAACGAAGGAGGTGGAGTTAGTCCCGGGAAAGAAGGATAAGACAATCAGAATCGGGTCTAGACTCCCAGAGCCATTTCGGACAAACTTAGTGGAATTACTACAATGCTACGATGATATTTTTCTTGGGTCCCTAGTGACATGTCCGGTGTGGATTTGAAGATAGCCGTACACAGATTGCAGGTAGACCCGGCAAAGAAATCAGTCATGCAGAAAAGGAGGATCTTCGTTCCAGAAAGACAAAAGATAATAGATGAGTAGATTGCAAAACTCCTAGTAGTGGACTTCATATTCGAGATCGACTATCCTAGAGTGGATGGCTAATGTGGTGTTGGTCCAGAAGTAGAATGGGAAATGGCGAGTATGCATCGACTATACAGATCTGAACAGGGCCTGCCCGAAAGACTTCTATCCACTCCCGCATATTGACTAGCTGATTGATGCCACCTCGGGATATGCTTTACTAAGTTTTATGGATGCTTTCTCAGGATATCATCAAATCTCGATGCACAAAAAGGATATCCCGAAGACAACATTCATTACTCATCGATCGGTTTATGCATACAAAAAGATGACCTTCAGACTACTGAACGCGAGAGCTACATACCAAAGGATGATGAATTATGTGTTCTCCAAGAAGCTAGGTCAGAGCATGGTGGTGTGTGTAGACGATATAATTCTAAAAAGTATGTCGGTTCGGGGCCATCTGGATGACTTGGAGGATTGCTTCAAGACAGTTCGGCGTTACAAACTCAGGTTAAATCCGACAAAGTGTTCCTTCGGGCTAGGAGCAGGTAAATTTCTGGGGTACTTGATCAGTAAGAGGGGAATAGAGGCGAACCCAGAAAAGATAAAGGCCATCCTTAGACATGAAATCTCCTCAGTCATATAAGGATGTGCAACGTCTGACATGAAGGATTATAGCTTTGAGAAGGTTTATGTCCAAATCGGCCGAGAGGTGGTTGCCGTTCTTTGATACATTGAAAGGGCCAAAAAATGAGAAGACTTTCTAGTGGACCTCAGAATGTGAAGATGCCTTTCAGGGAATCAAGAATTATTTGTCCTCGGCTCCCCTGTTAGTGAAACTGGTCCCTTCAGAACCTTTGTATTTGTATTTGGCAGCCAGTTCGCTAATCGTTGGAGCGGTCTTAGTACGGGAGATCGGGGGCATTCAACATCTGGTATACTAGCTATGTGAATCACACCCTTCGAGATGCTGAAATGAGATATTCGAACCTTGAGAAGTTTGCTTACGCGTTAGTCATAGCTAGTCGGAAAGCTGAGGCAGTATTTTCAGGGTCGGCTAATCGTGGTGTAAACTGATCAGCCTTTGAAGAGGGTGTTGAGTAGACCAGAAGTCTCAGGTCATTTAGCAGTATGGGCAGTGGAGCTGACTCAATTTTTCCTAGAATATCACCCTCGGACAGCGGTAAAAGGTCTGGCTTTGGTCGACTTTGTAGTCGAATGTTCATTCTCCGAGTCGAATGATATCGAGGGCCAAGTAGGGGAAACGGTTCAGACAATTACTGATGGTTAGTCGACTCAGGCTTCGTGGATATTGTATGTAAGGGTGTAAGCCGAGCAGAGTAGCTCGGTACTCGACTCTAGATCGGTTCGAAAATATGATCCAAAATTCGAATTCGAAGTTGATTCGAGTCGAATCTGATCCATACACGTTTTTTGTTTAATGATACACGAGTCAAATTCGAGTATACCAGTGTTCGTTCAGATTAGGGTTCGTGTATTTCATTTTTTCTCGAACCATACTCGATACCTGCTCGATGGATTATATTCGAATAATGGTCTGATCCATACTAACAAGCTAATTATGTGATATTTGTATCAATCTTTTTAATTTATAAAGTGTAGTACTAAATTGTGTAAACTTGTATTTGAATAAATCAATGAATTGATTGTCAATTTATATTATTTTTTTGTAATTTCTTTACACAAATAAAAGTAAAAAACTTTTATATATAAATATTAGTTCAATAATCAATTTAGTATGTAGTGGTTCAGTATTAAGTAAAATAGTTCATATTCGAAACTCGATTTAATGGTTTATGAGTAACTCGTATTGTAAACGAGCCTGAGTACTTACGAACCGAGTAGGTCCGAGTAATGATCCGAGTCGAATCTGGCACAAAATTAAAATTCCTTATCGAATCCGAGTCGAATTCGAGCTCAATTTTTTTAGTTGAGCCGAATCTGAGCATTAGGGTGTTCGCTGAGATTCAACTCGTTTACACCCATAATTGTATGCAGACGGGTCCTCTACTTTGGATGTCAGCGGCACTGGAATTATCCTGACAGTCCCGGATGGTTTCAAGGTACAACAAGCGATCCATTTTAGGTTCAAGGCAACTAATAATGAGGCAGAATATGAGGCAATTTTAGTAGGTCTTCGGCTGGCCAAGAGTCTCTAGGTGTAAAAGTTGGTAATTTTTAGTGACTCCCAACGTGTGGTCAAGCAAGTTTCGGGAGAATACGAATCCCGGGGGGGGGGCAAGAATGATAAGGTATTTGGCCGAGGTGAAAGATTGGTTGTAGTACTTCGAATGGTGATCTTCGAAGGGGTTGACATGTCTAACAACACCATAGCTGATGCTCTTGTAAGATTGGCTACCATAGAAGCAAGTACGTTTAGCGGGTCGGTTCACTTAGAATCTTGAACCCGCTGAGTGTGCATCATACAGAAGTCATGTGCATAGAAAGGTTATAACTGCTGGATGACCCCCTATCTCGACTACTTGGCTGATGGCGTCTTGCCTCCCGATCAGCTGTTGGCAAAGAAAGTCAAACATAGGAGTTCAAACTTTGTACTTATAGATAGGGATCTATACTGAAGGGCCCATTCATCACCTCTTTTGAAGTGTCTGGTTCCATCCAAGGTTGAATATGTCCTTCGAGAGGTTCATGAAGGGATATGTGGCGATCACATGGCGGCCAAGGCTCTGGCTTATAAGGTTCTTCGACAGGGATTTTATTGGCCTACCATCTTCAAAGAAGCCATGGAGTATGTGAAGAATGCTCGAAATATCAATTGAACAGTCCAATCACTCATCAGCCACCTGAGGAACTCTATTCCGTACTATCGCTGATCCCCTTTAAAGTGTGGGGAAGTCGAAATTTTGGGTCCCCTACCGAAGGCTAAGGGCCAGGTTAGCTTTGTGATAGTGGCTTTGACTATATGACCAAATGGGTCGAGGCGAAACCTCTTCGACAAAAAACAGAACAGGAGTGATTAAAGTTTTTGAAGCAGTTAGTGGTGTTTCGGTTCGATATTCCCCTAGTGGTAACTTTGGACAACGACAGGCATTTTGTGGGTTCAAAATTCGAGGCATTTCTAAAAGAATTGGGGATTCAACATCAAAAAACCTCAGTGGCACACCCTCAATCAAACGGTCAGGTTGAGGTCACCAATAGAACTTTACTCAATGGAATAAAGAAAAGGATGGATGAGGCGAAGGGACGATGGCCCGATGAGCTACTCAGCGTATTATGGGCATACATGACTACTCTGAGGACTACTACGAGTGATTCCCCGTTCAGATTGGCATATGGTACAGATGCCCTAGTTCCAGTTGAGATTGGATCTACCTCTTTTCGGGTCAGTCAGTTCAAAGAATTATACAACGATGAGGGACTTCGCATAAACTTGGATCTGTTGGATGAGGATAGGGAGTCGACCCTAGTAAGGCTTGCAGCCTACCAAATGAGAGTGGTCAGGCATTATAACAAAGGAGTTAAACTCAGGAGGTTCGAGATCGGAGATCTGGTCCTTTGGGAGGTAGAGGACTCTATGCCACAGAATCTCAGAAAATTGATGCCAAACTGGGAAGGACCTTATGAAGTGGTAGAGGTGCCGAAGCCAGGTGCTTACCGGTTTCGGACTATGGATGAAACCGAGGTCGGGAATACTTGGCATACAGGAAGGCTTCGAAAGTATTATCAATAGTTCGTGTCTGTGTGTCTCTATTTTGTAATTTCCCAATAAATTTTCAATAAAACCAATATTTAGCTTATTTTAGCAAATATTGTCATTTAATGTTCAGTATCCATGAATGTTGTTATTAGTGTTCAGTTCCTTGGAGCCAACTCTTTGTTGATATTTATTAATGTTCAGTTCCTCGGAGCGAACCATCTGTTTATGAATATTAATGTTCAGTTTCTCGGAACGAACCAATTATTTATGACTTAATGTTCAGTTCCTCGAGAGCGAACCAATTATTTATGACTTAGTGTTCAGTTCCTTGGAGCGAACCTGTTTACGTTTAGTTCCTCGGAGCGAACGTGTTATCGAGGGGTTGTTGGAGTTCAGCTCCTCGGAGCGAGCATAAATTTTTGATAAGGGGTTCAGTTCTTTGAAACGAAAGCTATCTTGGAAGGGATTCTTTGATATACTTATGCACATATCAATTTCTCAATTGCTCGAGGAAAACAACTATATCATTGATTAAAATAAATAATTACATAAGATAAATCACATCGAAGGTCTGAAAGGGAACGATTATTCGGCAGGGGGGTTGACCTCGTCATCCGAAGAGTCCAGAATAGAAGTGTCGAGCCCTACAGCTAGCCTCTTTTCTCTTATTTTCTCTTTATGGCTTTGGTAGCCTTCGGCGAACTGGTATTCTTTAATAATTTTCTGTTATCTGCCTCCGAAATGGTGTTTTTCTCGGCCTTCAAGCGTTCGATCTCCTTCTCCAACTTGGACACGGTCACTAGCATATTTTTTGATTGAAGGCACACATGTTCATATTCCCGGGCCAGTGTGTTGTAAGTTCTTTCCAGGTGGTCCCGTTCCTCATTCAGCTCGGCTCGACCCCGAATGAGCTGATCTCTTTGTTCTGAGAGTTCAGAAAATCTCCATTTAAGCTCCTTCATCTCCAGAGACAACTTTGTCAACTTGGCGGCAAGGGAATCGTCGTGCAGAAGGGTGGTTTGGAACCTCTATCTATTATCTTCCTTTTCATTGGTGCCTTGAGATCTACTCGGAGATGGTGTATTGTGCTTTCTAGTTCCTTTTTTCGGGTAGAGATCTCTTCGACTCGGAGCAGCAGTCGACCGAAGGCTGAAATGCCCGAGGTTATGAAGACCATGTTAAGAAATATTTTGTGGAAATTTAGTTATTTAAAGAAGTAGAAAAATTGTTCTTACCCGACCCATGGGAACGACAGTCGCAATTACAAGATCTTTGGGCTCGAGGTCTTTGAACTTTTCATCGTTGCCCGGAAGAACGAAAGCATTGAAGTTCTCATAGGGAAAATTATGGGGGAGGTCTTGAGACCATGCGGTTTTCAAGAATTGCTTTGGTCGATCTTCGATGATCGTCTCTTTAGGTGGAGGCGGCGGTGGAGGAATAAAGATGGATGTTGGGGTGGTTTGAGGAGTTTCTTCTGGTCGGGCTTTTTTTGAAGAGGCTCGAGGTCGATTTCTTCAGTTTGCTGATCGAAGATTATGTGCTCGGAGCTGTCGATGTTAGAAATCTAGGAGTCAGTGGTTTTGGTGGAAGGTTCAGTGATGATCAGTTTTTTGGGGTCGGTGGCTTTATATGTTTTCTCAGCTTCTTCTTCATCAGCACCAGCTTATCAGAACGGGTCAGTTCTACCGATTTTTTGGTGGAAAGTTTCAGTGCGAGGGAGGTTATTGGTTGAACTCAGAGTGGAGTCTCGTCAATGGTAGAGATGATTGATTGGGTGGTCAGGGGAATTATTTGGAGGGGTATCGAGGGGGATTTCGGTGATCAGGATGGTCTCGATATCGACGCTCTGATCGATTATGGGAGGAACGATCGGTTCGGTAGAAGGGGATTTCGTTGGCTCGGCTACCTCGATTCCTTCAGGTTTGAAAATCAACACTGAAATTATAGAGGAAAATCATGTTAATATTTAATCAGTGTTAAGATGGTATGAAGATAGAATTACAGATGTTTACGGCAGTGTTGATATAGCCAGGTGGGGTCGGACAACATTTTTATAGACTATTCGGTCTTCTTCATCTGACTGTAGAACGCTCGAAGGCGTTTATACGTTTCTTCGAAAATTAGGTCACTTTCAGTACAGGTTCGTTAGGAGAGGCCCAGCTCAGGCAGCAGTTTTAGGTCTGTGCCTTTGATGAAGATTCATTGGGAGTGCTACCCCCGATTATTGGATAGGGTTTTTATATGGGGTAATTGTTCCGGGTCTGAGGCCGAGCTGTCAAAATCCGGATTCTCCACTTTTGGATAAAGTGTACAAGGAAAAAAAGAAGTCTAGCCCCGGGCCGGTCTTGGTAATGTGGCAGAAGGCGAGGAAGGAGTTTAGGTAAATATAAGAGTTGGGCATCAGTTGTGCCAGACCGGTGTCGATTAGCCCCAGGAACGAAGAGATGAATTCGGGTAAAGGAAATCGAAGGCCATACCTAAGGGCCTAAATCTGGATGGCCGTCCATTCCCCTTGTGGGCGCCAGTACATCCTCTCATCCGCTTCGGGGGCTTGGATGGAATATCCAGGAGGAATATGATATTGTTGACAGATGGATGGTAGTTGGGCTGCAGTAATGGTGGATTGGGTGTTGACATGGGGATAGGCCTTGGCGGATTCATATTCTGCCCGTGATCGTGCTTCGGCAGGCTCTGGTGAGGATTGAGTCCCGGAGGAGGGGTGGAAGATGAGGAAACGGCCCTGTAACCAGGCGTTTCAATAACTGTTGCCATGTGGACTTCAACAGCGATTAAGCCGTCGGTACCCATTGAAGGATTTGGAACCATAGTTGCATAATCGTTTGTAATGTTTAGGGTGACGGTGGCAGGAGTGTTCGAAGTGGCCATGGAAGTATGGGTGGGTATTTGTCGGTAGATGAGAGGAAAAAAGGGTGTTGCAGAGATTACCTTACTGGGATTGAGAAGGAAGAAGGACTGTTGCAAAGAAAATTTTTGGAAGATAAGTTTGAGTAAAGGGCGGTTGTTTTGAAGAAATGATTTTTTCAAGTAAAATTTTCGTATTTTATCGATTACTGGAATACGGACGCGATTAATGTGGGGCAATGATGGGGGGATGAGAGTAAAGTTAGGGCCCAGTATATGAATCGGTGCCCGGTGTTGGGCCTTAATTTTGGCATAAATATGGGATTTTAGTGCCAGTAGTTTGATGGGCTTTTGTCTGGTACTTTTCTATTAAAATTGCTTGTATAATAGAAGACTGGGGGCAATGTTGGGTTGTGGATCTTAAGGCCCGAACCGATTAATGGGTCAAAGCCAATAAGAGGAGGGTACGCCCGGAGTGGGCTCTTCATATGACAGATGGAGTGTTTTAAGGAATCCTTGATTCTTTAATTATATTGACTTTCTATTTTTGGAAGGAGGAGTTAGGATCCAATCCAACTACCTTTATTTTAGGAGATTTTATGTGATCCCATTAAGGAATAATGCCTAATGAGGAATCCGAATTCTACATGGGAAATGACTCTAAGAGGGTGATGAGATCTCCATAAGTACAATGTTACGTCTTTATTCTAAGGTACACACATTATTATTATTTTTTAGCACTAGAGCGTTAAGTCTCTATTGTTAACCTTATTCAGCCTGTACTTATTCTCACACCGGAACTATCCCACGGCGGTCCAAGTCGCCAAGCTTGTCGTGTTTACCCGTTTCTGTGCAGGATTTGACGCGCTTTGGTGATTGGAGCGCGTGAACGGATCTTGACGTTAACAGTACTGTTTGATAACCCCCTTTTTTTGGGCCTCTTTTTGATCTTGTTTCTTTATCGCACATAGGCCATTTTGTTTGATAAAAAATTTTATGCATAAATATAAATTACTCCCTTAAACAATAGGTTATATTCTACTTTGATGATCTACCTTTTGACTTTATCAATTAGATGATTGAACTATTAGTTTTTTTCACTTCCATTCAATTGGATCTGCCACGTCAGTAACTGTCTGGGTAGGGCATAGTTGAACTGATGTGTAACTAAAAAAAAAGTATTTTAATTTTGATTACACATTTATTATATATTAAAGGGCAAAATCACCATATCATATTGTAACATTTCTCCATCTTCCATGTTAGTTCCCCGATCTAGATCTACAAGCTGCGTACTTCCATCTTCAGGGTATTATCATAGAACAACACTAAACTTTTATGGATTTTTTGTCCAATATTCTCACCCTAAGGTTTTCACCGGAAGACCTTTAAACTTTTACTGCCTCTGATTTGGTTTATTGATTTCCTGTTGAAGCAAGAAGGGATTGCTTCATTTATTTTTCAAAGGGTCAAACAGAAGGAGAATTTAAAGAACATTTTGTTATCTGGTTAAGCAAATAAAGAATCTGTGGATGATGAACTCCTAGAGATTATCAAGACTCCGGCAGCTGGTGAAGGGGCACTTGATGCTTTTGTTGCCATTGTGACAAGGCCTCCCGACCCAAATCCAGTGCAGATAATGCCTACAATTACTGTACCTGTCCTAATATTGTGGGGGCGATGAAGATCCATTTTTACCGTTTGATGGGCTTGTTGGTAAATACTTTTCCTCTCTTCCTTCTCAAGCATCAAATATTAGTCTCTGTTTTGAAGGGGCAAGGCATTTACCTCGTGATGATAGGCCAGAGTTAGTCCATGAAAAGCTACTCCCTTGGCTGACCCTTCTTCCTGCTTCATGACGAAAGTTTTTTTATACTGTAATTTGATATATTGAATGCATTATTCATACCTTTGGCACTGAACATGCAAGATTCACAGGACAATTTTTTTTAAACCCTTGTCCTTGTGTTTGGTTGGTGGGAATAGAATGGAATGGGACTGAGAATGAAATGACTTAAAACATGTTTGGTTAGTCAATTGGAATGACCATTCCATTCCTTTGGTTATTCCTTCCAAATCTAAAAGCTATTTTTCATTGCTTTCTAAATAGGTGGGTTTATTTCATTCCTAGACCAACATCTTTCCCCTCCTCTCTTCGCTATCATCATTTCTTTTCTTTTCTTACTTTTGTTTATGCTACTTCATTTTCCTTACAAAAACATTATTTTTATTTTATTTTGAACTATTTTTTTCTATTGTTTTCAGACTAATATTTTTTTGACTAATAGAGTATAAAAAATATTTTATAAAAATATTCATATTCTATTTTTATAAATAAAAAAATACATACTAATTTTTATTTTATTAGTAAAAAACATGTTTGTATTTACAAAAATTAAAAAAAATATATGTTAACAATATGTATTTTTTTGAGTCCTTTACAGAACTATACAACTTTTACAAAGTAATTACAAAAAAAGTGCATCCACAAAATAATTACAAAAAAAATGCAAAAAATTCAAACCATTTAATTTCAAATTAAATAAAGAAACCTAAAATCAAGGATAACTAATAATTCAAATTCAAATCTTTTAGATCTAACAATAATTTCAAATCCATAATTCAAAATTCAAATCAAAATGAGAAAATTAAAAATAAAAAATTATGAAGGAGTTACTGTTCATCATCCTCCTCCCCCACCTCCCGCTGCCGCCGCCCCTAGATCGCCTCTGCCGTCGCCGCCGCCACCGCTATATCATCGGAGTTGTTATTCTGAATTTTTTTTGACGATTTGGTTACCCACAAAAATTAAAATAGTTACCTTTATACGAAGTTTTGCTACCAACTGCATCACATTCAAAATAAAATCGGTAATCAAACAAAACTGAATTGGTTACCTTATCGGAAATTAAGTTTGGTAACCAACTGCATGAAGTTTGGTTACCAACTACATCACATTCAAAATAAATTAGTAACCAAATAAAATTGAATTGGTTACCTTATCGGAAGGTTTGGTAACCAAATGCATGAATTTTGGTTACCATGTGCATCACATTCAAAATAAATTGGTAACCTAATAAAACTGAATTGGTTACTTTCATACCAAGGTAACCAAACCTTCATATTAAGGAAACCTTTATATTAAGGTTCGGTTATCTTGGAATGAAGGTTTGGTTACCTTCGTATGAATAATTGGTAATCAACTGCATGAATTTTGGTTACCAACTGCATCACATTCAAAATAAAATTGGTAACTTAATAAAACTGAATTGGTTACCTTCATACCAAGGTAACCAAACAGTCATACCAAGGTAACCAAACCTTCATAACAAGGAAACCTTCATATTAAGGTTCGATTACCTTGGTATAAAGGTTTGATTACCTTGGTATGAATGTTTGGTTACCAACGTATGAAGGTTTGGTTACCGGTGGAGTTGGAGAATGGACCGGTGGTGGAGGGGAAGCAACGAGTGGTGGAGTGGCCTCCACCGCGGCCAGTGGCGGGGCCTCCACCGACAGCCACCTTGGATCGATTCGGGGGAAGAGAAGAAAGGGGGCGGGAGGAGGCAGAGGAAGGGGAGAGGGTGGGGCTGGGGCTGGGGCTGGAGCGGGGGCGCGAGGAGGAGAAAGGGGGGGCGAGAGGAGGTGATGGCAGTGGGAGGCGGAGGCGGAGGCGGAGGCGGAGGCGGAGGCGGAGGCGGAGGCGGAGGCGGAGGCGGAGGGAGGGGTGGGGGGAGGAGAAGGAAGGCGGAGGAAGGGGAAGGAGAGGGTCTGGGTCTGGGTCTGGGGCTGGGGCGGGGCGGGAGGAGTAGTGGCGGGGGCAGGGGTGGGGCGGCTGCCGGTGGAGCAGTGGCGGGGGCAGGGGTGGGGCGGCTGCCGGTGGAGCAGTAGCGGGGGGTGAACGTGAGAAAGAAGGCTGCGACTGCGGAAGAGGAGGAATAAGGCGACGACCGAAAAGAAAAAAGAAGGCGATTACTCCATTGATTCGTTAGATAAAAATATGGAGGTTGATGAGAGAGAGATAAGATTTAAATCCCTACAATCATGGGCCATTATCAATAACTCATTAAATCAGTCAACTAAATAAAAGGGATAAGATTGCACTTTTTTGTAATTAAATATTGCATATGCACTCTTTTTGTAATTATTTTGTTTAGTGCACTTTTTTGTAATATTTTAATAAAATGTACTATTATATGTAATTAATCCTATTTTTTTTGTAAAAATAGAATATGAATATTAGTATTCATATAATTAATTTTTACTAAAATACATATTTATACACCCCGCACACCCCCACTCTCCCCCTCAAAAAAAATATTTACTGATTATGTATACACCCTGCCATCCCCACTCCCACTCAAAAAAAATAATAACATTTTTTGATTATGTATACACCCACACCCCGCCCACCCACCCACCCCCTTCACAAAAATTAAAAAAATAATATTTACTGATTATATATACACCCACATCCTACCACCCCCACGCTCACCCTCATCCCACCCCCCCCCCACCCCACCCCCCACCCCACTCCCACAAAAATTAAAAAAAATAATAATATTTATTGATTAAAAAAAATTATTTTTTGATCATGCATAACCCCACCCTGCCCATCCCACCCACCCTCACCCCACAAAAATTAAAAATAATATTTACTGATTATGTATACACCCCCACCCCGCCCTTTCAAAAAAATAATATTTACTGATTATGTATACACTCCCACCCCACCACCCTCTAAAAAAATTAATATTTACTGAATAATATAATCACTTATTTAAAAAAATTTAATTATTTTTTAATTATTTTTTGATGTATAATTAAATTTAAATTATAGTTTAAAATATGTTTTTATTTGTAAGGGTATAATAGTCCAAACGATATTTTTTAATCCAATCTTTTAATTAATCCTGAAAAAAATAAATATTACATAAAATTATTTTAAGTTATCCCATGAATAATCCCACAAAAAATAAACACTTAACTAAGACTATTTAATTCTAGAATTAATAGTCTTATAGATTATAATCTCATTTATTATAATATTTGCAAACAAACATGACCCTAAAATAAAAAAATAATTTTATACCTGAAAGAAATGAAGGGACAAACCAAACAAAAAAAAAATGAGAATGATCACTCCTTCAATTCCCATTCTCATTCCTTGTCATTCAACTCCTTAAATCATTTCATTTCATACATGTAAAGAAATGGGAACCATAGCATTGGAGTTCTTACCAAAAGCGGTCATACCGAGGTCGGTCAGCTCGCGGCAGCAGCGGAGCTTGAGGCGCGTGAGGTTGTTAGGGCACTTAAGAGAGATCAAAGTCAAAGCATCGTTGTTTATACTTTAGGATTTTGGATCGGCGGTCGAATCGGAGAGCAAGCTTCGTTATGGAGTCAAAGCGAGAGAATAGGTCCAGAACGTGGGAGAGGTCCGCCCGTTCGTTGAGAGAAATACAGTGGCGGTTCTGACCTTCAACAAGCAACTATCTCCAGTAGACAAAGGGAACCGAGTGATTGAAAAATTAAGGCCAAACAACCGTCGGGAAGCTCAGATATTAAGTCCTGATTACCCATGAATTCGTCGGCGATATAATCTTGGATGAGAGAGGGAACATTCGTGAAGTCATCTGGTAGTAGGTCGGAGCAGTATGACGTTGGCTTAAGCCGGGCCGGAGGCCTTGACTGAAAAAGGACAGCCCCCATAGAGACGTTGCGGTAGGAAATGGTAATGGTGGGTTTTGAGCTTGAGAGAGAAGTGGATAGATTTGACGAATTTTTCTTTTAACGTATAATAAATGTGTAATCAAAAATTAAAATATTCTTTTTTTAGTTGCATATCAGTTTAACCCTAGTCCTATTCAGGACAGTTACGTCAGTAATTTTTTGACGTTGCAGATTTAATCAAATAAAAGTAAAAAAAATTAATTATTTAATTATTTAATTAATAAAATTAAAAATGAATCACTAAAATAAAATATATCCCATAGTTTAAAATATTAATTTATATTTAAGTCAAAATTTTACAATCTCTGTTTGTCTTTATTAAAAAAAAAAGTGATTGAGACATACTCTTTTTGGAAAACAAAATACACTACTCACTATTTTTTTTACTCTCACTGTCCTAATTTTAATTTTTCACTTCACTTCTTTTACTACACTATCACCTACCACCACCACTACTTTCACCATACTTTCTAGTAATTATGTCAAATTGTCATAATTATTATTTTATTTTATTAAACTTAAAATATTTTACTTCTTAACATTACTGATGATTTTATTTGAATTAATTAATTAATATTTACCGTAATAAAAACTACTCCTACTTCACCATAAGTTTATAAAACTGATCTAAGTTAAAATAATATAATATTATAATCAGACATATTAGATAGATTAATTATCAAATAATTTTTCTACATTTAAACTCTATTTTAAAAAAGAGTCTTTATTTTAATAAATTCTTATTAGTTTTATTAACGCTACCTGATGCTAGAATTAAACTGCATCTCTAAAAACCACTCGCTATTATCATATTTGAAGTTTGAACTAATAATTAAATAACTAAGCACAAAATAACAACACTACTTTATGCATATCAATAAAGTTATGGACAAACGGGATTTTGGATTTTGGCATATCGAGTTCGAATTTTATAAAAGGCAAATGGGACAATCCAATTGAGTTCTAAATAAATTTGAAATTTAGAGTACAAAATTGGCCAATTTAATAAAGAGTTTAACTTGAACTGGACTTCGAGTCTAATTCAATTTAACTCAAAGTTATTTAATTTTTTAATTATTATTGAGATTTATTTATACTTATGCAGATTTGACAAATGACCGTTATAATTATTCAGTCGGAGGACTTGCTCTCAGGTGAGTGAGCGGCTGCCCAGCTCGCCTGACGAAGGTTGCAAGGGGACAGCGCCTCCTGGAAGCCAAGCGCAGAGTGCAATTGGGTTTGGGATTTATTAAGAGCATCTCCAGTAAGATAGACTATATCATAAATTATATTTAGTCCATATGACATCAATCCATGGGATAGTCTTTCAATCCTTCCAGCAAATGGACTATCACATGGACTATAATATTAAAAAATTATATTATATTTAATGAATTACTGTCCATCAATCATTCTTCCATACTCCCATTTAAATATATTTAAAATTATAGTACACCAAATTCTAATTCCTTGATATAGTCTCTTTGGCTCACCGAAAAATCCCATAAACTATATTTAGTCTTACTGCTAGAGTGAAATCTGAATCCTAGACTATATTTAGCCAATAATTTGTGCTTCTTCGGCCTGCGGGAGATGCTCTAATAACCCGGTCTTACTAATATATTGGGCTCGTGTTTAGACTCATGTTATAGCAGTTAGAGTTTTTCAAGTTACTATAAAAATATTACTTGTTGTGTGGATCATTGTAGAATATGTGAGACATCTAATGAATACATTAGACAAACAGGACTAACCAAATTGATGAACTTGAGTATATTGTCGTATTCTTATTTTTTCCGTCTTTCTAATATCTTTGTGTACAATATTATTCATTTTAAAATTCTAACAATTATAAAAATAAGAGAATAATTAATTTAATCTTAAACAAACTAACATAAACGAAGAAACCTTAGACTGGTTTAACGAACTCGAGTTGAGCCGATCCGGCAATACAACTCATTTAAAGCTCTACTGAAATTCGAGTTGAGCCGGGTCGGCTATAAAGTTCATCTAAAGCTCTGGTACGTATTACCATTCACCAGTAGCTCAATCAATCTGAGCCCATTACATAAATAGTTAATCGACAACTCAACCCCAAAAAATCCTTAAATTACATACATGCCCCCGCTCAGACTCATTCGATAGCCAATAAAGCCTCGTTTTGTTCCCCGAGAAAATACTAGAATTGGAGCAAAATTCAATTTCTTCCTCCACTCACAAACCAAAAAAAAACGAAAGAATAAATTTTATCAGAATTCAAAATTCAGCATCAAATCCATACGAATAATATAACCAGATATAATTAAACAAAGAGAAAATCAATCATCAATCATTACTACAAACCAGACCACAATTTCAATAATATTAAGAAGAAAAAGAAAGCAAATAGAACAGCAAATTTTCGTGACAGAAATCTTCAACTGATTCAATCAAATCCCTCTTTTTTCTTCCGTCTGTAGAGCAATCATTTCTAAAAGATAAGAATAGATCGAGCTTGTATCTCTCTTCATACGTGCATATTATAATTCTACATATAAATCAAATTCTAACGATCTTAGCAGCTTTAACCACCGGATTCTCCCTAGAAATCGCCTCACGACCAGCCGCTTTATAATCGTAGCTGCAATCGTGCCGATCCGAGTATCTATGCTCGGAACAAAACAGCTCCCCGCACCGGCAACGGAATCCGGTCAATCCGACCTTCCTCCGGCATCCAGAGCACCGATTCACCTCCCTCTTAACGACCGCGATCGCATCATCTTTAACCTCAACCGTCACCACCCCATCCTGACCCCTCAGATCCAAATTAACCTCCGCCGGATCCGAGTTCCTCGCCGGCGACCTGATCGAGACGGATCTACGAGTTTTCTCGGAGAATTTACCTCCGATCGAGGCGGCGGAAGAGGAAGAGGAGGCGGTGCTAGTGTTGAAGCATTTCTGGCACATATTGTTGGTGGCCGGATTTCCGATGACTCCGCAGTTGTTTATACAAAGAGTTATGGTTTCAGGCACGACCTCGAATTCCGTCTCTTCTTTCTCTGTCCTCTGAGCCATTTTTAGAAAATAATTAACAACAATACCTTGTATATATATATATACACGTCTGACTTTATAAAAAAATTAGAGAGAGAAAATTGAGATTTTTAGAGAGAGAAGGTTGAAGGTTTGAGGTAGAATTTGGGGATGGAAGAGTTAGAAATGGAGTTTTTTTAAGGGGAAGAGGAGAGAGAGAGAGGTCGGTAATGGCGATGGAATATGAGACTGGTAACGAGACGCGTATGAGGTAATTTTTCCTTTTTTTGTTGGGTTTCTTTTGAAATGACGAAATTGCCCTCGTAATCACCTCGGAGGTGACGGGGATGATGATGAAAATGAGAATAGGGATTTCTAGATTCTGTGGATTAGGTCTCTGACGTGTTAATTACTACTAAAAACCGGTACAAACGAGGGAATGATCAAATAATGTTTCAAACAAAAAATATACATAGACTATTATTTTGACTTTTTAATGTTTTAATTTGGGAATTGATATTTTTATAAGGAAAATTGATATTTTTATAAGACTCTATTCACATAAATAGTAAACAGAATTTATATTCATGTGAGTGAGGTCCTTGTGAAAATATCAATTTTCTTTGTGAAAATATCAATTCTCTTTAATTTTAAAAGGGGTAGTACTTAGGAATTTCTTAACATGTGTCCTTAGGGCACATATTAAGCAGACAGTTCAAGAGAATAATTTTTTAAATTGTGTGCATATTCACTTGCACTTGGTACAAATATAGAAATCAAGATAACATACACACAGTTAGAGAATATTCTTTTGAATTATGTGTTTAGGATGTATCCTTAAGACACATATTAAGAGGGCACTAATATTTATTATAATAGATTGCAGTATAACTAATTAATAATGTATTTAATAAATAAAATAATTTTATCTAATTATCTATAATTTCCCCAATAAGTCTAGGCGTACAGTCGAATTTGATATTTTTAAATTTATTTTTTTTTGTTATGACTCCCAAAAAATGTATAGTATTTATTTTAATTGAAATTTATAAAAAAAAATATTTTAGGTGTAATTTGAATACATATACAAAAATAATATTGTTCAGAAAAATAATATTGTACAGACTGAACAATATTATTTTTATATTTGTATTCAAATTAAAATATTTTTTTTGTATAAATTCTAATTAAAATAAATATTATATATTTTTTTAAAGTTACAACAAAAATAAAAAAAAAATTTAAAAATCTCCGATTCGACTGTCTGCATAAAAGGACTTTAATTTCCCGCGAGAAAAAGAGTGGCAGCCAGAGTTAGGTCTCATCTCCGGCTTTCGGCCGCCCTATATGACTGACCCCCTATTCTCCTCCTTACTTTTCACGGCCCCACCTTCGTTCCGTGGAATACACGTGTCTGTCATACGTGTTGACATCTTTTCGCCACGTGGATTTCTTCTATTAGCCGACACGGAGCCTCCCCACGATGCATTCGGTGCTCCCGTCGTCTCCTTGCAGAGTCACCGCGTCCCAATTGACGTACCTTTCAAAATGGGACCCACCGTCACCTCAGCCTACCTTTTTATTTGTTTGATTATACGTTAGCATATGGAGGTCCACATGCACTATATTATACGGTGATCCCTCCATTAATTAAATCTATCCTCTAATTTTTTTTTAATACCGACATTAATATAACATTTATAATACTTTCAGCAACATAATTATTTGTGACGAATTTTATTGTATTGTTATTTATTTACGATAAATTTTATTTTATTATTAAAAATAATATATTATGTCATTAAATTATATATTAAAGAGAAATTGAAAAGTAGATGTAATGAAGGAGATTATAATTTGTATTATATATTGTTATGAAATATAATTTCAATATTAATTTTTTAAAAGATAATTTTAGATTTTTTAAAATTGACATGGTTATTTAAATTTTGAAATCTATAAATCTTATTTTTTAGGTAATTTATGTTATTCTTAATTATTTTTTCCGTTTTTAAATTAGAGATATATTTGTAAAACGACAATATTTAAATATAATTTTATGTTCTCAAATAGGATTAAATACATTTTTTTCACTTTACTCGACCTCGATTTACAAATACATCACTGAAGTTAATATTTTTACGGTCAACTCATTGAACTATATGTTATTTACAAAAAGTGAAAAAATCGTTAACTGTGTTAAAATCTTAACGGCTAATCTATGTGGCATCTACATGGAAGACAGAGAAGTTTAGTTAAAGAAATAAATTAAATTAAATTGACATTTGTGTAAACCTTCTATATAAAAATAATAAACTTTCTTTTTTCAACAACAAAAAAGAATATTCGATATATAACAAATAATTAATTAATTAATAATAAAATATATTAATTAAATAAATTAGTAATAAAATATATTAATATATAATTTTTACAAATGCATTTATATAAAATTAATGAATTCATATATAAAATTAATGAATTAAATTTGTTAGATATATATTGGGCAAAAATGAAAAGAAGCAATATTGGAAGAATATTTTGGTATATTAAATCTGTTTATATATATTTTTTTATTTTTGAGTGCATTTAAAAAATTGATACTAAGCTAAATAAATTACTTAAAACAAACTTTTTACAAACAAAAATAAAAATAAAACTACATTTAAGTAATAATAAAACAAAGGTAATAATGCTATTCACCAAAATAAATGTCCAATTTTCATCTTCTTCATGTTCATGTTCTTTTATCTTTGTTAATCCTCAATAACGCAATAACAAAGAATCTCAATAGTTCCAATTTGCACAAATTTTTCTCTTTCAAAACTTATTAGAAGAAATTAAATTCAAATTTTAATTTGCAATTAGAACTCAATTAAAATCCATTTGTAAAATGAAAACTAATACCCAATATACAAAATATTGATGGCAAGAGACCCATTCCTCATCAGATCCCTATATTTGAGAAGAAGGGCTATGAAAAAGATAATGCAATTGTGGCGAAGGAAGCAATTCGGAGGCCACTCGAAATGGTTTTGATGTGATACGGTTTATTTTTCTCAAGGGTTTAGCAAAAAAAAAGAGAGAGACCCATTCCCCCCCCCCCCCCCCCCCCCTCTCTCTCTCTCTGTCTCATGCCCTTCTTTTGAACCCTACCTAATTTTCATGGATCCATTCATAATCAGAAAAAAAAATAAAGAACATCATTATCTTTGCACTTTGTCATATGGGGTTGAAGATTTTGTTAGAAATTGTAGACATTGAAATGGAATTTGAAGAGATTTTTGACGGCAAACTTGATGGTGGCGGTGGTGCCGACTATGGTGATGGTTGAAGAAGCATAGACTATGAAGATGGAGATGGAGATGAGATGGAGATGGAGATGGAGATGGAGAGGGAATTGTGGATCTTGGTTGTTGATGAAGGATTATGAAGATCCAAAACGTTGGATTTTGAAGGAGTTACAGATTATTTGGTTTTGTTTTAATTTTTTTAACTCTTTTTAATTTGTAATATATTAAAAATTTTAAAGCTTACCGTTTAGTATATTTTTATTTTTATAGTTTATTCAACTCTTTTTTTTTCGTAATTCCAAATGGCAGTCACATGGACCAATCTTAGATATTCACGTGGATAGTTGAATAAAATTATTATTTTTTATTTTCGCAGTGATTTTATAACGTTTTGTTAAAAAAATATAGTATAGTGAGTCGAATGAAAAAAAAATCAGTCTAATGATATTTTTGTAAATCGAGGTTTAGTAGAGTGAGAAAAAAATGTATTTAACTCTTCTCAAATATAACTTTAGTATTGGCAAGAAATTCGATTGTGATAGTGTAATATTGCAAATGATAGTGAAAAAATAATAACAAATTAAGAATAAAATATTATTTTATAATCTTAAAATAAAAATATATCTCTAGTTTTGAAATAAATTAAAAATCTATATCTCTAATTTTAAAATAAAATATATATATATATATATATATATAAATTAAATAAATTCATATTAATTTTAAACTTAAAAATATTTAAAATTAACTTTTAAAAAGTTAAGTCTCGAATGAATGAAAAATGATTCATTGCCTTTAGACGATTAAGCACTTCAAATAGAGTACAGAAATTTGTGTGGCATGTTTTGATTGGATAATTTGGAGACTGGAGAGGTTAAACTCTGTGATCAACACCCACGCACCGTGTGGTGTAGACCTTCCTTTTCCTCTAAAGCTACTTTACTTTTGATTTGGACTTTACAGCAGTAATACTTTCTCAGTGGGTTCAGGTGATGGACCAGAACTGAATGGGTTATGGGTCCCTGGTCTCGTCACACTCTAGCTCTGTCTTTAAATATAAAATAACTAGTAATTATTCGTGTCTCAAGGCGTAATGAAAAATTAAATTAAAATTTAAAAAATACTATATTACTTAAAGAGTATTTGTAATTTAAAATAATTTACTATCAGACATAACAATTATTTAATTTATCATACTACCACAATAATTAATACATACTCAACTATCAACACATATTCAACCACCAAAATATCCAACCATTAAAACATCAAGCTAGTCGCTACTAATTTCAAAAAAAAATCGGCAGAGTTTTATTTAAAAATAGATATCCAGAAATTTTACTTAAAACTTAGAAGTACCCTAGTAAAATTCCAGTAGAAGTGTTGGATTTTTACTATTTGTTATTATAATTATGGGCTAATGACAAAATTGTCCTTTCAAATTTGGATGAAAATCAATTTGATACTCAAAATTTAAAATCTTTAATCAATACCTCTAAGTATTTTAAAATAACAAATGAGTTTTTTTTTAGTCCGACCCACCAATTTTTCGTAGGAATACGGTTTGACTTTCTTTTTTCGTAGAAATACATTTGGCTTGTATTTAATAAGTATTTTATCAAATAATGTTATTCTTTATCTTGTTCATTTATCCCAACATTTATCCTAATTATAAGTATCAAATTGGTTTTAAAATAAGAAGGTGCTTCATATAAATTATATCACATATCAGGAGATAAGAAAAAGTCCGTCTAAACTATTAAAGACATTGGTAACTAAATGAATATCAGGACCAGGGAATTATTCGTTATTTAAAATTCCCTGCAAAAAGAGGAAAAGTAAAATGCCAAATTTCTAGTAGACCAAACAGAAAAAAGCTTAAAGTTACGAAAATTGCTAAATTGCAATGGCCAACTGTAGAGCCACTGCTAAAGTTACGAAAACGGCTAAATTTAGCGACATTTTCATTTAAGAGAGAGAGAGAGAGAGAGATTAGTATCTGTTGGGAATTGCATATTCAAATTTGATGTTGAAAGTAAATATATATGCTTATGTGTAAAGTCGTTCTGATAATACATGTAGAAAGACTTAGATGGTAGATCAAAATTGTTAGATTGATTTGAGCTAAATGTTTATCATTATGTAAATGAATGTATAGAAGAAAGATCAAATCTGTTAGGTTGATCTTGCAATGTAATAGATAAGCTTCAACAGAATCATAGTTTGTCGAGCCAGCCAAGAGTTTGTAGAAGCCAACACAGAATCGTGGAATATTGAGAAAGTTGCTCCAGAATCGTAGTCTGTCTTGAAACCACACTCAGAATCGTGGAGACAGTCCGAGCGCCTGTCGAGCCAAGTCAAGAATCGCAGTCAGCTCTCGAAAACGTGTAATCTGCCAAACGAGCAAGTAGATATCGTAGTCAATCAGAGCTTAATAGAAATCGTAGTGTTCTCTACAATCAAGACTGAATCAAGCACGAGCATGACAACACACAACGATCATGGTATAAAGACAACGATCGTGGTGTCTCTTCAGTTAGCATCAGAAGCATCAAATTTCAACCATCTAATGAAAGAAGATGTCTAACAAATGAAGAATGACTTATAGACGTTGACATTTTGGGAGTCCCAATGATCCAACATTCATCCTTAGTTTGAATCGAAGAAACGTATGGTATAAGCTAAGGAGAGTACTTTCTGTCTGCTGAAAACACATTTTTAGGTGTTAGGTGAGAAAGCAGTATGCCGTGTCAGGCGAGTCAAACAGCAGACACCATATTCCTAAGAAGTCAACATCGGTGCTCAGAAATGTCTGAAACATTAAATGCTACAACGGATGCCTTCAGTGAAAAGATTTCAAAGGCTTCTTCATAAGCAAAACAGATTGGAGATTCAGATAAAGTAAGCAAGAACGAACAAAGCTAAAGAACAGTCAAAACCAAACACTACGATCCTGATAGAAAGCTTGCTTCGCTACTCAGTTCTTTCGAACGTATACTTAACATCAACTGAGTAGCACACCCAAGAACTCAACTCTTATCAAGTGTATTCCAAGTTTGCTGGACTTGAAGAGTTTTAAGTGAACTAAGAAGTTTCAAGACTGCTGGTCTTGAAGGAATCTAAGTGATTCGAAGATTGTAAAGATATCCTTAGTGGATTTCTTACTCGTGGAGTAGAAAAGTGGACTAGGAGCCTTGAGTGCTTTGAACCACTTAAAATCACTGTGTCCTATATATCTGTGACGCCCCCAGAATAGGTCCAGTTAACCCAACCCATTCTGAGTCGCCAAATACATGGTACAGAATTCAAATACAAACTTTATATCATACGATCGTGCAAAATACGACCACACAACTGTGAGTGTTAATACAAATATGTAGAAAATATTAATATTCAAACTAAGTCCTCATTACAATTATTATCACACTATTTATCAGAAATAGTGAGGACTACTACTGCTCCAACTCGGACCATCACTCTGTCCCCCGACTAGTTCCCGCGACATTCTCATTTCCTGAAGAGGACAACAGATGAAAAGGGTGAGCGCAACTAGCTCAGTAAAGAATATTATGACTAAGATAATGGAAAATAAATTATCGTTAGTCTTCAACAAATCAGATAAAATATAATGGACAACCAACTTTAGATCAATATTCGCAGCGAAAATAACAATTCATTAGAAGAGTTAAGCAGAGAATGAAGTCTACTATCTTCTATGATTTAAAAGTCCATCATCAATATTTTATCCCTGTAACATCAATCAATATACATCTCGAATCAAATATTCATCTTTGTACTACAGGCCAAAGATATTCATTTTTATCATCAGTGGTCATGTTCATCTCAACACCTGTCATCTTTGCACTACAGGCCAAAGATATTCATCAGGTAATCATTCATCTTTGCTCTACAGGCCAAAGATATTCAGTTACATCACCTTTTAGGACTGAGGATGATGAAAAATCATATAAATAACGAATCCAGTGAAATAAAGGATAAGATTAAGGATTCGTATTTTAGTTTATCAAAGTTCAAGAATATTCCATAATAATACTTTGTGGAGCAAAATTCAAGAATAAAGCTCAAAACTTAGATCCAACCAAAGATAGTAACTATAACAGACAATTTGGACAAATAAAAGAAAATTTAATTTTTTCGTGAATAGTGCCGTATACGTGAATAGTGTTGTATACGTGAATAGTAACCCCGACGGAAAAAGTAAAAATTTCATAACAAAATCCATGCCAATATTTTGGTATAATGATATTGAAAAGAATAACATCATTTACGAAAGAAAATAACATCCCTTACCTCAAAAGAATAGTACCTCTGACTGGAATATCGGATATAATACCGAAGGAAACTTGCGCTGAATACTAATACTCAAAGTATCTAAATACTCACAAAAATACGCTCGATATTATAGAGAGAGAAAACTTCTAATTTCTGGTGTGATTTTCAATTCTAACCTAAGCACCCTATTTATAGGAAAAGCTTAGGATGCCAAAGGAGACTAAAATAATAAAATATATTATTTTTTTAAAAAAAATCTCCAGCCGCCGGCTGCTCCCAAAAATTAGATTTTCAACAAAAGTGGGGCCCACCCATTAAAAAAATATTTATTTTCCGAAACTTCAATAATTCATAATAAATAGCCCATTTGTCAGAAAAATACAAATTCTATGTCCTTCTATAGGAAATTTAATTCTCTACAACTTTGTAGAAGGAAGTTTTTCCAAATTCCAAACATAAATTATCCGAAATCCGTAAACAGATGATTATCCACACCCAAAATACTGATAAAAACTCATCAGCGCTAATTCCTTCTTTTATATCCACAAAAAAAATATTTTTTCCTCATATAAATCAATAATTAATTATTCACAAATAATATTACAGAACTACAATATTGACAACCAGGTCGTTCCCAGGAAAGAGGGGGCATTTCAATAAGGACTTCTCCTTACTGGCGCGCAATTAAATAACCCCTCCTAGACAGAACTTCCTTAGACATTGTCAATAATGCTATCTAATAATATTATTCAAATAATATGAATTATTGAGTTGATAATGTGAAATACTGTGCAATGACAATTATTGAATCAATAATACCAAAATATCAACTGTAGCCATTATTGAATCAATCATATAAAATGGCAACGTAGCAATTATTGAGTCAATAAAATATCAATGTAACAATTATTGAGTCAATAATGTAAAATATCGACGTAGCAATTATTGAGTCAATAATATAAAATATTGAACAGTAATTACTGTAATAATAATTGAGTAAGTGCCTTCTCACGTAAGACTCAATAATTAGAAATACTATGCAATACCGTGTGCTACTGTGCAACACCGCGTATCACTGTATTTTAACCATTGGGTATTTCAACAGTACTAACGGTAACAACTACGCCGTTATTTTGTAAAAAGTTATTTCTGTCTCTTTCTATATCCGACAGTTATTCCGTTGTGGGGGCCCACAAATAGCTGCGCCGTCGTACGAATATTCTCCGACAACAAGAATATTCCACGACCAAACGAATATTCCCCGACAACAAGAATATTTTATAACCACTTGCTCATTTTAAAAATATTTGCACATTTCACCCATAACTTTCATATTTATCAAAACAACACCTTACTGTTTCGAAATAATATATATAAAAAAATTAAATCTTTATTCATAAAAGTTGGGGTCTTACAACCTCCCCTCCTTATGAAATTTCGTCCTCGAAATTGACGTACGTACCTGGTATGTCGAAAAGGTGAGGATACCTCGCTTTCATTTTCGATTCCAACTCCCAGGTCATTTCCTCAATTGCATGGTTTCTCCACAAAACTTCAACTTGAGGTATAATTTTCGAGCGCAGGACATGCTCCTTCCTATCCAAGATCTTGACAGGTACCTCCTCGTACGTTAAATCTTCAGCTATCTCGTCCGGTTCTAACTCAATAATGCGGTTTGGATCCTTCACATATTTACGTAACACGGATATGTGAAACACGTTATGAACACGAGACATACTTGGAGGTAAAGCGAGTCTATAGGCCACATTTCCTATTCGGTCAAGAATCTCAAATGGACCAATGAATCGTGGGTTGAGCTTTCCTCTCTTCCCAAACCTTGTAACTCCTTTCCACGGAGCAATACGTAATAACACATGGTCCCCAACATTAAATTCCACGTCCTTTCGATGAAGATCCGCATAACTCTTTTGTCGATCTTGTGCTGTTTGTATACGTTGTCGGATCATTTGGATCTTTTTCGTAGTCATACGTACTAACTCCGGTCCCAACAATGTTGTTTCACCCACCTCATCCCAGCATACTGGAGAGCGACACTTTCTCCCATACAACGCTTCGAATGGAGCTACGCCTATACTTGCCTGATAACTGTTGTTGTAGGAGAATTCCACCAATGGTAAGTACTTATCCCAATTCCCTTTGAAGTCTAGAACACAGAGTCTCAATAGATCTTCAAGAGTTTGGATAGTCTTTCCGATTGTTCGTCTGTTTGAGGATGATAAGCCGAACTGAATCGTAAATTCGTGCCCATAGCTTTTTGCAAACTGATCCAAAATCGTGAAGTAAATCTGGAATCACGATCCGAAACTATGGATACTGGCATGCCATGCAATCTCACAATCTCATTCACGTACATATGAGCAAGACGTTCAAGAGAATAAGTCTCTCGTATCGGCAAGAAATGAGCAGACTTGGTTAATCTATCAACAATAACCCAAATCGCATCTATGCCTTGAGAAACCTTGGGAAGACCCGTAACGAAATCCATCGTAATGTGTTCCCACTTCCATTTTAGAATCTCCAGTGGTTGCAATGGACCCTTCGGTACTTGATGCTCCGCCTTTACACGTTGACAAGTCAAACATCTCGAAATAAACTCCGCGATCTCTCTCTTCATATTGCTCCACCAAAATGTATGTCGAAGATCACGATACATTTTGGTACTCCCAGGATGGATCGCAAAAGGTGTGTTGTGTGCCTCCATCATGATTCTATGATTCAAGTCAGAATCGTTAGGAACACACAGTCTGGAGTTGACTCGAAGTATTCCCTCTTCATCGATTCTTGCTTCTGAAATGGCACCTTCTTGCACCTTCTTCTTCATCTTCATCAGCTCCGCATCCGTAGCTTGAGCAGCTTTAACTTTATCAATCAAAGCTGGTTCTACGCGTATACTTGACATCATCGCACTCGTTCCCACATATGATCTTCTACTCAACGCGTCAGCTACCACGTTCGCTTTTCCAGGATGGTATGATCGTAATCTTTCAACAGCTCAAGCCAACGTCGTTGCCGCATGTTGAGTTCCTTCAGAGTGAAGAAATATTTAAGGCTCTTATGATTTGTATAGATCTCCACTTTCTCTCCGTACAAGTAATGTCTCCAGATCTTCAACGCAAAAACGACTGCTGCCAACTCTAGATCATGAGTAGGATAATTCCTCTCATATTCTTTGAGTTGTCGCGAGGCATAGGCTATGACTTTCCCATGTTGCATGAGAACACATCTTAACCCTTTGCCCGAAGCATCGCTGTAAATAACAAATCCATCTGAATCAGATGGTATTGTCAGAACAGGTGCCGAGATAAGTCTTCTCTTAAGCTCTTGGAAGTTCTTCTCGCATTCCTCGCTCCAAATGAATTTTGTATCTTTCCGAGTCAACTGAGTTAATGGAGTAGCGATTCGAGAAAATTCCTCTACGAACCTCCGATAATAACCAGCTAAGCCCAGAAAGCTTCGTACTTCAGTCACCGACTTAGGTTGCTCCCAGCTTTGTATTGCTTCAATCTTCACCGGGTCCACAGATACTCCACGTTTCGATACCACGTGCCCAAGGAATGCTACTTCCTCAAGCCAGAACTCGCATTTCTTCAGCTTGGCATATAGCTTGTTCTCACGAAGCTTTTGAAGTACCAACTTCAAATGGTGTTCATGATCTTCACGGATTTTAGAATAGATGAGAATGTCATCAATAAAGACAACAACGAATTGATCCAAATACTCCTTAAATACACGGTTCATCATATCCATGAAAGCAGCAGGAGCATTAGTCAATCCAAAAGACATGACTAAGAACTCATAATGCCCGTACCGAGTTCTGAAAGCAGTCTTCGGAATATCCTCAGTTTTAATCTTCAGCTGATAATATCCATAACGAAGATCGATCTTTGAAAAGAACTGTGCTTCTTGCAACTGGTCGAACAGGTCATCAATACGAGGTAACGGATACCTATTCTTGATGGTGACATGGTTCAACTCCCGATAGTCAATACAAAGTCGCATACTCCCGTCTTTATTCTTTACGAATAAAACAGGAGCACCCCAAGGAGACGTACTAGGATGAATAAAACCGATGTCTAACAATTCTTGTAATTGGATCTTTAACTCCTGAAGTTCAATAGGAGCCATTCGATATGGGGTTTTAGAAATGGATTTTGTACCGGGCTCAAGTTCAATAAAGAATTCAACTTCACGTTCTGGGGGTAGACCGGGATGTTCTTCGGGAAATACATCAGGAAACTCATTAACAACGGAAATATCATTCAAATCTGATGTATTCTGGTTTAGATCAGTGACATGAGCTAAGAAAGCTTGACATCCGTTTTTTAATAAACGAATAGCCTTGGGATTTGAAATGATATTGAATGATTTTAGTGGTTTGGATTCGCACAACAGGTTGATTACGAATATGAAAACTAACAACCTTACGAAAATAATCAATTTTGGCATGGTAAGTGGTTAACCAGTCAATTCCTAAAATCACGTCAAATGGAAGTATTTTCAAAGACATAAGATCAACAGGTAAGGTAAGGGTACCAATATGAATCAAGCAAGATTTGTAAACTGTAGATGTAACAAAGGTTTCTCCTAACGGAGTTTCAACAAATAAGTCAAAGTCCAATTTATCAGAAGTCAAGTTCAAACGTTGAGCACAAGCAGGTGAAATAAAGGAATGGGTAGCACCGGTATCTAACAAGGTGTAAACTTCGCAAGAGTTTATAATTAGCTTACCCGTAATCACCTCATGTGGATTCCTCGCGTTTTGGGCTGTTACGACAAACGCTCTTCCAGGAATCACCGACTTTGACTTATCTGCAACCGCCTTTGGAATCGCCACCCCCGCTGAGCTTGGTTTCACTATAGGACAATCTCGAGCTATATGTCCTTCCTTTCCACAGTTATAACATGCTTTGAATTGTTGTGGGCAGTTTGGGCTGATATGTCCCTCTTTCCCGCATTTATAGCATACGACCGGTGGTCGTTCTCCTCCCCTAGAAACAGTTGATGCTGGTGCTGATGTCGACGTCTTCACGTTCTCATTGTTGTACTTTCTCTTCTTGAAATCTCCTCCCGATTCGCTTTTTCTACTATCATGACCACGATTACCACCGGAATGGTTACCGCTTCTGTCATACTTCCCTCCTCGCTGGTTGTCATTGCTCCGATGAATGCTGCCACCGGTACGACCTTGGTTGTGGTCCCTTGGTTGAACATAATCATTATCTCGTTCTAACAACTGGGCCCTGTTTACTGCATCCGAATATAAAGAAAATTTATGAGAAATGAGGTATTGACGTATTTCGGGTTTCAAACCTCTTAGAAACATCCGCGTCATACGTTCCTCATTCTCCACCAAATGAGGTGCAAACCTGGACAGCTCCGCGAACTTAGCCTCGTACTGGGATACCGTCATGTTATTTTGTTCCAGTCGGATAAACTCTACCTCCTTCATATGACGAATACTTTCAGGAAAGTACTTGTCATTAAACAGTTTCTGGAACGCTTTCCAAGACATCTTTAGTGCGGCAGGCTGGGTACGCTTCACGGATTCCCACCAGTAATCTGCCTCACCACGGAACATAAACGTGGCGAATGGAACCTTCTGTTCCTCCGTGCATCCCAAGACATCAAATATCTTGGTAATTTGTTTAATCCACGTCTCCGCCTTGATCGGATCCGGCTTTTCTAGAAACTCTGGTGGTCCCAATTCTTTGAACTGCTTGGCAGTGACAACTCGCGTGTTGTTATTATCTCCACCTGTATGTTGCACACGAGTCTCCCTCGTCTGGTTTTGCATGAACTGCAGAAAACTTCTAAACATCTCATCGTTTATCGTCTGACCAGCGTTGTTTTTAGGATGAACATTGCTTTCTTGTTGCACGTTCTCCTGGTTAGTGATTAAAGGTGTCTCCACGGTCTCATTCACTTCGTTGTTAACGTTCTCAGCTGCCATTCTCAAATACTGTCATAAAATAAGGGTTAATTAAACAAATCAACATATCACATATTAACCCTATGCTCCGACTGACCAATTAAATACCACATAAGCTTAGGTAGGACATACTAGTGAAGGATTTACTCGTCTCTCCCCTCCTAGTTCTATTCCCCGATCTCCGCCAGAGATCATATCCCTAAGCTCTGATACCAACTGTGACGCCCCCAGAATAGGTCCAGTCAACCTAACCCATTCTGAGTTGCCAAATACATGGTACAGAATTCAAATACAAACTTTATATCATACGGTCGTGCAAAATACGACCACACAACTGTGAGTGTCAATACAAATATGTAGAAAATATTAAGATTCAAACTAAGTCCTCATTACAATTATTATCACACTATTTATCAGAAATAGTGAGGACTACTACTGCTCTAACTCGGACCATCACTCTGTCCCCCGACTAGTTCACGCGACATTCTCATTTCCTGAAGAGGACAACAGATGAAAAGGGTGAGCGCAACTAGCTCAGTAAAGAATATTATGACTAAGATAATGGAAAATAAATTATCGTTAGTCTTCAACAATTCAGTTAAAATATAATGGACAACCAACTTTAGATCAATATTCGCAGCGGAAATAACAATTCATTAGAAGAGTTAAGCAGAGAATGAAGTCTACTATCTTCTATGATTTAAAAGTCCATCATCAATATTTTATCCCTGTAACATCAATCAATATACATCTCGAATCAAATATTCATCTTTGTACTACAGGCCAAAGATATTCATTTGTATCATTAGTGGTCATGTTCATCTCAACACCTGTCCTTTTTGCACTACAGGCCAAAGATATTCATCAGGTAATCATTCATCTTTGCTCTACAGGCCAAAGATATTCAGTTACATCATCTTTTAGGACCGAGGATGATGAAAAACCATATAAATAACGAATCCAGTGAAATAAAGGATAAGATTAAGGATTCGTATTTTAGTATATCCAATTCAAAAATACTTTGTAATAATCAATTGTGGAGCAAAATTCAAGAATAAAGCTCAAAACTTAGATCCAACCAAAGATAGTAACTATAACAGACAATTTGGACAAATAGAAGAAAATTTAATTTTTCCGTGAATAGTGTCGTATACGTGAATAGTAACCCCGACGAAAAAAGTAAGAATTTCAACATAAAATTCATGTCAATATTTTGGTATAATGATATTGAAAAGAATAACATCATTTACGAAAGAAAATAACATCCCTTACCTCAAAAGAATAGTACCTCTGACTGGAATATCGGATATAATACCGAAGGAAACTTGCGCTGAATACTAATATTCAAAGTATCTAAATAGTCACAAAAATACGCTCGATATTATAGAGAGAGAAAACTTCTGATTCTGGTGTGATTTTCAATTCTAACCTAAGCACCCTATTTATAGGAAAAGCTTAGGATGCCAAAGGAGACTAAAATAATAAAATATATTATTTTTTTTAAAAAAATCTCCAGCCGCCGGCTGCTCTCAAAAATCAGATTTTCAACAAAAGTGGGGCCCACCCATTAAAAAAATATTTATTTTCTGAAACTTCAATAATTCATAATAAATAGCCCCTTTGTCAAAAAAATACAAATTCTATGTCTTTCTATAGGAAATTTAATTCTCTACAACTTTGTAGAAGGAAGTTTTTCCAAATTCCAAACATAAATTATCCGAAATCCGTAAACAGATGATTATCCACACCCAAAATACTGATAAAAACTCATCAGCGCTAATTCCTTCTTTTATATCCACAAATTAAATATTTTTTCCTCATATAAATTAATAATTAATTATTCACAAATAATATTACAGAACTACAATATTGACAACTAGGTCGTTCCCAGGAAAGAGGGGGCCTTCCGATAAGGACTTCTCCTTACTGGCGCGCAATTAAATAACCCCTCCTAGACAGAACTTCCTTAGACATTGTCAATAATACTATCTAATAATATTATTCAAATAATATGAATTATTGAGTTGATAATGTGAAATACTGTGCAATGACAATTATTGAATCAATAATACCAAAATATCAACTGTAGCCATTATTGAATCAATCATATAAAATGGCAACGTAGCAATTATTGAGTCAATAAAATATCAATGTAACAATTATTGAGTCAATAATATAAAATATCGACGTAGCAATTATTGAGTCAATAATATAAAATATTGAACAGTAATTACTGTAACAATAATTGAGTAAGTGCCTTCTCACGTAAGACTCAATAATTCAAAATATTATGCAATACCGTGTGCTACTGTGCAACACCGCGTATCACTGTATTTTAACCATCGGGTATTTCAACAGTACTAACGGTAACAACTACGCCGTTATTTTCTAAAAAGTTATTTCTGTCTCTTTTTATATCCGACAGTTATTCCGTTGTGGGGGCCCACAAATAGCTGCGCTGTCATACGAATATTCCCTGACAACAAGAATATTCCACGACCAAACGAATATTCTCCGACAACAAGAATATTTTATAATCACTTGCTCATTTTAAAAATATTTGCACATTTCACCCATAACTTTCATATTTATCAAAACAACACCTTACTGTTTCGAAATAATATATAAAGAAAATTAAATCTTTATTCATAAAAGTTGGGGTCTTACAATATTTGTCATAACTGTTATAACTGCTTATCACTATAAACTTGCTTCATCTTAAGGGGAACAAACAAATCATATATTCCGTTGTGATTAAGTTATTAACATATCTAATAAGTATTTTAAAAAGGAAAAAGTTTTAAAATATCTATTCAACCCCCCTTCTAGATAATTATTGTGCCTCTTAGAACTAACAATTGGTATCAGAGCAGGTTCTCTTAACTAGCCTACAAAGCTTGAGTAGATCTGATGGCACACCTGATAAACGAGTCCAAGACCGGTGGAGGCAGCAAGCCACCAATGTTCAACAAAGACAAATTTGCTAGCTGGAAAGTTCGTATGTAAGCCTACATGGATTCAATAGATGACGATCAATTTGAAACCGTTATGGCTAGGCCCTATATTCTAACAAAGGTTGCACCAACTCCAGAAGATCCAAACAGAATACAAATCAAGATCAAATTAGAATGGACTGACAACGACAAGAAAGCTGTCCAACTAGACAAAAAGGCCAAGAACATTTTGTTCCAGTCTTTAGAAGATGATCTGTTCGAAAATGTGGTCAACAACAAAACTGCCAAAGAAGTCTGGGAAGCATTACTCATTATGCACGAAGGAACAGAAGAAGTCAGAGAAAATAAGCAATCTCTGCTGACTCAACAGTATGAGATGTTCGCCCATGTACCAGGAGAAAACGTCACCTCCACTTATGAAAGATTCAATGTACTGCTCAACTCTCTTCGAGCTTTTGGAAAGATCTATTCAAACAAAAATCTTATCATCAAGTTTGGGAGCTGTCGTTTACACTCCTAAATTAACCTCACTTTCACTTTACAAATTCAAATAATTAGCATAGTAGTAAGCAAGGATCAATCCTACAGAGAGTGATTTGTTTTATATTTATCCTATGATTTCTAATGAAAAGGGGGTTTTGAATTGATTAAACTAAATTATCAAGAATAAAGTAATAAGAATTAACAATGAATAAAAAGCTTCAGTTCTTCAGTTCAGTATCACCTTTTCACAATTATGGAGTAATCAAGTTTTACAGTATTTACCCTTCAATGAAACTATTAACCCTAGTTAGCAACAAGCTCTGCTATCCGAAATTCCCCTTAGGTTGTCACTCAATGAAACAAGCTCTTCACAAGATTCTAACCATTATATAACCTAGAACAAGCTCTCTAGATTTAATATAACAGAAGCATTAAGACATAGAGAATTAGGCTAATCCAAGCAACAAACACATAAGCTCGATTTGTTTAACTTGTTTCCTGATAACCTTAGTAATATACAAAAGCTTGTCCACAATTAGTATCACTAATTTGCTACTTGTGACGAAGATAGATATCAATTACACGTAATACCAATATTAATTTAGCAGCTGATATCAATTCACTAATTTAATCCTGCAGAATCACGTTAGTAAATTGAATAACATACAAGAAGTTAAATTAGATTATCAGAATAAATCTCATGCAAGAAGGAATAAATAAAGTAAACTTGATCAAACCGTTAATTATGAAAATAGTTCAACATCTCTTCAGAACTGAATTGAAAGAATTAGTTCATGACTCCAAGCAATCCTAGATCTACGATGAAAGAGGAAAAAAAGATGAAAAATACAAGAGAATGGATCTCCTAAATATGTTCCTATCAACCCCTTTTATAACCCAAGAAAGCAACCCTAATTATCCTTAATTACTATGCCAATTCGTTTCGCAAAAAGACAAGCTGCTGGCCCTTTTTCCCGCCTCCCCGCTGGGGTGGGACTTACCAAGAATAAATCCCCGCTGGGGCGGATTAGTGTACTGCCCAGCTCCCTCTTTTCAGCCCACTTGATCCTTACTAGTACTAAGCTGCTACATGTGAGCTTTGTATGCTCGTGGCACGTGAGCTCCTCCCACATCTTAATTGATTAACTTCCTTGCATGCTACCCAATTCGTGGGCCCATGTATGAATTGTATATGCTTGCATGCGTGAGCTGCTAGGATTTTAGTTGCCGATTTTTGCTTGCATTTTCGTGGCTGTTCCTTAATCATTGGCCCACATGATATTTGTAATATGTGTCTTGATTGCTATGATATAATTAAATCCGTGACTCCTCTTTTGCAAGCAGCTCCAACGTGGTCCACTTGTAATCTATTAAGCTTGCTGATTTCGTGAGACACTTTTAACAGGAATGCATACAAGCTTCAATTCGTGAGTCCATGCGGCATTCCTTCAGAAGCTGCTAGGAATTTGTGAAATTAAATAAGCCATGCAAATAACCCAAAGTAGAAACTAATTCGGATTTGCATGGACCAAGTGATTTGCATGAATCCTCTCCTTCCCAAGCTGCTGACTAAATGAATTACAAGAATCCTTGTTGCCGAATTGGGTCAACCCAATTGGTCCCAAATTGAGCTCTAATTTGTCCCGTTTTAATATTCTAGCTCCAAATAATCCTGAAATCAATAAACACACTAATAAGCCCATATTCACATGAAACATGTAATAAAACTAAACATAAAGGATTAATAATCATAGAACATTATGTACTTATCAAATTCCCCCACACTTAGCCTTTTACACGTCCTCGTGTATACCAAAAGTTTGACTTCTAGAACAATTCTATTCAACCATTATGTCAAAAGATTTTAAGATCAAATCATGATTATCAATACTAAATCCACAAAAACATAATAAACGTTTCATCAATCAACTCAAAATAAGCACCTCGCCACTTCACCAACGAATTTCATTAAGTTAAATTGTAATCACATAAGCACTTTTCTATGATCCACACACTTACTCAACTTAGTTACCATGAAGCAAAAATCGTGCACACCACTCAATAACTCAAACATACTTTTTTTTCTTTATTTTTTTACCAGAACCTTTTCATTTTCTTATCTGTTTCTGGTGAATGCATTTTAATGCTCCATTTCACCTTCCTCAATCTTTCTTTTGTAAGTGAGTGCATTTTATACTCCATCTCACTTATTCGCATGTGTTTATGAGATAGTTCATTTTACGCTCCATCTCATCCCACCACATGACTTCTCTTTTGTGTCTTTTTTAAAAATTTAATTGATTTTCAACTTTTCTGATTGTATTTTTCACATGGCCTTGCAAAAAGCATAAGCAGTTTGATATTTCTAGAGCATGAGATTAGTGCACATAGACAACTCCACAGATAACATAGCCAACTAAGCATATATCACATGTTCAAGTACTCATGAGACACAAATTCAATTCAAATCAATACTATGGATCACGACTTAGTTTTTCTCAATCATTAACCAATTTAGCATTAAACAGATTTTGAATTTTAGCATTGATTTCTAATTTGTTTGACTTTAACCTTCGAACACATAGGCAAATAGAATCCTGGAATCCAAATTTTTCAAAAAAATTCACAAGGCATCAACTTTCCTAATTCCCTATAAAATCGGAGATCAATATTCCTAAAAATAAAATAAAAACCTAAATCTCTCCCCCCACACTCAAACCTTACATTGTCCCCAATGTAAGAAAATCATGCAAAGAAGAAAGAAATACAACTAACAAATTAAAAAGAAAATGGATAGAAAGATCAAATCTGAATTCTTGGGTTGCCTCCCAAGCAGCTGCCCTTGTTTATTGTCATTGACTTGACATCTTTTCTCTCGTTCTATGTAATTGGACTTGTGAACTTTAAGTGGACTGGTAACAGTTTCATCCTTAAATGAGGGACATTGTATACTTTATGATCCTGCTCCTTTCCATCCACCAAATCCTTTTGTATATTTGCTCAAAAGATTACTGTACTATAAAGTCAACAACATCAGTAGAAAAAACAGGATTAATATTACCAAGATACCTTTTAACTTCATCTATGCTGAACTGGACATGTGCCTCATCTAATTCCATAGTTAAGGTCCCATGGTATGTATCGTGTAGTGTTTTTATTGTTTGCATCGATGTATCATCTATATCCTCTTTGTAAAGATCTGCAGAAATTATCAAATCATCCTCTTGTTCTTTCTCATCAAACTCCATGTTCACGTCATTGTCACAGATAGCACTACTGCCCGTTTCTGAAGCAAACATTGTCTCCTCTCGTTCATCATCTTCACATCCTAGGGTAATTGCACTTACGTTCTCATTAATTTGAGATGGTGACTGTAAGACCCCAACTTTTATGAATAAAGATTTAATTTTCTTTATATATTATTTCGAAATAGTAAGGTGTTTGTTAACGCCAAGTTTTGCCGGCGCGTCCAATCACCAAATCCACGCGCTCAAACCTGCACAATAACACGTCAACAACGAAGCTTGACGGCTGGTGCCGCCGGGTGATAGCTCCGGTGTGAGAATAAGTACAGGCTGGTCACAAGGTTAACAATGGAGGCAATAGTGTATAGTGCTCAAGAGAATATTAATAATGATTACCTGTTACCATTAGGTTAAGCCTTGTATTTATAGTCATTCTTACCACCTCTAGAGCCCATGTCCCAGTCAAGTTAGGACTCCTAAACATGGCAGTTACCATTGTTTGGGTCCAACTCAATCTCTCTTAAAAGTACAAGTTGGTGGTCATCCAACCATTTGCCTTATGAGAATTAGTATGGAGATAGGATTAGGGTTAAGACCCTTAATCCTTTAGACTCCTTATTGCTCCGGGCTCCAACCGAGAAATATCCTTTGGTATGGACCTTACAAAGTGGTCTGAACCCCATCCCGAAGGGCTTGGTAGTCCGATCCCGATCATTGCCTATTCGGTCTAGACTCCGGCCCGAAGGACTCGGTAATCTGATCCCGTTCATCATTATGTTGGTCTGGGCCCCGGTCTCGTGGACTAAGATGCCCGACCCTGATGATACCAGCTAGGTCTGGGTTCTGGCCCAAATAGCTCAGATACCCGATCCTGAACCCTGCTATCCCAATCTGGGCTTCGTCCCATTGGGCCCGATAAGCTCCCCTCGGCCCAAGCCTTCTGTACATGTAGGGGTCGGTGGATTATACCCGATCATTGCCCCCCAGTCTCTCCTTATAACAAGCCTTTAATGGGATATTTAATGAGAGATTTAAAGAGATGCCTAGGTAATCCAACCGACCTAATTAATGCGGTACACGATACACAAGAAATGAACGGCCCAACGTCATTATTAGCCGCCTGTTGAGATTCGTGCAGCATCAGTATAAATACCTTCCCACCCTACGACACCCATTTTTTACGAACTCTCTTTGTCTAAGCTCATTTCAAAAAAATTTCCGGCGAGTACGATTTCCGTCGAGAGGTTTCTTGTTCTCCGACCAGTCCTTTTACCACCCAAATCACCTCACTTTCACCGATTTTTTGTTCTACTGGCTGATTCCGGCATTCTTCCAGCTGCCTCCACCTCCGACTTGACCCCTACCATTGAGATCACACCTGATTCCGCCGAAATGGCCGCCATTGTCACCATCGCCAACACCGATTTGGTGCCGATTGACCTACCGGAAGCTCCCACCGGGGACTCTACTGATGGAATCGAGGCGCGGATCCGGTCTGTCTACCGCTCTGAGACGGACTTCTCCCATATCAACACCAAATCCACCATCACCCCCACCCAACTTTCAGACGCTCCGGAACTTTTCAATGTTCCCCAAGAATACAAGCTTCGGGTGCCAAGACCCGACGAGAGGATGTTCTGGCGCCCCGAAGGCAAGTGGGTAGCCGTCCCGACGTACGCTCTGAGGTATGGGGTCCGCTTCCCGCTTCATGAGTTTATTGTGTCGTTTCTCTATTTTGTGGGGATCGGGTTCGGACAACTTGTGCCGAACTCATATATCCACTTAATAAGCTTCATCGCCATCTGTCAAGAGCTAGGGGTTCCCCCCAGTCTTGATTTTTTCTTCGTATTATTCACGGTCGGCAAGTCGAAGGAGCCTGGCTTTCGTCAGTTGAACCGGATTTCCGGCCGTGCTACGTTCGTAAGAACCCCTTCCAGCAACAAGGGGTGGCACAACCAGTGGATGTTCATCAAGGGGACCGATCTTCAGTTACTTCCGAACTGGTCGTCTCCCGATGACACCATTGTGAAAGTAACGACCTTCCCCACTGCCCGAAGAGATGAATTTCGAACCTTCTACCAGAAGGTGAAAAAGACTATGTGGAGCCTGGACACTCTGGCCGATGAGGTCTGGCTGTACAAACATGGATGTAAGTTTTTCCCACGATCTCGCTTGTCCTTCCCTTTCCTTTTGTTTTGTTTTGTCCTAATTTCTGACGTGTTATTTCCTTCTGTAGTGACCATCTTCAAGCCGAAGGGCCTCGTTGAGTCTATCTCTCCTCTCCCCGTTCGGTCTGGCCCGACCCACCTACTGCTTGGGGATGGTGTCACCGAAGGGGAGTCAATGCCCATCGCTGAGCTCTCCGTGGATTCCTCTCCTGCTCCCCCGAGGGATGTCACGCGGATGTCTCAGGCTGAGAAGGTGGCTTTGCTGAAAAAGGGCAAGAAGAGGGTTCTGACGAAGGCCCCCCCAAGCCATCTTCTCAGAAGCCGAAGGTGTTGGAGTCGGCTCCTCCACCAACTTCTGAAGCGAAAGTCCTTGAGGATCCCGAGGAGACCGAAAATGAAGCTGTCGAACCTCGCCCCAAGCGATTGAAAGCAAAGCTGGTGGATGAGGCTGATCTCCAGGTCATCCCGGTTCCTACGCCTGCTGTAGAGGTAGATCCGTCTCCCAAGGTTGGTCCTTCCTCGGCGTCCGATTCATCCAGGGGTTCGCCTCCAGCAAGTTTTTGGCCAAAGAGCCCCTCGGAAGTATTCCCCTTTGATGCCCTGGATCATTTCAAACTTCCAGGTGATGATGCTCGGTTCAAGGGGCATTCTACCGAGGGGCTCTTGGTCTCTTACATTAAGGCCCAGTGTCAGGTAATTCCGAAGTCTTTAGAATTTGTGTCCTCTGAATATCTGCCTATCCATTATTGACCTATTTCTTTTTCCTCGATGTAGGCTAACGCTATTCTGGCCCGAGCTATCCCCCCGGTTGTTAAGGCTACTAGGAAGGAGATTCAGCTTCGGGCCGATGTGGAGCTACTCGAGGCGGATGTTCGAGGTTTATCAGCTGACTTGGCTAAGGAGAAGGAGAGTCATGCCGATACTCGAAATAAAGTGACATTCGCCGAACGTCAAGCCACTGAACACCAGAGGCTCCATCTGAATCTGCAGAAGGAGTTTGTGGCGCTTGACGGCCATAATAAACAGCTCCTCGAGGAGAGGACCCTTCTGAAAGAGAAGGACCTGGATCAGCAGAACGCCCTTCTGATCCTCCAGAGTCAAATTTCCGAGATGCACGCCCGACAAATGGTGTTGATGAGGTAGAATTCGTCTCTGGAGTCAGATAGTGCCGAAGCCATACAGCGAGCTGTTCAACAATACCGAGAGTCTCCTGAACTCCGTGAAATGGTCATGGCCCAGTTTGCTGAAGGCTATGACGCTCATCGGAAGAGTGCTCGGGGTAAGATGGATGCTGCTGGTTTGGATGCTGCTGTTCTCGATTCTTCCGAAGGAGAGTCTGATTCCGGAGAGGATGCTGATGGCGAGGCTCCGGATCCATAGTTTAGGATTTCACATGTAATTTTTATTTTATTTCTTTTGTAACTTTACCCGATCGGATCTGCGTATAACTTTGTCCGATCAGTTCAAGTTGTTTTCTAACTTTTCTGATCGGATCTGTTTATCGCCAGTCTGAGGGGTTTTGTAAACTTTTAGAATTTGAATGAAGATCAAAAAATATTTTTGCGAACACAGAGACCTACTTTATTTTATTAATGTATAAAGCGGCTTACATAAACGAAAGTAAATTACATGTCTTTTACTGATAATATTTTCTAAGTCTTCCAGCATGCCATGTATTTTTTACCTCCGTACCGTCTAACGCCCGAAGCCGATAAGTTCCCGGCTTCGGCACTTCAGTTACTTCATAAGGTCCCTCCCAGTGCGGCATTAACTTGCCCGTGTTCTGGGGGGTTGATGCCTCTGCTTCCCGAAGAACCAGGTCCCCGACCTCAAACCTCCTTTGCTTCACATTCTGATTGTAATGTCGGGCCGTTCTCTTCTGGTATATAGCTAGCCTTATCGATGCTGAATCCCGAACCTCATCCAACAGATCCAAATTTAATCGTAAACCATCATCATTGTATAATTCTTGGTACTGACTGATTCGAAGTGTTGGTGATCCGATCTCAACGGGTATCAGTGCATCGGTTCCATAGGCTAGTCTGAACGGTGAGTCACCTGTAGTGGTCCTCGGGTTAGTCCGATACGCCCAAAGGACACTGAGCAACTCTTCGGGCCATCTTCCCTTCAGTTCATCCAACCTTCTCTTAATTCCTGTGAGCAGGATCCTGTTGGTGACTTCTACCTGTCCATTGGATTGGGGGTGGGCCACAGAAGTCTTTCTGTGTTGGATACCTAACTCCTTTAGGAAAATTTTGAATTTAGACCCCACAAATTGTCTGCCATTATCCGAGACCAAGACCATCGGAATGCCGAACCGGTAAACAACATACTCCTTAAAGAACTTGAGGCACTCTTGTTCAGTAATCTTATGCAATGGTTTGGCTTCCACCCACTTTGTCATGTAGTCGATTGCGACGATTACGAAAGTGACCTGCCCTTTGGCTTTCGGTAATGGTCCCAAGATATCAATCCCCCACATAGCAAATGGAATAGGGGATAAAACCGAATACAACTCTTCGGGAGGTCTATGTGGAATAGAACTATATAATTGACACTTAGGACATTTTTTGACGTAGTCCTTTGCCTCTTGGAAGATGGTCGGCCAATAGTATCCCTGCCTCATAATTTTGTAAGCCAATGACTTGGCTCCCATGTGATCCCCACAGATTCCTTCATGTACTTCCCTCAGTGTATACTCCGCTTCCGAAGGTGTCAGACACTTCAGTAAAGGGGAGGTGAATGCCCTACGGTACAGATCCCCATCAATAAGAACGAAGTTAGAACTCCTGTGTTTGATTTTTCTAGCGTACAAACGATCCGAAGGCAGAATACCCTCGGCCAGGTAAGTAATGTAAGGTGTAAGCCAACAGTCGAGCCGATCCAGGGTCAGTACATCTGCCCTTTGAATACTAGGTTTGTCTAATACTTCCAAGTACACTGATCCGGTGAAGGAACTTGCTTCGGTTGTGGCTAGTTTGGCTAGGGAATCTGCTACTGTGTTGTCTGCCCGATCGATCCCCAGACAGTCGTACGACTCAAAGTATAAGAGTTTGTCCTTTACCTCCGCCAGGCATTTTGCCATTCGGGCCCCTCGGGTCTCATACTCTCCTGATATCTGCTTAACCACCAGCTGGGAATCACTATACACCATTATTCTTTTCACCTCCAGGCATTGGGCTAATCTAAGTCCGGCCAAAATGGCTTCGTACTCGGCCTCGTTGTTGGTGGCTTTGAATCGGAACTTAATGGCCTGTTGGACTCGGAACCCTTCGTGACTAGTCAGAATGACCCCCGCTCCGCTGACGTCCGAGGTAGACGACCCGTCCACGTAGAGGGTCCAGGCAGTTTTTAGTGATCGAGCTTTGATGACCGAAGTTACATCTGGTTCGCTGAAAGAACTCTCCACAACAAAATCCGATAAGGCCTGACCCTTAATGGCCGTCCGAGGATGGTATTCTAAGGCGAATTGAGTTAGTTCCATCGCCCATGCAGCTAGCCTTCCCGATACTTCGGGCCTGTGCAGTACTTTTTTCAGAGGTTGATCAGTATAGACTATTATTAGCCGGCCCTGGAAATAGTGCCGAAGCTTCCGGCTTGCGATGATCAGAGCGTAGGCGAACTTCTCCTGGTTAGGGTATCTGGTTTCTGCATCTCGAAGGACGTGGCTGACATAGTAAACCGGAAACTGCTTTCCCGTTCTTTCCCTCACCAGAGCTGCCCCCACTGCCATCGAGCTGGCGGCTAGGTATAGATATAGTGGTTCCGAGGGGATCGGTTTCATCAGCAAAGGTGCCGAGGACAAGTATTGCTTGATCCCCTGGAAGGCGTCTTCGCACTCGGAGGTCCACTGGAAACTCTTCTCATTTTTTGGCCCCTTTAGAGTGTCGAAGAATGGCAAACACCTTTTGGCTGATTTTGATACGAACCTTCTAAGAGCCGCGATCCGACCTGTCAGTCTCTGCACATCTTTGTAAGACTTCGGGGATTTCATATCTAGTACCGCTTGGATCTTCTTCGGCTTTGCCTCGATACCCCTTTTGCTAACTAGATAACCCAGGAACTTCCCTGACCCCAATCCGAAGGTACACTTTGTTGGGTTCAAGCGAAGCTTGTATTTCCGAACCGTTTCAAAGCAGTTTTCTAGGTCCACCAGATGATCCCGAACGGACACGCTTTTTACAATCATATCGTCTACGTAGACCTCTATACTTCGGCCTAGCTGCTTTGTAAACACATAATTCATCATTCGCTGATAAGTGGCCCCCGCGTTCAGCAGTCCAAAGGTCATCTTCCGATACGCATAAATGGCCCTATGCGTGATGAAGTTTGTCTTCGGGATGTCTTCCTTAGCCATTGAGATTTGATGATAACCTGAAAAAGCATCCATGAAGCTCAGCATGCCGTACCCTGAAGTGGCATCAATCAATTGATCAATGTTGGGCAAAGGGTAGAAATCTTTCGGGCACGCCTTGTTCAGGTCTGTGTAATCAATACAGATTCTCCATTTCCCATTCTGTTTCTGAACCAGCACCACGTTTGCCAGCCACTCCGGATAATCAATTTCGAAGATAAACCCTGCCTCCAGTAATTTAGCGATCTCTTCATCAATAATTTTCTGCCTCTCCGGGGCGAAGATTCTTCTCTTCTGTATGACCGGTCTCTTATTGAGATCTACTTCCAGTCGGTGTAGTGCTACTGATTTGTCCACCCCGGGCATATCGCTGGGTTCCCATGCAAAGATATCCGCGTACGCCCGAAGCAGATCGATCAACCCGGTCCGGAAGGGTTCTATCAATCCTGAACCGATCTTTATCATCTTTTTCTCGTTCCCCAAGATTAGTTGTACATCCTCTGTTTCTTCGGCTGGTAATGCAAGTGGCTCTGTACTACCTTCTGTAAAGGGTTCTATCTCAATAGCCATCGTCTGCTTCTGCTTGCTTACCCCGGTCCCGGAAGAGATCAAAGTATTCCGATAACACCTACGAGCGATATCTAGGTCGCCTTTTACCTCTCCGACTCCGTTCGGTGTGGGGAACTTAATCTTGAAATGAGGTATGGAGGTGACTGCTTGTAAGGCTGCCAGGGTCGGTCTTCCCAATATGGCGTTGTAAGCCGAATCTACTTGAACAACGAAGAATCTGACCATAATCTCCAGTTGTTGGGGAGTTGTGCCAAACTTAACCGGCAATTCGATGGTGCCTGACACATGCACCGGGTCGCCACTGAATCCGTACAACGGCCCTTCTCCTCCCAGTTCCATCTTCTTTCCCCCTAGGTCCATCCTTTGATAAGCATGTGTATACAGTATGTCGACCGAGGATCCGTTGTCTATCATCATTCTTCTCATGTCCACTGGTCCGACCTGAGCCGTTATCACCAATGCCCTATCATGCGACTCTATGGTATTCGAAGGATAGTCTTCATCTGAGAAGGAAATAACTGTCCCCGGGAAAACCCTTTCCTTTTTTACTGAGAACCCTGCAACCGATAAGACAGCGTCTAGATGTTCACTTCTCTTTCGTCCTGTCACGCGCCCTACGGAACCCCCGGATATAACATCAATCACCCCCCGAGCGGGCTGGTTCTGATTTGGCTGGGTTTCTCGGGCCTGAGTCCTGTCTCCTTCTATTGGTTGAGTCCTGGCATTTTCCCGGCCGGCCACATATTGAACCAACGTCCCATTCTGAATGTTTTTCTCGATGAGATCCCCCAGATCAAGGCATTCCTCTGTCGTATGGCCCACGTTCTGATGGTAATTGCAGTACCTATTTTTGTTGCGCTTCCCCGGTTTCGGCCTCGTCCTGCAGGGCTCATAGAAGGGTTTGTCCTTGATATCTTCCAATATTCTTGCACGGTCGGTGTTGAGGGGAGTGAATACCCTGTTGATGCTTCTGCCCGGGAAGGGTGGACGGCCATTGCCCGATCCCCCACTGTTATAGTTTCTTTTCCCTTGATTATCCGATCTCCCCTGACTGTTGTCCGATCGCTGGTTGTTCGGCTTGTCTCTGTCCCTAGACTTGTCGTGTGAAGGTGGCTTGAAATTTCCCATTGCCTCTTCAATGGCAATGAACCCTTCGGCCCGATGAAAGGCTTCAGTCAAGTCCGAGGGTGGGTTGATCACCAGGTCTTTCATCAACTTCTTTGACCTCCCCATATCCAAACCCGTTGTGAAGAATCCCAAAGCCTGTGGTGAATTCAATTCTGCCACCGATCCCACAGCTTCCCGAAACCTTTTGACGTAGGCGCCAAGAGTCTCGTCCGAACGTTGTTTCACTTGCATGAGGGAAGCTGTGATCTTTCCCCTTCTCCTGTTGCTTCCGAACCTAGCGTGGAATTTTTCCCGAAGGTCGTTCCAAGAACTAATCATTCCCGGTGCCAAAGTTCCCATCCACTCTCTGGCACTCTTCTTCAAGGTGGTTGCAAACATATGACACTTTGCTGCGTCCGAATGCCCATAATATGTCATCAACCTATCATATCCATCCGAATGGTCATACGGGTCTCCCATTCCGTCGTATGTCTCCATCGGGGGCATTTTCTTCTTTGGGTCAGCAGTGACTTGATTAATCTCGGGCGAGAAGGGCGAACTGTGGCAGCTCGATGGTGTTCCCACTTGATTTTTCCCGGCCAGAAGCTTCTCCAACTCCGCGACTCTTCGAGCGAGGGGGTCGGTATCTTCCTTACGGGAGGAAGGTCTGCGCCTGTCCTCCTCATATTCGGGAGATCCGATTTTCGCCCTCTGTCCCGATCGGCCTAGGCTTTCAGATCTTCGTTCGGGGGAACGACTCCTTCTTTGGCTCCTCCTTTCCCGAGAATGGCTTCTGTATCGGCTTCTGTTCCTTCCTGTCTCACGTTGTCGTGGAGATCTAGATCGGCTTCGATGTCTGTGCTTCTTGGAAGAAGCCTCCTGTTCTCCAGCCACCTTAGCCATCTGCAACTCCAATTCTTCTTGCTGGAGACGCAAGGCCATCATGGCGTCTTTGTTCTGTTGTATTCTGGTCAACAGAATAAACTGACGCTGGTCCTTACTGTTCTCCACCCGATCCTCCTCCCGTCGTTCATAGGCCTGAGACTGGTTGTCTCCCACGCGGGTGTGCTGAGGGATCGGAGTATGTTGACTGGGGATGAACAGTTGTCTTCGTGCCGACTGGACCTGCACCGAATTGCCTTCCTGGTTGCTAGGTCCCAATCTATCTTTGACCGATGCCCTAACTAAGGTCGTCGGGTGGGTTTTGGCCTTTTCCTGGTTCGAGGCTCCACCGTCCTTACTGGCCATGTCCTTTCTACCGGAAAAGTACAAACGTGATTGACTAGAGCACTAAACCCCTCCTTCTAGCGCCAATGTTAACGCCAAGTTTTGCCGGCGCGTCCAATCACCAAATCCACGCGCTCAAACCTGCACAATAACACGTCAACAACGAAGCTTGACGGCTGGTGCCGCCGGGTGATAGCTCCGGTGTGAGAATAAGTACAGGCTGGTCACAAGGTTAACAATGGAGGCAATAGTGTATAGTGCTCAAGAGAATATTAATAATGATTACCTGTTACCATTAGGTTAAGCCTTGTATTTATAGTCATTCTTACCACCTCTAGAGCCCATGTCCCAGTCAAGTTAGGACTCCTAAACATGGCAGTTACCATTGTTTGGGTCCAACTCAATCTCTCTTGAAAGTACAAGTTGGTGGTCATCCAACCATTTGCCTTATGAGAATTAGTATGGAGATAGGATTAGGGTTAAGACCCTTAATCCTTTAGACTCCTTATTGCTCCGGGCTCCAACCGAGAAATATCCTTTGGTATGGACCTTACAAAGTGGTCTGAACCCCATCCCGAAGGGCTTGGTAGTTCGATCCCGATCATTGCCTATTCGGTCTAGACTCCGGCCCGAAGGACTCGGTAATCCGATCCCGTTCATCATTATGTTGGTCTGGGCCCCGGTCTCGTGGACTAAGATGCCCGACCCTGATGATACCAGCTAGGTCTGGGTTCTGGCCCAAATAGCTCAGATACCCGATCCTGAACCCTGCTATCCCAATCTGGGCTTCGTCCCATTGGGCCCGATAAGCTCCCCTCGGCCCAAGCCTTCTGTACATGTAGGGGTCGGTGAATTATACCCGATCAGTGTTGATTTGATAAATATGAAAGTTATGGGTGAAATGTGCAAATATTTCAAAATGAGCAAGTGGTTATAAAATATTCTTGTTGTCAGGGAATATTCGTTTGGTCGTGGAATATTCTTGTTGTCGGAAAATATTCGTACGACGGCGCAGCTATTTGTGGACCCCACAACGGAATAACTGTCGGATATAGAAAGCGACAGAAATAACCTTTTTACAAAATAACGTCGTAGTTGTTACCATTAGTACCGTTGAAATACCCGGTGGTTAAAATATAGTGATACACGGTGTTGCTCAGTAGCACACGGTATTGCACAGTATTTTGAATTATTGAGTCTTACGTGAGAAGGAACTTACTCAATTATTGTTACAGTAATTACTGTTCAATATTTTATATTATTAACTCAATAATTGCTACGTTGATATTTTATTGACTTAATAATTGCTATGTTGCTATTTTATATGATTGATTCAATAATGGCTACAGTTGATAGTTTGTATTATTGATTCAATAATTGTCATTGCACAGTATTTCACATTATCAACTCAATAATTCATATTATTTGAATAATATTATTAGATAGCATTATTGACAATGTCTAAGGAAGTTCTGTCTAGGAGGGGTTATTTAATTGCGCGCCAGTAAGGAGAAGTCCTTATCGGAAGGCCCCCTCTTTCCTGGGAACGACCTGGTTGTCAATATTGTAGTTCTGTAATATTATTTGTGAATAATTAATTATTAATTTATATGAGGAAAAAATATTTTTTTTGTGGATATAAAAGAAGGAATTAGCGCTGATGAGTTTTTATCAGTATTTTGGGTGTGGATAATCACCTGTTTATGAATTTCGGATAATTTATGTTTGGAATTTGAAAAAACTTCCTTCTACAAATTTGTAGAGAATTAAATTTCCTATAGAAGGACATAGAATTTGTATTTTTCTGACAAAGGGGCTATTTATTATGAATTATTGAAGTTTCAGAAAATAAATATTTTTTTAATGGGTGGGCCCCACTTTTGTTGAAAATCTGATTTTTGGGAGCAGCTGGCGGCTGGAGATTTTTTTTTTAAAAATAATATATTTTATTATTTTAGTCTCCTTTGGCATCCTAAGCTTTTCCTATAAATAGGGTGCTTAGGTTATAATTGAAAATCACACCAGAATCAGAAGTTTTCTCTCTCTATAATATCGAGCGTATTTTTGTGAGTATTTAGATACTTTGAGTATTAGTATTCAGCGCAAGTTTTCTTCGGTATTATATCCGATATTCCAGTCAGAGGTACTATTCTTTTGAGGTAAGGGATGTTATTTTCTTTCGTAAATGATGTTATTCTTTTCAATATCATTATACCAAAATATTGACATAGATTTTATGTTGAAATTCTTACTTTTTTCGTCGGGGTTACTATTCACGTATACGACACTATTCACGAAAAAATTAAATTTTCTTCTATTTGTCCAAATTGTCTGTTATAGTTACTATCTTTGGTTGGATCTAAGTTTTGAGCTTTATTCTTGAATTTTGCTGCACAAAGTATTATTATGGAATATTCTTGAACTTTGATAAACTAAAATACGAATCCTTAATCTTATCCTTTATTTCACTGTATTCGTTATTTATGTGGTTTTTCATCATCCTCAGTTCTAAGTGGTGATATAACTGAATATCTTTGGCCTGTAAAACAAAGATGAATGATTACCTGATGAATATCTTTGGCCGTAGTGCAAAGATGACAGGTGTTGAGATGAACATGACCACTGATGATACAAATGAATATCTTTGGCCTGTAGTGCAAAGATGAATATTGATTTGAGATGTATATTGATTGATGTTATAGGGATAAAATATTGATGATGGATTTTTAAATCATAGAAGATGGTAGACTTCATTATCTGCTTAACTCTTCTAATAATTTGTTATTTCCGCTGCGAATATTGATCTAAAAATGGTTGTCCGTTATATTTTAACTGAATTGTTGAAGACTAACGATAATTTATTGTTCATTATCTTAGTCATAATATTCTTTACTGGGCTAGTTGAGCTCACCCTTTTCATCTGTTGTCCTCTTCAGGAAATGAGAATGTTGCGGGAACTAGTCGAGGGACAGAGTGATGGTCCGAGTTAGAGCAGTAGTGGTCCTCACTATTTTTGTGAAATAGTGGGATAATAATTGTAATAAATAAAGAATGAATTTGAATATTAATATTTCGTATTATATACGATTTGTATTGTCACTCACAGTTGTGTGGTCGTATTTTGCACGACCGTATGATATAAAGTTTGTATTTGAATTCTGTACCATGTATTTGGCGACTCAAAATGGGTTGGGTTGACTGGACCTATTCTGGGGGCGTCACAGTTGGTATCAAAGCTTAGGGATATGATCTCTGGCGGAGATCGGGGAATAGAACTAGGAGGGGAGAGACGAGTAAATCCTTCACTAGTATGTCCTACCTAAGCTTATGTGGTATTTAATTGGTCAGTCGGAGCATAGGGTTAATATGTGATATGTTGATTTGTTTAATTAACCCTTGTTTTATGACAGTATTTGAGAATGGCAGCTGAGAACGTTAACAACGAAGTGAATGAGACCGTGGAGACACCTTTAATCACTAACCAGGAGAACGTGCAACAAGAAGGCAATGTTCATCCTGAAAACAACGCTGGTCAGACGATAAACGATGAGATGTTTAGAAGTTTTTTGCAGTTCATGCAAAACCAGACGAGGGAGACTCGTGTGCAACATACAGGTGGAGATAATAACAACACGCGAGTTGTCACTGCCAAGCAGTTCAAAGAATTGGGACCACCAGAGTTTCTAGAAAAGCCGGATCCGATCAAGGCGGAGACGTGGATTAAACAAATTACCAAGATATTTGATGTTTTGGGATGCACGGAGGAACAGAAGGTTCCATTCGCCACGTTTATGTTCCGTGGTGAGGCAGATTACTGGTGGGAATCCGTGAAGCGTACCCAGCCTGCCGCACTAAAGATGTCTTGGGAAGCGTTCCAGAAACTGTTTAATGACAAGTACTTTCCTGAAAGTATTCGTCATATGAAGGAGGTAGAGTTTATCCGACTGGAACAAAATAACATGACGGTATCCCAGTACGAGGCTAAGTTCGCGGAGCTGTCCAGGTTTGCACCTCATTTGGTGGAGAATGAGGAACGTATGACGCGGATGTTTCTAAGAGGTTTGAAACCCGAAATACGTCAATACCTCATTTCTCATAAATTTTCTTTATATTCGGATGTAGTAAACAGGGCCCAGTTGTTAGAACGAGATAATGATTATGTTCAACCAAGGGACCACAACCAAGGTCGTACCGGTGGCAACAGTCATCGGAGCAATGACAACCAACGAGGAGGGAAGTATGACAGAAGCGGTAACCACTCCGTTGGTAATCGTGGCCATGATAGTAGAAAAAGCGAATCGGGAGGAGATTTCAAGAAGAGAAAGTACAACAATGAGAACGTGAAGACGTCGACATCAGCACCAGCATCAACTGTTTCTAGGGGAGGAGAACGACCACCGGTCGTATGCTATAAATGCGGGAAAGAGGGACATATCAGTCCAAACTGCCCACAACAATTCAAAGCATGTTATAACTGTGGAAAGGAAGGACATATAGCTCGAGATTGTCCTATAGTGAAACCAAGCTCAGCGGGGGTGGCGATTCCAAAGGCAGTTGCAGATAAGTCAAAGTCGGTGATTCCTGGAAGAGCGTTTGTCGTAACAGCCCAAAACGCGAGGAATCCACATGAGGTGATTACGGGTAAGCTAATTATAAACTCTTGCGAAGTTTACACCTTGTTAGATACCGGTGCTACCCATTCCTTTATTTCACCTGCTTGTGCTCAACGTTTGAACTTGACTTCTGATAAATTGGACTTTGACTTATTTGTTGAAACTCCGTTAGGAGAAACCTTTGTTACATCTACAGTTTACAAATCTTGCTTGATTTAGATTGGTACCTTTACCTTACCTGTTGATCTTATGTCTTTGAAAATACTTGCATTTGACGTGATTTTAGGAATTGACTGGTTAACCACTTACCATGCCAAAATTGATTGTTTTCGTAAGGTTGTTAGTTTTCATATTCCTAATCAACCTGTTGTGCGAATCCAAACCACCAAACCACTAAAATCATTCAATATCATTTCAAATCCCAAGGCTATTCGTTTATTGAAAAACGGATGTCAAGCTTTCTTAGCTCATGTCACTGATCTAAACCAGAATACATCAGATTTGAATGATATTTTCGTTGTTAATGAGTTTCCTGATGTATTTCCCGAAGAACTTTCCGGTCTACCCCCAGAACGTGAAGTTGAATTTTTTATTGACCTTGAGCCCGGTACAAAGCCCATTTCTAAAACCCCATATCGAATGGCTCCTATTGAACTTCAGGAGTTAAAGATCCAATTACAAGAATTGTTAGACATCGGTTTTATTCGTCCTAGTACGTCTCCTTGGGGTGCTCCTGTTTTATTCGTAAAGAAGAAAGACGGGAGTCTGCGACTTTGTATTGACTATCGGGAGTTGAACCATGTCACCATCAAGAATAGGTATCCGCTACCTCGTATTGATGACCTGTTCGACCAGTTGCAAGGAGCGCAATTCTTTTCAAAGATCGATCTTCGTTCTGGATATCATCAGTTGAAGATTAAAACTGAGGATATTCCAAAGACTGCTTTCAGAACACGGTACGGGCATTATGAGTTCTTAGTAATGTCTTTTGGATTGACTAATGCTCCTGCTGCTTTCATGGATATGATGAACCGTGTATTTAAGGAATATTTAGATCAATTCGTTGTTATCTTTATTGATGACATCCTCATCTATTCTAAAAGCCGTGAAGATCATGAGCACCATTTGAAGCTGGTACTTCAAAAGCTTCGTGAGAACAAGCTATATGCTAAGCTGAAGAAATGCGAGTTCTGGCTTGATGAAGTAGCATTTCTTGGGCACGTGGTATCGAAACGTGGAGTATCGGTGGACCCGGTGAAGATTGAAGCAATACAAAGCTGGGAGCAACCTAAGTCGGTGACTGAAGTACGAAGCTTTCTGGGCTTAGCTGGTTATTATCGGAGGTTCGTAGAGGGATTTTCTCGAATCGCTACTCCATTAACTCAGTTGACTCGGAAAGATACAAAATTCGTTTGGGGCGAGGAATGCGAGAAGAGCTTTCAAGAGCTCAAGAGGAGACTTATTTCGGCACCTGTTCTGACAATACCATCTGGTTCGGATGGATTTGTTATCTACAGCGATGCTTCGGGAAAAGGGTTAGGATGTGTTCTCATGTAACATGGGAAAGTCATAGCCTATGCCTCGCGACAACTCAAAGAATATAAGAGGAATTATCCTACTCATGATCTAGAGTTGGCAGCAGTCGTTTTTGCGTTGAAGATCTGGAGACATTACTTGTACGGAGAGAAAGTGGAGATCTATACAGATCATAAGAGCTTTAAATATTTCTTCACTCAGAAGGAACTCAACATGCGGCAACGACGTTGGCTTGAGCTGTTGAAAGATTACGATCATACCATCCTGGAAAAGCGAACGTGGTAGCTTACGCGTTGAGTAGAAGATCATATGTGGGAACGAGTGCGATGATGTCAAGTATACGCGTAGAACCAGCTTTGATTGATAAAGTTAAAGCTGCTCAAGCTACGGATGCGGAGCTGATGAAGATGAAGAAGAAGGTGCAAGAAGGTGCCATTTCAGAAGCAAGAATCGATGAAGAGGGAATACTTCGAGTCAACTCCAGACTGTGTGTTCCTAACGATTCTGACTTGAAGCATAGAATCATGATGGAGGCACACAACACACCTTTTGCGATCCATCCTGGGAGTACCAAAATGTATCGTGATCTTCGACATACATTTTGGTGGAGCAATATGAAGAGAGAGATCGCGGAGTTTATTTCGAGATGTTTGACTTATCAACGTGTAAAGGCGGAGCATCAAGTACCGAAGGGTCCATTGCAACCACTGGAGATTCCAAAATGGAAGTGGGAACACATTACGATGGATTTTGTTACGGGTCTTCCCAAGGTTTCTCAAGGCATAGATGCGATTTGGGTTATTGTTGATAGATTAACCAAGTCTGCTCATTTCTTGCCGATACGAGAGACTTATTCTCTTGAACGTCCTGCTCATATGTACGTGAATGAGATTGTGAGATTGCATGGCATGCCAGTATCCATAGTTTCGGATCGTGATTCCAGATTTACTTCACGATTTTGGATCAGTTTGCAAAAAGCTATGGGCACGGATTTACGATTCAGTTTGGCTTATCATCCTCAAACAGACGGACAATCGGAAAGGACTATCCAAACTCTTGAAGATCTATTGAGACTCTGTGTTCTAGACTTCAAAGGGAATTGGGATAAGTACTTACCATTGGTGGAATTCTCCTACAACAACAGTTATCAGGCAAGTATAGGCTTAGCTCCATTCGAAGCGTTGTATGGGAGAAAGTGTCGCTCTCCAGTATGCTGGGATGAGGTGGGTGAAACAACATTGTTGGGACCGGAGTTAGTACGTATGACTACGAAAAAGATCCAAATGATCCGACAACGTATACAAACAGCACAAGATCGACAAAAGAGTTATGCGGATCTTCATCGAAAGGACGTGGAATTTAATGTTGGGGACCATGTGTTATTACGTATTGCTCCGTGGAAAGGAGTTACAAGGTTTGGGAAGAGAGGAAAGCTCAACCCACGATTCATTGGTCCATTTGAGATTCTTGACCGAATAGGAAATGTGGCCTATAGACTCGCTTTACCTCCAAGTATGTCTCGTGTTCATAACGTGTTTCACATATCCGTGTTACGTAAATATGTGAAGGATCCAAACCGCATTATTGAGTTAGAACCGGACGAGATAGCTGAAGATTTAACGTACGAGGAGGTACCTGTCAAGATCTTGGATAGGAAGGAGCATGTCCTGCGCTCGAAAATTATACCTCAAGTTGAAGTTTTGTGGAGAAACCATGCAATTGAGGAAATGACCTGGGAGTTGGAATCGAAAATGAAAGCGAGGTATCCTCACCTTTTCGACATACCAGGTACGTACGTCAATTTCGAGGACGAAATTTCATAAGGAGGGGAGGTTGTAAGACCCCAACTTTTATGAATAAAGATTTAATTTTTTTTTTATATTATTTCGAAACAGTAAGGTGTTGTTTTGATAAATATGAAAGTTATGGGTGAAATGTGCAAATATTTTTAAAATGAGCAAGTGGTTATAAAATATTCTTGTTGTCGGGGAATATTCGTTTGGTCGTGGAATATTCTTGTTGTCGGAGAATATTCGTACGACGGCGCAGCTATTTGTGGGCCCCCACAACGGAATAACTGTCGGATATAGAAAGAGACAGAAATAACTTTTTACAAAATAACGGCGTAGTTGTTACCGTTAGTACTGTTGAAATACCCGATGGTTAAAATACAGTGATACGCGGTGTTGCACAGTAGCACACGGTATTGCATAGTATTTCTAATTATTGAGTCTTACGTGAGAAGGCACTTACTCAATTATTGTTACAGTAATTACTGTTCAATATTTTATATTATTGACTCAATAATTGCTACGTCGATATTTTACATTATTGACTCAATAATTGTTACATTGATATTTTATTGACTCAATAATTGCTACGTTGCCATTTTATATGATTGATTCAATAATGGCTACAGTTGATATTTTGGTATTATTGATTCAATAATTGTCATTGCACAGTATTTCACATTATCAACTCAATAATTCATATTATTTGAATAATATTATTAGATAGCATTATTGACAATGTCTAAGGAAGTTCTGTCTAGGAGGGGTTATTTAATTGCGCGCCAGTAAGGAGAAGTCCTTATCGAAAGGCCCCCTCTTTCCTGGGAACGACCTGGTTGTCAATATTGTAGTTCTGTAATATTATTTGTGAATAATTAATTATTGATTTATATGAGGAAAAAATATTTATTTTGTGGATATAAAAGAAGGAATTAGCGCTGATGAGTTTTTATCAGTATTTTGGGTGTGGATAATAATCTGTTTACGGATTTCGGATAATTTATGTTTGGAATTTGGAAAAACTTCCTTCTACAAAGTTGTAGAGAATTAAATTTCCTATAGAAAGACAAAGAATTTGTATTTTTCTGACAAATGGGCTATTTATTATGAATTATTGAAGTTTCAGAAAATAAATATTTTTTTAATGGGTGGGCCCCACTTTTGTTGAAAATCTGATATTTGGGAGCAGCCGGCGGCTGGAGATTTTTTTTTAAAAAATAATATATTTTATTATTTTAGTCTCCTTTGGCATCCTAAGCTTTTCCTATAAATAGGGTGCTTAGGTTAGAATTGAAAATCACACCAGAAATCAGAAGTTTTCTCTCTCTATAATATCGAGCGTATTTTTGTTAGTATTTAGATACTTTGAGTATTAGTATTCAGCGCAAGTTTCCTTCGGTATTATATCTGATATTCCAGTCAGAGGTACTATTCTTTTGAGGTAAGGGATGTTATTTTCTTTCGTAAATGATGTTATTCTTTTCAATATCATTATACCAAAATATTGGCATGGATTTTGTTATGAAATTTTTACTTTTTCCGTCGGGGTTACTATTCACGTATACAGCACTATTCACGTATACGGCACTATTCACAAAAAAATTAAAATTTCTTCTATTTGTCCAAATTGTCTGTTATAGTTACTATCTTTGGTCGGATCTAAGTTTTGAGTTTTATTCTTGAATTTTGCTCCACAAAGTATTATTATGGAATATTCTTGAACTTTGATAAACTAAAATACGAATCCTTAATCTTATCCTTTATTTCACTGGATTCGTTATTTATATGATTTTTCATCATCTTCATTCCTAAAAGGTGATGTAACTGAATATCTTTGGCCTGTAGAGCAAAGATGAATGATTATCTGATGAATATCTTTGGCCTGTAGTGCAAAGATGACAGGTGTTGAGATGAACATGACCACTGATGATACAAATGAATATCTTTGGCCTGTAGTACAAAGATGAATATTTGATTCGAGATGTATATTGATTGATGTTACAGGGATAAAATATTGATGATGGACTTTTAAATCATAGAAGATAGTAGACTTCATTCTCTACTTAACTCTTCTAATGAATTGTTATTTTCGCTGCGAATATTGATCTAAAGTTGGTTGTCCATTATATTTTATCTGATTTGTTGAAGACTAACGATAATTTATTTTCCATTATCTTAGTCATAATATTCTTTACTGAGCTAGTTGCGCTCACCCTTTTCATCTGTTGTCCTCTTCAGGAAATGAGAATGTCGCGGGAACTAGTCGGGGGACAGAGTGATGGTCCGAGTTAGAGCAGTAGTAGTCCTCACTATTTTTGATAAATAGTGTGATAATAATTGTAATGAGGACTTAGTTTGAATCTTAATATTTTCTACATATTTGTATTAACACTCACAGTTGTGTGGTCGTATTTTGCACGACCGTATGATATAAAGTTTGTATTTGAGTTCTGTACCATGTATTTGGCGACTCAGAATGGGTTGGGTTGACTGGACCTATTCTGATAAATAGTGTGATAAAATATTCTTGTTGTCGGGGAATATTCGTTTTGTCGTGGAATATTCTTGTTGTCGGGGAATATTCGTACGACGGCGCAGCTATTTGTGGACCCCACAACGGAATAACTGTCGGATATAGAAAGTGACAGAAATAACATTTTTACAAAATAACGGCGTAGTTGTTACCGTTAGTACCGTTGAAATTCCCGGTGGTTAAAATACAGTGATACGCGGTGTTGCTCAGTAGCACACGGTATTGCACAGTATTTTGAATTATTGAGTCTTACGTGAGAATGAACTTACTCAATTATTGTTACAGTAATTACTGTTCAATATGTTATATTATTGACTCAATAATTGCTACGTTGATATTTTATTGACTCAATAATTGCTACGTTGCTATTTTATATGATTGATTCAATAATGGCTACAGTTGATAGTTTGTATTATTGATTCAATAATTGTCATTGCACAGTATTTCACATTATCAACTCAATAATTCATATTATTTGAATAATATTATTAGATAGCATTATTGACAATGTCTAAGGAAGTTCTGACTAGAAGGGGTTATTTAATTGCGTGCCAGTAAGGAGAAATCCTTATTGGAAGGCCCCCTCTTTCTTGGGAACGACCTGGTTGTCAATATTGTAGTTCTGTAATATTATTTGTGAATAATTAATTATTGATTTATATGATAAGGAAATATTTATTTTGTGAATATTAAAGAAGGAATTAGCGCTGATGAGTTTTTATCAGTATTTTGGGTGTGGATAATCATTTGTTTATGAATTTCGGATAATTTATGTTTGGAATTTGGAAAAACTTCCTTCTACAAAGTTGTAGAGAATTAAATTTCCTATAGAAGGACATAGAATTTGTATTTTTCTGACAAAGGGGCTATTTATTATGAATTATTGAAATTTCGAAAAATAAATATTTTTTTAATGGGTGGGCCCCACTTTTGTTGAAAATCTGATTTTTGGGAGCAGCCGGCGGCTGGAGATTTTTTTTAAAAAAATAATATATTTTATTATTTTAGTCTCCTTTGGCATCTTAAGCTTTTGCTATAAATAGGGTGCTTAGGTTAGAATTGAAAATCACACCAGAATCATAAGTTTTCTCTCTCTATAATATCGAGCGTATTTTTGTGAGTATTTAGATACTTTGAGTATTAGTATTCAGCACAAGTTTCCTTCGGTATTATATCCGATATTCCAGTCAGAGGTACTATTCTTTTGAGGTAAGGGATGTTATTTTCTTTCGTAAATTATGTTATTCTTTTCAATATCATTATACCAAAATATTGACATGGATTTGTTGTTGAAATTCTTACTTTTTCCGTCGGGGTTACTATTCACGTATACGGCACTATTCAAGTATACGGCACTATTCACGGAAAAATTAAATTTTCTTCTATTTGTCCAAATTATCTGTTATAGTTACTATCTTTGGTTGGATCTAAGTTTTGAGCTTTATTCTTGAATTTTGCTCCACAAAGTATTATTATGGAATATTCTTGAACTTTGATAAACTAAAATATGAATCCTTAATCTTATCCTTTATTTCACTGGATTCGTTATTTATGTGATTTTTCATCATCCTCAGTTCTAAGTGGTGATATAACTGAATATCTTTGGCCTGTAAAGCAAAGATGAATGATTACCTGATGAATATCTTTGGCCGTAGTGCAAAGATGACAGGTGTTGAGATGAACATGACCACTGATGATACAAATGAATATCTTTGGCCTGTACTGCAAAGATGAATATTGATTTGAGATGTATATTGATTGATGTTACAAGGATAAAATATTGATGATGGATTTTTAAATCATAGAAGATGGTAGACTTCATTATCTGCTTAACTCTTCTAATAATTTGTTATTTTCGCTGCGAATATTGATCTAAAAATGGTTGTCCGTTATATTTTAACTGAATTGTTGAAGACTAACGATAATTTATTGTTCATTATCTTAGTCATAATATTCTTTACTGGGCTAGTTGAGCTCACCCTTTTCATCTGTTGTCCTCTTCAGGAAATGAGAATGTTGCGGGAACTAGTCGAGGGACAGAGTGATGGTCCGAGTTAGAGCAGTAGTGGTCCTCACTATTTTTGTGAAATAGTGGGATAATAATTGTAATAAATAAAGAATGAATTTGAATATTAATATTTCGTATTATATACGATTTGTATTGTCACTCACAGTTGTGTGGTCGTATTTTGCACGATCGTATGATATAAAGTTTGTATTTGAATTCTGTACCATGTATTTGGCGACTCAGAATGGGTTGGGTTGACTGGACCTATTCTGGGGGCGTCACAGTCACCTCCCTAAGCCTTGAGATTCCAACCTCCCTACTGTGCCTGCAAGCTGACCCACTTGGTTCCTCCATTCTTGAACAGAAGTCCTTGTATCCTGCTGGAACTGCTGTGTCTGGCTCATGAATGCTTTGAACATATCCTCAAGAGTGGTCCCGAATTGGTAAGTACTTCTTCGGTATATGTGGGGTACTGAGGTTGAGTCTGCTGAAAATCTTGATGCATACTTTAAAAGATGGGTTACAATGGTGGCCTAGTACCTTCATAGCTCAGGTCGGGATGATCTCTCCGTCCGAAATTATGAGTGTCTGCCCAAGGATCACATTGATGTGGATTTTGTCCAGAGAATGTCCCCACAGCATTAACTTGATGAACAATTACATCTTCTTGCACTATGGGACAATCATTTGTCGTATGTCCTGATTTTGAGTAAATTCCACATACTTTTGCAACTTGCATAATCCCTGTTGTTAATTGTTGCACCACAGCAGTTAAGCTAGAAATCTGTTGTACCAATTTACTCATGCTAACCTCACTTACCCTTTGTGGAGCATGATCATCCCTTGTTCCGTATTGTTGTGAGTTAGCAGCCATGTTTGTAATCAAATTTCTTGTAGCCTCCGGTGTCTTGACTTCTAATGCTCCTCCACTAGCCGCATCGATCATACTTCTTTCCATTGGTATCAGTCCCTCATAGAAGTACTGAATCAAGTGTTGCTCATCAATCTTGTGAGGTGGACAGCTGGAACACAACTTCTTGAATCTTTCCCAATACTCGTAGAGAGTTTCTCCATTGAACTGCCTGATTCCACATATCTCCTTCCTTGTATCGGCAACTCTTGATACAGGAAAATACTTCTCCAAGAATAGCCTTTGCATATCAGTCCATGATCGTATCGATCCTGAAGGAAGATAGTATAACCAGTCTTTAGCCAAATCAGCTAAGAAGAATGGAAAAAGTCTAAGCTTGATCTGCTCCTCTGTCACTTCTTGTGATTTCATCGTGGAACACACCACATGGAACTCCTTTAGATGCGTATATGGATTTTCACCTGTAAGACCACAAAAAATAGGCAAAAAACGAATTAGTCCGTAGTTAAGTTCAAAACCAACATCTAAGGTAGAATATTCAATACACAAGGATGGTTGATCAAGATCAAGAATAGCCAGTTGTTTCAAAGTCTGGTTGTTGTTCGGCACCGCCATCTTTTCTTTTTTAAGTGTTGGAACAATAGCTTCTTTTGTATCTGCAGTTTTCTCTATCTCTTGATTAAAATTTAAGTCAATAAAATTAGAGGATTGGGTCATAAAACAAAAAGAAAATAAAAAGAAATGAAAATAAAGAATAAACAAAAACAAATAACACTCCCCAGCAACGACGGCAAAATTTGGGAGCTGTCGTTTACACTCCTAAATTAACCTCACTTTCACTTTACAAATTCAAACAATTAGCACAGTAGTAAGCAAGGATCGATCCCACAGAGAGTGATTTGTTTCATATTTATCTTATGATTTCTAATGAAAAGGGGGTTTTGAATTGATTAAACTAAATTATCAAGAATAAAGTAATAAGAATTAACAATAAATAAAAAGCTTAAGTTCTTCAGTTCAGTATCACCTTTTCACAATTATGGAGTAATCAATTTTTACAGTATTTACCCTTCAATGAAACTATTAACCCTAGATAGCAACAAGCTTTGTTATCTGAAATTCCCCTTAGGTTGTCACTCAATGAAACAAGCTCTTCACAAGATTCTAACCATTACATAACCTAGGACAAGCTCTCTAGATTTAATATAACAGAAGCATTAAGACATAGAGAATTAGGCTAATCCAAGCAACAAACACATATGCTCAATTTGTTTAACTTGTTTCCTGATAACCTTAGTAATACACAAAAGCTTGTCCACAATTAGTATCACTAATTTGCTACTTGTGGCGAAGACAGATATTAATTACACGTAATACCAATATTAATCTAGCAGATGATATCAATTCACTAATTTAATCCTACAGAATTACGTTGATAAATTGAATAGCATACAAGAAGTTAAAGTAGATTATCATAATAAATCTCATGCAAGAAGAAATAAATAAAGTAAACTTGATCAAACCGTTAATTATGAAAATAGTTCAATATCCCTTCAGAACTGAATTGAAAGAATTAGTTCATGCCTCCAAGCAATCCTAGATCTACGATGAAAGCGGAAAAGAAGATGAAAAATACAAGAGAATGGATCCCCTAAATATGTTCCTATCAACCCTTTTTATAACCCAAGAAAGCAACCCTAATTATCCTTAATTACTATGCCAATTCGTTTCAGAAAAAGACAAGCTGCTGGCCCTTTTTCCCGCCTCCCCGCTGGGGCGGGACTTGCCAAGAATAAATCCCCGCTGGGGCGGGTAAGTGTATTGCCCAGCTCCCTCTTTTCAGCCCACTGGATCCTTACTAGTAATAAGCTGCTACATGTGAGCTTTGTATGCTCGTGGCACGTGAGCTGCTCCCACATCTTAATTGATTAACTTCCTTGCATGCTACCCAATTCGTGGGCCCATGTATGAATTGTATATGCTTGCATGCGTGAGCTGCTAGGATTTTAGTTGCTGATTTTTGCTTGCATTTTCGTGGCTGCTCCTTAATCATTAGCCCACATGATATTTGTAATATGTGTCTTTATTGCTGTGATATAATTAAATCTGTGACTCCTCTTTTGCAAGTAGCTCCAACGTGGCCCACTTGTAATCTGTTAAGCTTGCTGATTTCGTGAGACACTTGGAACAGGAATGCATACAAGCTTCAATTCGTGAGTCCATGCGGCATTCCTTCAGAAGCTGCTAGGAATTTATGAAATTAAATAAGCCATGCAAATAACCCAAAGTAGAAATTAATTCGGATTTGCATGGACCAAGTGATTTGCATGAATCATCTCCTTCCCAAGCTGCTGACTAAATGAATTGCAAGAATCCTTGTTGCCGAATTGGGTCAACACAATTGGTCCCAAATTGAGCTCTAATTTGTCCCGTTTCAATATTCTAGCTCCAAATAATCCTGAAATCAATAAACACACTAATAAGCCCATATTCGCATGAAACATGTAATAAAACTAAACATAAAAGAATAATAATCATAGAATATTATGTACTTATCAAAGTTCATGAGGTCCTTACCAAGAAAGTGGGATGCCAAAACCACTGCAATCAGAGAATCAAAGAACCTCCATGAAATGACAGTTCAACAACTTTATGGCAACCTTCTTACCTACGACCTAGAGCTGACTCAACGAGCAGAAACTCTATCTGAAGGAAGAAAGAAGGACAAAGGAGTTTCTCTCAAGGCAACAGAAGCCACCTCAAAAGCTCGTGTTGAAAATGAATCTGACTTTGAGGAAGATGATGATGAGGACATTGCAATGCTAGTCAGAAGACTCAAAAGGTTCATACGCAAAGGCAGAAGCAGCAGACCTAAGAGATTCAACAACAACAGCTGTCAGAAGTAGATCAACGACCTATGCTACAACTGCAAGAAGCCTGGCCACTTCATTGCAAACTACAATAAACCTCTTAGAGAAGAGCTGAAGACGAAAACAAATCCAAAGAAGGAGTTCAAAGGCTACAAAAAGCTTCAAAAGAAAGACAAAGGTCTTGTAGCAGGAGGATCGTGGAGTTACTCAGACAATTACACAAATCCTAAGTCAAGAGATGATGAAGAACCTCAAGTGGCCAATCTATGTCTAATGGCCAAAGATGCAAAAGACAAGAAGAGCACTGACCATCACAAGGTAAGCATCGATGAGGTATTCGACTTTAACTCTCATGATGTAGATATTGATGATTTAAGAACTACAATACATGGCATAACATCTGACCTGCATCAATACATAAAGTGGTTCAGAGTTCTGTCTAAAGATTACTCTCTTCTTCAAAAAGAGAAAGAGAAAGTTCAAGTAGAACTGGAGACAGCTCTACTCAGTACTGCCTCACTCTCTAAACTTGAAGCTGAGAATAAACTCTTAAGACAGACCAATAAAATCAGCACACAAAGAGAGTTAAATCTAACCTCTAAGATTGAGGAGCTAGAAAAGACAATCTTAATGTGGAATAGGTCTTCTTCATCCATGGACTCCCTGATCTCCAGTCAGAGAAGTGCATCTGACAGAATAGATTTTGGTTTTGGGGAATCTACCTCAGAACCATGTGTGGAAAAACTCAAGGAAACTAACATTAGTAGTGCTTCAAATTTTAATAGAGGCATTATATTTGTGAAATCCATAATGAAGGAAGGACCAATGCATCCTTGCTCTTCTGATCCAAGACATGTCCCAAGACATAACGGATCCCATGCTGGCCTAGGATTCAGAAAAGAGAAGAGTGACTTAGTCACTACTCTCCAACCTCGAAGGATCATGGAGTCAAGTAAAATCAGCTCCAAGAAACCAACCAGGAAGGAATCGTAGAGTTGAGGTTCACTCATCATAAATCCTGAATCACAAGGCTGCATGGAAAAAGAAGAATCAGTAGAAGGGAAGGTCCACCAAGTATCCACACAAGTCCAAATGGAGAAAGAATCCACACACACACACAAGCATGCATCATGCTAGATGCTTTGTATGTGATAGATATGGTCATAAGGCTGCAGTATACTATTATAACCCTCTGCATAATAGACCCAAAGTCAAGCAGATTTGGGTCCCCAAGGGAACTAACAAAGTAGGACCCATGTAAGTCTGGGTACCAAAATGAAAGCTTAACCCTACTGCAGGAACAGAGCTCCACGATCACAACTTAGTATCTGGATAGTGGATGCTCACGGCACATGACCGAGAATAAATCCCTCCTGTCTAACTTCAAAGAGAAGGTGGGTCCAAAAGTCATCTTTGGAGATAATGGATTTGGCAAGACAAGAGGATATGGCTCAGCTGGGAATGGTGTGTTAGGAATATTCATGAGAATGGTATTCCTATTTATATTGTAAGACCCCAACTTTTATGAATAAAGATTTAATTTTCTTTATATATTATTTCGAAACAGTAAGGTGTTGTTTTAATGTGAAAAGTTATGGGTGAAATGTGCAAATATTTCAAAATGAGCAAGTGGTTATAAAATATTCTTGTTGTCGGGGATAATTCGTTTGGTCGTGGAATATTCTTGTTGTCGGGGAATATTCGTACGACGGCACAGCTATTTGTGGGCCCCACAACGGAATAACTGTCGGATATAGAAAGCGACAGAAATAACCTTTTTATAAAATAACGGCGTAGTTGTTACCGTTAGTACTGTTGAAATACCCGGTGGTTAAAATACAGTGATACGCGGTGTTGTACAGTAGCACACGGTATTGCACAGTATTTCGAATTATTGAGTCTTACATGAGAAGTCACTTACTCAATTATTGTTGCAGTAATTACTGTTCAATATTTTATATTATTGACTCAATAATTGCTACGTTGATATTTTATATTATTGACTCAATAATTGTTACATTGATATTTTATTGACTCAATAATTGCTACATTGCTATTTTATGTGATTGATTCACTAATGGCTACAGTTGATATTTTGTATTATTGATTCAATAATTGTCACTGCATAGTATTTCACATTATCAACTCAATAATTCATATTATTTGAATAATATTATTAGATAGCATTATTGACAATGTCTAAGAAAGTTCTGTCTATGAGGGGTTATTTAATTGCGCGCCAGTAAGGAGAAGTCCTTATCGGAAGGCCCCCTCTTTCTTGGGAACGACCTGGTTGTCAATATTCTAGTTCTGTAATATTATTTGTCAATAATTAATTATTGATTTATATGATAAGGAAATATTTATTTTGTGGATATAAAAGAAGGAATTAGCGCTGATGTGTTTTTTTATCAGTATTTTGGTGTGAAAAATCATCCGTTTATAGATTTCGGATAATTTATGTTTGGAATTTGGAAAAACTTCCTTCTACAAAGTTGTAGAGAATTAAATTTCCTATTAGAATGACATAGAATTTATATTTTTCTGATAAAAGGGCTATTTATTATGAATTATTGAAGTTTCGAAAAATAAATATTTTTTAAATAAAATGGTGGGCCCCACTTTTGGTTGTTGTGAAAAAATTCTGATTTCTTAGCAGCCGGCGGCGGAATTTTTTTTAAAAAAATATTATTTTATTAATTTAGTCTACTTTGGCATCCTAAGCTTTTCCTATAAATATGGTGCTTAGGTTAGAATTGAAAATCACACCAGAATCAGAAGTTTTCTCTCTCTATAATATCGAGCGTATTTTTGTGAGTATTTAGATATTTTGAGTATTACTATTCAGTGCAAGTTTTCTTCGGTATTATATCCGATATTCCAGTCAGAGGTATTATTCTTTTGAGGTAAGGGATGTATTTCTTTCATAAATGATATTATTCTTTTCACTATCATTATACCAAAATATTGTCATGGATTTTATTATGAAATTCTTACTTTTTCCGTCGGGATTACTATTCACGTATACGACACTATTCACGAAAAAATTAAATTTTCTTCTATATGTCCAAGTTGCTTGTTAAAGTTACTATCTTTGATTGGATCTAAGTTTTGAGCTTCATTCTTGAATTTTGCTCCACAAAGTATTATTATGGAATATTCTTGAACTTGAATAAACTAAAATACGAATCCTTAATCTTATCCTTTATTTCACTGGATTCGTTATTTATATGGTTTTTCATCATCCTCAGTCCTAAGTGGTGATATAACTGAATATCTTTGGCCTGTAGAGCAAAGATGAATGATTACCTGATGAATATCTTTGGCCGTAGTGTAAAGATGACAGGTGTTGAGATGAACATGACCACTGGTGATACAAATGAATATCTTTGGCCTGTAGTGCAAAGATAAATATTGATTCGAGATGTATATTGATTGATGTTACAGGGGATAAAATATTGATGATGGACTTTTAAATCATAGAAGATAATAGACTTCATTCTCTACTTAACTCTTCTAATGAATTGTTATTTTCTCTACATCATTGTTTGCATCATAAGAGTTCAAATTCAATTTGCACTCTTCCACCTCGTTTAACTTTTATACCATGAATTTACTATAATAATGTTACCATTCTAATTATAAAAATTATACTATTATATAATCACATTATACTACTATAATGTAATATTATAATAACATATTTGAATGAATTATTTTATCAAAAAAGATAAAATACCAACTTTCAACCAATGTCGCATGCTAAAAATTCCTCCATTAAAAATTCACATTGAATACATATTTACTTATCATTTTTATCAATAATTATTATTCACAAATAATGTTACAGAACCACAATAATGACAACCAGGTCGTTTCTATGAAAGAGGGGGTTTGATAAGGATTTCTCCTCATTGGCGCGCAATTATATAACTTAACCCCTTTCCTCGACAGAATTTTCTAGACATTGTCAATAATGCTATCTAATAATATTATTCAAATAATATGAATTATTGATTTGATAATTTAAAATACTGTGCAATGACAATTATTGAATCACTAATATAAAATATCAATGTAGCAATTATTAGATCAATAATATAAATTATTAAACAGTAATTACTGTAATAATTATTAAATGAGTGACTTCTTACGTAAGAATCAATAATTAGAATTACTGTGCAATACCTTGTGCCACTGTGCAACACCGCGTATTACTGTATTTTTACCATCGGGTATTTCAACAGTTTAACCGTAATAGTTTTACCGTTATTTTTATAAAAAGGTTACTTCTGTCGCTTTCTATATCCGACATTCATTCCGTTGTGGGGTCCACCAATGACTGCGCCGTCGTACGAATATTCTCCGACAAAAAGAATATTCCTCGTCCAAACGAATATTTCCCGACACAACGAATATTTTATAACCACTTGGTTACTTTGTAAAATTTGCACATCTCACCCATAACTTATCACATTTATCAAATGAACACCTTACTATTTCTAAAATAATATATAAAGAAAATTAAATCTTATTCATAAAATTTGGGGTCTTACAATTAGATCCCAAAGATTTGAATTTGAATTATTAATTATGGCGGTTATTTTTTCTTAATTTTAGGTTTTCTTATTAATGTGAAATTGAATGGTTTGAATTTGTTGCCCTTTTTTGTAATTATTTTGTGGATGCACTAATGGTGTAATTATTTTCTAATTTTTATATATTTATGTAAAGAACTCAATTTAGTCCAGCAATTTGAATTGAAATCGTAGCTCCAAAATAAAGACCATCACCCATTAAAGTCATCAGATTTGACCATGGGCCCCAATTGCTCACTGCCCAAGAGCAGCAGGTGATATGAGGAGCACAGAGCAGCGCCGAACAACCACTAGCCTGACCGGAGACCATCGAAGACCATAACATCCGGCAAGAAGCAACCCCAAATCAGCCATGAAATTCCACTCATAAAGATGACCATCCAAATCAGGGCAAGAATAACATGTAAACCATCAAATAACGAAATAACAGGTCAAATGGAAACAACAAATATATCAGAGGGAGAAACTACTAAGACCCAAAACTAAACATCTTCAAACCAGATCCAAAATGAAAGGGCCAATTAGAAGAAATGAATAGGGGGGAGCAGCTTCAGACCCCAGAATTCGGTTATTTATAATCAAAAGCAGCACCTGATTATACTATAAACAACCCACAATACATTTCTAGAATACAACAAATGAAGCATGGAAAATATATAAATTAAAGGATGAAAACAGAACAAAATCATGGGAAGAAATAACCAAGATCAGTACGCATGAAGCAAACCAATTCGAGAAACACCGTAAAGGTATACATAATTTTTCAAGAGATGACCAAAAATTTATATGTTCCCAAGCCAATCCAATCAGAGAAACATAAAAGGGAAGTAGAACAACAATCGAATATGAAATTAATCATATGTCAGATAGCTACACAAATAATGTAAATCTTGAGACAAAAACAATATATATAACTTTGACTTACTACTGCAATCAGGTAATTCAACCACTGTAACAGATGAACAATTAATGAAAAGAAACTATGCATAAAAAAGAAGAAAGATGCAACTTTTTAAACAAATAGTCAATCCGATTTCAATTACTATAAGTGCTAAAAGACATATCTAATTCACAGATCTCAAATTAACAGATCTCTACGTATGCCCCCAAAGAAGATATGGTGTGTACACACAAAATGATATAAAAATAAGAGCACGAAACACCAGTTTGGATCAAGAAACAAAATATCATAAACCCAAAGAGAAAAGTACCCAAGTTGTTGGAAAGGATACGATCTACGAAAGGAGCAACGGTAGCCATGTGATTGATTATAGATCTTTGAATCAGATAAACCCTCGAGGGTTTAAGATTTTTACAAACAGATGGATGGATAGAAAGAAACACAAGGAGATAGATGGAACAACGGGGGATTTTTCAGCCGCCACAAACATCGAAAGAAGAGAATGGTTCGGGTTTTTGGAGAGAGAGAGAGAGAGGGGTTTTGACTGGGCGGGAATTTGTTTGTGTGAGATGAAATGTGAGCCTTTAGATTAAGTTATAATGAATCTGAACCGTTCTTGTGGTTTGTCAAATGAAAGATTCAAAATGGGTTCTGTTTTATTATATAGATATCATAATTTTAACATATTATTATTTTTAATTGAAATATTATTATATTTTTTAATCATGGTTAAGGAGTAGTAGTTATTCGAGACAACTAGGGTTGTTCCTGAGCACGGGGTGTGTGTGTGTGAAATTAAAAATATAAATATATAATGATATGGGTATACAAAAGTAATTTTCAAAATTCAATAAATTTTTAAAGACTCAACTGAGCTAATTCTAATATAGTGTTGAAGTCCAAACTATTATGTTTTAACGTTTAAAAAGTCATTTTTTAATTCAACTTGTAGTTTTTAATTATTATTTTTATTTGGTGAAAACAATATTTTGAAGTATTAAAATATTTTTTTATACAACTTGTACTCTTTTGCTATTTTTCGTTTAGGTACTCCATTTGTAAGTTACTCACTTCGTAGGTACTCTACCCCACACGTAAGTTACTTTCTTTGTTCGTTTCTTAAAGGACGTTTTAAGTATGAATAAGTAGATTAAGGTGGTGTTTGTTTGTGTCTGAATGCTTCTTAATTCACATGCCTCTGATTCGGTTAGAGACAAATCTTGATTGGTAAAGTTTTTTTTGCCTCTTAATCGTTAAGACAGAAACTCAAATCTTAACTGTTAAGAGCTGCCTCTTAATAGTTTATTTAAAATTTATGGACAATAATAGCCTTAATAAATATTGTACTCCAACAATTTCAAATTTTAAGACCATTCAAATAAAATTTTAAATAACTCAGAGGGTTAATGACGCAGAACGAAAATTCACAAGAGTTTACTAACGTAAGTTCTAAAAACACAAACTGGAATCCACCAGAAAGCAATACAAATTCAATTGTAAAAGATAATAATTATTAATGAATAATCCTTCAATCCACAAGTCGGGTTTTTATAGCTAAAGAATTCCTATAACTATGAAAATAAACTCCTAATAGGTAACTAGTTAATATAGCAAGAAAGTCCTAATAAGTAATAACTCAATTACGTAATATCATAAAAGATTTGTTTTATACTAAAACACTATTACCTTAAAGAATGAACATGTCTAAAAATAAGAATTAAAAATAATAATATTCAAGCCAATCTGATCTCCCCGAAGTTATAACGCTATCTCCTAACCTGAAGACCTCTCCCGAAGTCGATCAAACTCAGATCTTCGGGAATTATCTCAGCTCTTCGAGAATTATGTTTGTTTCCTTGAACCAGTTCTCCTTTCCCGTTTCCTGTATAACTCTTCTTCTGACTCTACTAGTCAGTTGTCCTACATCAGTCCTTCCACCTGCGAATAACTCGACCTCGAGTTAAAATCTGAATAAAGTGAAACATCTTCACAGAACTCATAAGATCAGATATATTTAAAGTACGAGAGATATTCAATTCGGCAGGCAAGTCGATCACGTAGGCATTATCATTGATCTTTTTGATCACCTTGTACGGACCATACTTCCGTGACTTTAAATTGTTATAAGATTCGACTGGAAACCTTTCCTTACGCAGAAACTCCATAACTTGATCACCCTCATCAAACTAATTTCGCACGCCTCTTGACATCTTCTACGAATTTATACTTTGCATTATTCTCCACTAACCTAGCTTTTACTTCAGCCTGAACATCTCGAACTTGCTTCAGCCAAGTTTTTCGGCAGTAACACTGGTTCCAGCAACCTTGGGAAGACGTGCCAGGTCTAAGGCATGATTAGGAGACTGCCGATACACTAAAGAAAAAGGAGATTTTCCAATAGCAGTATGAACTACATTATTATGCAAACTCAGCTTATGCCAGCGTCACATCCCACTGTTTCAGCTTATCACCACAAATACTCTGAATCAAATTTCTAGCGTTCGGTTCAGATTCTTAGTCTGTCCATCAGTCTGTGCATGTGCAGTACTATTGAGCTTCAAGGTAGTATCCATCCGCCGCCATAATGTGATCCAAAAATGGCTAAGGAACTTCTAGTCCCTATCAGAAGTGATAAAGTGAGGAACCCCATGTAAACGAACCACTTCTCGAAAAAATAATTGAGCCACATGGGATGCGTCAGATGTCTCTGATAAGGAATGAAATGCCCCATCTTAGAGAACCGATCAAACACAACAAACACAGAGTTCACTCCCCTGCTAAGTTCGTGGAAGACCCAAAATAAAATCTATTAACAGATCCTCCCAAATAGCACTAGGTACTGGCAGAGGAATGTAGAGACCTGTATTCTGGGCTTGACCCTTAGCAGTCTGACAAACTATAGCACTTGCAAATCAAATTACTTACGTTGCTTTTCAACTAAGGTTAATAATACTGTTCGGTTACTCCACTGATGGTCTTGTCACGTACCAAGTGACCACTTAAACCTCCTCCATGTAGTTCTCAAATCAGTTTCTCTCTCAAAGAACCCCAAGGAATACATAACTGATTTCCACGAAACAAGTAGCCATCAACCACATGAAACTCTCTCTCTGTTTGTTTTTTAACACACTTCTCCCATACTTCGCCGAAATCTTCATCATCCGAGTACAGCTCTTTTAGAAACTCAAACCCAATAATCTCTTATTGCATAGTGACCAACAAACTTGCACGCTGACTCAATGTGTCTGCCACCTTGTAACACCAGATTTGTGCTTCAGAACAAAAGCAAATTTCTACAAAAAGGTTGCCCACTGAGCGTGCATATTACTCAAGCTCCTCTGACTATTCAAGTACTTCAACGCTTGATGATCATTTTACAGAATAAATTCACGCTGAATCAGATAGTGCTCCCAATATATTAGAGCTCGAACAATAGCATTAAACTCTTGATCATACATACTCCATTTTCACCGCGCATCACTAAGTTTTTCACTAAAAAGTGCCACTGGTTTCTTCTCTTGTAACAAAACTACTCCAACTCCAATTCCGTTAGCATCACACTCCACCTTGAATAACTTCTCAAAACTAGGTAAAGCAAGAACAGGAATAGTACACAAGTTCTCTTTGATGACTGCGAAAGTTGTTTCAGATGCTTCTCCCCACTAGAATTTACCCTTCTTTAAACACTCGGTAATGGGTTCCACAATGCTATTAAAATCTCTAATAAATCGACGATAAAACGTCGCCAACCCATGAAAACTTCTCATCTCTCCTACTGCCTTAGGAGTAGGCCAATCACGTATGGCTCTCACCTTTTCTTCGTCAACCATGATACCCTTCGAACTAACCACATATCCAAGGAAAATCAATTGTTCGGCCAGCCTAGATACACTTATTAAAGTTAATGAAGAGCTTATTTCTGAACAACACCTCTAGCAGAGACCGAAGGTGTTCCATATGGTCTTCCTCGCTCTGACTATAAATTAGTATGTCATTAAAATAAACGACAACATATTTCCCAATGAAAGGCCGTAATACCTTATTCACAAGTTGCATAAAAGTATTAGGCACATTAGACAATTCGAAAGACATGACCACCCACTCGTAGAGTCCATCCTTCATTTTGAAAGTTATTTTCCATTCATCACCAGGTTTGATTCGAATCTGATGATATCTTCTTCGTAGATCTATCTTTGAGAACAACTTTAAACCCTCCAAAATATCTAGCATGTTATCCAATCTCGAAATCGAAAAGCTTTATCTGACAGTTATCTTCTTAATCGCTCGGTTATCAACTGTACATTCTTCAACTGCCATCTTTCTTCGGGATCAGTAATGCAGGAACCGCGCATGGACTCATGTTTTCTCGAATAAATCCCTTCTTCAGTAATTCCTCCGCCTTTTCCTGTAAGATCTGATTTTCCTTGGGACTCATCAGATAATGTGGAAAATTAGGTAAGCTTACTCCCGGAATTAGATCGATATGATGTTGAATATCCCTCAGTGGTGGAAGGTCATTTGGTAAATCGTCAGACACCAACTCACTGAATTCGCCTAAAAGGGATTGCACTTTTTCGGGTAACACAATTTTCTTCTTTTCTTTCTCCTCTACCACTAGAGCTCGCACCACCCCAACATGTATCTCTTGTGCCTCCTTAATTCCAGACTCCAAATCAGTTATTGACGTGATTACAGATAGTAAAGATTATTCTTCTTTTGTGTCCTTAGTTGCGCCACCACCTGAATTTTGTGTTGGAACCATTTCAATCTTCCTGCCACCCCATTTGAAAATAAATATATTTTTGCGCCCTCTATAAGTGACATCCACATCAAACTGCCATGGTCGGCCTAATAACAAGTGACTAGCATCCATGTCGACTACGTATAGACCACCTCGTCTCGGTAGTGCTGTCCGATAGTAATAGGGACTTTGCACACTTCGGTCACGTTCACCTTAGGTCCTTTCTGAATCCACCCCATTACACATGGCTTCAGATGTTTTTCTACACGCAGTTTCAGGTGTTCTAATAACTTTTTTGACATGACATTCTCAGAACTTCCATTGCCCACGATTAGATCACAAACCTTACCTTGAACGCTGCAGCAAGTCTTAAAAATATTATTTTTTGTGAGTAATCTTCTAACTTTGTTGAGCACGTGACTCGCTGGATCATGCAGTTTACATACTCTCCATGTTCCTCCGCTATTTCTACACCATCCAAGAATTCGCCCGTGTCTGTTCCTTCTTTGGCATCCTCATCATCCTCTCGAACCTCCACAAAATTCACTGATTTCCTCATTGGACACTAATTTGAGCGATGGCTTGGTCGGCCGCACCTATAGCACTTCAAATCACCTGATTTAGCATACGGGTTTGGCTCATATGGGGCTTCCCTTAGTAGCCGATATTGTCGGCCGAGTCTCAACAGGAATATTAGTTAGCCCCGACCCTCTTTGTGACTGATCTGCAATAGCTTTAGACTGATTCTTTCCACTACTTGATGAAAATCAGTTTCAAGTTCGCCACTGCATTGGATGTCTTCGCCATGTCTTTCCTGTGATAAGAAAATCGATTAGATGTCTTTTCCATTAATTCCGCTTTCAAGGCCATGTTATGTGCTTCAACCATTGTCTAAACGACTTGAAGTCCAAATTTGTCTAGAATATAAGGCTTTAATCCCTCCAAATATCTGGAAACTTGCTGTGCTTCAATCTCTTTTAAGTTGTTACGCACTGACAACCTATACCACTTCTCTGTGTATTCTGCCACAGTCCTATTACCCTGTACACAATTCTGATAACTTCGAAAAATAAACTGCACATAATCTGGGGGTAAAAATCTATTCATTATAAGTTGTTTCATTCGTCTCCATGATCGGATGGAAGTTTTACCTTGTCGTCGTCGATCCATTTGTAACTTCTCCCATCAAACAGCAACCTCACTTCTCAACTTTTACGCTACTAGATTAACTTGTCGATCTATTGAGACCTCCGTCAACTCGAAGAATCTCTCGACCTCAAAATTAATCTAATCTAGAAACTCTTCAATCTGCAACTTACCATGGAATAATGGTATGTCCGCGTGCATTCTATAGTCAGGTTGATTTTGGTTTCGCTTTTGGTGTTGAGGAGGATTTCTTTTGTAACCTGCAACATCCTCGTCGGAGTCTTCATCACTAAGTCCTTCGAACTGTTCGCGTCTCGCTGCTCCATGCGGACGTTCACCTCCTAAGGCTGCCAATGGCAAATCCCTCACCTCCATCTCTGTTGTCGATATGAACGTTGGGAATAGGTTGTCGCACCAGCAGTTGTTGTCAACATGGTCTCCACCCTCGCCATCGACTGTCGTTGCTCATCAATCGCTGCCCATAATTCGACATCCCTGCGACCATCGTCGTCAAGGTTATGTCTCCCACCTTCGTTGTTGGCCAGTCGACAAGGCAAAGTCTTTGGCTCTGATACTAATTGACGTAGAATGAAATTCACAAGAGTTTACTAACGTAAGCTCTAAGAACACAAACTGGAATCCACCAGAAAAGCAATACAATTTCAATTGTAAAAGATAACAATTATTAATGAATAATCCTTCAACCCATAAGTTGGGTTTTTATAGCTAAAGAATTTCTATAACTATGAAAATAAACTCCTAATAGGTAACTAATTAATATGACAAGAAAGTCCTAATAAGTAACAACTCAATTACGTAATATCATAAAAGATTTGTTTCATACTAAAACACTATTACCTTAAAGAACGAACCTATCTAAAAACAAGAATTAAAAATAATAATATTCAAGCCGATCCGATCTTCCCGAAGTTATGATGCCATATCCGAACCCGAATACCTCTCCCGAAGCCGATTGAACTCAGCTCTTCGGGAATTATCTCAGATCTTCGGGAATTATGGTCGTTTCCTCGAACCAATTCTCCTTCCGCGTTTCCTATCTAACTCTTCTTCAAACTCCAAAGTCAGTTGTCCTACATCAGTTAAAATGGTAAAATAATATCATTTAGATATTTTACACTTTTTAGTTATCAATTTTTTTTTTAGATTCAGATGTTATTTCATTCAGATGATTTAACTTATTAAGATGTATTAACCATTCAGATCTTAATTACTCTATTTTATCAAACACTACCTAAGAAATATAGTTAATCTTTTATTTTAATTAATTTGCGAAATGAAATATTTATATTACATTTTTAAAATTCATTCTAAAGATGAGAAAAAATTATCTTCATTGAGTAAATTAGTTGACAAATGAAAGAAATTTAGAAATAATATAAATTAATGAAATAACTAGATTTAAAATATACAAAGACAATAAGTAACAATATTCTTTTAGAAAAATAGATAAAAATAATAATAATAAAAAGGAGAGAGTAAAAAATAGGGTTTATTTACTTTACCGTCATCCATGCGTCTTTTCGAACTCTCAAAGGCCATTTTCATTCCCCATTTTCATAAATATTGGTCACCTCTTTTGAAAGTTAAACAACAAGATAAAACCACCTACAAAAGTAAAGGGAAGAGAAAATTAAGGCTAGCCGCCAAAATATGGGTGCGCCCTTGGGACGGTCCAATAACAAACGAAGCATGTTCATAATCATAAGGAAAAGTAGAAGGGTTATCGGTTTCTACCGGTCAATTTTTTTTTATGACTTTCAAATAATCTATAATATTTATTAAAATTAACTTTTTTTATAAAATTTAATTATTTATGTATCATTTGAATATATATAAAAAATATAGTTGTACAGATTATATAATTCTATTTTTTATATGTATATAAATGACACTTAAATCATTAGATTCAGTAAAAAATTTAGTTCTAATAAATATTATAAATTATTTAAAAGTCATAAAAAATAAATAATGATAGAGACACAACTTATTTTATAACTATTTTATAATTTATTGATGTGATATACTCCACCTCAGCTTTTATGTGGGGCCAAAATTACATTGAAATAATTTATTCATCAATATACTGAGATAAAGTATACTATATCAGCAAATTATAAAATAATTATAGAATAAATTGTGTTTTTAACATTACTCAAAAAAAAATTAACCGGTAGGTAGAAACCGTTCCCGCCCGCCCGCCCGCCCGCGGGCCCACCCGCGGAAGGATAATCATTACGTAGGTGGAAGAAAATGGCAAACACTTCTGACACATGGAATGGGGTTTCATTATTTCTTTTATTTTAATAAGATAATTCTTCACCTCTGCCCAAAAAAGAATTCTTTCAATTTTAAAAAGTCAATTCCTTAAATTTATATTTAGAATTAATATAAACAAATTTTAAAATTATAAAGTTAATAATATATTATTTTGATATTATTAATGCTTCTTTAAACTATACTTGTAGTGGTAAATTAAAATTTCTCTCGAAACTAGAAATGAAACCGTGAATAATTCAAGAATCACATAGTTTATATAAGGGCACGAGTTTTTAATATTTTTATATATTTTTCTCTCAAATAAAAAGAAAAAGAATTTTATCATCATGTGAGAGGAGATCATGTGAAAATATCAAAAATTCATGTGAAAATAGTGTTCTCATTTATATAACTTTTTAGTGTCCCAATAAAATATAATACTTTTAAAAAATAAAATACTTTTAATAAAAATATTTTTACATAAATTAAAATAGTGTATAATTACATTATTGTAAAAGTGTATTTCTGAAAAATAAAAAAGCCAAAGTTTAAAAAGAGTGTTATATGAGCTTTTAGTTTTTTTTAATTTTAACAATTTAAAGACAATTTTTGTAAATTGTATTTTGGATAAAAGTGTTTATGTCAAAAATATTAATTTTTTATTTATTCCAGATGTGTTTTCTTAATTAATCAAAATATCTACTTAATAAAAACGCTTGAAAAGATAACCAAACAATAAAATATATATAAAAATATCCGATCCACAAAATTAGACTTATAATTAAGATTTCAATGGAGTACAAAAGGTAGTAGTATCACACAAGAAAAAGTCTATATATAGATCCAAGACTCCCAAATACCTCAGCGTTTGGATTCAAGGAATAGAATGGAGATTGTAATGATTCATTTTATTCTAGTTAGAATTAGTTATTCTATACTCTCCCTCTCCCAAGTCCCTCATGATTCAATGATAAAAAAAATTACTCATAAGGTTTTGGGCATGAAATCTTGAGCAAGAATGTTAAATTTCAGTTGAAAATAGCTAAATAAAAAGGATGATCCAATTCATTCCAATCGCAATCAAATATAATTTTTTTTAGTCTATAGGAATGAGTCATTATATTCCTACCTTTATTCTTTCAATTCAAACGCAACATTATAATTAAGCTCTCTGATAACTACTATGTGATTACTTAACTCTAAACCCTAACCATAATATACTTAGAAATCTCAATCTTCACAGGTGATGTCCACTACTACTATTTTAAGTCAAATATATTCTTATTTAGTAAATTATAATTAAGGCATATTTAGGCGCAATAATGTGTAATGTTGAAAGTTTGAGTCTCCTATATTTATACATAAAAAAAACTAAAAAGAAACTAAAATATCATATAAAATATTTTGGTGAAGACCATGTTTTTAAGATTTTGCAATCCGACTGATGTTTTTTGCTTTGTAGCTTTAATTTCTCATTGGTATCTTTTCGGAACTCATGTAGCACAACATATCATAATTTAATTTCATGACTAGATCTGAGAATTTAAGGTTGTAAAATGAACAAATAGTTTGGACTCGATTCGTACTCGCTCGATAAAAAGTTCATTTCGAGCTCAACTCAAAATATAAATGATTTAAATATAAACAAATTTTAAAGTTCGATAAATTACTCAAACCTTCTCAAATTATAATTTTCTATTGATACTCGGATCATATTCGTTCAAAAGTTTAAACTGCTCGGGACTCGATTCGAGATCGAGCTCGACTCGGTAGCTAAACGAGCCTCAATCAAATTTTATTTTATACTCGATAAATCTTATGAACCAAATCTGAGTAACTCAATACTCGGCTCAACTCGGTTCATTTACACTTTTAGTTAAGATTTTGAAAATGACTTCACAGTGCATCTAGACCTGGAAAACGGGCCGGGCTGACCCAAACGGGCCGAGCCATCACCGAGCCGGGCCATTGGCGGGTCAGGTCAAAATGACCTAGGCTTTGGTGGGCTGAAAGTAAGCGGTCCGTGGCCCGGGTTGGGCAGAGTCGGCCCGGTCCGCGGGCATTTTCTTTTATTTTATATTTTTATTTATTTTGAAGATCTGTAAATCACAATACTATTTAATAAAATTCAAATTTAAATGTAGTGACTGCTAACAACATTCAGATTGACTTATGCGGTTATGTGTTAGGGAGTTAGGGTTTGGTTACGCTTTTTAGGCTTCTAGCTTTGCTTTGGGCTATTAAGTGTTGTGTTGACCAGCTTTGCAGCTTTAGGCTTAAAGCATTTGGCCTGCTGAATCACTGAAGTAGTTGTAGTAGGCTGCAATGAATTGGATTTTTTTTAAAGGGTCTGGCTAGCCGAGCACCCACGAGTTGGGCCTTCACAGGCCGGGATAAAATTTGGTCGGGCCAAACACGCCCAAATTTTCATGGGCTAAAAAAGTGAAGCCCAAAACCCATTTTTTGACGGGCGGGCGAGCCTAGCTGTAAGACCCAACTTTTTATGAATAAAAATTTAATTTTCTCAAATTATTATTCAAAATAGTAGGGTGATAATTTAATAAATACTATAGTTATGGGTGATATGTGCAATTTTACAAAGTAAGCAAGTTGCCATAAAATATTCGTTGTGTCGAGGAATATTTGTTTGGTCAGAGAATATTCTTTTTGTTAGGGAATATTCGTATCACGGCACAATCATTGGTGGACTCCACTACGAAATATTTGTCGGATAAAGAAAGCGACAAAAATAACCTTTTTATAAAAATAACGGTAAAACTTTTACCGTTAAACTGTTGAAATACCCGGTGAGAAAAGTACAGTAATACGCGTTGTTCCACAATGGTACGCTGTATTGCACAGTAGCACATGGTATTGCACAGTATCTCTGATTATTGAAGCTTACGTAAGAAGTCACTCAGTTTCATTCAATTATTGTCACAGTAGTTGCTGCATAGTATCTCATATTATTAATTTAATTATTGTTACAGTTTTATCTGCACAATACTTTATATTATTAAATCAATAATTGACACGACACAATTACTCATATTATTATTAGCATTATTGGCAATGTCTAGAAAGTTCTGTCAAGTAAAGGGGTTAGGTTATTTAATTGCGCACCAGTAAGGGGAAATTCTTATTGGAAAGCCTCCACTTTTCTAGGAACAATCTGGTTGTTAATATTGTGAGTTATAATATTAATGATGACTAATTATTGAAAAATTATGTTAATTAAAGATAAGTAATTTGTGGTAAATATTTATTCAATTTTTGATATAAATAGAGGAGTTGTTGTAAGTTTGGCTTATTATTCCATGGACCCCTACGTGCCAAATTATTTAAACCGTCGGCAGAAAATTATTTCAATTTTTGTTTTATTATTATTATAATAGTAATAAAACAAAAAACTTTTTATAATATATATAAAGTTATTTGTTTTATTAGAATATAAATAAAATATATTATATTATATATAAAGTTTTTGTTTTATTAGAATATTTTATTGCATAGTAAAAATTAAAAAAATCAGATGAAACCCGTGAATCCTCGACTGTTCATCCGTGATTTTTATTTAAATAGTGCCCTGTCATTCTCCTATAAATAGGTTGCTTAGTTAAGAAATGAAAATCACACCAAAATCAAAGAATTCTTCTTCTATAATATTGTGCGTATTTCTTTCTAGTATAAGAATACTTTGAGTGTAGTTAATAGTGCAAGATTTTCTCAGGATAATCTCCGGTATACCAGTAAGATTTAGTCTCCTATTAAGGTAAAGGATATTATTTTCTTTCAATATTCGTAAATGATATCACTTATTGCATACTCGTATGTAAATTTGCTTTCATATTCGTATGTGATATTACTTCATACTCGTAAGGGTTGTCATTCTATTCCTTATTAATATGTGGGAATAACCTGTCTACGCGGACTACCACATGCATGGTGAATAACCCTTTGTATTCATTCTTTATTAAGTTGTGAAAATGATCTGTCTACGCGGATTATCATTTGTAGTTTCGTATATTATTTCATACTCGTATGAAATATCATTTCTTTTGTACTCGTCAAGAGATATCGTTTTCTTTCATATTTTTCCTTTTATGATACGAAATTATTGTTTGTTTCTGTAACCTTATTATTAAATGGTAAAAATTATTGAATTTAGTAGAATAACATTAATAGTTTGCGCTCCATCTAATATCATTTCACTGGAATATTGGTCTGAAATTTTTATTAAATTTTAATCTTTTCATGTTGGAGTACTATTTATTCGGGGTACTATTCATACGGTACTATTCATAAGTACTATTCACAACGAAATTAATTTTTTTTTCTTTGTCCAAGTTATCTTTTATGAATCTCATTCTTGAATTTTACTCAACAATTGGTTATCATGTTGACAATTTAAACATTTTTGAACTTGGATGAATTAAATTACAAATCCTTAATATTTGTCCTTGATCTCACTTGATTTATTCTTTATATCATTGTTGTCATCCTCATACTTAAATTGTGATAAAAAGTTATCTTTGTCCCGTAGTGCAAAGATGAACTGTTGATTGGTATGATTATGACCAGAAATTGTGTATTGGTATAATCATAACATTTGGTGTTATAGAAAAATATTTGTGGTGAAAGGTCTCTTTGGCCCGTAGTAAAGATGGACAGGTGTTTGGTATGATCATGACCATTGGTGATACAAATGAATATCTTTGGCCCGTAATGCAAAGATAAAATGTTGACTTACATAAGTATTGATTGGTGTTACAGGGATAAAATATTTCTGATGGACCTCTAACTCGTAGAAGATAATAGACATCATTCTCTACTTGGCTCTTCTAATGGATTGTTATTTACGCTGCAATTGTTGGTCTAAAACTTGTTGTCCATAATATTTTATCTGATTCATTATTGTTGAAGGCTAACGATAATTTATTATTCATTATCTTAGTCATAACATTTTTTACTAAGCTAGTTGAGCTCACTCTTTTCGTTTTGGTTTCATTGTTCTTCTCAGAAAATGAGAGTGTCGCTGGTACTAGTCGGGGAGTGAAGTAATGATCCAAGATAGTGCTATAGTAGTCCTCATTATTTTGTAAAATAGTGTGTAAATAATTGTAATGAGGACTTAATTTGAGCGTGGATATTTTTGTGTCATATACAACACAATATTTGTATTGAAACTCACAGTTTATGCGTGGTTGTATTTTGCACGACAGAGTAATAGTTGGAATAGGAAGATTTGTATTTGAATTCTGTACCATGCATTTTTGTAACTCAAAATGGGTTGGGTGAATTTATTTTAGGGGCGTCACAGTTGGTATCAGAGCTTAGAGATATAATGTGACGCCCCCAGAATAGGTCCAGTCAACCTAACCCATTCTGAGTCGCCCAATACATGGTACAGAATTCAAATACAAACTTTATATCACACGGTTGTGCAAAATACGACCACACAACTATTAGTGTCAATACAAATCGTATATAATACGAAATATTAATATTCAAATTCATTCTTTATTTATTACAATCATTATCCCACTATTTTACAAAAATAGTGAGGACTACTACTGCTCTAATTTGGACCATCACTCTGTCCCCCGACTAGTTCCCGCAACGTTCTCATTTCCTGAAGAGGACAATAGATGAAAAGGGTGAGCTCAACTAGCCCAGTAAAGAATATTATGACTAAGATAATGGAAAATAAATTATTGTTAGTCTTCAAAAATTCAGATAAAATATAATGGACAACCAATTTTAGATCAATACTTGCAGCGGAAATAACAATTCATTAGAAGAGTTAAGTAGAAAATGAAGTCTACTATCTTCTATGATTTAAAAGTCCATCATCAATATTTTATCCCTGTAACATCAATCAATATACATCTCGAATTAAATATTCATCTTTGCACTACGGCCAAAGATATTCATTTGTATCATCAGTGGTCATGTTCATCTCAACACCTGTCATCTTTGCACTACAGGCCAAAGATATTCATCAGGTAATCATTCATCTTTGCTCTACAGGCCAAAGATATTCAGTTACATCACCTTTTAGGACTGAGGATGATAAAAAAACATTTCAAAGAACGAATCCAGTGAGATAAAAGACAAAGATTAAGGATTCGCATGTTAGTTTATCCAAATTTAAAAATACTCCATAATAATATTTTGTGGAGCAAAATTCAAGAATAGAGCTCAAAATTTAGATCCAATCAAAGATATGAACCTTAACAAGCAATTTGGACAAACAGAAAAAAATTTAATTTTTCCGTGAATAGTGCCGTATACGTGAATAGTGCCGTATATGTGAATAGTAACCCCGACGGAAAAAGTAAGAATTTCAAAATAAAATCCATGACAATATTTATGTATAATGATATTGAGAAAAATAACATCATTTACGAAAGAAATAACATTCCTTACCTCAAAAGAATAGTACTTCTAACTGGAATATCGGATATAATACCGAAGGAAACTTGTGCTGAATACTAATACTCAAGGTATCGAAAGAAAACTTCTAATTCTGGTGTGATTTTCAATTCTAACCTAAGCACCCTATTTATAGGAAAAACTTAGGATGCCAAAGGAGACTAAATTAATAAAATAATATTATTTTAAAAAAAAAATTCCGCCGCCTGGCGGCTTTCCAAAAATCAAAATTTTTAACAAAAGTGGGGCCCACCCATTAAAAAAAATATTTATTTTTCGAAACTTCAATAATTCATAATAAATAGCCCTTTTGTCAGAAAAATACAAATTCTATGTCTTTTTCATAGGAAATTTAATTCTCTACAACTTTGTAGAAGGAAGTTTTTCCAAATTCCAAACATAAATTATCCGAAATTCATAAACAGATGATTTTTCACACCAAAATATTGATAAAAACTCATCAGCGCTAATTTCTTCTTTTATATCCACAAAATAAATATTTTCTTATCATATAAATCAATAATTAATTATTCACAAATAATATTACAGAACTACAATATTGACAACCAGGTCATTCCCAGGAAAGAGGGGGCCTTCCGATAAGGACTTCTCCTTACTGGCGCGCAATTAAATAACCCCTCTTAGACAGAACTTCCTTAGACATTGTCAATAATGCTATCTAATAATATTATTCAAATAATATGAATTATTGAGTTGATAATGTGAAATACTGTGCAATGACAATTATTGAATCAATAATACAAAATATCAACTGTAGCCATTATTGAATCAATCATATAAAATAACAACGTAGCAATTATTGAGTCAATAAAATATCAATGTAACAATTATTGAGTCAATAATATAAAATATCAACGTAGCAATTATTGAGTCAATAATATAAAATATTGAACAGTAATTACTGTAACAATAATTGAGTAAGTGCCTTCTCACGTAAGACTCAATAATTTGAAATACTGTGCAATACCGTGTGCTACTGTGCAACACCGCGTATCACTGTATTTTAACCACCGGGTATTTCAACAGTATTAACGATAACAACTACACCGTTATTTATAAAAAGGTTATTTCTGTCGCTTTCTATATCCGACAGTTATTCCGTTTTGGGGTCCACAAATAGCTGCGCCGTCATACGAATATTCTCCGACAACAAGAATATTCCATGACCAAACGAATATTTCCCGACAACAAGAATATTTTATAACCACTTGCTCATTTTAAAATATTTGCACATTTCACCCATAACTTTCACATTTATCAATCAACACCTTACTATTTCGAAATAATATATAAAGAAAATTAAATCTTTATTCATAAAAGTTGGGATTTTATAACCTCCCCTCCTTATGAAATTTCGTCCTCGAAATTGACGTACGTACCTAGTATGTCGAAAAGGTGAGGATACCTCGCTTTCATTTCCGATTCCAACTCCCAGGTTATTTCCTCAATAGCATGGTTTCTCCACAAAACTTTAACTTGAGGTATAATTTTCGAGCGTAGGACATGCTCTTTCCTATCCAAGATTTGACAGGTACCTCCTCGTACGTTAAATCTTCGGCTATCTCGTTTGGTTCTAACTCAATAATGTGGTTTGGATCCTTCACATATTTACGTAACACGGATATGTGAAACACGTTATGAACACGAGACATGCTTGGAGGTAAAGCGAGCCTATAGGCCACATTTTCTATTCGGTCAAGAATCTCAAATGGACCAATGAATCGTGGATTGAGCTTTCCTCTCTTCCCGAATCTAGTAACTCCTTTCCACGGAGCAATACGTAGCAATACATGATCCCCAACATTAATTTCCACGTCCTTTCGATGAAGATCCGCATAACTCTTTTGTCGATCTTGTGCAGTTTGTATACGTTGTCGGATCATTTGGATCTTTTCCGTAGTCATACGTACTAACTCCGGTCCCAACAATGTTGCTTCACCCACCTCATCCCAGCATACTGGAGAGCGACACGTTCTCCCATAAAATGCCTCGAATGGAGCTACGCCTATACTTGCCTGATAACTGTTGTTGTAGGAGAATTCCACCAATGGTAAGTACTTATCCCAACTCCCTTTGAAGTCTAGAACACAGATTCTCAATAGATCTTCAAGAGTTTGGATAGTTCTTTCCGATTGTCCGTCTGTTTGAGGATGATAAGCCGAACTGAATCGTAAATCCGTGCCCATAGCTTTCTGCAAACTGATCCAAAATCGTGAAGTGAATCTTGGATCAAGATCCGAAACTATGGATACTGGCATGCCATGCAATCTCACAATCTCATTCACGTACATATGAGCAAGACGTTCAAGGGAATAAGTCTCTCGTATTGGCAAGAAATGAGCAGACTTTGTTAATCTATCAACAATAACCCAAATCGCATCTATGCCTTGAGAAACCTTGGGAAGACCCGTAACGAAATCCATCGTAATGTGTTCCCACTTCCATTTTGGAATCTCCAGTGGTTGCAATGGACCCTTCGGCACTTGATGCTCTGCCTTTATACGTTGACAAGTCAAACATTTCGAAATAAACTCCGCGATCTCTCTTTTCATATTGCCCCACCAAAATGTATGTTGAAGATCACGATACATTTTGGTACTCCCAGGATGGATTGCAAACGGTGTGTTGTGTGCCTCCATCATGATTCTATACTTTAAGTCAGAATCGTTAGGTACACAAAGTCTGGAGTTGACTTGAAGTATTCCCTCTTCATTGATTCTTGCTTCTGGAATGACACCTTCTTGCACCTTCTTCTTTATCTTCATCAGCTCCGCATCCGTAGCTTGAGCAGCTTTAACTTTATCAATCAAAGCTGGTTCTACGTGTATATTTGACATCATCGCATTCGTTTCCACATATGATCTTCTACTCAACGCGTCAGCTACCACGTTCGCTTTTCCAGGATGGTATTGGATGGTATGATCGTAATCTTTCAACAGCTCAAGCCAACGTCGTTGCCGCATATTGAGTTCCTTCTGAGTGAAAAAATATTTAAGGCTTTTATGATCCGTATAAATCTCCACTTTCTCCCCGTACAGATAATGTCTCCAGATCTTCAACGCGAAAACGACTGCTGCCAACTCTAGATCATGAGTAGGATAATTCCTCTCATATTCTTTGAGTTGTCGCGAGGCATAGGCTATGACTTTCCCATGTTGCATGAGAACACATCCTAACCCTTTGCCCGAAGCATCGCTGTAGATAACAAATCCATCCGAACCAGATGGTATTGTCAGAACAGGTGCCAAAATGAGCCTCCTCTTGAGCTCTTGGAAGCTTTTTTCGCATTCCTCGCTCCAAATGAATTTTGTATCTTTTCGAGTCAACTGAGTTAATGGAGTAGCGATTCGAGAAAACCTCTCTACGAACCTCCGATAATAACCAGTTAAGCCCAGAAAGCTTCGTACCTCGGTCACCGACTTAGGTTGCTCCCAACTTTGTATGGCTTCAATCTTCGCCGGGTCAACAGATACTCCACGTTTCGATACCACGTGCCCAAGGAATGCTACTTCCTCAAGCCAAAACTCGCATTTCTTCAGCTTGGCATATAGCTTGTTCTCACGAAGCTTTTGAAGTACCAACATCAATTGGTGCTCATGATCTTCACGGCTTTTAGAATAGATGAGGATGTCATGAATAAAGACAACAACGAACTGATCCAAATATTCTTTAAATACACGGTTGATCATATACACGAAAGCAGCAGGAGCATTAGTCAATCCAAAAGACATGACTAAGAACTCATAATGCCCGTACCGAGTTCTGAAAGCAGTCTTTGAAATATCTTCAGTTTTAATCTTCAGCTGATGATATCCAGAACGAAGATCGATCTTTGAAAAGAATTGCGCTCCTTGCAACTGGTCGAACAGGTCATCAATACGAGGTAGCGGATACCTATTCTTGATGGTGACATAGTTCAACTCCCGATAGTCAATACAAAGTCGCATACTCCCGTCTTTCTTCTTTACGAATAAAACAGGAGCACCCCAAGGAGACGTACTAGGACGAATAAAACCGATGTCTAACAATTCTTGTAATTGGATCTTTAACTCCTGAAGTTCAATAGGAGCCATTCGATATGGGATTTTAGAAATGGGCTTTGTACCGGGCTCAAGGTCAATAAAGAATTCAACTTCACGTTCTGGGGGTAGACCGGGAAGTTCTTCGGGAAATACATCAGGAAATTCATTTACAACGGAAATATTATTCAAATCTGACGTATTCTGGTTTAGATCAGTGACATGAGCTAAGAAAGCTTGACATCCGTTTTTCAATAAACGAATAGCCTTGGGATTTGAAATGATATTGACTGATTTTAGTGGTTTGGTGGTTTGGATTTGCACAACAGGTTGATTAGGAATATGAAAACTAATAACCCTACGAAAATAATCAATTTTGGCATGGTAAGTGGTTAACCAGTCAATTCCTAAAATCACGTCAAATGCAAGTATTTTCAAAGATATAAGATCAACAGGTAAGGTAAGAGTATCAATCTGAATCAAGCAAGATTTGTAAACTGTAGATGTAACGAAGATTTCTCCTAACGGAGTTTCAACAGATAAGTCAAAGTCTAATTTATCAGAAGTCAAGTTCAAACGTTGAGCACAACCAGGCAAAATAAAGGAATGGGTAGCACCGGTATCTAACAAGGTGTAAACTTCGCAAGAGTTTATGATGAGCTTACCCGTAATCACCTCGTGCGGATTTTTTGTATTTTGGCCTGTCACGACAAACGCTCTTCCAGGAATCACCGACTTTGACTTGTTCGAAACCTCCTTTGGAATCACCACTCCCGCTGGACTTGGTTTCGCAATAGGACAATCTCGAGCTATATGTCCTTCTTTTCCACAGTTATAGCATGCTTTGAATTATTGTGGGCAGTTTGGGCTGATGTGTCCCTCTTTCCCGCATTTATAACATATGACCGGTGGTCGTTCTCCTCCCCTAAAAACAGTTGATGTTGGTGCTGATGTTGGCGTCTTCACGTTCTCATTGTTGTACCTTCTCTTCTTGAAATCTCCCCCCGATTCGCTTCTTCTACTATCATGGCCACGATTACCACCGGAGTGGTTACCACTTCTGTCATACTTTCCTCCTGGCTGGTTGTCATTGCTCCGATGACTACTGCCACCGGTACGACCTTGGTTGTGGTCCCTCGGTTGAACATAATCATTATCTCGTTCTAACAACTGGGCCCTATTCACTACATCCGAATATAGAGAAAATTTATGAGAAATGAGGTATTGACGTATTTCGGGTTTCAAACCGCTTAGAAACATCCGCGTCATACGTTCCTCATTCTCCACCAAATGAGGTGCAAACCTGGACAGCTCCGCGAACTTAGCCTCGTACTGGGATACCGTCATGTTATTTTGCTCGAGTCTGATAAACTCTACCTCTTTCATATGATAAATACTTTCAGGAAAGTACTTGTCATTGAACAGTTTCTGGAACGCTTACCAAGACAGCTTGAGTGCGTCAGGCTGGGTACGCTTCACGGATTCCCACCAGTAATCTGCCTCTCCACGGAACATAAACGTGGCGAATGGAACCTTCTGTTCCTCCGTGCATCCCAAGACATCAAATATCTTGGTAATTTGTTTAATCCACGTCTCTGCCTTGATCGGATCCGGCTTTCCCAGAAACTCTGGTGGTCCCAATTCTTTGAACTGCTTGGTAGTGACAATTCGCGTGTTGTTATTATCTCCACCTGTATGTTGCACACGAGTCTCCCTCGTCTGATTTTGCATGAACTGCAAAAAACTTCTAAACATCTCATCGTTTATCGTCTGGCCAGCGTTATTTTCAGGATGAACATTGCCTTCTTGTTGCACGTTCTCCTGGTTAGTGATTAAAGGTGTCTCCACGGTCTCATTCACTTCGTTGTTAACATTCTCAGCTGCCATTCTCAAATACTGCCATAAAACAAGGGTTAATTAAACAAATAACATATCACATATTAACCCTATGCTCCAACTAACCAATTAAATACCACATAAGCTTAGGTAGGACATACTAGTGAAGGATTTACTCGTCTCTCCCCTCCTAGTTCTATTCCCCGATCTCCGCCAGAGATCATATCCCTAAGCTCTGATACCAACTGTGACGCCCCCAGAATAGGTCCAGTCAACCCAACCCATTTTGAGTCGCCAAATACATGGTACAGAATTCAAATACAAACTTTATATTACACGGTCGTGAAAAATACGACCACACAACTGTGAGTGTCAATACAAATCGTATATAATACGAAATATTAATATTCAAATTCATTCTTTATTTATTACAATCATTATCCCACTATTTTACAAAAATAGCGAGGACTACTACTGCTCTAACTCGGACCATCACTCTGTCCCCCGACTAGTTCCCGCAACGTTCTCATTTCCTGAAGAGGACAATAGATGAAAAGGGTGAGCTCAACTAGCCCAGTAAAGAATATTATGACTAAGATAATGAAAAATAAATTATCGTTAGTCTTCAACAATTCAGATAAAATATAATGGACAACCAATTTTAGATCAATACTTGCAGCGGAAATAACAATTCATTAGAAGAGTTAAGTAGAGAATGAAGTCTACTATCTTCTATGATTTAAAAGTCCATCATCAATATTTTATCCCTGTAACATCAATCAATATACATCTCGAATTAAATATTCATCTTTGCACTACGGCCAAAGATATTCATTTGTATCATCAGTGGTCATGTTCATCTCAACACCTGTCATCTTTGCACTACAGGCCAAAGATATTCATCAGGTAATCATTCATCTTTGCTCTACTGGCCAAAAATATTCAGTTACATCACCTTTTAGGACTGAGGATGATAAAAAACATTTCAAAGAACGAATCCAGTGAGATAAAAGACAAAGATTAAGGATTCGCATTTTAGTTTATCCAAATTCAAAAATACTCCATAATAATATTTTGTGGAGCAAAATTCAAGAATAGAGCTCAAAATTTAGATCCAATCAAAGATATGAACCTTAATAAGCAATTTGGACAAACAGAAGAAAATTTAATTTTTTCGTGAATAGTGCTGTATACGTGAATAGTGCCGTATACGTGAATAGTAACCCCGACGAAAAAAGTAAGAATTTCAAAATAAAATCCATGACAATATTTCTGTATAATGATATTGAGAAGAATAACATCATTTACAAAAGAAATAACATCCCTTACCTCAAAAGAATAGTACTTCTGACTGGAATATCGGATATAATACCGAAGGAAACTTGCGCTGAATACTAATACTCAAGGTATCGAAATACTCACAAAAATACGCTCGATATTATCGAGAGAGAAAACTTCTAATTCTGGTGTGATTTTCAATTCTAACCTAAGCACCCTATTTATAGAAAAAACTTAGGATGCCAAAGGAGACTAAATTAATAAAATAATATTATTTTTAAAAAAAATTCCGCCGCCTGGAATCTTTCCAAAAATCAAAATTTTCAACAAAAGTGGGGCCCACCCATTAAAAAAATATTTATTTTTTGAAACTTCAATAATTCATAATAAATAGCCACTTTGTCAGAAAAATACACATTCTATGTCCTTTCCATAGGAAATTTAATTCTCTACAACTTTGTAGAAGGAAGTTTTTCCAAATTCCAAACATAAATTATCCGAAATTCATAAACAGATGATTTTTCACACCAAAATATTGATAAAAACTCATCAGCGCTAATTCCTTCTTTTATATCCACAAAATAAATATTTTCTTATCATATAAATCAATAATTAATTATTCACAAATAATATTACAGAACTACAATATTGACAACGAGGTCTTTTCCAAGAAAGAGGGGGCCTTCCGATAAGGACTTCTCCTTACTGGCGCGCAATTAAATAACCCCCTCCTAGACAGAACTTTCTTAGACATTGTCAATAATGATATCTAATAATATTATTCAAATAATATGAATTATTGAGTTGATAATGTGAAATACTGTGCAATGACAATTATTGGATCAATAATACAAAATATCAACTGTAGCCATTATTGAATCAATCATATAAAATAGCAACGTATCAATTATTGAGTCAATAAAATATCAATGTAACAATTATTGAGTCAATAATATAAAATATCAACGTAGCAATTATTGAGTCAATAATATAAAATATTGAACAGTAATTACTGTAACAATAATTGAGTAAGTGCCTTCTCACGTAAGACTCAATAATTCGAAATACTGTGCAATACCGTGTGCTACTGTGCAACACCGCGTATCACTGTATTTTAACCACTGGGTGTTTCAACAGTACTAACGGTAACAACTACACCGTTATTTATAAAAAAGTTATTTCTGTCGCTTTCTATATCGGACAGTTATTCCGTTGTGGGGTCCACAAATAGCTGCGCCGTCGTACAAATATTCCCCGACAACAAGAATATTCCACGACCAAACGAATATTCCCTGACAACAAGAATATTTTATAACCACTTGCTCATTTTAAAATGTTTGCACATTTCACCCATAACTTTCACATTTATCAATCAACGCCTTACTATTTCGAAATAATATATAAAGAAAATTAAATCTTTATACATAAAAGTTGGGGTCTTACATATAATCTTTGGTGGAGATCTGAGATTATAACTAGGAGGGGAGAGACGAGTAAAACCTTCGTTAGTGTGTCCTACCTAAGCTTATTGGTTATTTATTTGGTCGGTCGGAATATAGGGATAATATGTGACATATGAATTTCTTTAATTAACCCTTGTTTTATGGTAGTATTTGAGAATGACATCTAAAAATCGAGAGTTAAGCAATGGAGCATATGAGACCATTGAGACACCACCAATCAATAACCAGGATAATGTGCATCAGGAAGACAATAATACTCCTATAAACAACACCACCGACCAAATGATGAACGATGGGGTGTTTAGGAGCTTTCTACAATTCATGCAAAACCAGACGAGAGAGACTTTTGTTCAAAATGTAGGTGGAAACAATGGAAACTCACGGCTGGTCACTGCTAAGCAATTCAAGGAGTTGTTGTGACGCCCCCAAAATAGGTTCAATACTCCACCCATTTTGAGTCGCCAAATACACTCAATAAAATTCAAATACAATCTTTCATATCACACGATCGTGCAAAATACGACCACACAACTGTGAGTATCAATACAGACATGTAAAAAATATTAATATTCAAACTAAGTCCACATTATATTTATTATCACACTATTTTAAATAAAACAAATAGTGAGGACTTCTACAGCTCTAACTCGGACCATCACTCCATTCCCCGACTAGTACCCACGATATTCTCATTTCCTGAAGAGAACAATGGAAGAAAAAGGGTGAGCTCAACTAGCCCAGTAAAGAATATTATGACTAAGATAATGAAAAACAAATTATCGTTAGCCTTCAATAAATCAGATAAAATAATATGGACAACAAGTTTTAGATCAATATTCACAGCGGAAATAACAATTCATTAAAGAGTTAAGTAGAGAATGATGTCTACTATCTTCTTTGATTTAAAAGTCCATCATCAATATTTTATTCCTGTAACATCAATCAATATTCTTTGCACTACGGGCCAAAGATATTTATTTGTATCATCAGTTGGTCATGTTCATCTCAACACTTGTCCATCTTTGCACTACGGCCAAAGATATTCATCAGGTAATCATTCATCTTTGCACTACAGGCTAAAGATATTCATCATGTAATTATTCATCTTTGCACTACAGGCCAAAGATATTCATATCACCATTTAGAACTGAGGATGATGAAAAATAATACGAATAACGGATCTAGTGAGATAAAGGATGAATATTAGAGAATTTATCCAGAGTTCAAGAATGAAGAACAAAACATGGATCCCATCAAAGATGATTTGGGTAAAAAAAATATAATTTTTTTTACCGTGAATAGTACCCCATGAATAGTAACCCGTGAATAGTAACTCGACGTGAAAAGATTAAAAATTTCACAAGAAAGTTCAGACCAATATTTTAGTGAAATAATATTAGATGAAGCGCAAAACTCAAGTAATATCTGATCATTTCAGGAATTATAGAAGCAATACTTACCGTAGTAAGTTTAGAGTTAAGAATCTGAAATGAAACAATATACAAAACTGCAATTGGATTTTCACCCGTTTGGCGGTAGTCCGCTCAGACAGATTATTTTCACAAGTTAATAACAACTGAATACGAAGGGTTATTCACCCGTCTGGCGGTAGTCCGCTCAAACAGATTATTTCCACAATTTAATAACAACTGAACACGAAGATTCACCCGTCTGGCGGTAGTCTGCTCAAATAATTATCCCAACAGAATAATAAGGAATGAAATAACAACCCTTACGAGTATTGAAAGAAAATAACTCTCTTCATGAATACGAAAGAAATAATACCCCTTACCTTAAAATTTGGAGACTACACTAGCGTAATAGCAGAATACTTTTTTTCTTTCTCTCTTATTCTCTCTCTATAGCTTTAGTGAATTGGTGAGAAATAATGAAGAAATGAGCTTCTATTTATAGGCTCGGCAGAGTAAGGGTAAAATAGTCTTTTCGCCATAATTTATGACATCATCGTTTACATCATCGATCTATGACATCATTGCTTACCTCATCGCTCCGATGACATCATTGCTTACCTCATCGCTCCGATGACATCATTGCTTGCATCATAAGAGTTCAAATTCAATTTGCACTCCTCCACCTTGTTTAACTTTTATACTAAGAATTTACTATAATAATGTTACCATTCAAATCATACTATTATATAATCACATCATACTACTATAATGTAATATTATAATAATATATTTGAATAAATTATTTTATCGGACAAGATAAAATACCAACTTTCAACAAATGTCACATGTAAAAAAAATTACTCCGTTTAAATCCATATTGAATAAATATTTTATTATATATCAAAATTAATTATTCACAAATAATATTACAGAACTACAATATTGACAATCAGGTCGTTCCTAGGAAAGAGGGGGCCTTCCGATAAGGATTTTTCCTTACTGGCGCGCAATTAATCAACCCCTTTCCTAGACAGAACTTCCTTAGACATTGCCAATAATGCTATCTAATAATATTATTCAAATATATGAATTATTGATTTGATAATTTGAAATAATGTGTAATGACAATTATTGAATCAATAAAATATTATGCAATTATTGAATCAATAATATAAAATATTGAACAGTAATTACTGTAACAATAATTGAGTAAGTGTCTTCCTACGTAAGAATCAATAATTCAAAATACTGTGCAATACCGTGTGCTACTGTGCAACACCACGTATTACTGTATTTTAACAGTCGGGTATTTTAACAGTACTAACGGTAACAGTTTTGCCGTTATTATATAAAAAGGTTATTTCTGTCGCTTTCTATATCCGACATTCATTCCGTTGTGGGGTCCACCAATGACTGCGCCGTCGTACGAATATTCTCCGACAAAAAGAATATTCCTCGACCAAACAAATATTCCCCGACACAACGAATATTTTATAACCACTTGCCTATTTTGTAAACTTTGTACATTTCATCCATAACTTATCACATTTATCAAATCAACACCTTACTATTTCAAAATAATATATAAAGAAAATTAAATCTTATTCATAAAATTTGGGGTCTTACAACCTCCCCTCCTTATGAAATTTCGTCCTCGAAATTGACGTACGTACCTGGTATGTCGAAAAGGTGAGGATACCTCGTTTTCATTTTCAATTCTAACTCCCATGTCATTTCCTCAATATCATGGTTCCTCCACAAAACTTTAACTTGAGGTATAACCTTTGAGCGTAAACATGTTCCTTCCTATCCAAGATCTTAACAGGTACCTCCTCGTATGTTAAATCTTCGGCTATCTCGTCTGGTTCTAACTCAATAATGTGATTTGGATCTTTCACATATTTACGAAGCACAGATATGTGAAAAACATTATGAACACGAGACATGCTTGGAGCTAAGGCGAGTCTATAGGCCACATTTCCTACTCGGTCAAGGATTTCAAATGGACCAATGAATCGTGGGTTGAGTTTTCCTCTCTTTTCGAATCTCGTAACTCCTTTCCATGGAGCAACACGTAATAATACATAATCTCTGACATTAAACTCCACGTCCCTTCAATGAAGATCAGCATAACTCTTTTGTCGATCTTGTGCAGTTTGTATACGTTGTCGGATCATTTGAATCTTTTCCGTAGTCATACGTACTAACTCCGGTCCCAACAATGTTGCTTCACCCACCTCGTCCCAGCATACAGGAGAACGACATTTTTGTCCATACAACGCCTCGAATGGAGCCATGCCTATACTTTCCTGATAACTGTTGTTGTAGGAGAATTCCACCAATGGTAGGTACTAATCCCAACTCCCTTTGAAGTCTAGAACACAGAGTCTCAATAGATCTTCAAGAGTTTGGATAGTCCTTTCCGATTGCCCGTCCGTTTGTGGATGATATGCCGAACTGAATCGTAAATCCGTGCCCATAGCTTTTTGCAAGCTGACCCAAAATATGAAGTGAATCTTGGGTCACGATCCAAAACTATGGATACTGGCATGCCATGCAATCTCACAATCTCATTCATGTACATACGAGCAAGACGTTCAAGGGAATAAGTCTCTCGTATCGGCAAGAAATGAGCAGACTGGTTAATCTATCAACAATAACCCAAATCGCATCTATGCCTTGAGAAACCTTTGGAAGACCAGTAACGAAATCCATGGTAATGTGTTCCCACTTCCACTTTGGAATCTCAAGTAGTTGCAATGGACCCTTTAGCATTTGATGCTCCGCCTTGACACGTTGACACGTTAAACACCTCGAGATGAACTCTGCGATCTCTCTCTTCATATTGCTCCACCAAAATGTATGTCGAAGATCACGATACATTTTGGTACTTCCAAGATGGATTGCAAACGGTGTGTTGTGTGCCTCCATCATGATTCTATACTTCAAATCAGAATCGTCAGGAACACAAAGTCCGGAGTTGACTCGAAGTATTCCTTCTTCATCAATCCTTGCTTCTGGAATAGCACCTTCTTGCACCTTTTTCCTCATATTCATCAGCTCTGGATTTGTAGCTTGAGCAGCTTTAACTTTATCAATCAAAGCTGGTTCTACGCGTATCCTTGATATCATCGCATGGGTCCCCAGAGTCTTGAACTCTATCTCTATCTTTTGTAAATCACACAAAATAAGCCTTGAAAGCATCGCATTCGTTCCCGCATATGATCTTCTACTCAACGCGTCCGCAACCACGTTCGCTTTTCTTGGATGGTATTGGATGGTATGATCGTAATCTTTCAACAGCTCAAGCCAACGTCGTTGCCGCATGTTGAGTTCCTTCTGGGTGAAGAAATACTTGAGGCTCTTATGGTCCATATAAATCTCCACTTTCTCCCCATACAGGTAGTGTCTCCAGATCTTTAACGCGAAAACGACTGCTGCCAACTCTAGATCATGAGTAGGATAATTCCTCTCATATTCCTTGAGTTGTCGCGAGGCATAGGCTATGACTTTCCCATGTTGCATGAGAACACATCATAACCCTTTGCCCGAAGCATCGCTGTAAATGACAAATCCATCCAAACCAGATGGTATCGTCAGAACAGGTGCCGAAATGAGTCTCCTCTTGAGCCCTAGAAAGCTCTTCTCGCATTCCTCGTTTCATACGAATTTTGTATCTTTCCTGAGTCAGTTGAGTTAATGGAGTAGCGATTCGAGAAAATCTTTCCACGAATCTCCGATAATAACCAGCTAAGCCTAGAAAGCTACGTACTTCGGTTACCGACTTCGGTTGCTCCTAACTTTGTATTGCTTCAATCTTCGCCGGGTCCACAGATACTCCATGTTTTGATACTACGTGCCCAAGGAATGCTACCTCCTCAAGCCAAAACTCGCATTTCTTAAGTTTGGTATATAGCTTGTTTTCACGAAGCCTTTGACGTACCAGCTTCAAGTGGTGCTCATGATCTTCACGGCTTTTGGAATAGATAAGGATGTCATCAATAAAGACAACCACGAACTGATCCAAATATTCCTTGAATACACGGTTCATCATATCCATGAAGGTAGCAGGAGCATTAGTCAATCCAAAAGACATGACTAAGAATTCATAATGCCCATATCGAGTTCTGTAAGCAGTCTTCGGAATATCCTCAGTTTTAATCTTCAGCTGAGGATATCCAGAACGAAGATCGATCTTTGAAAAGAATTGTGCACCTTGCAACTGGTCGAACAAGTCATCAATACGAGGTAACAGATACCTATTCTTGATGGTGACATGGTTCAACTCCCGATAGTCAATACAAAGTCGCATACTCCCGTCTTTCTTCTTTAAGAATAAAATAGGAGCACCCCAAGGAGATGTACTAGGACGTATAAAACTGATGTCTAACAACTCCTGTAGTTGGACATTTAGCTCCTGAAGTTCTATAGGAGCCATTCGATATGGGGTTTTAGAAATGGATTTTGTACCGGGTTCAAGGTCAATAAAGAATTCAACTTCACGTTCCGGGGGTAGACCGAGAAGTTCTTCGGGAAATACATCAGGAAACTCATTAACAACAGAAATATCATTCAAACTTGACGTATTCTGGTTTAGATCAGTGACATGGGCTAAGAAAGCTTGACATCCGTTTTTCAATAAACAAATAGCTTTATGACTTGAAGTAACATTGATTGATTTTAGTGGTTTGGTTGTTTGAATTCGCACAATAGATTGGTTAGGAATATGAAAACTAACAACCTTACGAAAACAATCAATTTTGGCATGATAAGTGGTCAACCAGTCAATTCCTAAAATCACGTCAAATGCAAGTATTTTCAAAGATATAAGATCAACAGGTAAGGTAAGGGTACCAATCTGAATCAAGCAAGATTTGTAAACTGTAGATGTAACGAAGGTTTCTCCTAACGGAGTTTTAATAGATAAGTCAAAGTCTAACTTCTCAGGTGTCAAATTTAATCGTTGAGCACAAGCAGGTAAATAAATGAATGGGTAGCACCGGTATCTAACAAGGTGTAAACTTCACAAGAGTTTATGATTAGCTTACCTGTAATCACCTCGTGTGGGTTCCTCACGTTTTGGGCCTTCACGACAAACGCTCTTCCAGGAACCACCGACTTTGACTTGTCCGAAACCGCCTTTGGAATCACCACCCCCGCTGGACTTGGTTTCGCTACAGGACAATCTCGAGCTATATGTCCTTCTTTTCCACAGTTATAGCATGCTTTGAATTGTTGTGGGCAGTTTGGGCTGATGTGTCCCTCTTTCTCGCATTTATAGCATATGACCTGTGGTCGTTCTCCTCTCCTAGAAACAGTTGATGCTGGTGCTGATGTCGACGTCTTCACGTTCTCATTGTTGTACCTTCTCTTCTTGAAATCTCCTCCCGATTTGCTTTTTCTACTATCATGGCCACGATTACCACCGGAGTGGTTACCGCTTCTGTCATGATACTTTCCTCCCTTCTGGTTGTCATTGTTCCGATGACTGATGCCACCGGTATGACCTTGGTTGTTGTCCCTTGGTTGAACATAATCATTATCTCGTTCTAATAACTGGGCTCTGTTCACTACATCCGAATATAGAGAAAATTTGCGAGAAATGAGGTATTGACGAATTTCTGGTTTCAAACCTCTCAGAAACATCCGCGTCATACGTTCCTCATTCTCCACCAAATGAGGTGCAAACCTGGACAACTCCGCGAATTTAGCCTCGTACTGGGACACAGTCATGTTGTTCTGTTCTAGTCTGATGAACTCTACCTCTTTCATGTGACGAATACTTTCTGGAAAGTACTTGTCATTGAACAGTTTTTGAAATGCCCCCCAAGTCATCTTGAGTGCGGCAGGCTGGGTATGCTTCACAGATTCCACCAGTAATCTGCTTTTCCACGGAACATAAAGGTGGAAAATGGAACCTTCTGTTCCTCCGTGCATCCCAAGACATCAAATATCTTGGTAATTTGTTTAATCCAATTTTTTGCCTTGATTGGATCTGGCTTTCCCTGAAATTCTGGTGGTCCCAATTCTTTGAACTGCTTGGCAGTGACAAACCGCGAGTTGTTATTATCTCCACCTGTATTATGAACACGAGTCTCCCTCGTCTGGTTTTGCATGAACTGCAAAAAACTTCTAAACATCTCATCATTTGTCATTTCTTCGGTAGGGTTGTTTACAGCAGGAATATAGCCTTCCTGTTGCACGTTCTCCTCGTTGGTGATTAAAGGTGTCTCCACGATCTCATTCACTTCATTGTTAACATTCTCAGCTGCCATTCTCAAATACTGCCATAAAATAAGGGTTAATTAAATAAATTAACATATCACATATTAACCCTGTGCTCCGACTGACCAATTAAATACCACATAAGCTTAGGTAGGACATACTAGTGAAGGATTTACTCGTCTCTTCCCCTCCTAGTTCTATTCCCCGATCTCCGCCAGAGATCATATCCCTAAGCTCTGATACCAACTGTGACGCCCCCAAAATAGGTTCAATACTCCACCCATTTTGAGTCGCCAAATACACTCAATAAAATTCAAATACAATCTTTCATATCACACGGTCGTGCAAAATACGACCACACAACTGTGAGTATCAATACAGACATGTAGAAAATATTAATATTCAAACTAAGTCCTCATTACATTTATTATCACACTATTTTAAATAAAACAAATAGTGAGGACTTCTACAGCTCTAACTCGGACCATCACTCTATTTCCCGACTAGTACCCGCGATATTCTCATTTCCTGAAGAGAACAATGGAAGAAAAAGGGTGAGCTCAACTAGCCCAGTAAAGAATATTATGACTAAGATAATGAAAAACAAATTATTGTTAGCCTTCAATAAATCAGATAAAATAATATGGACAATAAGTTTTAGATCAATATTCACAGCGGAAATAACAATTCATTAGAAGAGTTAAGTAGAGAATGATGTCTACTATCTTCTTTGATTTAAAAGTCCATCATCAATATTTTATTCCTGTAACATCAATCAATATTCTTTGCACTACGGGCCAAAGATATTTATTTGTATCATCAGTTGGTCATGTTCATCTCAACACTTGTCCATCTTTGCACTACGGCCAAAGATATTCATCAGGTAATCATTCATCTTTGCACTACAGGCCAAAGATATTCATCATGTAATTATTCATCTTTGCACTACAGGCCAAAGATATTCATATCACCATTTAGAACTGAGGATGATGAAAAATAATACGAATAACGGATCTAGTGAGATAAAGGATGACTATTAGAGAATTTATCCAGAGTTCAAGAATGAAGAACAAAACATGGATCCCATCAAAGATGATTTGAAAAAAAAATATAATTTTTTTTATCGTGAATAGTACCCCGTGAATAGTTACTTATGAATAGTAACTCGTGAATAGTAACTCGACGTGACAAGATAAAAATTTCACAAGAAAGTTCAGACCAATATTTCAGTGAAATAATATTAGATGAAGCGCAAAACTCAAGTAATATCTGATCATTTCAGGAATTATAGAAGCAATACTTACCGTAATAAGTTTAGAGTTAAGAATTTGAAATGAAACAATATACGAAACCACAATTAGATTTTCACTCGTTTGGCGGTAGTCCGCTCAGACAGATTATTTTCACAATTTAATAACAACTGAATACGAAGGGTTATTCACCCGTCTGGCGGTAATCCGCTCAAATAGATTATTTTCACAATTTAATAACAACTGAACACGAAGATTCACCCGTCTGGCGATAGTCCGCTCAAACAGATTATCCCAACAGAATAATAAGGAATGAAATAACAACCCATACGAGTATTGAAAGAAAATAAATCTCTTCATGAATACGAAAGAAATAATACCCCTTACCTTAAAATTTGGAGACTACACTAGCGTAATAGCAGAATACTCTTCTTCTTTCTCTCTTATTCTCTCTCTATAGCTTTAGTGAATTGGTGAGAAATAATGAAGAAATGAGCTTCTATTTATAGGCTCGGCAGAGTAAGGGTAAAATAGTCTTTTCGTCATAATTTATGACATCATCGTTTACATCATCGATCTATGACATCATTGCTTACCTCATCGCTCCGATGACATCATTGCTTACCTTATCGCTCCGATGACATCATTGCTTACCTCATCGCTCCGATGACATCATTGCTTGCATCATAAGAGTTCAAATTCAATTTGCACTCCTCCACCTCGTTTAACTTTTATACTAAGAATTTACTATAATAATGTTACCATTCAAATCATACTATTATATAATCACATCATACTACTATAATGTAATATTATAAAAATATATTTGAATAAATTATTTTATCGGACAAGATAAAATACCAACTTTCAACAAATGTCACATGTAAAAAAAATTCCTCCGTTTAAATCCATATTGAATAAATATTTCCTTATATATCAAAAATTAATTATTCACAAATAATATTACAGAACTACAATATTGACAACTAGGTCGTTCCGAGGAAAGAGGGGCCTTCCGATAAGAATTTTTCCTTACTGGCGCGCAATTAATCAACCCCTTTCCTAGACAGAACTTTCCTTAGACATTGCCAATAATGCTATCTAATAATATTATTCAAATAATATGAATTATTGATTTGATAATTTGAAATAATGTGTAATGACAATTATTGAATCAATAAAATATTATGCAATTATTGAATCAATAATATAAAATATTAAACAGTAATTACTGTAACAATAATTGAGTAAGTGCCTTCCTACGTAAGAATCAATAATTCAAAATACTGTGCAATACCGTGTGCTACTGTGCAACACCACGTATTACTGTATTTTAATCACCGGGTATTTCAACAGTACTAACGGTAACAGTTTTACCGTTATTATATAAAAAAGTTATTTCTGTCGCTTTCTATATCCGACATTCATTCCGTTGTGGGGTCCACCAATGACTGCGCCGTCGTACGAATATTCTCCGACAAAAAGAATATTCCTCCACCAAACGAATATTCCTCGACCAAACGAATATTCCTCGACACAACGAATATTTTATAACCACTTGCCTACTTTGTAAACTTTGCACATTTCACCCATAACTTATCACATTTATCAAATCAACACCTTACTATTTCAAAATAATATATAAAGAAAATTAAATCTTATTCATATAAATTGGGGTCTTACAGTTGGGACCGCCGGAGTTTTTAGGAAAGCCAAAGCCATTTAAGGTAGAAGCTTGGATTAAGCAAATCACCAAAATATTTGATGTCCTGGGATGCACAGAGGAGCAAAAGGTTCCCTTCGCCACCTTTATGTTGCGTGGAGAGGCAGATAACTGGTGAGAATCTGTGAAATGTACTCATCTTTTCGCACTTAAGATGTCTTGGGTGAAGTTCCATGAATTGTTCAATGACAAGTATTTTCCAGAAAGTATTCATCATATAAAGGAGATGGAATTCATCAAGCTAAAACAGAGCAATATGACTGTATCATAATAAGAGGCCAAGTTTGCAGAATTATCTCGGTTTGCATCCCATTTGGTGGATAATGAGGAACGAATGACACGAATATTTTTGAGAGGTTTGAAACCTGAAATTCGTCAATACCTCTTTTCTCATAAACTTTGTTTGTATTCAGATGTTGTGAATAGGGCTCAATTATTGGAGCGAGATAATGAGACTGTTCAACCAAAGGACAACAACCGACAACGCGATAATAGTCGTATCGGTGGAAACAGTCATCGGAACAATAATAACTAGCGTGGAGGAAATTATCATGCCAGAAATGGTAACCACTTCGGTGGTAATCATGTCCAAGATAATAGAAGAAGTGAGTCAGGTGAAAATTTTAAAAAGAGAAGATTCAACAATGACAACGGAAAGACATCGCCACAAGCACCAGCAACCGTTTCTAGGGGAGGAGAACGACCACCGGTCATATGTTACAAATGCAGGACAAAAGGGGCACATTAGTCCAAATTGTACACAGCAACCCAAGGTGTGTTACAATTGCAGAAACGAAGGTCATATAGCTCGAGTGTGACCTATAGCGAAGTCAAGTCCAGCTGGGATGGTGAGACATAAGGCTGTCCCAGATAAGTCAAAATCGGTGGTTCAGGTGAGAGCATTTGTCGTGACTACCCAAAAAGTGAGAAACCAGAACAAAATTATCACATGTAAGCTAATCATAAACTCTTGCGAAGTCTATACCTTATTAGATACTGGTTCTACCCACTCTTTTATTTCATCTGCTTGTGCTCAACATTTGAACTTGACTCCTGAGAAATTAGACTTTAACTTATCTGTTGAAACTCCGTTGGGAGAAACCTTCTTTACATCCACCATTTATAAATTTTGGTCGATTCAAATCGGCACCCTCACATTACCTGTTGATCTCATCTCTGTGAAAATACTTGCATTTGATGTGATTTTAGGAATCGACTGGTTAACCACTCATTATGCTAAAATTGATTATTTTCATAAGGTTGTTAACTTTCATATTCTTAACCAACCTGTTATGCGAATTCAAGCAACCAAACAACTAAAATCAATCACTGTCATTTTAAGTCATAAAGCTATTCGTTTATTGAAAAACGGATGTCAAGCTTTCTTAGCCCATGTCACTGATTTAAACAAAAATACATCAGATTTAAATGATATTTCTGTTGTTAATAAATTCCCTAATGTATTTCCCGAAAAACTTCCTGGCCTACCCCCGGAACGTGAAGTTGAATTTTTTATTGACCTTGAACCCTGTACAAAACCCATTTCCAAAAACTCATATCGAATGACTCCTATTGAACTTCAGGAGTTAAAGGTCCAACTACAGGAGTTGTTAGACATCGTCTTATACGTCCTAGTACATCACCTTGGCGTGCTCCTGTTTTATTCGTAAAGAAGAAAGATGAGAGTATGCGACTTTGTATCGACTATCGAGAGTTGAACCATGTCACCATCAAGAATAGGTATCCGTTACCTCTCATTGATGACTTGTTTGACCAGTTGCAAGGTGTTAAATTCTTCTCAAAGATCGATCTTCGTTCTGGATATCGTCAGTTAAAGTTTAAAACTAATGACATTCCAAAGATTTCCTTCAGAACTCGATACGGGCATTATGAATTCTTAGTCATGTCTTTTGGATTGACTAATGCTCCTGTTGCTTTCATGGATATGATGAACCGGATATTCAAGAAATATTTGGATCATTTTATGTTTGTCTTTATTGATGACATCCTCATTTACTCTAAAATTCATGAAGATCATGAGCAACACTTAAGGCTGATACTCCAAAAGCTTCGTGAAATAAAATATATGCCAAGTTGAAGAAAATGCGAGTTCTGGTTGGAGGAAGTAGCATTCCTTGGGAACGTAATAACTAAACATGGAATATCAGTTGACCCGACAAAAATTGAAGCAATACAAATTTGCGAAGCAACCTAAGTCAGTAACCAAAATACGTAGCTTTCTGGGCTTAGCTTATTATTATCAGAGATTCGTGGAATGATTTGCTCAAATCGCCATTCCATTAACTCAGCTGATTCGAAAAGATACAAAATTCGGATGAAGCTAAAAATGTGAGAAGAGCTTCCAAGGACTCAAGAAGGAGACTCATTTCAGCACCTGTTCTGACAATACCATCAGGTTCGGAGGGATTTGTCATCTACAGCAATGCTTCAGGCAAAAGTTTAGGATGTGTTCTCATGCAACATGGGAAAGTCATAGCCTATGCCTCACGACAACTCAAATAATATGATAGGAATTATCCTACCCATGATCTAGAGTTGGCAACAGTCGTTTTTGCACTAAAGATATGGAGACACTACCTGTATGGGGAGAAAGTGGAGATATATACAAATCATAAGGGCCTTAAATATTTCTCCACCCAAAAGGGACTCAACATGCGGCAACGACGTTGGCTTGAGCTGTTGAAAGATTACGACCATACAATCCAATACCATCCTAGAAAAGCGAACGTGGTAGTTGACGCGTTGAGTAGAAGATCATATGCGGGTACGAGTGCAATATTGCCAACACAAAGGTCCATTTTGTATGACTTACAAAAGATAGAGATAGAGTTAAAGACTCTAGGGACCCACGTGAAGATGGCAAATATACGAGTAGAACCAGCTTTAATTGATAAAGTTAAAGCTGCTCAAGCTACAGACCCGGAGCTGATGAATATGAAGAAAAAGGTACAAGAAGGTGTTATTCCAGAAGCAAGAATCGACGAAGAGGGTATACTTCGAGTCAACACCAGACTTTGTGTTCCTAACAACTCTGATTTGAAGTATAAAATCATGATGGAAGCACATAACACACTATTTGCAATCCGTCCTGGAAGTACCAAAATGTATCGTGATCTTCGACATACATTTTGGTGGAGCAATATGAAGAGAGAGATCGCGGAGTTTATCTCGAGGTGTTTAACGTGTCAACGTGTCAAGACAGAGCATCAAGTGCCAAAAGGTCCATTGCAACCACTTAAAATTCCAAAATGGAAGTGGGAACACATCAACATGGATTTCGTTACGGGTCTTCCTAAGGTTTCTTAAGGCATAGATGCAATTTGGGTCATTGTCGATAGATTAACCAAGTCTGCTCATTTCTTGCCTATACGAGAAACTTATTCACTTGAACGTTTTGCTCGTATGTACATAAATGAGATTGTAGGACTGCATGGTATGCCAGTATCCATAGTTTATGATCGAGACCCAAGATTCACTTCACGATTTTGGGTCAGCTTGCAGAAAGCTATGGGCACTGATTTACGATTCAGTTCTGCATATCATCCTCAAATGGACGGCCAGTCAGAAAGGACTATTCAAACTCTTGAAGATCTATTAAGACTCTGCGTAATAGATTTCAAAGTAAGTTGGGACAAGTAGTTATCATTGGTGGAATTCTCCTACAACAACAGTTATCAAGCAAGTATAGGCATGACTCCATTCGAGACATTGTATGGACTAAAGTGTCGTTCTCTAGTATGTTGGGATGAGGTGGGTGAAGAAACATTATTGGGACCAGAGTTGGTACGCATGACTATGAAAAAGATTTAAATGATTCAGCAACGTATACAAACAGCACAAGATCGACAAAAGAGTTATGCTGATCTTCATCGAAGGGACGTGGAGTTTAATGTCGGAGATCATGTATTATTACGTGTTGCTCCATGGAAAGGAGTTACGAGATTCGAAAAGAGAGGAAAGCTCAACCCTCGATTTATTGGTCCATTTAAAATCCTCGATCTAGTAGGAATTGTGGCCTATAGACTCGCCTTACCGCCAAGCATGTCTCGTGTTCATAATATTTTTCACATATCCATGCTACGTAGATATGTGAAAGACCTAACCCACATTATTGAACTAGAACCAGACTAGATAACAGAGCATTGAACGTATGAGAGGTACCTGCTAAGATCATGGATAAGAAGGAGCAGATTCTACTCTCAAAGGTTATACCTCAAGTAAAAGTTTTATGGGGAAACTATGATATTGAGAAAATGACCTGGGAGTTAGAATCTGAAATGAAAGTAAGGTATCCTCACCTCTTCGACATACTAGGTACATACATCAATTTGGAGGACAAAATTTCATAAGGAGGGGAGGTTGTATGCCCCCACTTTTTATGAATAAAGATTTAATTTTCTTTAATTATTATTCTAAATAGTAGGGTGATAATTTAATAAATGCTATAGTTATAGGTGATATGCGCAAATTTTACAAAGTAAGCAAGTTGCCATAAAATATTCGTTGTGTCGAGGAATATTTGTTTGGTCAGAGAATATTCTTTTTGTTAGGGAATATTCGTACCACGGCACAATCATTGGTGGACTCCACTATGAAATATTTGTCGGATAAAGAAAGCGACAAAAATAACCTTTTTATAAAAATAATGGCAAAACTTTTACCGTTAAACTGTTGAAATACCCGGTGAGAAAAGTACAGTAATACGCGTTGTTCCACAATGGTACGCTGTATTGCACAGTAGCACACGGTATTGCACAGTATCTCTGATTATTGAAGCTTTGTCCTTGATCTCACTTGATTCATTTTTTATATCATTGTCATCATCCTCATGCTTAAATTATGGTAAAAAATTATCTTTAGCCCGTAGTGCAAATATGAACTGTTGATTGAATTATGACCAAAAATTGTGTATTGGTATAATCATGACCTTTGGTGTTACAGAAAAATGCTTGTGGTGAAAGTTCTCTTTGGCCCGTTGTGCAAAGATAGACAGGTGTTTGGCATTATCATGATCATTGGTGATACAAATGAATATCTTTGGCCCGTAATGCAAAGATAAAATGTTGACTTACATAAGTATTGATTGGTGTTACAGGGATAAAATATTTCTGATGGACCTCTAACTCGTAGAAGATAGTAGACATCATTCTCTACTTGACTCTTCTAATGGATTGTTATTTTCGCTGCAATTGTTAATCTAAAACTTGTTGTCCACAATATTTTATCTGATTCATTATTGTTGAAGGCTAACGATAATTTTTTATTCATTATCTTAGTCATAATATTCTTTACTAAGCCAGTTGAGTTCACCCTTTTCCTTTCGATTCCATTGTTCTTCTTAAGAAATGAGAGTGTCGTTGGGACTAGTCGGGGAATGGAGTAATGATCCAAGATAGTGCTATAGTAGTTCTCACTATTTTGTAAAATAGTGTGTCAATAATTGTAATGAGGATTTTGTTGGGAATTGCATATTCAAATTTGATATTGAAAGTAAATATAAATGCTTGAGTGTACAGTCCTTCAATGATCATATGTACAAGGACTTAGATGATAGATCAAAAGTGTTAGGTTGATCTGAGCTTTAATGTTTATCATTTATGTAAATAAATGTATAGAAGAAAAGATCAAATTTGTTAGGTTGATCTATTTGAGCTGTAAAAGTTAAGGCCTTGACAAAATCGTAGTCTGTCAAAGGTAGCATTCAGAAGACAAGGCAGAATCGTAGTCTGCCAAGAGTATTACAGTCTGCAGAAGACAAGGCAGAATCATGGAGTTTAAATGAAGATACTCAGAATCGTAGTCTGCCAAATGAATCAAGTCTGTAGAGGTCAAGGAAAGACTCGTGGAGCTTGAGTGACCACATTAGAAGCATAGTCTGCCTTGAAAGCCACACTAAGAATCATGAAGAAGATCTGAGCATCTGGCGAGCCAAGTTTATAATTGAAGAGTGCTCTCGAAGGTGTGGAGTCTCAACTTCAAGAGTATGTCTAAGCTGACCTCCAAAGATCTGGTAGCAGGATTACCCAAGTTCAGCTTCATCAAAGAAAGACCATGTAACGCATGCCAGCTTGGAAAGCAAACAAGGAGCTCATTCAAAGGCAAAGCTTGCAACTCAATTGACAGGCCCCTAAAGTTACTGCACATGAATCTCTTTGGGCCAATTCCAACTATGAGCCTAGGAGGAAAGAGATACTCACTTAGTCGTAGTGGATGACTACACCAGATACACATGGGTGTTCTTTCTTAACTCAAAAGATGAGACAAGCTCCCAACTGATAGAGATGTTCAAGATGGTGATGAATGAAAAAGGAGAGACTATCAAGGCAATAAAGAGTGATCATGGTAGAGAGTTCGACTTTTCAGAAATGGATCAGTTCTGCCCAGACAACGGCATCAGCCACAACTTCTCAGCACCACGAACTCCTCAGCAAAATGGAGTAGCTGAAAGGAAGAACAGAACACTGATAGAAGCTGGAAGAACTCTACTAACAGCAGCTTATCTGCCTGAATACTTCTGGACTAGAAGCCATCAACACTGCATGCTATACACAGAATAGATCTCTTGTACACTCTACGTTGAAGAAGACTCCCTATGAGCTGTGAAAAGGAAGAAAGCCAAATGTCAGTTACTTCCATGTATTCGGCTGCTTATGCTACATTCTCAACAATGGGAAGCAATATCTGACTAAGTTTCAACCCAAGTTAGATGAAGTAATCTTCCTTGGATATGCCACAGACAGCAAAGCTTATAGAGTGTTCAACAAGAAGACACTAAGTGTTGAAAGTCTCAATCCACATCATCTTTGATGAAACAGACTCGGACAAGTCTGCACCACAAGACACTACGATTGAAGATACCGATATTACGAATGAAGTGGTCGAGCCTAACACTACGACAGCAGTTTTTGAATAAAGAATCGTGGTGTCCGAAGAAGAAATCATAGAGAGAGCTAAACCAGACAACGATTCTGACCAACAAGAACCAGAAATCAATCTTGAGGAGTTCAGACAAGAAGGCACTAGAATTGATGTTCCAACAGGGAACAGATGGGCAAGGGATCACACTCAAGATCTGATCATTGGTGATCCAACAGCCAGAATCAGAACAAGATCTACAACTTAGAATGAATGCTTCTATTTGAGTTTTCTGTCTCAAATAGAGCCCAAGAAGATTGAAGATGCAAATGCAAGATGCAAGCTGGATTGAAGCCATGCAAGAGGAACTGAATCAATTCGAAAGAAGCAAAGTCTGGAGATTAGTTCAAAGACTAAAGAATCACCCAGTCATCGGCACCAAATGGGTTTTCAGAAACAAGATGGATGAAGATAGGGGTGATCACAAGGAACAAAGCAAGGCTGGTGGCCAAAGGTTATTCTTAAGAAGAAGGCATAGACTACGATGAGACTTTCGCACCAGTTGCCAGACTTGAAGTAATCAGAATATTCCTTGCATTTGCTGCGCACATGAAGTTCAAAGTATTCCAGATGGATGTCAAGAGTGCATTCCTTAATGGTGAACTTTAAGAAGAAGTATATGTGAAACAACCCCCAGGTTTTGTCAATCCAACCCTCTCTGATTATGTCTATAGATTAGATAAAGCCTTATATGGACTTAAACAAGCACCTAGAGCTTGGTATGAAACACTAATAAACTTTCTTATTGAAAAAGGATTCACTAGAGGTAGAGTAGCTACTACACTATTTCTTAGGAAGCACAAAGATAAAGTTTTACTAGTTCAAATATATGTAGATGATATTATCTTTGGTTCTACTGATGAAAATTTGTGTAAGAGATTTGCCAAGCTTATGCAGAGCAAGTTTGAAATAAGCATGATGGGTGAGCTTTACTTCTTCCTTGGACTGCAAGTAAAGCAAACTGATGAAGGTATCTTCATAAGCCAAGCTAAGTACATCAAAGACTTACTTAAGAAGTATGGCATGGAATCAGCCTCTCCCATGAAAACACCAATTGCTCCAGCAACTAAGCTTGAAAAATATGAGAAAGGTAAAAGTATTGATATTACTCAATACAGAGGTATGATAGGCTCCCTTCTCTACCTAACTGCCAGTAGACCAGATATAATGTTTGCAACATGTATATGTGCTAGATTTCAAAGCTAATCCTAAGGAATCACACTTAACTGCTGTAAAAAGGATTTTCAGGTATCTCAAAGGTACACCCTACTTGGGTCTATGGTATCACAAGGAGTCCTCATTTGAACTGACAGGATATTCAGATGCTGACTTTACATGATGCAAAATAGATAGAAAGAGTACCAGTGGCACTTGTCAACTGCTAGGAAATAGACTAGTGTCCTGGTTCAACAAGAAGCAAAACTCAGTATTAACTTCTACAGCAGAAGCTGAATACATTGCTGCAGGCAGTTGCTGTGCTCAAATCCTATGGATGAAGAACCAGCTAGCAGATTATGGGTTTGATTTCAAATCTATACCCATACACTGTGATAACACAAGTGCCATAACAATAACAAATAATCCTGTCATGCATTCTAGGACCAAGCATATAGAAATAAGAAATCATTTTATTAGGGATCATGTTCAAAATAGAACAATATCTTTGCAATACATCCCTACTGAAAATCAACTTGCTGATGTGTTTACTAAACCCTTAGATGAATCCAGATTTAATAAACTGATAAGTGAGTTAGGTATGTTAAATTTGCAACCATGAATTCTATGCTTTAGACGGTGCTAACCTTGCAGATATAAAGGCTAAGTCAAAATCGTAGAGATGACAAAGAGAAACCACAATCGTGGAGTGATCCGGTCAAAGTAGAAAAGCTCACTGTGATAGCAACATCATCAAGCAAAAACAACCCTTCTGATAAGTGTCTCAGGGACAAACTTGATCCTTAGTGACAAACTAAGAGGTTAGCCCTTCCTGAGCAACCTTAAACCAGAAGGGATGTCTTTTCAGAAGGCATCAAAGAAAACCGTAGAGTCTACGGTCAAGGAGCAAGCAAAGGATCAAACTCAACAATCGTGGAGTGGTTCTCGGTAATCGTTCTCACAAGGACTCACTAGCTCAGGGGGAGCTAAGGGCAAAATGGAGATTTCTACATGGATCAAAATCGTGAAGTTCTGCAGAATCTGACTCGTGTCCTATGATGCAGAACATATGGAGGGAAGTTAAATTCATTTTAAACTGCTTTCTGATAATTTACCTTTGAATTTCAAAAGACTATCTCTCTCTCTCTCTCTCAAACAAAACCCTAAGTTTCAAAAAGCTGAGCCAAATACGTTCACTGCAGGAAAATCAAACAAACAAATGGCTGCTTCCAACGTTGTTTCCGGCTATCAACTATGTTTTGACGGATTCGAGAAGGCTGGACCTGAGATTCACAAAGTTCTTTCACTCTTGAAGAAAGCGGGTCTTAAGAATGCTCTAAGCACCAGCACACTGATATATCCAAAGCTGGTAAAGGAGTTTTATGGCAATGGAGTTGCTGATGAAGACTCAATTCTCACCAAAGTCAAAGATGTGCAAATCCGACTCAACACTAAAAGCATAAACCTAGCCCTAGGTTTTAAAAGTGAAGGTCTTTCATCCATGGAGGCTGTTGACTTCTATAAGGGTCTAAAGAAGATGAACTACACAAAAACTGAAGGAAAGAGTGGTTACAAGAAGAAAGAATTTTCCCAAGAATATGAATTCCTAGCTGACATCGTTGGGAAATGCATATGTTGCAAGAGCTCCGATCACGATTCGGTCAACGAGAAGCAACTGAAGCTCATGACAGCCATTCGCTTTAGAGTTCAACTCAACTATGGAGCCTTGCTGATGGATTGGTTAAGGAAATGGATGCAAAGTCTGAAGAAGACCAAGAACACTGCTAAAATGGCCTATGGGATGTTTATCAGCATCATTATTCAGTATGCACTGGGAGACAAAATTGGAGACAATGACGGTATTCCAATCAATCCGAATAGAAAGATGACCAAGCAACTATTTCAAAATTGGAAAAGAAATCCAGCAGAAAATGTGAAGATGATGTCTGCAACCTCATCTGCTGCAAAGGAAGCCAAAGAGGAAGAAAAAGAGGTGAATCAAGAGAAAGCTATAGCTCTGACCAGTAAAAGTAAAGGGAAGAAGAAAATGTATGAAAGTGTTCAAGCAACTGAGAAGCCCCAAGGCTCAACCACTGATGTCCCTCAAGGCAAGGAGATTATGAAGGAGAAGAAGAAGAAAAGAAGAAGAAGAAGAAGAGGGAGATAAATGAAGATAAAGCTGAAGGTAGTTTTGAACCTCAGAGAAAGAAGAAACAGAGTCACAAAATAGGGAATTCTACACTCACTACGATTGTGGAGTTATCACCAATCGTAGAGTCCAGACCAGCTGCCACTGCAGAAGGAGAAGCTGCAACTGCATCTCAGCCTGAGCAAACTCAAAGGACTGAAGTTGAAAAGGATGCAAAGGCTGTGTCTAAGTCAAAGAAGAGGGTGCAGAAGTTGGCTAAGAAGTATGCTCTTACCAATGAAGAAGTATTGGAAGAAGGTGATAGAAGAAGGACTGCAGAAAAGGCTGACCAGTCCACTAAACAACAAGCATCTGGTCCAACTCCACAAGAGATCAGAATCATTGAAGATGTATTAACTTACCTCAGAGATGCTGACAACTCTGTTGCACCCGGTCAGACTACAAATGGCATTGATGAATCTCTGGGAGAAAAAATGACTAAAGGGGTTACGCCAGAAATGGGTATGCTAAGCCCAAATGAAGATGACACTGCTAAAGTACAAGAAGGAGAAACTCTGAAAACTCCTATTCAAGAAAATGCTTCAGCTGAGGGGGAGCAATTAGAAGAAATGGAGACAGAGAATGCAGAAGCTGAGGGGGAGCCACCAAAATAAATTCTTGAAGTCCCCCCAGTTCATGAAGAATTTGTAGAGTCTGATGTTGCAAATATGGTGAATATTGCTAATGATGAGATGAATGATGTGGTGCGAGTTTATGATGCAGAGAGTGATGAAGAAGATGATGATCTTGAGGTCATATATGTTGGACAAGATGGTGAAAGAACAGCGAACTACAATCAGTTGTTCAATTACTTGCCCATGATACCTTATCATAGAGCTATAATTCTCAACTCCTGGGATCACATATTCTGGACTTTCAAGGCATATCCAGCAATCTCAGTACTTGTCCATGGATTCCCAAGAGAAAGGAGGTTTGCTCAGAAACTGATCAAGAATGCTTCAACCTTAGAGTCTGAGCATGAGGTAGATTCCACTCCTCTCTCGTTTATTATCAATCACACTCCATCATCACACTTCAATTAGTTCTACGAAGTGCTCAAATGGTTGGAAGTGGTCCTGCATCCACTCAATCAATTTCCAGTTACGGAGTCCCAAACCTCTGTATCTGATGAACCAAATAACCAACTTGTTATCATAGAGCAACCCATTAATGATCCACTAATGATTGAGCACATCACAAGAATTGTTGAAGACATGCTTGCAAACTCAACTATTGAAAAGCCAATCCAGGACGACGAACTACGATCTGTGCCTAATGATCAATCTGATTCGGCAATCGTAGAGTCTCCAGATTAGCTCAACGAAACAAGAACACAAACATCTGAGCCAAACAATAAGCCTATACAGCAAACACAAATCCCTTTAACCTTAAGCAGACATCCCATCATCCTCAAACAATGAATATTTTGATATAACTCTTGCTCTTGCAAGCTTATCAAGGAGAGATGAACACACTACAGCTACCCCTCTTCCTCCTGAGACACAACGAATTCTAAATCAATTGTCTCTCATGCCAACAACGGAGGAGTTGAATGAAGCATTGAATTAAATAGGGTCAGAATCTGGAGAGATTCTTGAAGCTCACTCCATAGCACTTCACATGAGATTCAATAATATAATCGAATCAGTTAAGCCTCTGCCAGGAAAGTTGGCAACTGAACTGTCCAAGAAGCTGAAGGAAATTGTCAAGGAAATGGGTGAAAGCCTAAGTCAAAGGGATGCGATTCACTTTGCTACCACAAAGAAGCATAAAGAAGCTATGGAGATCATGCAAAAGAATCAACAATCCCAGAATGAGCTATTGATCAAACAAATCTCATAATTGCACACCTCACTTTAATTATTTCAAGAATCCTGTACAACTCAACTCAATCAGAACTACAATGCAATGGAACGAATTCAACAACAATAAAAACACACTGCAGCTAGAGTTGCTGAAAATCGTAGTGATATTTCTCAGAATCACTCTCAGATGCATGAGTTGGTTGAAGGAATCAAACGCCTCTTTGAAGATGTTTGAACCCTTGATGCTGACATATAGGGGGAGAATAATGAGGAAGGAGAAGATAGAAACAAAGGCAGAGGAGGGAGTAGAAGGCAAACACAAACTCACATTGGTCAATTGTCAGGTGGTGGCACTTAAAGTCCTCTCATAGCTAAACCCACTCAGAGGAGCCAAGGTTAAGCCTCAGCCTCCAGCTCACAAGGTCTAACCTCCACTGGTTTTAGTATGCCAGCTGGAGATCATGCCTTCATGAACAGACATGATCATTTGGAACCACTAACCCGAGATGAGCTAGAGGATATTGCAAGAAGAAATGAAGCCTCAAGAAGAAGAAGAATTACAGAGCATGCCAATCCTCCAAAACCAAAGAGGCAAAGGAGATAGAGATAAGTTTAAACTTAATTTTGTATTGATGTTCCTATGCTAGATTGTAATATCTTTTCAAACATCAATAAATTCATGCTTACTCTCTAGAAATTTCAGTTGCTCACTGAAACACTAAGCCATATTTACTTTCTAGCACTCTGCATTTAGAAAATGATGCTATGATCTAAATCTCCTTGATTATGTCAACATCAAATAGGGGGAGATTGTTGGGAATTGCATATTCAAATTTAATATTGAAAGTAAATATAAATGCTTGAGTGTATAGTCCTTCAATGATCATATGTACAAGGACTTAGATGATAGATCAAAAGTGTTAGGTTGATCTGAGTTTTAATGTTTATCATTTATGTAAATAAATGTATAGAAGAAAAGATCAAATTTGTTAGGTTGATCTATTTAAGCTGTAAAAGTTAAGGCCTTGACAGAATCGTAGTCTGTCAAAGGTAGCATTCTGAAGACAGGGTAGAATCGTGGAGCTTAAACAAAGATATCCAGAATCGTAGTCTGCCAAGAGTATTACAGTCTGCAGAAGACAATGCAGAATCGTGGAGTTTAAACGAAGATACTCAGAATCGAAGTCTGCCAAATGAATCAAGTCTTCAGAGGTCAAAGCAAGACTCGTGGAGCTTGAGTGACCACATTAGAAGCATAGTCTGCCTTGAAAGCCACATTAAGAATCATGAAGAAGATCTGAGCATCTGGCGAGCCAAGTTTATAATCGCAGAGTGCTCTCGAATGTGTGGAGTCTGAAAGACAAGCAAGCAGGAATCGTAGTTTTCCAAAGAGTTTAAGAGAAATCATAGTGTTCTCTATTATCAAGTCTGAGTCAAGCTGTGCAAGCCAACACACAACAATTATGGTACAATGATCATAATTGTAGTACTCCTCCAGTCAACATCAAAGATCATAGTTCTGATGAAGGAAGGAAGAGCAACAAAAGAAGAAAGACTAATAGCTGTTGACAATTTGATAGTCCCAATGATTCCATATTCATCCTTAGTTCAAATCAAAGAAGTGTATTGAAGAAGCTAAGAAAAGGACTAAACTGCCTGCAGAAAACACCTTTTCAGGTGTTAGGTGAAGTTGCAGTCTGCTGTGTCAGTGGGCCATTCGATAGTGCAGCAAGAAAGTAGGATGTCAACATCAACTGCACAGAAACGTCTGAAGCATTAAATGCAGCAACGAGAGCATTCAAGCGGACATATTTTGAATGGCTTTTTATAAGAAAATCAGACAAGGATTCAGACTAAGCAAGCAAGATGTGAAAAGAAAGAATACATTGAGAAAAGCTCAAGAACATTCAACGATCAACTCTACGATCCTGAAAGAGGAAAGCTTGCTTCGCTACTCAGTTCTTCAGAACTTATGCTTAATTACAACTGAGTAGCACTCCTCAACAACAACTGTCAATCCAAGTGAGGAACCAAGTCAGAGGACTTGAAGAGTTCAAAAGTAAACTAAGAGCAGATCCAAGTCAGATGGCTTGAAGAGTTCAAAAGTGAACTAAGAGAAGTACCAAGTCAGAGGACTTGAAGAGTTCTAAGTGAACTAAGAGAAGTTCCAGGGCTGCTGGCCATGAAGGAATCTAAGTGATTCAGTTGTAAGAGACATCCTTAAAGGATTTCCTACTCATGGAGTAGAAGAGTGGATTAGGAGCCTTGTGTGCTCTGAACCACTTAAAACCTTGTGTCTCATTGTCTCTCATTAACTGCTATAACTGCTATATCTGTTATAATTGTCCTAACTGCTTATCAAATCATAACTGCAATATCTTGAAGGGGAACAAAACATATATTCTGCTGCTGTTAGTATAATCAATACTGACAAAGTATTTTAAACAAAGAAATTTTTAAAATATTTATTCAACCCTCCTTCTAGATAACTCACGTGCCTTTGGGAACTAACAGACTTAATTTAAGCGTGGATATTTTCGTGTTATATATGACACAATATTTGTATTGAAAATCAAAATTTATGTGTGGTCGTATTTTGCACGACATAGTAATAGTTGGAATAGGAATATTTGTATTTGTATTATGTAGCATGTATTTTGGCGACTCAAAATGAATTGTGTGGACCTATTTTGGGGGTGTCACACCGGCCACGGGCCTGGACCGAATTTGCCAGGTCTACGTGCATTATAATTGAGCTAAACTGCATCCACGTCAACACATAACTACCAACTAAAATTAATTAAATTTAAATTTGTACAATACAAGAAAAAAGAAAAATATAAACATTTACATGAAATTGTCACATTTCTTGACCACCATAAAATTTTATAACTTTTTTTTACATTGATTATAACAAATGTAGCGTTTGTGTTGGCCCACAAACAGGGCGCTAGATTTAAAATGCAACATTTACAATAAGAAATGCAGCAACAAGATATAAATTTCATAGAGGTCAATGGTGTGATAACTTAATGGGATGAAAATTCTAAAAATGTTATCAAAATCTTATTTAAATTTTAAGTACTTATGTTGCTTGTCAATGCATCCGCTGGTATAATTGCAGAGGTCTAGTCTAGAGAATGAAACTTACCTATGTGATACCAAAAGATATCTATAGGACACATAAGATCACATTTACATAAACTGAACGTTACATGTAATTATTATATGTAATTCGGACACTTCTAATAAATAAACAATAATCTTAAGATAAGAATATGTTCTTTTTATTTTTATTTTTATTATTTGTTACTTTGAAAAATGATTATGTTCTTTTTTAAACCTTAATATGTAAAAAGAGTCAAAAGGTTCGAGGGACTATGATACACATGAAGACTCAAGGGCTACCGAGGATTCAGGGGAATCTAACTTTGCTACAGAAATAAGCCATTCAGAAATTAATACCAACGATTCAAGGGCAAGAAGGGAAATTAAAAGGCCTAATTGGATGAAGAACTATGAAGTTAAAATGGAAAGTTAAAAACAGTTGAGTGGGAAAGTGGGTTAATAGTTTGTTGGCTGTCAAATGTAATTAGTACCATTGATTTTGATTAGTTAGATCTGAATGGTTTAGATATTGATTTGTAAATGGTATAAGTACAAGTGTAGCAGAGGAGTAGGCATTTTTTGTGCAAAAAAATTCTTTTCTCAGTCTAATTCTCTATTTACATATCTTTCTTTCGGGAGATTTGGCTTGGACTCTAAAACAAGTCTATCATTGGTGCTTTCATTCTTGTTACTATGGCAGAAAATGAGGGTTTTCAACAATTTTTGTCCCAATTTGCAACTATGCAGAAACAGTTCCTTGAGGAGTTGATTGCTCCGATTAATCAACAACTACATCAATTAAATGCTAGCAAAGGCAATTCGTCAAATAGTATAACTATGTTAGTTACTAGATCAAAGGAGCATTTTTGGCGGGTCAAGATCGAGTTCCCGCGATTTGCAGGAGGAGATCCAACTGACTGGTTGTACAAAGCGAATAAGTTTTTTGAGGTTCACGAAATTCCAATGGCAGAGAGGTTGGATTTGTCTTCTTTACATAAGGATGGAGCGGCTTCTTATTTGTAAGACCCCAAAATTTTATCAATAAGATTTAATTTTCTCTATATATTATTTTAAATAGTAAGGTGTTGATTTGATAAATGTATTAAGTTATGGGTGATATGTGCAAATTTTATAAAGTAAGCAAGCTGTCGTAAAATATTCGTTTAGTCGGGGAATATTCGTACGACGGCGCAATCATTGGTTGATCCCATAACGGAATAATTGTCGGATATAAAAAGCGACAGAAGTAACCTTTTTATAAATATAACGGAAAAACCTTTACCGTTAAACTGTTGAAATACCCGGTGATAAAAGCACAGTATTATGCGTTATTACACAGTAGCACACGGTATTGCACAGTAATTCTAATTATTGATTCTTACGTAAGAAGTCACTTATTCAATAATTTTTATAGTAATTACTGTTCAATATCTTATATTATTGATTTAATAATTGTTATATTGATAATTGGATAGTATTTTATATTATTGATTCAGTAATTATCACAGTAACCACTGCACAATGTTTCACATTATTAAATCAATAACTCATATTATTTAAATGATATTATTAGATAGCATTATTGGCAATGTCTAAAAAATTCTGTCGAGAAAAGGGGTTAAGATATAATTGCGCGCCAATGAGGAGAAATTTTTATCGGAAATCCCACTCTATCCTGGGAACGATCTAGTTGTCAATATTGTGATTCTATAATATTAATTGTGAATAAAATAAAAATTATTGATAAATATGATAAGTAAATATTTGTTCAATTTTGATATAAATGAAAGAATTTTTAGCATGAGACATTTGTAGAAAGTTAATATTTTATCTTCTCCGATAAAATATTTATTCAAATATATTATTATAATATTATATTATAATAGTATAATGTGATAATATAATAGTATATTTTTATAATTTAAATGGTAACATTATTATAATAAATTCATGCTATAAAAATAAAATGAGGTGGAAGAGAGCAAATTGAATTTGAATTCTTTTAACAATTATAAATATTTTAATATATATCTATATATATGAAGAGTTTTTGTTCCTTTTTGGTGTGCTGAAGTTTTTTTCAAAAGCGTGGTGCTGGAAAATCATCCGCCTGCAGGTTTTGTCAACATTGGCGTGCTAGCATTTTCCTACAAATAAGTTACGTAGTTACCCTTCTAATCCTATTAGACATGAGATTTCTTTTAATTAATTAAACTCCTTTAATTAATTTAGGCTTCCCACCACATGGGAATAATTAATTAAATTCATTTAATTAATTTTTCTCCTAATCTTATTAGGAATAAATGAGAGTACTAATATTAAATTAATTACTAAACTCCTTTAGAAATTAAAATAATAATAATTGTAATAATATTAATAAGACTCCTCTTATTAATTTATATTTAATATTTTCAAAATATTAAATAGTAAACATTAAGCTATTTAATTTATTCTATCACTATAGATTAAATTAATTACACCTAATGCATTATTACGATTATGCCATTACCTTCTTAAATAATTATTCTTCCTTTTATGGTGTGACCCTTTAGGTTCTCCATATTAAACCGGTTGTGAATAAATCAATTAGAACAATTCTAATCTTATTTAAATAAATAAATTAAACTAATAATCTATTTAAATAAATAACATTTATTCTACAATAGGGATAAGCCTCCCTAGCGATCAACGACTTTCCAGATAATATTGATTTCAACATTAATCAAAAAGAACCCGTGAGTAAATAGTTACCGTACAATTCAATCCTTCCACCATACAATGTCCCAATTAAATATAAGACATGGATTTACTGTCAAGTCTTATTTTATTTAATTATATGTATTTCGATTAGAAAATGCACAACTCCAAATAATGCAAATTAGAAACTCCTTTCTAATTTCATTTCACCTTGGCCAAGGATTCTTGGGTTGTCATTTAACGAATCACATAGGACATATCTCCTCTTTTACTAGAGGTGGTAGATTCTTTATTGATCATTCATTATCTCCATATGTAACTCATTATACCCAAGCATACCCTATATATGCCTTAAAAGGTCTTAAGGAATAAGTCAAAGTATAATTTGTTACATACAAGATACTATGATGATCTCAAGTCCAAGGATCACTTGTACTACTATCACATTAGGAATTCCTATTGACATGCGAGTAAAACTCCATTAGATATTCCATAGCGAATCACGTTCAGTGAACTTATTCTCCAATAAGCACCTACATACTTGCTTTAGTGTCTCCACACAAATGATCATGAGATCAATCATCCTCATCCAATGAGCAAGCAACATATGTACCAATCTATCCGGATTTACTAATCCCCTTTTTAGTAATCCCACGATTGGGAACTATTTTAGTTTTAAAACTTTCTAAGAATTTAGATCTCATTAGCATGATCATCATCATGATTCTAAAAGTTTTGCTTAAAACTATGGGTTATTTACATATTATAAAAACAGCAACATGTAGATAATTAAATGCCTTTAATAAATGAATATTTTATTAATAAATAAATAAGATTGTTTACAAAGTACGTGCTTTATCATCATACATGATTGGCTTGTATGCACACTACTATCAAAAAGGTGATACAAATGAATATCTTTGGCCTGTAGTGCAAAGATGAATGATTACTTGATGAATATCTTTGGCATAGTGCAAAGATGAATGATTACCTGATGAATATCTTTGGCCCATAGTGTAAAGATGAACAGGTGTTGTGATGAACATGACCACTGGTGATACAAATGAATATCTTTGGCCCGTAGTGCAAAGATGAATATTTGATTTGAGATATATTGATTGATGTTACAGGAATAAAATATTGATGATGGACTTTTAAATCATAGAAGATAGTAGGCATCATTCTCTACGTAACTCTTCTAATGAGTTATTAATTCCGCTGTTGTTGTTAATCTAAAATTTATTGTCCATAATATTTTATCTGATTTGTTGAATACTAACGATAAATTATTTTTTATTATCTTAGTCATAATATTCTTTACTGGGCTAGTTGAGCTCACCATTTTCTTGCATTGTTCTCTTCAAAAAAATGAGAATATCGCGGGGACTAGTCGAGGAATGGAGTGATGGTCCGAGATAAAACTGTAGTAGTCCTCACTATTTTTGTAAAAGAGTGTGATAATAATTATAATTAGTGAGGAATTAATTTGAGCAGTTTATATTTCGTATTATATACGATCTGTATTATAGCTCACAGTTTGTGTTGTCGTATTTTGCACGACCGTTTGATGTAAAAGATTCTATTTGGATTTTGTACCATGTATTTGGCGACTCAGAATGGGTTGAATATTGAACCTATTTTGGGAGCGTCACATTTTTTCATCATCCTCAGTCTTAAATTGTGGAAAAATTTATCGTTGGCCCGTAATGCAAAGATGAACTAGTTGATTGATGAATATCTTTAGCCCGTAGTACAAAGATGAGATGTTGATTTATAAATATCTTTGGCCTGTAGTGTAAAGATGGACAAGTGTTTGGCATGATCATGATCACTAGTGATACAAATGAATATCTTTAGCCTGTAGTGCAAAGATAAATTATTGATTTGAAATATTTATTGATTGATGTTACAGGGATAAAATATTGATGATGGGCTTTTAAATCATAGAAGATAGTAGACGTCATTCTCTACTTAACTCTTCTAATGAAATGTTATTTCGCTGCAGTCGTTGGTCTAAAAATTATTGTCCATAATATTTTATCTGACTTATTGAAGGCTAACGATAATTTATTCTTTATTATCTTAGTCATAATATTCTTTATTGGGCTAGTTGAGCTTACCCTTTTCTTTCATTGTTCTCTTCAGGAAATGAGAATATAGCTGGGACTAGTCGAAAAATGGAGTGATGGTTCGAGATAGTGCTATAGTAGTTGTAAGACCCCAACTTTTATGAATAAAAATTTAATTTTCTTTATATATTATTTCGAAATAGTAAGGTGTTGATTTGATAAATGTGAAAAGTTATGTGTGAAATGTGCAAATATTTCAAAATAAGCAAGTGGTTATAAAATATTCATTGTTGTCGGGGAATATTCGTACGACGATGCAGCTATTTATGGGCCCCACAACGGAATAACTGTCGGATATAGAAAGCGACAGAAATAACTTTTTTATAAATAACGGTAAAACTGTTACGGTTAAACTGTTGAAATACCCTGATGATAAAAATACAGTAATACGCGTGGTGCACAGTAGCACACGGTATTGCACAGTATTTCGAATTATTTGTTCTTACGTAAGAAGTCACTTACTCAATAATTGTTATAGTAATTACTGTTCAATATTTTATATTATTGATTCAATAATTACATGATATTTTATTGCTACGTTGCTATTTTATATGATTGATTCAATAATGGCTACGTTGATATTTTGTATTATTGATTCAATAATTGTCACTGCACAGTATTTTACATTATCAACTCAATAATTCATATTATTTGAATAATATTATTAGATAGCATTATTGACAATGTCTAAGGAAGTTCTGTCTAGGAGGGGTTATTTAATTGCGCGCCAGTAAGAAGAAATCCTTATCGAAAGACCCCCTCTTTCTTGGGAACGACCTGGTTGTCAATATTGTAGTTCTGTAATATTATTTATGAATAATTAATTATTGATTTATATGATAACAAAATATTTATTTTGTGGATATAAAAGTAGGAATTAGTGCTGAAGTGTTTTTATCAGTATTTTGGTATAGAAAATCATTTGTTTGTGGATTTCAGCTATTTTCGATTAGAATTTTGGAAAAACTTCCTTCTACAAAGTTGTAGAGAATTAAATTTCTCATGAAAAAGACATAGGATTTGTATTTTCTGACAAAAGGGCTATTTATTATGAATTATTGAAGTTTCAGAAAATAAATATTTTTTATTAAAAACATGGGTGGGCCCCACTTTTATTTTTTATGGCTTGTAAATGCTGAATTTTCAAATTCCATTGAGGTGCGCGTATGAAGTTGGTGAGAAGCCGCCGGTAGCAGTTAGTCAACTTTGGCATCCTAATCTTTTCCTATAAATAGGGTGCTTAGGTTAGAATTGAAAATCACACCAGAATCAGAAGTTTTTTCTCTCTATAATATCGAGCGTATTTTTGTGAGTATTTAGATACTTTGAGTGTTACTATTCAGTGTAAATTTTCTTCGGTATTATATCCGATATTCCAACCAGAAGTACTATTCTTTTGAGGTAAGAGATGTTATTTTCTTTCGTAAATGATTTTATTCTTTTCAATATCATTATATCAAAATATTGGCATGAATTGTATTATGGAATTCTTACTTTTTCCGTCGGAGTTACTATTCACGTATACGGCACTATTCACGTATACAGATTCACGGAAAAATTAAATTTTCTTCTATATGTCCAAGTTGCTTGTTAAGGTTCCTATCTTTGATTGGATCCAAGTTTTGAGCTCTATTCTTGAATTTTGATCCACAAAGTATTATTATGGAGTATTTTTGAACTTGGATAAACTAAAATGCGAATCCTTAATCTTTGTTCTTTATCTCACTGGATTCGTTATTTATATTATTTTTTATCATCCTCAGTCCTAAAAGGTGATATAACTGAATATCTTTGGCCTGTAGAGCAAAGATGAATGATTACCTGATGAATATCTTTGGCCGTAGTACAAAGATGGACAGGTGTTGAGATGAACATGACCACTGGTGATACAAATGAATATCTTTGGCCCGTAGTGCAAAGATGAATATTTGATTTGAGATGTATATTGATTGATGTTACAGGAATAAAATATTGATGATGGACTTTTAAATCATAGAAGATAGTAGACTTCATTCTCTACTTAACTCTTCTAATGAATGGTTATTTCCAGCTGCAAATATTGATCTAAAACTTGTTGTCAATAATATTTTATCTGAATTGTTGAAGACTAACGATAATTTATTTTCCATTATCTCAGTCATAATATTCTTTACTAGGCTAGTTGAGCTCACCCTTTTCATCTATTGTCCTCTTCAGGAAATGAGAATGTCGTAGGAACTAGTCGGGGGACAGAGTGATGGTCCGAGTTAGAGCAGTAGTAGTCCTCACTATTTCTAATAAATAGTGTGATAATAATTATAATGAGGGCTTAGTTTGAATGTTAATATTTTTTACATATTTGTATTGACACTCACAGTTGTGTGGTCGTATTTTGTACGACCGTGTGATATAAAAGTTTGTATTTGAATTCTGTACCATATATTTGGCGACTCAGAATGGGTTGGGATGACTGGACCTATTCTGGGGGCGTCATTGTAGTCGTCACTATTTTGTAAAATATTGTGATAATAATTGTAATGAGGACTTAATTTGAGCATTTATATTTTCTACATAATATCTGTATTGACGCTCACAGTTTGTATGGTCGTATTTTGTACGACAGTTTAATAGTTAGAATAGGAAGATTTGTATTTGGATTCTGTACCATGTATTTGGCGACTCAGAATGATTTGTGTGGACCTATTTTAGGGGCGTCACAGTTAGTATCAGAGCTATAAGTAAATAGCCTCGAGCCTCTCGCTGGTGACTCCCTTATGTGAGATTCACCGATGCCAGACTCTCCGTAGGTGACGCCGTGAATAACGGGTGCAAGCTGATAGGTATCACTGTGAGATGCTATCCAAGGTTGGGATGTGAGTCACAGTTGGTATCAGAGCTTAGGGATATGATCTCTGGCGGAGATCTAGGATTAGAACTAGGAGGGGAGAGACGAGTAAAATCCTTCGCTAGTGTGTCCTACTTAAGCTTATTTGTTATTTAATTAGTCGATCGGAACATAGGGATGATATGTGACATGTCAATTTCTTTAATTAACTCTTATTTTCTGGCAGTATTTGAGAATGACATCTGAAAATCTAAGCAATAGAGCATTTGAGACCATTGAGACACCACTAATCACCAATCAGGATAATGTGCATCAGGAAGGCAATTCAAAGAGTTGGGACCGCCGAAGTTTTTGTGAAAGCCAGATCCACTCAAGGCAGAAGCTTGAGTCAAACAAATCACCAAAATATTTGATGTCCTGGGATGCACAGAGGAGCAAAAGGTTCCCTTTACCACCTTTATGTTCCGTGGAGAGGCAGATTACTGGTGAGAATCTGTGAAGCGTACTAATCTTTTCGCACTTAAGATGTCTTGGGAGAAGTTCTAGGAATTGTTCAACGACAAGTACTTTCCAGAAAGTATTCGTGATATGAAGGAGGTGGAATTCATCAAACTGGAACAGAATAATATGACGGTATCACAATACGAGGTCAATTTGCGAAATTATCCTAGTTTACATCTCATTTGGTGGATAATGAGGAACGAATGACATGAATGTTTCTGAGAGGTTTGAAACCTGAAATTCGTCAATACCTCATTTCTCACAAACTTTGTTTGTATTCAGATGTTGTGAATAGGGCTCAATTACTGGAGCGAGATAATAAGACTATTCAACCAAAGGACAACAACCATAATCGTACCGATGGCAACAGTCATCGGAACAATGATAACCAATGTGGAGGAAATTATCATGTCAAAAATGGTAACCATTTCGGCGGTAATCATGGCCAAGATAATAGAATAAGTGAGTCGGGTGAAAATTTCAAAAAGAGAATATACAACAATGACGACGAAAAGACATCGGCAACAACACCAGCAACCGTTTCTAGGGGAGGGGAACGACCGTATGTTACAAATGCGGACAAGAGGGACACATCAGCCCAAACTGCACACAACAATCCATGGTGTGTTACAATTGCGGAAAGGAAGGTCACATAGCTCGAGTGTGCCCTACAGTGAAGACAAGTCAAGCTGGGATGGTGACTCCAAAGGCTGTCCTAGATAAGTCAAAGTCGGTGGTTCAGGGGAGAGCTTTTGTCGTGACTACCCAAAAAGGGAGGAACCCGATCGAAGTTATCACGGGTAAGCTAATCATAAACTCTTGTGAAGTCTATACCTTATTAGATACAGGTTCTACCAATTCTTTTATTTCACCTGCTTGTGCTCAACGTTTGAACTTGACCCCTGAGAAACTAGACTTTGATTTATCTATTGAAACTCCGTTGGGATAAACCTTCGTTACATGCACAGTTTACAAATCTTGTTTGATTCAAATTGGCACCCTCACATTACCTGTTGATCTCATTTCTTTGAAAATACTTGCATTTGATGTGATTTTAGGAATCGACTGGTTAACCACTCATCATGCTAGAATTGATTATTTTTGTAAGGTTATTAGCTTTTATATTCCTAACTAACCTGTTTTGCTAATTCAAACAACCAAACCACTAAAATCAATCACTGTCATTTCAAGTCATAAAGCTATTCGTTTATTGAAAAACGGATGTAAAGCTTTCTTAGCCCTTGTCATCGATTTAAACAAGAATACGTCAGATTTGAATGATATTTCTATTGTGAATAAATTCCCTGATGTATTTCCCGAAGAACTTCCTGGTCTACCTCTGGAACGTGAAGTTGAATTTTTTATTGACCTTGAACCCGGTACAAAACCCATTTCCAAAACCCCATATCGAATGGCTTCTATTGAACTTCAGGAGTTAAAGGTCCAACTACAGGAGTTGTTAGACGTCGGCTTTATACGTCCTATTACATCAGCTTGGGGTGCTCCTGTTTTTTTCGTAAAGAAGAAAGACGGGAGTATACGACTTTGTATCGCCTATCGGGAGTTGAACCTTGTCACCATTGATAAGGATGAAATATGTTATATTTTATTCTCATAATACTTAATCTTTTATATTTATTTTGTACCTAAATACATTCATTATTCTTATATTTTTATTTTATGTACAATTGAACCAAGGAATTAAAATGGATGTAAAAGGTGCAAGAAAATGAGAGTTTCAGCATATGGGTCAGAAATAAATTAGCAGCCCACGATTTGTTTGCCAAATTCCATGATGGCCCACGATCATTAGCAATTGAAGGAGAGTCACAGCAAAAATCGGCAACAAGGATTCTAAAGCAACATGGCAATTAAAGCATTTTCAGCATATATGATCTAATGGGCCCACGAAATAAACAAATGCAATTAGCAGCCCACGGTTCCAACAAGCAGCTCCCAAATAGAATTTAATTGAACTCCTAGCAAGCTGGCAAGTATTCATGAAATAAGGGAATAGAATGCTATATATGGGGCCCACGAAATTATATCATCATGCTAACCTAAGCAGCTCACGAAGTGGTTAGCAGGTGGTAGCATACAAGGAAGTTAATCAATTCATATGTGGGTCACGAATTGGAGTAGCCAACTTGGTAAGGGAATTAGAGTAGCATGCAAAGTAATTAATGGATTTGGCAAATAAAGAGATGTATCATGGGGCCCACAAAATAAGCTTGTGAAGGAATTAACAAATGGGCTTAAGTCATTCACGGTCAGCAGCTCAGCATAATATGTGGGCCACGAATCCAAGTAGCTTACGAATTAATCCAGCAGCATGCAAAAGACTAAGCAGCTCACGGCTCACGTGCTTGACTAATACATAGCAGCACATGCATATCACGGGCGGCTAATGGAAGAAAAATTATTCGACTGGGCAGTACACTAACCCGCCCCAGCGGGGCATTAAACAAGGAACTCTCCGCCCCAGCGGGGAGGCAGGAAATAAGTTACACATCTCCTTTCGCGAAGTGGAATTGGAACCAAGCTAGGGCATAGTTAGGGCTGAAATATTATTGTTATAAATAGGGGATGAAGTAGTACATAAAAGGGGGCTTGGATCTATTCAATAAAATAATTCTCTCTATAATTCTTGATTTTTCTATGGCTATGGATAGCTAATTTATTGTTCTTGGATTAAGAAGACGGAAGCCTTGGATTAAATACACTGTGAGATCTAATTGATTTTAATTGTTTAATTATTATTGTGAGTATTGATTATTCTTCTGTGCTTGAATTACATGATTGATTTGTTTAATTGCTAGGATGCACACTAGTTTATTATTCATTGAAATCTACTGCTAAATTAGATATCGAATCCGTAATTGTTTGGTCACTCTAATTTGCGAAGCAACTAAGATTAATAATTGACTGCAGATCACGAGATTATTATATCTTAGGGAGAATATTCAACTAAATTAAATGCAACAGCTTGTGCTTGTGTTGTTTAGCTTCATCGGTTTTTCTAATTCTTAAAGCTTCTACTAGATTAAACTTTTAGCGCTTGTCTGAAGCTGTTTAGTAGTTAGGGTTATTTAGATCGCTTGTTTCTATCTAACTAAAATTAAGAAAAGATATGGAAGTGATTCTAACGATGAATATTCAAAGTATTGATTGTGTATGCTTGAGTCAATGATCAGTGTATGTTGCTAAGGTGGAAGTTGACTTAACCCAAGGTTTGTTCTCTTGATTTAATTCGTTACAATATTTTACACATTAGTTTGTTTTAATTAAAAATATTCAAAAACCCCCTCTTTTGGAATATAAAGTATATAAAAATAGATTAATCAGTCTCTGTGGGATCGACTCTTACTTGCACTACTACATTATTATCGTTCGCAATAAATTTTATTTTTGGTTGTCTGCGACAGCACACCAACCATCAAGAATAGGTATTTGTTACCTCGCATTGATAACTTGTTTGACCAGTTGCAAGGTGCTAAATTCTTCTCAAAGATCTATCTTCGTTTTGGATATCATCAATTAAAGATCAAAATTGATGACATTCCAAAGACTGCTTTCAGAACTCGATACGGGCATTATGAATTCTTAGTCATGTCTTTTGGATTGACTAATGCTCCTGCGGTATTTATGGATATGATGAACTGGATATTCAAGGAATATTTGGTTCATTTTGTGGTTGTCTTTATTGATGACATCCTCATTTACTCCAAAAGCCGTGAGATCATGAGCACCACTTGAAGCTGATACTCTAAAAGCTTCGTGAAAATAAGCTATATGCCAAGTTGAAAAAATGTGAGTTCTGGCTTGAGGAAGTAGCATTCCTTGGGCACGTGGTATCGAAACATGGAATATCAGTTGACCCGGCGAAGATTGAAGCAATACAAAGTTGGGAGCAACCTAAGTCAGTAATCGAAATACGTAGCTTTCTGGGCTTAGCTGGTTATTATCAGAGATTTGTGGAAAGATTTTCTCGAATCGCTACTCCATTAACACAGCTGACTCGAAAAGATAAAAAATTTGGATGGAACAAAGATTGTGAGAAGAGCTTTCAAGAGCTCAAGAAGAGACTCATTTCGGCACCTGTTCTGACAATATCATCTGGTTCGGATGGATTTGTTATCTACAGCGATGCGTCAGGCAAAGGGTTAGGATGTGTTCTCATGCAACATGGGAAAGTCATAGCCTATGCCTCACGACAACTCAAAGAATATGAGAGGAATTATCCTACTTATGATCTAGAGTTGGCAGCTGTCGTTTTCGTGTTGAAGATCTGGAGACATTACCTGTATAGGGAGAAAGTGGAGATCTATACGAATTATAAGAGCCTTAAATATTTCTTCACCCAAAATGAACTCAACATGCGACAACGACGTTAGCTTGAGCTGTTGAAAGATTACGACCATACCATCCAATACCATCCTGAAAAGCAAACGTGGTAGCTGACGCATTGAGTAGAAGATCGTATACGGGTACGAGTGCGATATTGTCAACACAAAGGCCCATTTTGTAAGACTTACAAAGGATGGAGATAGAGTTAAAGACTCCAAGGATCCACGTGATGATGTCAAATATACGAGTAGAACCGACTCATGGCTCCATTCGAGGCACTATATGGATGAAAGTGTCGTTCTTCAGTATGCTGGGATGAGGTGGGTGAAGCAACATTGTTGGGACCAGAGTTAGTACGTATGACTACAGAAAAGATTCAAATGATCCGGCAACGTATACAAACAGCACAAGATCGACAAAAGAGTTATGCTGATCTTCATCGAAGAAACGTGAAATTTAATGTCGGAGACCATGAATTGTTACATGTTGATCCATAGAAAGTAGTTACTGTAAGACCCCAACTTTTATAAAGATTTAATTTTCTCTCTATATATTATTTTAAATAGTAAGGTGTTGATTTGATGAATGTGATAAGTTATGGGGTGATTTGTGCAAGTTTTACAAAGTAAGCAAGTGGCCATAAAATATTTAATGTGTCGGGGAATATTCATTTGGTCGAGAAATATTCTTTTTGTCGAGGAATATTCGTACGACGGTGCAATCATTTGTGGGCCCTATAACGAAAAATTATCGGATGAAGAAAACTGACAAGAATAAGTTTTTCTAAAAATAACGGCGTGGTTGTTACCGTAAAAACTGTTGAAATACCCGGTGGTTAAAATACAGTAATGCGCGGTGTTGCACAGTAGCACACAGTATTGCACAGTAATTCTAATTATTGATTCTTACTTAAGAAGTCACTACTCAATAATTGTTACAGTAATTACTGTTTAATATTTTATATTATTGATTCAATAATTGCTACATTGATAATTGCATAATATTTTATTGATTCAATAATTGTCATTACACAGTATTTCACATTATCAAATTAATAATTCATATTATTTGAATAATATTATTAGATGGCATTATTGGCAATGTCTAAGAAAGTTCTGCCTAGGAGGAGTTATTTAATTGCGCGCCAGTAAGGAGAAATCCTTATCGGAAGGCCCCCTATTTCTTGGGAACGACTTGGTTGTCAATTTTGTAGTTCTGTAATATTATTTATGAATAATTAATTATTGATTTATATGATAAGAAAATATTTATTTTTGTGAATATAAAAGAAGGAATTAGTGCTGAGGTATTTTTATCAGTATTTGTTATAAATTTGGCTTATTATTTAGACCCCCCACTTACTCATTTTTTAAAATAATCGGTAGAAAGTTATAAAGTATATATATATATATATATATATATATATATATATATATATATATATATATATATTTATATAAATGTGTGTGTGTGTGGAGTGTGTGTTAGGGTGTGTGTGGTGGATGGTGATGTGTGTGAATATATATATATATATATATATATACATATATATATATAATAGAATATATTATATTTTATTTAAAGTTTTCATTTTATTAGAATATTTTATTGCACAATAATGAATAGTAAATCAAAAAAATTTGCCGGTTGCAGCGCCTGTGAGAAATCTACTGTTGGTCCGTGATTTTTATTTTCAAATAGTATCCTTCCATTCTCCTATAAATAGGATGTTTAGTTTAGAAATAAAAATCACACCAGAATCAGAGAATTCTTCTTCTATAATATTGAGCGTATTTCTTTGGAGTTTAAGAAAACTTTGAGTGTTGCAAATAGTGCAAGTTTTCTTTAAGAATATCCCCGCCATACCAGTCAGAAATACTCTCCTTTTAAGGTAAGGGATGTTATTTTCTTTCGTAAATGATGTTATTCTTTTCAATATCATTATACCAAAATATTGGCATGAATTTTATTATGAAATTCTTACTTTTTTCGTCGGAGTTACTATTCACGTATACGACACTATTCACGTATACGGCACTATTCACGAAAAAAATTAAATTTTCTTCTATTTGTCCAAGTTGACTATTATGGGTCCTATCTTTGATTGGATCTAAGTTTTGATTTTTATTCTTGAATTTTGCTCCATAATTGATTATTATGGAGTATTCTTGAACTTGAATAAACTAAATTACAAATCTCTAATCTTTGTCATTTATCTCACTAGATTCGTTATTTATATTATTTTTCATCATTCTCAGTCCTAAATGATGATATAAATGAATATCTTTGGCTTGTAGAGCAAAGATGAATGATTACCTGATGAATATCTTTGGCCCGTAGTGCAAAGATGGACAGGTGTTGAGATGAACATGACCAACTGGTGATACAAATGAATATCTTTGGCCCGTAGTGCAAAGATGAATATTTGATTCAAGATGTATATTGATTGATGTTACAGGGATAAAATATTGATGATGAACTATTAAATCATAGAAGATAGTAGACTTCATTCTCTACTTAACTCTTCTAATGAATTGTTATTTTCGCTGCGAATATTGATCTAAAACTTGTTGTCCATAATATTTTATCTGAATTTATTGAAGGCTAACGATAATTTGTTTTTCATTATCTTAGTCATAATATTCTTTACTGGGCTAGTTAAGCTCACCATTTTCATCTATTGTCCTCTTCAGGGAATGAGAATATTGCGGGGACTAGTCGGGGAACAGTGTGATGATCAGAGTTAGATCTGTAGAAGTTCTCACTATTCTATAAAATAGTGGGATAATAATTGTAATGAATAAGGAATGAATTTGAGTGTTTATATTTCGTATTATAGACGATTTGTATTGAAACTCATAATTTGTGTGGTCGTATTTTGCACGACTGTATGTTATAAAGATTGTATTTGAATTCTGTACCATGTATTTGGCGACTCAGAATGGGTTGGTATTGAACCTATTTTGGGGGCGTCATAGTTACGAGGTTCGAAAAGGGAGGAAAGCTTAACCCACGATTTATTGGTCCATTTAAAATTCTCGACCGAGTAGGAATTGTGGCCTATAGATTTGCCTTACCGCCAAGTATGTCTCGTGTTCATAACGTTTTTCATATAGCCATGCTATGTAAATATGTGAAAGACCCAAACCACATTATTGAATTAAAATTAGACGAGATAGCCGAAGATTTAACGTATGAGAAGGTACCTGTCAAGATCTTGGATAAGAAGAAACATGTTCTACGCTAAAAGGTTATACCTCAAGTCAAAATTTTATGGAGAAACCATGATATTGAGGAAATGACATAGGAGTTAGAATCTGAAATGAAGTAAGGTATCCTCACCTCTTCGAAATACCAGGTACGTATGTCAAATTTGAGGACGAAATTTCATAAGGAGGAGAGGTTGTAAGACCCCAACTTTTTATGAATAAGATTTAATTTCCTCTACATATTATTTTAAATAGTAAGGTGTTGATTTGATAAATGTGTTAAGTTATGGGTGATATGTGCAAATTTTATAAAGTAAGCAAACTATCGTAAAATATTCGTTTGATCGGGGAATATTCTTTTTGTCGGAGAATATTTGTACGACGGCGCAATCATTGGTTGACCCCATAACGGAATAATTGTCAGATATAGAAAGCGACAGAAGTAACCCTTTTATAAATATAACGACAAAACCTTTACCGTTAAACTGTTGAAATACCCGGTGATAAAAGCACAGTAATACGCGTTATTACACAGTAGCGCACGATATTGCACAGTAATTCTAATTATTGATTCTTACGTAAGAAGTCACTCATTCAATAATTTTTATAGTAATTACTATTCAATATCTTATATTATTGATTCAATAATTGTTACATTGATAATTGCATAGTATTTTATATTATTGATTCAGTAATTGTCACAGTAACCACTGCACAGTTTTCATAATATTAAATCAATAACTCATATTATTTAAATGATATTATTAGATAGCATTATTGGCAATGTTTAGAAAGTTCTGTCGAGAAAATGGGCTAGGTTATATAATTGCGCGTCAATGAGGAGAAATTCTTATCGGAAAGCCCTTTCTTTCTTGGGAACGACCTAGTTGTCAATATTGTGATTCTATGATATTAATTGTGAATAATAATTGATGAATAAAATAAATTTTTTTGAGAAATATGATAAGTAAATATTTGTTCAATTTTGATATAAATGGAGGAATTTTTAGCATGAGACATTTATGGAAAGTTGATATTTTATCTTCTTCGATAAAATATTTATTCAAATATATTATTATAATAGTATAATGTGATAATATAATAGTATAATTTAATAATTTAAATGGTAACATTATTATAATAAATTCATGGTATAAAAATAAAATGAGGTGGAAGAGTGCAAATTGAATTTGAATTATGTTGCCTATTTTCTTAATAGCACTTTAACACGCAAGTATACGCGTTCAATTGTAATATTCAATAAGCAAGGATATCGTTCCCACGAGGAAATAGATTAACTTTTATCAATTATAAATTTTAATTCGATTAATCTTATTTTAAACTACGAAATATTGGTTGTGATATGAAAATCTAAATTAACAAAATTAATAACTATGATCAAAGTTCACAAGATTAATGCAGATTTAACAGGTTAAGATTACAACTTCCCTTAGTATTTCATTTAAATCAATTTACTTCCCATTTAAATCAATTAATTAATATGAATCATTATCCAAGAATGCTTTATAAAATTCACGCAATTTTTCCAAAAACACGTGAACAAATCCTCCTAAATCCGATCCATAAGACACAGAATTACAAGGAACACCCTAGTTAATTAATTAATTTACTATATTCCTATGTGAATAAACTTAATTAGGGTTTTACGCACAAATTCTTTCAATGGATACAAAAGACACTTAGGTATATTCCTATCCTACATGCTAATCATATTAACCATATTCTGATTATATGAACAGATGTTATCATATCCAGATCTTAATCTATACTCCATCTTTCAATTTTATATAGATTATCACAGTAATTGTTGGCCAAACAATTAATCAATAAGCAAAAGATATAACAAATAATTTAATAAAAACCAACTTTCATTCAATGGGAAGGTTCAATTTAAACTACATACCAAGTTCCGTTGCAATCTTAATTAAAGTTTAGTTCATAATAATAAAGAAAAACATCATCCAGATTAATAATCCAAACATCCCAAGTAATTACAAAAGATAAAACTAGAGAAGAGAAGAAGAAACTCTGAATTTGCTCCAATACTCTCTCTTTGATCTTCAGCGCTTGCAATCCTCCTTCGTGTTTTTCATCGTTGTTCTCTCTTCAATTATCTTGATAATTCCTCAATACGTATTTTCTAAATTCTTCTCCTGTTTGTATTAGTCAAAACCCTCATTCAGATTCCTTTTTTGCTTCGAAAAACAACTCATCAGTAGCAAAATCCCTCTTTAGCCACACATGATCGCCTAAGCGCTCAACCCAGGTCATTTCCAAGCGCCTAGGAACTTGACCAGGACCTCGTATTTACAAAAATGCCACTCAACTCTAATTTTAATATTTTTGATCTTTTTCTTCTCCCAAATGACCAATTTGTCTCTCCAGCTCCAACTTACAAGAAATAAACACAAAAACACATAAAAAGATACTACAAACACTTAAAGATAACAATAATTAAGCTTAAACAATATCTAATTCGTAAGTATAACACCTACTTATCAAATTCTTTTAATAATTATAAATGTTTTAATATATATATATATATATATATATATATATATATATATATATATATATAAACATGTGAAAGTGGGGTGGAAGAGTTTTTGTTCCTTTTTGGTGTGCTGAAGTTTTTTTCAAAAGTGTGGTGCTGGAAAATCATCCGCCTGCAGGTTTTGTCAACATTGGTGTGCTAGCATTTTTCTATAAATAGGTTGCTTAGTTAAGTAATGAAAATCACACTAGAATCAGAAAAAATTCTTTCTCTATACTATTAAGCGTATTTCTTGTGAGTATAAGTATATTTTGAGTGTGGGTAACAGTGCAAGATTTTCTCAATATAATCTCCGTTATTACAGTCAGAACTACTTTCCTAGTAAGGTAAATGATATTATTTTTCTCATAAAGGATGTTGTTTTCGTTCAATATTCGTAAAGAATATTATTTTCTTCTATACTCTATAGTATGTGAGCGATAATATTTCATTTCATATTCCTAAATTTAAACTTACTATGGTAAGTATTGCTTCTATAATTCCTAAAATGATTAGAAATTCATTAAGTTTTGCGCTTCATCTAATATCATTTCACTGGAATATTGGTCTGAACTTTCTTATGAAATTTTAATCTTTTCATGTCGCAATACTATTCATACATACGCCACTATTCATACATACAGTACTATTCACGAGTACTTTTTACAGCAAAACTAAATTTTCATATATTTGTCCAAGTTATCTTTTATGGATCTTATTCTTGAAATTGGATCCATGTTTTGATCTTCATTCTTGAACTCTGGATAAATTGAATTATAAATCTCTAATATTTATCCTTTATCTCACTGGATTCGTTATTCATATCATTTTTCATCATCCTTAGTCTTAAATTGTGGTGAAATTTATCTTTGGCCCGTAGTGCAAAGATGAACTGTTGATTGATGAATATCTTTGGCCCATAGTGCAAAGATGAGATGTTGATTTATGAATATCTTTGGCCTGTAGTGCAAAGATGGACAGGTGTTTGGCATGATCATGACCACTGGTGATACAAATGAATATCTTTGGCCTGTAGTGCAAAGAAAAATTATTGATTTGAAACATTTATTGATTGATGTTACAGGGATAAAATATTGATGATGGACTTTTAAATCATAGAAGATAGTAGACGCCATTCTCTACTTAACTCTTCTAATGAATTGTTATTTTTGCTTTAGTCGTTGATCTAAAACTTATTGTCCATAATATTTTATCTGACTTATTGAAGGCTAACGATAATTTATTTTTCATTATCTTAGTCATAATATTTTTATTGAACTAGTTGAGCTCACCCTTTTCTTTCATTGTTCTCTTCAGGAAATGAGAATATAGCTGGGACTAGTGAGCGTTTATATTTTCTACATAATATCTGTATTGACGCTCACAGTTTGTATGGTCGTATTTTGTACGACTGTTTAATAGTTGGAATAGAAAGATTTGTATTTGGATTCTGTACTATGTATTTGGCGACTCAGAATGGGTTGTGTGGACCTATTTTGGGGGCGTCACATTATTGGTTTCAATGGTTAGAATCATCTGATAAACTTCCTTCTTGGACCCAATTTGAGATTGCGTTGAAGGTACAGTGTGTTCCATTTCCTTTTGAGGATGCATCTTAAGCTTTAGTCAAATTGTATCAGGAAGGCTCGGTTCAAGAATATCAGGTAAATTTTTAAGAATTGTGTACTAAAATTGTAGGATTACCTGATCAATTCTTGATGAACTGTTTTATTTATGGATTAAAACATTATATTAAGAAATAAGTAATTGCAAAACAACCTTATAACATACATCAAGCTATGGGGTTAGCAAAGTTGTTTGAGTATAAGGATGGTGACAGTAGGAGTGGATTTTGGGGTTCCAAAGATCATAAAGGCTCACAAGGGTCTGTTTTGGGGCCTAGGCCTTGGCCTGTTAAACTTGTAAATGCTATTACTCCTACTAATCAGTTGTCTATTGTGCCTTACAATACTGGTGGTAGCAATTCTGGGATGGAATCTTCCGCTACTAGATCTGGGATGGGATCTTCAAATTATAATGGGGTTCCTATTAAGCGATTGTCTGCTGCAGAAAGACAAAAAAATGGAACAAGGACTTTGTTTTACTTGTGATGAAAAATGGAATAAAAATCATAAATGTCAATCTAAAATGACATTGTTATTGTTTGATGGCAAAAATGGGGAGGAGGATGATTCTTTAGTAGAAGATGATATTAGTAATCGAGATACAAATATAGTGGAAATAGAGGATAAAGACTTGTTTACTGGAATCATGCCTAAAATTACTTTTCATGCCCTTTTTGGTAAATCAAATCATAAAGCTTTGAGGATGAAATGGTCTATTAAAGGGAAATCCTTGCAGATTATGGTTGATGAAGGAAGTAGTCATAATTTCATAACTGAGAACATGGTGAAATATTTGGGATTATTTGTGTGACGCCCCCAAATTCAGACACGCATATCTCGAATTCGGTGCATCACGACCTAATTCTAATAACATACTAAATCCTCATTCAACGGAATAATAGAATAATTTACATTGATTTAATATTAATATTCGCGTCTCAAGGTCTCGCAACCATGACTAACTTAAACATATCTTAAACCATAATATAACTTAATACATAATATGAAATAAGTCTTATTACAATATAATAAATAATCCTAAAAGCGAACAAAGCTATGTCGTAGCCTTGCCTTTACCCTTATCCGTGCCAGAGGGTCCGCACTGTTTTGCCTTAACTGAAATATTTAAGGAAAGCAAGAATGAGCAATAAATTTGCTCAGCAAGTAATATAGCAACATGGGTGAACAGTGATAAAGTTCGAAATCTCAATGGTATAACAATAAAAGATAGTTCAAGAAGTATCGATAGTTCTCAATAAGAGTCATTATGGACCGAAAGATATCAACAAGATTCAAAGGTTTAATCATTTTAAAGTTCAAGAATAATAAACATTGAGCAGTCACTAGGGACCAAGAACTCCTGCTAGAATTAACAGTATTATACTGAAAATCCAATATAAACAAGTACAAATGTGATCAGCCTAAAGTACCCCCACGTTATGCATAACATTCAAACATGCTAATATGTGCACACGTCGATTCCCCGACAATTATATAATTTCTCCTTCAATAAGGGTTGTTCATCTTAGTAGATTTATAAGAGTCTGCACCAAGTCAATTAGTTTGGATAGCTTTCTAACACATTATATTAGTCTAGCCGAAATAAATGGCTTAGACAACCTTTATAATTCATTTAGGAACAATATATGAGTTCAATGCTTGCAACATGATTCCAAGAATATAGTTTTGACTTCAAACCAAACTTTAGAGTATGAATAATATTTCTCAAGAGTCTGGATAACACAAAGGTTATTTCATAGAATGATTATAAGATCAATAAGTATATTTGCTCAAATATTTAATGGTATACCAATAATTAGAAGCTTGCACAAATGAAATAAGGTTTAGGTACTTGCAAAATATCCGGAGTTGTGTAAATTAGAGAACTTTCCTGAACTATTGCTTATTATTTAACTCTACGATTCTGCTATTCAGATAACCTACATTAACCATAAACATTCTGATAATTAATCTCTACTAAAACCACATAATGATTTAGATAGACCTATCGGTGAGACTCCCTCAATTGGAATCCACCATAGCCCATATTATTCTAATCGTTTATGTAATTATCTGTTATTAACAAGGTGACTTTTTGTCCATCCTTCTTCGGTTTGCTTAATATACCTAAATTACTACATCATGCTAATTCCTAACATGGTGATAGTCATTGGATTCTACCATGATTATTTTCTTTAGTCCTCCTAATTCATGGATCAATCACACTTGGACATACTTTAATAAGTTTTTGTAAAGATTTAACAGTGATTAGCAAGTCTGGTGTAAATGTATGAATTTTCAGTGTTTAGTCACTCTGCAGAAGTGGTCTACGATTTACACAGGCACTCCACGATTTGTGAAAACATTTTCTGATGGTCGGGTTCACTCCACGATTTGTGAGAGATTATCTTCTGATGGTCGGGTTCACTCCACGTTTATGAGACCACACTACGATCGTGGGGTTCAGGCTACGGCTTGGTTTACGGTTGGCCTGGTCTACTCCACGATCTACGAGTAAGTCTACGATCGTGGGGTTCAGTCTATGATTTGGTTTATGGTTGGCCTAGTCTACTCTACGATCTGTGAGTAAGTCTACGATCGTGGGGTTCAGTCTATGATTTGGTTTATGGTTGGCCTGATCTACTCCACGATCTGCGAATAAGTCTACGATCGTGGGGTTCAGTCTATGATTTTCCGAAACCAACCAAAGGTCTTGGTCTGATGTTGGACTCCACGATCTGCAGAGTCAGTCTACTATCGTGGGGTAAGTTTATAATTGTTGGTTTCACTACCACGATTGGAGACTAAGGCATAATATTATAAAACTCAATGGGTTGAACTGGTCTCCAATTTAATTATTGATACATGCAGATTAATGGGTGTATGGTTATTTGAATGATTTTGGTATATCATCACCACATTTAATCAAATTAACACTTTTCCTTATTTTTACTAGAGTCTGGACGTAATTTCACTGTTAGCCTCCATGGTCTGCATTATTCATTAGCATAGAGTATCATGTTCCTTTTTTCACTGCTGATATGGTTTTTAAATTCATCTTAGCTTGATATGTTGTACTCTCTTTTCGTTCGGTTTATGTTGTTTACATAACGAACTTTTACTAGCATACATATTTCTCTATAACTGACTTGCAGAAGGTTGAATTAACAGTTTAGGGTCAAAGGAATGTGTACCTCTTGATGTTTTCCTTCTATTGATAAAACACTTGTGTAAGCTACTGGCTGGTCCCTTCCTTCCAAACTACTCTGTCCTCCGAACTGCAAGAGCTCCTCTTGGGTTCTTTTTATCTCTCAAATCACTGTATCTTTCTTTCTAATGCAGAGTATAATATTCTAGCATGACTTATGAGATGAATAAGGGTCTCTATTTATAGGAAAACTTTGGTCCAATCCTTGGTCATTACTCAGATTTTTGGACTGGCTCTAACCGAATAAACCGTTGGTTAAAAAAGGTTTGGTGAAAAGTTTGCTATCAACATGCTGCAGGAAATCATTTCATTCCTCTGATTTAAGCAACATGGGGATTAGTTTATTCTAAAGTAACATAGGGTGGCTGTAGAACATTGGTCTACTTCGGCTAGCAGTACTTATGATCATTGTTTATTATTTCCATTTTTTAACATTTGTTTATCTAATTATCTATAGGTGATAACTTCCAAGTCAACTTTCCTTGACTATCATCTGGGCTTACTGCCCCCATTTGATTGGGCTTGGATATTATTTCCTACATAAACGTTGGGTCATAGTGGTTGTCTGTCACATAATTTGATTGGGCTAGAGACACTTCCCACTTCAGTCCACTCTCTTAATTCCACCAGATTATTAATCCTCTTATGACCCACAATTAAACATGGTAGATCACATATAATGCACATAATAAATATCTAATTATTAATGATAATAATTAGTCTGTCACATTATTTAATCATTCCCTCATTAATTTAATTAATGAATTTCTTAGTCTTTCATTGTGCCACACTAGGCAATTCACATAAGCTTTAAATTAAGCTTTTTATCTATTTCACCGTAACACATAATTTAACTTAATCTAATAGAATTACTATATCCCATGCCACAATAATATTTATTTATATTTTAATAAATATTCAAATTTTATTAATATAATTATTAGAAAATTCTCGGATATTACAATTTGTGACAACATCTACTAAATTTTCTGTGTTGGTTGGAAATGGGGAATGCTTAACTTGTAAGGGACAGTGCATTCAAGTGCCTTTTGTGATTCAAGGGCACTTTTGTCACTGATTTTTTTGTCATTAATTTGCATGGAGCTGATGCAATTTTAGGAGTAATGTGGTTGGAAGAGTTGGGGGATGTAGTTACTAATTACAAGCAGTCCACTATGAAGTTTTGTGGAAAGAAAAGGAAGTTATTTTGAGGAGTTATGAGCTTCCTGGTATTGAATCTATTTCTGCCAAGAATTTAACCAGGATGTTGAAAACTAATTCTTATGCCTCCTGTTATATGTTGATGCTTGATAGTCCTACTTTGAACATTGATCCACTTCTGAATTTTCCAGAATCATTGCCATTACATATTACTACTCTTTTACACCAGTATCAAGATGTTTTTGCTGAAACAAAATAGTTACCACCCATACAAAGAAATAACCATGTCATTCATCTAGAACTAAATACGAAGCCTATTAATGTTAAACCGTATAGGTATCCTCATTTTTAAAAGACGAAAATTGAAAATCAAGTGAATGACATGTTAGCAACGGGGTGATAAGGCCAAGTACTAGTGCATTTAGTTCACCTGTCTTACTGGTTAAGAAGAAGGATTCCAGTTGGCGATTTTGTATTGATTTTAGAGCCTTGAATGCAGCTACAATTAAGAACAGGTTTCCAATTCCTACGGTTGATGAGTTGTTGGATGAGCTGCTTGGGGCGAAATATTATACAAAATTGGATCTCAGAGCTGGTTATCATCAAATTCGAATGGAGGAAGAAGATATTCATAAAACAGCCTTTAGGACTCATCATGGACAGTATAAGTTTGTCGTTATGCCATTTGGCCTAACAAATGCACCAGCAACATTTCAAGCTATAATGAACGAGATTTTTTAACCATTCTTGAGAAAATTTTTTATAGTTTTCTTTGATGATATTCTCATTTATAGTCCAACTTTGGAGAGTCATGAGCAACATTTAAAGACAGTATTGGATACATTAAGAGAACACAAATTCTATGTGAAATTGAGTAAATGTTCTTTTGGTGCAACTTCCATTGATTATTTGGGGCATATAATCACAAACTAAGGAGTGAAACCAGATCCTTCGAAGATTGATGTTATGGTTAAATGGCCAGTTCCCAATAATCAAAAACAGTTGAGAGGGTTTTTGGGTATCACAGAGTATTACAGAAGGTTCATAAGGCACTATGATACTATAGCTGCACCATTGACAGAACTGTTAAAAAAGAGGGATTTAAATGGTCATCAGAAGCACAAGAAGCGTTTAAGAAATTACAATTTGCTATGACAAAAGCCCCTGTCCTTGCACTGCCTAATTTTGACATTCCATTTCAATTGAAAACTGATGCTTCGGGGGTTGCAATTGGAGCTGTTCTCATGCAACAAGGGCATCCTTTGGCTTTCTTTAGTAAAAAGTTATCTAAAAGAATGCAACAAGCTTCAGCTTATATACTAGAATTGTTCTGCAGTGGGCAAATGGAGGCAATATCTTTTGAGATCTAAATTTTTTATATTTACAGATCAAAAAAGTTTGAAATGGTTGATGGAACAACAGTACTATCTCACAAAATTATTGGGATATCACTATGAGATTGCATATAGACTTGGGAAAACCAACATGGCTGCAGATGCTTTATCTAGAGTTCAGTTGGAATCAAGAAGGGTCATTTTTGGCTTTATCAATTCCTCAATTCAATTTTTTAGAACAGTTGAAACAAGAGTTGCTAACAAATGCACAAGTGCAACAACTGAAACAACATAAATTGGGAAAGGGAGATAATCAGTGGTATGAAAAGGAGCAGTTACTATTTTTTAAAGGGAGTGTGTTCATTCCTGCTAATCCTGAGTTGACAACTTATTTGCTTCAAGAATTTCACTCAACTCCAATTAGAGGTCATGCAGGGGTAGAGAGAACTTATCAGAGGTTATCTGCTAATTTTTTCTGGTTTGGAATGAAAGAAGATGTCATACAGTTTGTTAAAAAATGTGGAGTTTGTCAGCAAATGAAGTCTTTGACCATGGCCCCATATGGCTTGCTACAGTCCTTGCCAATTCCAAATCAGGTATGGGAAGATGTTAGCATGGATTTCATCACTAGTTTACCAGCTTCACACAATTACACTGTGATAATGGTAGTAGTTGATAGACTTGCAAAAGCTGCTCATTTTGGGCCTCTGCCTACGAATTTTACTGCATATACAGTGGCTATACTCTTTATGGATATTGTGTGTAAATATCATGGGTTTCCTAAATCAATTGTGTCAGACAGAGACAAAGTATTTCTTAGTAATTTTGGAAAGCTTTGTTTAAATTGCATGGGACTAAGTTGCAAATGAGTAGTGCTTACCACCCTCAGTCAGATGGACAAACTGAAGTGGTAAATAAAACTCTAGGAATGTACTTAAGATGCTTTGTAGAAGAACAACCAACAACTTGGCATAAATTTATGGGGTTGGCTGAATATCACTATAACACAGCTTTTCACTCTTCAATCAAACGCACACCATTTGAAGCTATGTATGGCAGACCACCGCCAACAATTTCACATTATATACGTGGGTCTATTGACATTGCTACTTTGGAAGACATGTTGCTGTTAAGGAATGACAAGTTACAGGTTTTAAAAAGATTTTTAACTTCAGTTAGAGATAAAATGAAGGCTCAAGCTGATAAACAGAGGACTGATCTTCAGTTAGAAATTGGAGAGCTAGTATTGGTAAAATTGCAACCTTACTGACAACTATCAGTAGCTAAATCCAAGACTCATAAACTCAGCAAAAGGTATTATGGGCCTTATAAAATCATCAGAAAGATTGGTCTTGTGGCATATGAATTGAAGTTGCCTATGAATTCTAAAATTCATTCAGTCTTCCATATTTCATTGTTAAGGAAATTTCATGGTAATGAGGATTTTGTTGTGCATGCTTTACCAAACAATAACTATCAGAATCATTCAATTCTTCAGCCATTAACTATTTTGGATACTAGAGAAATTTGGAGAAATAAGCAGTTAGTGACTCAAGTGTTGATTCAGTGGGATACATTGCCATTGGAGGAATCTAAATGGGTGGATAAGTCTGTTTTTGACTCTCAGCAAGACCTCCACCTTGAGGACAAGGTGTTTGAAAATGGGGAAAGTATTGATACACATGAGGACTCGAGGGCTACAGAGGATTCAGGGAATCTAACTTTGCTACAGAAATAAGCCATTCAAAAATTAATACCAACGTATCAAGGGCAAGAAGGGAAATTAAAAGTCCTAATTGGATGAAGGACTATGAGGTTAAAATGGGAAGTTAAAAACAGTTGAGTGAGCAAGTGGGTTAATAGTTTGTTAGCTGTCAAATGTAATTAGGACCATTGATTGTGATTAGTAAGAGCTAAATGGTTTAGATATTGATTTGTAAATGGTACAAGTACAAGTTTAGCAGAGGAGTACGCATGTTTGGTGCAATAAAAATTCTTTTCTTCTCAGTCTAGCTTTTACCAGTCATGTCGCATTACCCCAGTGACACGCCTACGCTATTTGCACCACGTAGGGAGTGTCAAGCATGGGATTCAATCCACCGTACCTACGTCAGGTATCATGCTATGCAGGGAGGATCCATAAATTTATTCCGGCGAATTTTAACTAATTTTTTTATTGTCATAATATTAATTAGTTATAATAAAATAATGTTTATAAATTGTAATAAATATTTATAATTCAAATTAAAAATGAAATTTTAAATAAAAAATATTTAGATACAATTTAAAAACTTACTTCGGTTACTTGTAATAGTTCAATTTGAATGATTCCCAAAATGCTCAAAGTCTCAAACTAAATTTGTTTTCTATATTCAAACAAAACCATGAATTAATTTCATAGCATAAACTAGTTTTGGTATTTTTTTTATAAGTTTCAAATAAGTTTTACTTGAAATAAAAGAAACAAATCATCCAAAATTTATACTTAGAAAACCAAAAATTATACATGGTCCATTAATTAGATGTAGAGAAGTAAAGTGATTATAACAACTAGAAATGAGGGGTTGTTAAATGCTCATAGTCATTTTTCATTTCCCATTATAAAATAAAGCAAAATCATTGTAAGCTATCACAATAAAATATAGAAACTACTCAACCAAAATGATCTATATTTTCAATTGAAGATCAAACAACCCAAAAACAAAAACTCAATCAAACCAAACAAACAGTAACCATAGTCAATCAAATCAATAACAAAAAAAAAATTAAACTTGAATCAAACAATCTGTCACAGTCACACGCTGATGAACACTCAAAACCAAAAACTATACAAAAAATACTTCTAAGATTTCATCAAACCTTTAAACTAAGAAGATTTTTGTACTTGTATTTAGAATTGGTTTATGAATTTTTTTTTGCCCCCTCCAAATTTAACTATTCCATTAATCTTCCCATTTGAATTTATTAATTTACATATCTGTTCTGCCCCTATTCCTATAAAAAAAATTCAGCAGGGACAACTGCCTATGCTGTCCCATATAAAGATTCGCCCCTGATACTGTGCTCTAACATAAGTGTACCAAAAATTAAACAAATACTTAACCTTACACAAAATCATTAACAATACAAATTAACTGAATAAACTAAATTATAAATGTCATAAATATAGTTTACATTATATTTAGAGCTTTACATTTCGAAGGACTAATTTTCCAAAATGTCATCTCAAAATATAAATAACATTTTCAAGGAATTTAGAATTAAAAACTACGATGAACTCAAATTAAAAATAAGTAAATTATAAATTAACGAAAGTAGGTAATAAAAACAACTAGGATCATATAATTTTCACAAACTAGTCTGCTTTAAGTCCATTTTCAGCACTGTAAACGACTGAAGTAGCAAAAACTCAAAGAGCGAAAGTTTTAGAACAGTTCAAGACCTTTCCAGAAATATAAGATCCGTAAAAATTGGATGAAAAATAAATTTTATATGATTTTTACAATAATCTGCCAGAATTTTCACCACAGAAAATACTGCTGATACAAATCACTATGTTTTAGCCTAATTTTCCCCTCTTTTTATTTCTATTACAAAACATTAGAATGAGTGTTCAGTTTCAATTTTGTTTTAGTTTGATTTGGTAATTTGAAGTTATATTAATTTGATTACTGATTTCTAAATTTTATTATATCATTTTTCTTCTAAAAAGTTGTTTTGCTATTCTAATATTCAAATAGGTGTGTGTTAACCCTATTAATTTATATTTAATTTATGTCTGAATTTTACATTGTGCATGTAATAAAAGGTCACCAGGAACTTAAAACTCAATAAATAAATAAATAAAATTATGAAAGAAGAGGAGACACCCATTTGAAGACCTTCTAACAAAATAGTGTTTTGATAAATTTACATAATAATCATATAGAACTTCAACTTATAGAATTGGAAGAATTCAATATCCATATGAAAATAATATCTAATCTACGGAAAATTAATGTTTATATGTATATGTTTAGGGCCTTTAGGCCTTCATATGTGCTAAATTTTCATTTGAAACCCTTTAATATTGCCAAATGGACAAAGAGTTGTGGAGTTTGCAGATAAAAATTGTCCAACTCACAACTTTAATTAGGTTTAATGTGGAGTTTTTTGCTTTGAAAGTGTGGAAAAGCCTCTTCGCTCTGTTGAGATATAAAGCCTCACCCGAAGACTCAATATATAACTTGAGAGACTACTTCACTCATTACCAATTGGTTTTGAGTTGGATGCTTCAATAAGCTCTCCATTTTTACTTCTCTTTAGTACTCCGTCAGGATGACTTGAGTTGCAATTTCTTTGTCCTCAAAAGGATAGTTTATTTTAATGTATTTATTGACATTTTGTTTGTTAATATTTTGGGTTCTACATATTTGTTCAATGATACCTGAAATACAAAAGTAAAAATAGGAGAATCCATTTTAATACTTTTAAAAAATGACCTAAAATGAAGTGTAATATATTGAAAATCACTACAAGAAAAAGCCTTAAATTCGAAGGAATATTCCGTCGGAAGTAAGCTTATTCCGTCGGAGTTAGCCTATTTTAGAGGAAATATTCTGTCAGAAATTCTGTCGTATATATACACGTCGAAGATAAGGTCTGTCGAAACTTTCGTCGAAAAATACATATGTTCGACTGAATTATATTCGACTAAATTTCGTCGAAAATAAGATATTGTTGACGGAAAAATTACGACAAAATAAAGTCGTCGATTATAGGCTAAGGTTATTTCCGACGGACCAATCCCTCGGACATAAGATATTTCCGACATAAAATAAGATTTTTTAAAAACTATTTAAGCACTAAAACTGACGGAAGTTCCCTCGGAAATAAGCTATTTTCGACGAAAAATATGATTTTTTTAAAAACTATTTAACCACTAAAACCGTCGAAAATACCTTATTCAGTCAAAAATAGTTATTTTTTAAATAATTTTTTAAAAATTGCAATTTGCAGGTTTTAAATCCATTGTTGTACCTGTAACCTGCTTTATCCCAACACAGGCAAACAGTAATATATTTCATACATTTAACATAGCTCTAAAAAATATATTATCTCATCATCAACAACATAACTAAGCTAACAATCACATATATAAGTTAACAATTACAAATTATCTACTAATAACTCATCAACAATTACAAATATAAGCTAATGTTTCATAAATTATACAACATAATTTACAAAACTCGTACAGACTCAACTAAACTATAATATGTACAAATGAACTTCAATTTAATGAATACAAATGCGGTATAAACTATTAGGAGGATCATTATCGGTCGGGGGTGGACGACGATGCTGCTCTGGTGTATGAAAATCAATGTCGTCGTCCCCCCCTCCCCGGTCGCCATCGCCATAACCAGTTCGCTCGCCATTGCCACCCCGTTGATAGAATCAAAAATAAAAATAATTAATCCGTATATATGTGAGAATTAAAGAGAGACTGTTAAAACAAAAATAATATAACATGCAGAATACCTGAGTAGGCGGGGGTTGACGAAAAGCTTATTGTAGGAGGGTAACCACCATCCGGAGCATCTCGCCGCTCAACGCGTCGAACTGCTCCTGTGGTAATCCTGTACTCTCTCCGAAGGCCCCTACTAGAACCTCCTGAGCGAGCTTGTAAAGACGAGAACTGCTACACAATTGCTGATGAAAATAACCCGGATCGGTATGGAACCTATCCGACACCGCCGCTATTAGCCTCTGGACACACGAGCATCACATCTTTCCGTTCGGATCATCAGCATGTTCTATTGCTTTGTTCAAAAATTTAGACACCCCATCACGATAAGCTGAGACTAAATCCCCTCCCATCAATTGGTATCCTACGGTACATCCAACTCCGGTCGGTTGACATCTTTAACTGAACAAAAAGACACATTTAGTATAAAGATATTCATGTATGTGGTCCATGCATGAATTATATTTTTCTAGTATCTCCACTCTACAGGATAGGGGTAAGGATTCTATCCCGTTCCTGGATGCGTCTCCTCACTAGTGCAAACACGTTGAGCATGTTTCATCTGTTTCAAGAAAATTTCGACAGCTCCTCCCCATTGTCTCCAAGTACACGAAATAGACTAAGATAACTTAATCTAAGTATGCACTCGAAGAACATGTAGAGATAACAGCCGAAAAATCCTAAAAACAAAAAAAATTATTATTTCGTATTGGCACAGGCCTAAGTAAGAGACATAAAAACCAGTAACAGTCACAAACCGGGGACTATTCGACATTCACTCCTAATGAGTGAATGTCAAATGTGTTTCTAAGTTTCAAAGTATAGTACATATATAATCCTTCCATTAACCTGCAAATATGTTAACCGTCTTATTTGAGCTGGCAAAGGGTTGTTCGACAGTAGTTGCAAAGTGTAGAAACAACTTAAGTTGGTATCAGCATGGTATTATACAACTTATCACCCAACTCATTGTGAAAAAAGCATTAGCTACCTTGACTTTCTTCATAATCCATCCTCGCAACCGCTTTTTGGGATATTTATAAGTTCTCTTTATCCATTTAATCTTCATACTTAAACGTATTACAACTGTTATCCTTTTAAAATAGAAAGCTAATAAATTACAATGAACTATATACGAATGAGCAAAATTGAGCAACTAGTTAACCGGTCAATTCGAGAACTTGAGATTAGGAGTGTTGGGTGTTCCAAAGGTTTTGAGCGGGCAACTAATACAGCAACGAGGGCAAAGAACGGAAGGAGAATACTCTAAGTCGTCGCGTCGCATAAAGAGTTGCCTTAAACCTATAAAATGTGGCGACGGGTTAGAGTATTTTCCACCTTACTTTCGTTGCACTCGTTGCGGTATTCGTTGTCCTCTTTAGACCTCTGGAACTTCCAAGAATTCTAATCGCAAATTCTACAATTAACCGGGTAATTAGTTTCTCTTCTTTGCTCATTCCTATATAGTTCATTATAATTTATGAACTTTCTATTTTAAAAGATAAAAGTTGTAGTACTTTTAAGTAGGAAGATTAAGTGGGGAAGGAGAACTTATTAATGTCTCGAAATGCAGTTGCGGAGACGGATTGTGAAGGAAGCCAAGGCAGTTAATGCTTTCCTTCACAATGAGTTGGCTGGTAAGTTGCATAGTACCATGCTGATGCCAACTTAAGTTGTTACTGCAACTTGCAACTATTGTCGAACAACCCCTAGGCAGCTCAACTAAGGCGGTCGACATATTTGCAAGTTAATGGAATGATATATGTACTATAAAATGTATTATCGTAATTGATTATAACTATTGACTTTATTGAGGATAATGTCAAACTAAACGATCTATTGAGTGTATTGAAGATTGAACAGAGAGTATTATTGAGTTTATTAAAGATTGTGGCAAACTAAACAAATGTTACTTAATTTATTTTATCAATGAAAAACTAAATAAATACTACTCAGTTTATGAGAACTGTTATTTGAATATATCTATATATATATGGGGACTACTCTTTGACATTCACACCTACATGGCAAACGAGTTTCTAAGTTTCAAAGTATAGTACATATATGTATATACCAACATATAGTACTTATTCAGTTTATTTTCATTATGACAAACTAAGCAAATGTCACTTAGTTTATTTTACCAATGAAAAACTAATTAAATGCTACTTAGTTTATTTTATTTTATATTATATTATTTTATTTTATTTTATTTAAAATGTTGGATTTTATTTTATTTTCTATTATATTATATAATTTTAAAAAAATTCATTTTTTTAAATTTAATTTAATTTATTGAATTAAATTTATTTTATTCTAACTTTATTTTTTTATTTTTTATTTTAATTTATTATTATTTTTATTTTATTTTATTTTGTATTATATTATATTATCTATTTTTTAATTTTATTTATTTTATTTTATTAAATAATATATTATTTATTATATTTACTCATGTAATGCCAAGAATGGAAACTATTCAGAAAAAATAATTTGGGTACCAAAAGGAAGTTACACTGCACCTATTATCACAAAAAGAGAATTTCTTTATCATGAAAGACCATCTAGAAACTCTCATCAAAATCCTTCATTTAAAAGAGTTAGTCATGCATATTATAAATCTGCTACTCATAAAACATGTGTGCCTATGAGTGGTTATTATCCTGTACCAAAATTTGTAAAGGAAAACACGTCCAATCCTTATATAAATTGGAAAACTTACCCAAAGGACCCTTCTCATTAAAGGGTACTAGTTTGTGAATTTAATATATATTGCAGGTATGTCTCACAGCTGATTCTAGTAAAAATAAATGGTACCTTGATAGCGGGTGTTCAAGATACATGACAGGCGACAAAACAAAATTGAGCAATCTACAAGCTACAGACTGTAACGAGGTAACATTCGGAGATAGCAACAAAGGTAAAGTTGTTGGAATTGGAAATGTGTACAGTAAACACATAACAATCTCTAACGTTCAATTGGTCACATGACTCAGGTATAATCTTCTATCCATCAGTCAACTATGTGATAGTGGTTTTAAAATAACATTTAGTCCTCATAACTGTTCAATATACGACCAAACTGGAAAATTAATTCTAATCTGTCCTAGAAGTCAAAATGTGTACACGTGTGATTTAGACACATACTCACACATGGACAATGTGTGTCTTGTGTCTGCAAATGACGACCCTTGGCTTTGGCATCGTAGACTAGGACACATTAACATGAAATTGATTAATAACATATCATCTAAGGAACATGTTTGTGGTCTTCCTAAACTTAAATTTCTTAAAGACCATTGTGAAGCCTGTGAATTAGGAAAACAAATTCATGCATCTCATAAACCTAAACTCACAATTTCAACCTCTCGACCACTTGAACTCTTGCATATGGACTTAGTTGGACCTATCCCTAAACATAGTATGGGTGGTGCTGTCTATATTTTAGTCCTAGTTGATGATTATTCAAGATTCACTTGGGTTGATTTTCTAAAGTTCAAAATTGAAGCGATAAACTCCTTTTCTGCACTATGTAAGAAAATTCAGAATCAACAGGGAAGCTCTATTGTTTATATTCGGTCTGATCACGGAAGAGAATTTGACAATTCTAATTTCATAATGTTCTGTGATGAGCACGGTATAAGTCATAACTTTTCTGCACCTTACACACCTCAATCAAACGGTGTGGTTGAAAGGAAAAATCGTACTTTACAAGAAATGGCCAATACTATGCTTAATGAATATCGACTTCCTAAATATTTTTGGGCCGAAGCTATTGCAACTTCTTGTTCTATTTTGAATCGTGTCTTGCTGAGACCAATTCTTCTTAAAACTCCCTATGAACTCTTTTATCAAAGAACTCTGAAAATAAACTACTTTCATGTCTTTGGGAGTAAATGCTTTATTCTAAATACTAAACAATATCTAGTGAAATTTGATCCCAAATCCGATGAAGGAATATTTTTGGGATATTCACTAAATAGTAAAGCATGTAGAATCTTTAATAAAAGAACTCTAGTCGTGGAAGAGTCAATGAACGTAACCTTCGATGAATCTAAACCTCCTCCAAAATATAAAGAACTAGCAGAAAATGATACAGTTATTGAATATATTCTCAGAAATATGGAAGAACTAAAAATTGATGATATTTCTTCTTCTGTCAATGTTAATCCTCTTGAAAATCCTAATCCCCAGCTAAATAACTTGCCTAGAGAATCACATGCTATAAGAAATCATTCAATAGAGAATGTCATTGGTGATATTGAAAAAAAGATTCTTACAAGGTCACAAACACAAAACATGGCCAGTCATCTATCCTTTCTGTCACAAATTGAGCCTAAAAATATAAAAGATGCTTTGATTGATGAAGACTGGATAACAGCCATGCAAGAAGAACTTGAATAGTTCACAAGAAACAAAGTCTGGGAATTAGTTCTAACTCCCGAAGAGACCTCTATTATTGGTACTCGATGGGTGTTTCGTAACAAATTAGATGAAAATGGAACTGTTATACGTAATAAGGCACGATTAGTTGCACAAGGGTATAATCAACTTGAAGGAATTGACTATGATGAAACATATGCTCCTGTTGCCAGAATTGAGTCTATACGTATGTTATTAGCCTTTGCATGCCATAAAGATTTTAAATTATTTCAAATGGTTGTGAAATCTGCTTTTCTAAATGGTGTTCTTGAAGAAGAAGTCTTTGTTAAACAACCCCCTGGCTTTGAAGACTTTGAGCATCCTGATTATGTGTATAAACTACATTAAGCTTTATACGGTCTAAAACAAGCTCCCAGGGCATGGTATGAAAGATTGAGTAAATTTTTATTAGAAAATGGTTATAAAAGGGGCACAGTAGATACTACTCTTTTTACAAAGTATAAAAATGATGCTATTCTTATTTTACAAATATATGTTGATGACATCATTTTTGGATCTACTAACATGAATATGTGCAATGAGTTTTCTGAAGGATTCGAAATAAGCATGATGGGAGAATTGAATTTCTTCCTAGGACTACAAATCAAGCAAGGAGAAAAAGATATTCACATCTCTCAATCAAATATTGCAAAGAAATGATTAAGAAATTTGGTTTAGAGTCTGTAAAACCTCTTAATACTCCTATGTCAACTACTGATAAACTAACTGCTGATGAAAATAGAAAAAGTGTTGACACAAAGAAATATCGAGGAATGATTGGCAGTCTTCTTTACATCATAGCTAGTAGACCTGACATTATGTTCAGTGTCTGTAAATGTGCCAGATTCCAAGCAAATCCTAAAAAATCTCACTTGGTTGCAGTAAAAAGAATATTTCGATACCTTAAAGGAACTGCAGACTTAGGTCTATGGTATCCTAAAGGTCAACCATTTGATCTTGTGTGTTTCTCTGACTCTGACTATGTCAGTCATCATGTTGATCGAAAAAGCACAAGTAGCACATGTCAATTCTTAGGTGGATGTCTAGTCTCTTGGTTTTCTAAGAAATAAAATTTGGTATCTATTTCAACCACCGAAGCGGAATATATAGCTGCTGCACGATGTTGTGCACAGATATTGTGGATGAAGCAGACTCTTGGCGATTACAATATAAAATTTAACTGTGTGTCCATATTATGTGATAATACAAGCACTAGTAATTTAAGTAAAAATACCGTATTACATGCTAGATAAAAACACATTGATGTTAGACACCATTTCTTACGGGATCATGTAAACAATGGTATTATTAAACTAGAACATATTGACACAGAATTAAATATTGCTGACATATTTACTAAACCACTATGTTCTGATAGATTTTGTAAATTACGTTTAGACTTGGGAATGTTAGATATTATTTCATAAAATATTAAATTCTTGTTATTTAAAATCTATGTTTTAATTGTTTCTAGTAATATATAAATATAAGTTTTATATAAACAAAATTACCAATTTAAAACTTTCTATTAATATATGTATATATACTCAAAATTATACATATTTGTTTCTCTTATATGTTAATACACTTATATTATGTAGTTAAGTATATATCTTTTTTAATTATATACATTAATATAATTTTTATTAATATTATTACTTTATAATTTTCCTCTATTTTATATATAATTATACATATAAAAGTATATATAATGTATTTATTTATATATGTTAAATATTTAAATATGTATTGAAATTTCATATTCATACTCTCTCTAAATTTAAAAAAAATTATATATATTATTTTAAATTTTTTATATATATATTCATAAAAATGAAAATTATTAATTTATAGATTTTAATATAATTTTTATTATTTATTTTTATTATTAATTATATCAAAAATTATATTTTTGATAATAATATATCTGATCAAATCTAAGCCGTCCAAGCATCAAAAGCAATCCAACGGCTCAATCCGTGTCCATTAACTCCAACCAATCAAAAGCAAGCAAGCCTTAGCACACGGATCATGTTCATCAACCGTCCGATCAACACAGGAAAAGCACAAACCAATCTAAGCCGTCCGATCATGGTCAAACGGGTCAGCCGATCCGGTTCAAAAGCGCGTCACTTCGTGACCGTTGATCAAGTCCAAGGTATGATTCTAGCCAATTAAGCTAAATATAAAAACTAAAAAATCAAACCCTAATTCATTTTTACTTTCTCTCTCTCTCTACTGTCGGTTCTCTCTCTCCCTTCTCTCTCTCTTTAACCCAGACGCTCTAAACTCCCTAACCCTCTCAAATCCAAACCATTATCAGCCAAAATCGAGTGATTCAAGTTAGTTCTCTGTCCCTTTCTTTCATCTAAATGATTCTTCTATATATTTCTTTCGGTTTATTTGTGTTGTTCTTCGTGTTTATAGGATCAATTCTATTTCAAACAAATTTTTTTGTGTTCGTGTTCTTAAAGATCTTCAAACCCTAGAAAATATAAAAATCATTTTTCTCCTTGTCTGGGTATATTTCGTAAAAGAAATTTTTTTGTTTTTCAAATTTTCAAAACCCTAGATCTAAATGTTCTTATTAATTTTTTTCGTGTATGTTCTTAATTTTCAAAACCCTATATTTCGTAAGGAACTTTCTAATTCTCCGATAATTTTTTATATTTTTCAAACCCTAATTTCTGTTAAAAGTTTTGTAAACAAAAGTTTCTCTTCATCTGTGTATTTTAAAAAAAATTATATATATATTTTTTTCGTATATATATATTACAGAGACTTTTAGTAGGAATTATTTTTACTTTTTTTTAAACCCTAATTTTTTTCTTCTAAAATTTTCTGTCAAAATTTATGTTTACACTTTTTTGTCAAAACTCTAATTTTTTTCCCAAAAATATTTCTGTAATTTTTATATATATATATATATACAGTTTTTAAAACCCTAAAATTTCACAAATATTTCAAAAATATTATATATTTTTGTTTGCTTACTTATCAGAATATACATGTGTGTAATGACTGTTGTGTACTATATTTATATATATACCTGAGTTGTGTGGGTCTGAGATTTCTGGTATATGTGTGAATGTGGTTCTTCTCTTACTGATACACTTGTGCTATAATTTAGAACAAATTGAAAGCTGCTTCAATTAGTGAATTGTTGTGCTAAGGTAATCCCTTTACACTCTCTGAATTAACTGAAATTATATGAATATTGAACTGTATGGCTATCTGAGAGCCACTGGCTATATATATATATATATATATTTCTGCTTATGTGGATATAGGCTGGATAATTTCCATGTTTGTTTTCTGTCTATTTGTCTATGTGAAATTGGATAACTGTGATATAAATGTGTTTCTTGTTTATTTCTGCAAGTGTGGCTACTTGAAAGCCACTGGATGTATATGAGACTATCTATGTGAGTATAAATACTGGATGAAAGTTAAATTGTCATGTCTGAAATCTGCAATTTTGAAAAATAGACATTAGGTGATGAAAATAATTATCATGTTATGCAATTATATGTTTCTACTGTTATATGCTGACATGTATAATAGAGATCATATGCTATATCAATTTTATATAACATTGACTTATTGAATCAATGTGTTGACACACTATATCTTTATATATTGGAATCTGACAATGACAACATGTTAGTGTTATGTAACATTGACTGGTTGTATCTCTGTCTTAAATTTGTAACAGTTTGATGTGGGCATGTCTGTGCTATCTGTGATAACTTATCTATGTTGATTTGTCACAGTCTGATATGGGCCAATAAGTTATGATAGCATGTATCTTTGTTTGATATTAGATCACACCTGTTATGTCAATAACCTGCATATTTTTAATATTTGACTGTGCCTTCAAAATTGGATTTCTGGACAAATTTTCAAAAAGAAAAGTCTGGCAAAAGATTTAAATATGCCGAATAGTACAAAACTTGCCTGTCCTTTATTATTCACACTGAACTGTTTACCTTTTGACATATAGGACATGACATATTAATTAAACCAATTTTTTTAAACTTTTTCTATAAAAGGATAGTCTTTCAAACCTATTCTATTATGTCTGCAACTTCATTTTTTTACTTTCAAACCTCTTCTACTACCTGTCTGTTGTTTTGTGCATTCATTTTCTTTTAAAAACATGAAACCTGTCCAGACTTCAAAAAGAAAAAGGTCTGAGATCTTCACTGACCCACACCCTGACTTATACACTCCTTTGTTAGTCACACCTATTGCCAAAGCAAAGTATGAACACATAAAACACAACTTGATACCTGGAATAGCAACTTCTTTCAATACTTTCCCAAACCTATTAGATAAAATATCAAGTATAGGATAGGACTGTCTCATATCCTTCATACATATAGAGATATATCCTAGTTTAATTGCTGAATTCTATGCTCATATAACTTTTGTGCATGATTCAACTGGTTTTCTATCTTGTATTAAGAACTGCTTACAAGGTCAAGAGTATGTGATAGATGAAATTATGCTCTTGCATGCTTTAAATCTCAGAAAAGAGTTCTTGGATTATCCCAAGATAAATGAATATACATTTCCAATAGGAATCACCACCTCTGAATGCCTTACATTTAAACACAACCTTGCACTTACAACTGACCAAATTGTGCCTACTAATTTGTTTGATTATCCATGTAAAGTGCATACGGACTACTTTAATGCTGAGTGCCAATTCTTAGGAAAAATTCTGATGCACAACTTCATGCCTGTCAGAAATGATAAAATGTTCAGTCCCTTTGATTTGGAATTGATGAAATGTATTCTGACTGGATGCATGCCTTATAGTCTGCCTTTCTTTCTCTTGACATCCTTTGAATTTTGTCATTCTAATAATTGCATGGGATTTGGACTTTTGTTGACTAGACTTTTTGTGCATTTGGGTATACATGTTCATCTTCACAAGGCTCAAATGATTCACAATAGCAATATTGTGTCACACTTGAACCTTCCTGCTAAGCCCTTAATTATTTTCCAACCAAATGAAACTGACCACATAGAAACACACTTAAACCTGCTGTCACAAATTGATTCCTTGAACAGCATGAGTCAGTTATCATTAAAGAACCAGTCTGAGATTTTGAGTCAATTAGAGGCTCTACAAACCTTTGTACAACACTTGCATGATATGGTGAGTATGCTGATAGAACACCACAAGGTGTCAATCCCCCCATATAACTTCACTGCCACCACAAGCTCTGTCCAGCCAGATCTTTCTGGTCAGACCCCTCATGATCTGCCTCTCTCAAACCTGGGTATGAATTTTTCTCCACTCAACTTTGATGAAATCTGAAGAAGAATATAAACTAACCTACTAACTATTTTGGATTACTGTAATAACACTTAACACTAACTGATAATTAGGATGATTACTGTATGTTTAACTATCATACTAACTTGCAGAAATTTCTGAAACTAACAGTTTCTGCAGGTTTTTGGTATTTTTTTATTAAACCCCTCCATTTTTGTTAATGACAAAGAGGGAGAAGAAAAATATCAGAAAAAGAAAAATATCAGATTATTATTAAGTAATAATTCTGATATTTGAGCAGACATGAATCTGAACTGTTGATAATCTGATATGAGAAGAAAAATATCAGAAAAAAAAGTATCAGATTATTATTAAGTAATAATCTGATATAAAAGCAGACATGGATCTGCTAGATATAAACTGTTATAACCCTGCTATGGTCTGAATGGTGCATGAGATTTACAGGAACTGTTATAACTGTATAACTGACAGGATGGATGATTTGTATGAATGGATGGTTTGCATGTTAAATACAATTATTATACAAACTGCCTGGATGGTTATAACTATGTATGTCCGTCTGATAGTTTTTCAAAATTTTAAAATCTTTTTTAAAAAAAAACCCGATTCATGATCTCAGGGGGAGCTTCATGAATTAAGGGGGAGTTCTGAAAAATAAATATTTTTACTTATTGTCATCATCAAAGAGGGGGAGATTGATAGGTCTCCAAAATTGGGTATTTAATTTTGATGATAACAAATTAGGATTAAAGGTCAAAAAGGGTAGAATCATCTCCATAGGATTAAAAGTGTTAAAATTGATTTAGTAATTACCTCTTATATGTTGACCAAAAATATTTATTTTCGTACTTTATTTGAATTTATTTTATGACCTTGATAAATTGATATCAAGTGTTAAATTCATATAGCAATATTTCCTAAGGCAAGGAGATTCTTATTTTTAAATGATTTTTCAAAATTCTTTTATGGGCAAAAATTATTTCCAAATATATATATATATATATATATATATATATATATATATATATATATCTGTGTGTGTGTGCATGGTGTGTGTCGTGTGTGTGTGTGTGGTATAAATCATGGGTGCATGGAGGTATGTGCATGTGTGTGTGCCTAGGAATATGTAATACCTGAGAATTTCTTAATATTATTAAATAAATATATTAATAGAAATGAGAATTTATTTAATATAAATGACTTTGTGTTATAAGAAGGATTAACTCAATTCTATTAAATTGAATATTTATAATAATTAAGAAATTATGGAGTTGCGATAAACTCGTGAAAGCCTTGTGTGGCACAGTGATGAGGATTATTAATGAGATATATTAATTGACGAAGGATTTATTAAGTGAACAATTAATTAGTTGTTAATTGTTATCGTAGAATATTAATTAATTGCTATAGAATATTGATGAGAATTAATTGATTATGTGGGATTATTATTATTGCAAATAATATGGTAATAATAAGCAACGTGTTCATAAATATAATAAGATTTATATTTATTCATGTGATATTTAATCATGTAAGTGTTAATCTATTATTGTGAATATTAATAATTGTATTGATTAATGAGAAATAAATTAATTAATATTATTATTAATTAATTGATGAGATAAGTAAATTATTTACTTCTATGTGCAAGCATGCGGATTAAAAAGTATAAAGTATAGTAACTAACTATATATTATAATGTGACTATGTTATATAAACTACATAGTAAGGTTATTAAATTATATGAGTTACATGAATTGCCTATATGACAAAGTGACTATACATTAAAGGGAGAAATCATGAATATATGGTAGGTAATTTAATAACTAAGGGATACAGTGTAATGAGATGACATCCGATTAAATTATATCCGGATAAAATGTACATGAATTATATGTGTGTGAACTACAGTTACCATTATATGAAATACATGGTAGTATTATTGGGATTATATTGTACCTTTAATTGTAATCTAAATATATAATATGTGTATATATATATGATAGCTTAAGTATACTTGTATGCTTAAATATATATATACAACATGTGTATAACAATGTAAGTGTTTGTGTTATTAAAATGCTGAGATTGCCTTGCTTGTCCCAAATTGCTAGTCTCATTCTCTCTTCACGTGCTTGACAAAAGGCTAAGGCCTATCCCCCCATTCTTCTCCCAAGCTCAAGCTAGCACATGATGAACTAGGATGTGGGAATCATGATTGATTCTAACAACCATCTACCAACTCTCTATTAGCCAATATACAAGCCTTTAATTCATTAGTTTGATTCATGGGGAGATAGCATTGTCTGGATAATTGAAATTCTATAAATTGAGCTCTCCTTCTCCATTTTCATTTGCTGAGAATTGCTTAACTTGAGAGCATATATACTTTAGCAATATCATTCTAGCAGTGGGAGACTTCAGTAGCAACAAGTTCATAGCAAAGGTATAATCACATTATTGTGTTCTTCATTTTTGCTTCTCTGTAAATTTAAGATTTCTTGATTTTGCCAGATTAGAGTGTGATTGGATTATAGAATGCTTGGTTAAGTGTTATATAGACATATAAGTATGTTGGTATAGCAATGTAGTTATGTAGAATCGAAATTGTGCAGTAATTTTGTGATTTGGGCTTGATATCTGCAGAGGCTGGAGCTCTCTGGACTAGAATGGGAGCCGCGCGGCCGCGCGTCTCCCTAGTACAATTTGGGCGCGGCCGCGCGCCACTGCATAATTTGTTAATGATTTCTATTATTTCTTCTGATATATCAAGCATGTTGTACTGTTAGGATATGCATACAACTCACAATAACATATGGAATAAGGGTACTAGGTTATAGTAATCCATGCTAGTCGTTTTAGTTGAGTATTTCAAAGAAAACTGAAAGTTATAAAAAGAGGAACTTTGATATGTTAGCCTTATTGTAAGACCCAAAATTTTATGAATAAGATTTAATTTTCTTTATATATTATTTTGAAATAGTAAGGTGTTGATTTGATAAATGTGATAAGTTATGGGTGAAATGTGCAAAGTTTACAAAGTAAGCAAGTTTTTATAAAATATTCGTTGTGTCGGGGAATATTCGTTTGGTTGAGGAATATTCTTTTTGTCGGAGAATATTCGTACGACGGCGCAGTCATTGGTGGACCCCACAATGGAATGAATGTCGGATATAGAAAGCGACATAAATAACCTTTTTATAAAAATAATGGCAAAACTGTTACCGTTAGTACTGTTGAAATACCCGGTGGTTAAAATACAGTAATACGCGGTGTTGCACGGTATTTCGAATTATTGATTCTTACGTAGGAAGGCACTTACTCAATTATTGTTACAGTAATTACTGTTCAATATTTTATATTATTGATTCAATAATTGCATAGTATTTTATTGATTCAATAATTGTCATTGCATATTATTTTAAATTATCAAATCAATAATTCATATTATTTGAATAATATTATTATATAGCATTATTGGCAATGTCTAAGGAAGTTCTGTCTAGGAAAGGGGTTAATTAATTGCGCGCCAGTAAGAAAAAATCCTTATCGGAAGGCCCCCTCTTTCCTGGGAACGACCTGGTTGTCAATATTGTAGTTCTGTAATATTATTTATGAATAATTAATTTTTGATATATATGATAAGGAAATATTTATTCAATGTGGATTTAAACGGAGAAATTTTTAACATGTGATATTTATTGAAAGTTGGTATTTTATCTTGTCAGATAAAATAATTCATTCAAAGATATTATTATAATATTATATTATAGTAATATGATGTGATTATATAATAGTATGATTTTTTTTTTATAATTTGAATGGTAACATTATTATAGTAAATTCATGGTATAAAAGTTAAACAAGGTGGAAGAGTGCAAATTGAATTTGAACTCTTATGATGCAAGCAATGATGTCATCGGAGCGATGAGGTAAGAAATGATGTCATAGATCGATGATGTAAGCGATGATGTCATAAATTATGGTGAAAAGACTATTTTACTCTTACTCTACCGAGCCTATAAATAAAAGCTCATTTCTTCATTATTTCTCACCAATTCACTAAAGCTATAGAGAGAGAAAGTATAGAGAGAATAAGAGAGAAAGAAGAAGAGTATTCTGCTATTACGCTAGTGCAGTCTCTAAATTTTAAGGTAAGGGGTATTATTTCTTTCGTATTCATGAAGAGAGTTATTTTCTTTCAATACTCGTAAGGGTTGTTATTCCATTTCTTATTATTCTGTTGAAATAATCTGTCTGAGCGGACTACCGCCAGACGGGTGAATCTTCGTATTCAGTTGTTATTAAATTGTGGAAATAATCTGTTTGAGCGGACTACTGCCAGACGGGTGAATAACCCTTCGTATTCAGTTGTTATTAAATTGTGAAAATAATTTGTTTGAGCGGACTACCGCCAGACGGGTGAAAATTCAGTTGCAGTTTCGTATATTGTTTCATTTCAGATTTTTAACTCTAAACTTACTACGGTAAGTATTGCTTCTATAATTCTTGAAATGATCAGATATTACTTGAGTTTTGCGCTTCATCTAATATTATTTCACTGGAATATTAGTCTGAACTTGCTTGTGAAATTTTTACTTTTTCATGTCGAGTTACTATTCACGGGATACTATTCACGGTAAAAAAAAAATTTCTTTCCAAATCATCTTTGATGGGATCCAAGTTTTGATCTTCATTCTTGAATTTTGCTCCACAATTGATTATTATGGAGTATTATTGAACTTGGATAAACTAAATTATGAATTCCTAATATTTGTCCTTTATCTCACTGGATTCGTTATTCGTATTATTTTTCATCATCCTCAATTCTAAATGGTGATATAACTGAATATTTTTGGCCTGTAGTGCAAAAATGAATAATTACATGATGGATATCTTTGGCCTGTAGTGCAAAGATGAATGATTATCTGATGAATATCTTTGGCCCGTAGTGCAAAGATGGACAGGTGTTGAGATGAACATGACCAACTGATGATACAAATGAATATCTTTGGCCCGTAGTGCAAAGATGGATATTTGATTTGAGATGTATATTGATTGATGTTATAGGGATAAAATATTGATGATGGACTTTTAAATCAAAAAAGATAGTAGACATCATTCTCTACTTAACTCTTCTAATGAATTATTATTTTCGCTGCGAATATTGATCTAAAACTTGTTGTCCATAATATTTTATCTAATTTATTGAAGGCTAACGATAATTTGTTTTTCATTATCTTAGCCATAATATTCTTTACTGGGCTAGTTGAGCTCACCTTTTCTTCTATTGTTCTCTTCAGAAAATGAGAATATCGCGGGTACTAGTCTGGGGAATGGAGTGATGGTCCGAGTTAGAGCTGTAGAAGTCCTCACTATTTTATTTATTTAAAATAGTGTGATAATAAATGTAATGAGGACTTAGTTTAAATATTAATATTTTCTACATATCTGTATTGACACTCACAGTTGTGTGGTCGTATTTTGCACAACCGTGTGATATGAAAGATTGTATTTGAATTTTGTTGAATGTATTTAGCGACTCAAAATGGGTTGAGTATTGAACCCATTTTGGGGGCGTCACAGTTGGTATCAGAGCTTAGGGATATGATCTCTGGCGGAGATCTGGGAATAGAACTAGGAGGGGAGAGACGAGTAAACCTTCGCTAGTGTGTCCTACCTAAGCTTTATTGTTATTTAATTGGTCGGTTGGAACAAAGGGTTAATATGTGATTGTATTAATTTGTTTGATTAACCTTTGTTTTGTGGCAGTATTTGAGAATGGCAGCTGAAAATTTAAACAATGGAGTGAATGAGACCGTTGAAACACCTTTAATCACCAACGAGGAGAACGTGCAACAGGAAGGCTATATTCCTGCTATAAACAATCCTACCGAAGAAATGAAAAATAACGGGATGTTTAGAAGCTTTTTGCAGTTCATGCAAAACCAGACGAGGGAGACTCGTGTTCATAATACTGGTGGAAATAACAACTCGTGGCTTGTCACTGCCAAGCAGTTTAAAGAGTTGGGACCACCAGAGTTTCAGGGAAAGCCAGATCCAATCAAGGCATAAAATTGAATTAAATAAATTACCAAGATATTTGATGTCTTGGGATGCACAGAGGAACAGAAGGTTCCATTTGTCACCTTTATGTTCCGTGGAGAAGCAGATTACTGGTGGGAATATGTGAAGCGTACCCCGCCTGCCGCACTCAAGATGACTTGGGGGGCATTCCAGAAACTGTTCAATGACAAGTACTTTCCAGAAAGTATTCGTCACATGAAATAGGTAGAGTTTATCAGACTGGAACAAAACAACATGACGGTGTCCCAGTACGAGGCTAAGTTCGCAGAGTTGTCCAGGTTTACACCTCATTTAGTGGAGAATGAGGAACGTATGACGCGGATGTTTCTGAGAGGTTTGAGACCAGAAATTCGTCAATACCTCATTTCTCACAAATTTTCTCTATATTCGGATGTAGTGAACAGGGCCCAGTTATTAGAACGAGATAATGATTATGTTCAACCAAGGGACAACAACCAAGGTCGTACCAGTGGCAGCAGTCATCGGAAAAATGACAACCAGCAGGGAGGAAAGTATCATGACAGAAGCGGTAACCACTCCGGTGGTAATCGTGGCCATGATAGTAGAAAAAACGAATAGGGAGGAGATTTCAAGAAGATAAGGTACAACAATGAGAACGTGAAGACGTCGACATCAGCACCAGCATCAACTGTTTCTAGGGGAGGAGAACGACCACCGGTCGTATGCTATAAATGCTGGAAAGAGGGACACATCAGCCAAAACTGCCCACAACAATTCAAAGCATGCTATAACTGTGGAAAAGAAGGACATATAGCTCGAGATTGTCCTGTAGCGAAACCAAGTCCAGCGGGGGTGGTGATTCCAAAGGCGGTTTCGGACAAGTCAAAGTCGGTGGTTCCTGGAAGAGCGTTTGTCGTGAAGGCCCAAAACGTGAGGAACCCACACGAGGTGATTACAGGTAAGCTAATCATAAACTCTTGTGAAGTTTACACCTTGTTAGATACCGGTGCTACCCATTCATTTATTTTACCTGCTTGTGCTCAACGATTAAATTTGACACCTGAGAAGTTAGACTTTGACTTATCTATTAAAACTCCGTTAGGAGAAACCTTCGTTACATCTACAGTTTACAAATCTTGCTTGATTCAGATTGGTACCCTTACCTTACCTGTTGATCTTATATCTTTGAAAATACTTGCATTTGACGTGATTTTAGGAATTGACTGGTTGACCACTTATCATGCCAAAATTGATTGTTTTCGTAAGGTTGTTAGTTTTCATATTCCTAACCAACCTATTGTGCGAATTCAAACAACCAAACCACTAAAATCAATCAATGTTATTTCAAGTCATAAAGCTATTCGTTTATTAAAAAACGGATGTCAAGCTTTCTTAGCCCATGTCACTGATCTAAACCAGAATACGTCAGGTTTGAATGATATTTCTGTTGTTAATGAGTTTCCTGATGTATTTTCTGAAGAACTTCTCGGTCTACCCTCGGAACGTGAAGTTGAATTCTTTATTGACCTTGAACCTGGTACAAAACCCATTTCTAAAACCCCATATCGAATGGCTCCTATAGAACTTCAGGAGTTAAAGGTCCAACTACAGGAGTTGTTAGACATCGATTTTATACGTCCTAGTACATCTCCTTGGGGTGCTCCTATTTTATTCGTAAAGAAGAAAGACGGTTGTATGCGACTTTGTATTGACTATCGGGAGTTGAACCATGTCACCATCAAGAATAGGTATCCGTTACCTCGTATTGATGACCTGTTCGACCAGTTGCAAGGTGCACAATTCTTTTCAAAGATCGATCTTCGTTCTGGATATCATCAGCTGAAGATTAAAATTGAGGATATTCCGAAGACTGCTTTCAGAACTCGATATGGGCATTATGAATTCTTAGTCATGTCTTTTGGATTGACTAATGCTCCTGCTGCCTTCATGGATATGATGAACCGTGTATTCAAGGAATATTTGGATCAGTTCGTGGTTGTCTTTATTGATGACATCCTTATCTATTCTAAAAGCCGTGAAGATCATGAGCACCATTTGAAGCTGGTACTTCAAAGGCTTCGTGAAAACAAGCTATATGCCAAGCTGAAGAAATGCGAGTTCTGGCTTGAGGAGGTAGCATTCCTTGGGCACGTAGTATCAAAACGTAGAGTATCTGTGGACCCGGCGAAGATTGAAGCAATACAAAGTTGGGAGCAACCGAAGTCGGTAACCGAAGTACGGAGCTTTCTGGGCTTAGCTGGTTATTATCGGAGATTCGTGGAATGATTTTCTCGAATCGCTACTCCATTAACTCAGCTGACTCGGAAAGATACAAAATTCGTATGGAACGAGGAATGCGAGAAGAGCTTTCAAGAGCTCAAGAGGAGACTCATTTCGGCACCTGTTCTGACGATACCATCTGGTTCGAATGGATTTGTCATTTACAGCGATGCTTCGGGCAAAGGGTTAGGATGTGTTCTCATGCAACATGGAAAAGTCATAGCCTATGCCTCGCGACAACTCAAGGAATATGAGAGGAATTATCTTACTCATGATCTAGAGTTGGCAGCAGTCATTTTCGCATTGAAGATCTGGAGACACTACCTGTATGGGGAGAAAGTGGAGATCTATACGGATCATAAGAGCCTCAAGTATTTCTTCACCCAGAAGGAACTCAACATGCGGCAACGACGTTGGCTTGAGCTGTTGAAAGATTACGATCATACCATCCAATACCATCCTGGAAAAGCGAACGTGGTTGCGGACGCGTTGAGTAGAAGATCATATGCGGGAACGAATGCGATTCTTTCAAGGCCTATTTTGTGTGATTTACAAAAGATGGAGATAGAGTTCAAGACTTCAGGACCCATGCTATGATATCAAGTATACGCGTAGAACCAGCTTTGATTGATAAAGTTAAAGCTGCTCAAGCTACAGATCCGGAGTTGATGAATATGAGGAAGAAGGTGCAAGAAGGTGCTATTCCAGAAGCAAGGATTGATGAAGAAGGAATACTTCGAGTCAACTCCAGACTTTGTGTTCCTGACGATTCTGATTTGAAGTATAGAATCATGATGGAGGCACACAACACACCATTTGCAATCCATCCTGGAAGTACCAAAATGTATCGTGATCTTCGACATACATTTTGGTGGAGCAATATGAAGAGAGAGATCGCGGAGTTCATCACGAGGTGTTTAACGTGTCAACGTGTCAAGGCGGAGCATCAAATGCCAAAGGGTCCATTGCAACCACTTGAGATTCCAAAGTGGAAATGGGAACACATTACCATGGATTTCGTTACAGGTCTTCCCAAGGTTTCTCAAGGCATAGATGCAATTTGGGTTATTGTTGATAGATTAACCAAGTCCGCTCATTTCTTGCCGATACGAGAGACTTATTCCCTTGAACGTCTTGCTCGTATGTACGTGAATGAGATTGTGAGATTACATGGCATTCCAGTATCCATAGTTTCGGATCGTGACCAAAGATCCACTTCACGATTTTGGGTCAGCTTGCAAAAAGCTATGGGCACGGATTTACGATTCAGTTCGGCATATCATCCACAAACGGACGGGCAATCGGAAAGGACTATCCAAACTCTTGAAGATCTATTGAGACTCTGTATTCTAGACTTCAAAGGGAGTTGGGATAAGTACATACCATTGGTGGAATTCTCCTACAACAACAGTTATCAGGCAAGTATAGGCATGGCTCCATTCGAGGCATTGTATGGACGAAAAATGTCATTCTCCAGTATGCTGGGACGAGGTGGGTGAAGCAAATTTGTTGGGACCGGAGTTAGTACGTATGACTACGGAAAAGATTCAAATGATCCGGCAACGTATACAAACTGCACAAAATCGACAAAAGAGTTATGCTGATCTTCATCGAAGAGACGTGGAGTTTAATGTCGGAGATCATGTATTATTACGTGTTCCTCCCTGGAAAGGAGTTACGAGATTCGAAAAGAGAGGAAAGCTCAACCCACGATTCATTGGTCCATTTGAAATCCTTGACCGAGTAGGAAATGTGGCCTATAGACTTGCCTTACCTCCAAGCTTGTCTCGTGTTTATAACGTTTTTCACATATCTGTGCTTCGTAAATATGTGAAAGATCCAAACTACATTATTGAGTTAGAACCAGACGAGATAGCCGAAGATTTAACATACGATGAGGTACCTGTTAAGATCTTGGATAGGAAGGAACATGTCCTACGCTCAAAGGTTATACCTCAAGTTAAAGTTTTGTGGAGAAACCATGACATCGAGGAAATGACCTGGGAGATAGAATCGGAAATGAAAACGAGGTATTCTCACCTTTTCGACATACCAGGTACGTACGTCAATTTCGAGGACGAAATTTCATAAGGAGGGGAGGTTGTAAGACCCCAAATTTTATGAATAAGATTTAATTTTCTTTATATATTATTTTGAAATAGTAAGGTGTTGATTTGATAAATGTGATAAGTTATGGGTGAAATGTGCAAAGTTTACAAAGTAAGCAAGTGGTTATAAAATATTCGTTGTGTCGGGGAATATTCGTTTGGTCGAGGAATATTCTTTTTGTCGGACAATATTCGTACGACGGCGCAGTCATTGGTGGACCCCACAATGGAATGAATGTCGGATATAGAAAGCGACAGAAATAACCTTTTTATAAAAATAATGGCAAAACTGTTACCGTTAGTACTGTTAAAATACCCGGTGGTTAAAATACAGTAATACGCGGTGTTGCACGGTAGCACACGGTATTGCACAGTATTTTGAATTATTGATTCTTACGTAGGAAGGCACTTACTCAATTATTGTTACAGTAATTACTGTTCAATATTTTATATTATTGATTCAATAATTACATAATATTTTATTGATTCAATAATTGTCATTGCACATTATTTTAAATTATCAAATCAATAATTCATATTATTTGAATAATATTATTATATAGCATTATTGACAATGTCTAAGGAAGTTCTGTTTAGGAAAGGGGTTGATTAATTGCGCGCCAGTAAGGAAAAATCCTTATCGGAAGGCCCCCTCTTTCCTGGGAATGACCTGATTATCAATATTGTAGTTCTGTAATATTATTTGTGAATAATTAATTTTTGATATATATGATAAGGAAATATTTATTCAATGTGGATTTAAACGGAGAAATTTTTAACATGTGATATTTATTGAAAGTTGGTATTTTATCTTCAGATAAAATAATTCATTCAAATATATTATTATAATATTACATTATAGTAATATGATGTGACTATATAATAGTATAATTTTTTTTATAATTTGAATGGTAACATTATTATAGTAAATTTATGGTATAAAAGTTAAACAAGGTGGAAGAGTGCAAATTGAATTTGAACTCTTATGATGCAAGCAATGATGTCATCGGAGCGATGAGGTAAGAAATGATGTCATAGATAGATGATGTAAGCGATGATGTCATAAATTATGGCGAAAAGACTATTTTACCCTTACTCTGCCGAGCCTATAAATAGAAGCTCATTTATTCATTATTTCTCACCAATTCACTAAAGCTATAGAGAGAGAAAGTATAGAGAGAATAAGAGAGAAAGAAGAAGAGTATTCTGCTATTACGCTAGTGTAGTCTCCAAATTTTAAGGTAAGAGGTATTATTTCTTTCGTATTCATGAAGAGAGTTATTTTCTTTCAATACTCGTAAGGGTTGTTATTCCATTTCTTATTATTCTGTTGAAATAATCTGTCTGAGCGGACTACCGCCAGACAGGGTGAATCTTCGTATTCAGTTGTTATTAAATTGTGAAAATAATCTGTTTGAGCGGACTACCGCCAGACGGGTGAATAACCCTTCGTATTCAGTTGTTATTAAATTGTGAAAATAATCTGTTTGAGCGGACTACCGCCAGACGGGTGAAAATTCAATTGCAGTTTCGTATATTGTTTCATTTCAGATTCTTAACTCTAAACTTACTACGGTAAGTATTGCTTCTATAATTCCTGAAATGATCAGATATTACTTGAGTTTTGCGCTTCATCTAATATTATTTCACTAGAATATTGGTATGAACTTGCTTGTGAAATTTTTACTTTTTCATGTCGAGTTACTATTCACGAGTTACTATTCACGGGGTACTATTCACGGTAAAAAAAATATTTTTTTTTCTTTCCAAATCATCTTTGATGGGATCCAAGTTTTGATCTTCATTCTTAAATTTTGCTCCACAATTGATTATTATGGAGTATTATTGAACTTGGATAAACTAAATTACGAGTCCCTAATATTTGTCCTGTATCTCACTGGATTCGTTATTCGTATTATTTTTCAACATCCTCAGTTCTAAATGGTGATATAACTGAATATTTTTGGCCTGTAGTGCAAAAATGAATAATTATATGATGAATATCTTTGGCTTGTAGTGCAAAGATGAATGATTACCTGATGAATATCTTTAGCCCGTAGTGCAAAGATGGACAGGTGTTGAGATGAACATGACCAACTGATGATACAAATGAATATCTTTGGCCCATAGTGCAAAGATGGATATTTGATTTGAGATGTATATTGATTGATGTTACAGGGATAAAATAGTGATGATGGACTTTTAAATCAAAAAAGATAGTAGACATCATTCTCTACTTAACTCTTCTAATGAATTGTTATTTCCGCTGCAAATATTGATCTAAAACTTGTTGTCCATAATATTTTATCTGATTTATTGAAGGCTAACGATAATTTGTTTTTCATTATCTTAGTCATAATATTCTTTACTGGGCTAGTTGACCTCACCCTTTTCTTCCATTGTTCTCTTCAGGAAATGAGAATATCGCGGGTACTAGTCGGGGAATGGAGTGATGGTCCGAGTTAGAGCTGTAGAAGTCCTCACTATTTTATTTATTTAAAATAGTGTGATAATAAATGTAATGAGGATTTAGTTTGAATATTAATATTTTTTACATATCTGTATTGACACTCACAGATGTGTGGTCGTATTTTGCACAACCGTATGATATGAAAGATTATATTTGAATTTTGTTGAATGTATTTGGCTACTCAAAATGGGTTGAGTATTGAACCCATTTTGGGGGCGTCACATTTATATTGACATTCTGACTTTTGAGACATATTTGTATGACCTAGAAACACATAATATGAATGTTAACTTGCGTATCTAAGCTTCATAATGTAACTTGAGCATGTGAACCTCAATAGTGAACCTTTCCAACGAAAACACAAGCGTTGAACATAGACTCTAACATGTTATATTAGGATTCTAGGTTTTGATTTTTTGAGCATGTTATATGGCCTTGAAATGCGTGTCAAACATGTTAACATATGAATCTAGATAGCATGAGCATGTTAGGCCATATTAGTGACCTTTACTAATGAGAATACAAGTTTTAAACGTGCACCTTGACATGTTAACTTGAAGTTTAATTTCTGAAGTTTATGAATGTGTTGGATAATACTATTGACTTCATTAACGTCATGCATGTATACATACCATGCTAGATGTCATAATTAAAACTTAGCGTAAACGAAGCATGTTTTCAACTAATAACTGTAATAGTTACATGTATGAAATGTGAATACTCATAAGTATGCCTAATGCAAAGTATATGAATACCTTATGTGTTTAAAGAGCGAGCATGATAGGCCTTATGAATTCCATGACCTTGAATGGCTTTAAATTATTGAAAGTGTTGACTTAGAATCTATTGCATGTATGATTGGAACGAGGAAAGGTTGTATACACATAAAAATATCCTTTAACATGTATATATGCTATATGATATCCTATGTTGTTACTTGAATCCGATTTGACGGTTAACTCACAATAATGCTATAAAGTGCTAGAAAGGTTATGTTTGCTAATTGTTGTGACCTTATGTGATATAAGAAGGTGTTTAAACTCAAAAGGAGGAACGTTAAGGATAAATGTTATATTAATATGATACTATATAACAGTGTAGCTAGGTTAAAACTTAACTTATGTGTTGATCGTATATTCAAAGATAAGATGTGACGTTAGATTATATGACTAATGAATATCATATATATAAGTAACTATATTACGATAGGGATTCGAAAGTGTTGATTTACTTTTCGTGAATAAACTATGCTAAAGGCAAGTTTCTCTAACTTACACTCATTTATAGTGAAAGTATCCTAAACCCTTGCATTACTTTATTCGACAGATATTGTAAGCAAGTATCTAAACCTTATCTCTTTGAATGCAAGTTAGCTTAACCGTTCATTTGAGCTAGTATGTTTGAACTCTCGTGAAAGCTATTATTCATATTGAACTTGGTATTGTTCTTGAATATTGTGAAAGTGTCTATGCCACTCGATTCGGCTAGACTATATGCATGTTTATAAAAACTGTCCAAACCTTTTTATTGGTGTGGAAATCTTGAAAACTGAGTTGAACAACCCTTATGGTAAGGGGAGTATTTATTGTTGGAAGTCCCAACACACGCGTGAATATTACTGTGGTTATGCATAACATAGAGTATCGTAGACTGATCGTCTATTATACTTGTCTCTTTTGGGTTATCAGTTTAATATTGGTAATTCTAGTAGATGTTCAATAGTCCTTAGTGACTACTCAGTATATAAATTATTTTATCCAGTTGGATACGTTGATAGCCTTTGAATTCATATATTTCTGTTGAACTATATTGAACTATCATTTCATATTCTAAGATTTGATTCGAGAATTGTTGATATTCATTATTCATGATATTATTCTGAAACCTTGAACTATCTTAGAGATTTTACTTCGATATTTCAACTCGTGTTATGAAACTCTTCACCCTTGTTGTATATTACTTGCTGGGCAATTTGTGCTCATTCTTGCTTATTTAAAACCTTTCAGTTAAGACAGGGAGGTGTCTCTGGGAAAGACAAGGGCAAGGGCAAGGCTACCGACTAGCTTGTTCGTTTATGTTTAAATTTATGATGTTGTATTAAGACTGGTTTCAGACTATGTTTAAGCTTAATTAGGATTATGTAATAAATCTTTATTTGATGTTATTATGTAATCTATTAAGTACTGTAGGTTGCGAGACTTGGGGGAATAATTATAATAAATCATTGTAAATTATTCTATAATAGATCTTCCGCTGTGAATGTGTGATTTTAGTTATTATTGTATTACCATGAGCACAGTGACGAACCGAATTCGAGAGACCAAGTGGTGGTCCCGAATTTGGGGGCGTCACAGAATATGTGTGCCTAAAATGAAAATGTGTGGGCATATATGTGTGTGCTGAAAATGTTTGTTTGCTGGCATGTATAGGCTTAAAAATTGAGTATGCTTGTATGGATGTTTGTGCAAGTGCATGTTTATGCAAAGCTTGTATGGATGTTTGTGCAATGCTTGCATGAAAGTGTATTTGCCTAAACTATATGTGTGTGTGCCGTGTATACTTACAAAGGAAAAAGGCCTATGCCTTTATTTCAAATGTTGGGCACCAATTAAAAAGTAATGATTGCAAGTATGTTGTGACTCACAAGTGTTGGGCTAAAAATTCGGCCAGTACAAATTGATCTGAGCCCCTCAGTTTTCATCATGCAATCCAGACCTTCCAATTCAAAAATTACGATTTTGCCCGAACCTTAAAATTTCTATAAAAAGGAGGCTTTTCTATTCATTTTAATTTACCAATTTTACAAACCGAAAAGCTTACTCTCCTTGCCTACAGATTATACAAACAAGCTTTTACTCTCTTCGCTCAATCAAAGTTATAATTTCGTTTGGAAGAGAAAAATTTGGTCCAAGTATTTGACACAAGTTGTCAAAATTATAATTGTTCATATCATCTCATACTTGCTCATTCATATATATTTGTGATAAATTGTCATACATATTCATATATCTATATATCCATATTAGTAAAGAGTCAGTACTTGGACACCGAAACGCGATATGCAAATTCGGATGATATTTCTTTGAAATACTCTGAACGGTCTTTAAAATCTCAAGTGGCCCTTTACTGGTATAATCAATATATAGATTTAGATAATCAGATATAACCTGCGATAAACATTTATATATATCTTATGTATGATCTATCATATCTAGTAAAGATTCAGTACTTGGACACCGAAACGCGATATGCAAATTCGGATGATATTTCTTTGAAATACTCTGAACGGTCTTTGAAATCCCAAGTGGCCCTTTACTGATATAAATAATCGATATAAATATTCTTTAATATTCTATATCCGATTATCAAGTTGTGAATCGAAAATTTTAATCAGTACTTGGATACCGATACGCGATATATAATTCAGATATTTCACTTGAAATACTCTGGACGGTCTTTAAAATCCCAACTGGCCAAATTATTCGCAACGTAGATCAAGTATAATATAATATATATAAGTGGGTAGAACGAGTTTGTTCAAGTATTATCTAAAGTGAATCATATTGTCATACTTGATAAACTGTCATCAAATATATTGCTCATATAATTGTTCATAAATTATTGTTGCATTATATAAGTATGTGTGGTTGTTTAAATTATATTTATTCAAAAGAAACACACTCTTTATAAAGAAAAATCTTTTTCTTAATCCATTGAAAAATATTCTTTAAAGAAAAAGAAAATTTTTATTACAGATGCTTATATATTATATCTGCTTTCAAAGAAGCACATCACATAAAAGTCTTTGAACATTTATCATATACTTGAAACTCTATATCTGCTTATCTGAGAAGTACCTGTGCTACAATTGTATCTGCTTATTGTTAGAAGCAAATATTCAAACAAACTTTTTGTAAAAGGAAAAAAGGGGTGAGATAGTTTATTTTATATTTGTGAGAAAGATAAGAATTCTTTGACCAAGACCAGAGTCTTAGAGAGGTCAGCTGGGAGTTGGGTCTCTAGTGTACTTGTGAGGTAAGGAAGAGATTGTTGTTTCAAGACCAAAGTATAAAATAGTACTAAGCTCAAAAGAAGACTCAACTAAGCTTGAGGAAGGAGCTGAGAGTTCGCTGTCCAAGAAAGTTAGTTGAGGATAGTTATAAGTTTATCTTTAAAACTTTGTACAGGCTTCTCCGCCTATTGAAGGAGTATTTATTACAGGAAGTAATAGGATCTCAAGTACTGGAGAGGAGCTTGAAACTGGACGTAGCAATATACCTGGGCTGTATGTTGTGAACCAGATAAATATCTGTGCATTGTGTGATTGAAGTTTAAACTGTTTATTAATTTGATAAAATTAATCCACTAAAATTTAAAAAGGCCAAAGATAATTTTTAAATGGTAATAATCTATTCAACCCCCCTTCTAGATTATTATTGGACTTTCAATAAAGAAAATATGGGTTTATAGAATTTCAAAATCCTAGAAATGAAATTATATATACATGAAGAAATATTAAGGATAAGGTATTACGATACCTATAAATGTGATGTGAACTAAATGGTGTAAGAAAATTTTATAATGACACATTAGGAGAAATTTATTAAGAAAATAAATTTTAAATAAAGAGATGTATAAGGATAAAGAAAATGAGTATATGTATAGGTACATATATATATATACTTAGTGATGTGCTATATATTTTAGCAAGAGGAATGATGATGTTAAATAGGTTATGACTTATGTGGATTATGTAGGTGATTAAATAAATATATATAATTTGAATGTGTATATATTTATTTAGCATATAAAGAGAATTAAGAATAAAGTTTTGTGACCTAATATATAAATTAGGTATAGGAATTAAATAACCTAAGGGTTATAAGAGAGAAGGATGTTAGTATTTAAAATATATACTAACCCTAAGAGATTTATTTTATACATCTCAACTAATTAATTTTATAACCTAATTAAAGCAAGTCTAATTGAGTTAAGAAATTAAATGTACATGAGTAATGATTTATATTACGAATATGGGGAATGGAAACTCTAATTAAATAAATTGGGTAAGATTAAATTAGAGTGTGGAACACATGTCAACTTACATGGCCCAATCAATTTAATAGGAAAAATTATGAGAAAGTCCAAACAATTACTAAATTAGCCCAAGCTTGAGCCTAATTAAAATGGTTCTTCTAGATTATTTATTTAGCAAATTGGGCATGATAAATAAAATCACAAAAAGGGGCTAAAGGGGGTGGAATTTTCGGCCCATGTATAGAAGCAACAAGGAGAGGCCATGAGGGAAAATTATTGCATCTACTAACTCTCAACTACTCCCAACATGTGTCAAGTTTATATTAAACCAACACTTATAACCAAGATGGCAAGTAACCTTTAGCTGGCAAGTAACCTAATAATGAGTACGAGAGAGATTTAGTTGGGAGATGTATCATAGATATACATCTTGTATATCTATGTATATTTACCAATAATAAGTACACCTCTCTTTAGTAAAAATATTTCTTTTCTTCATTTCTTCTCTTACTTCCAAGTTAGCAAAATAGAAACCAAGAGAGAGATGAAAGAGAGATTTCGGTAGCCCCTTAGAGGGAAAAATAGAGAGCTTTGTGTGCTTAAAGTTCTTTAATCAAAACCCTAGGAAGAAGAAGAAAGAGAATCAAACAAAGGTATAAAAATTTAACTTTTATATAGTTTATTTCCTTTTGTTTGATTTGATTTTTGATGATGTAAAGTTATGATCTTGAACATGAGAACCTTAGATCTACATGTTATGTGGTGTTTTATGTTTAGAACTAATCATATTGGGTGTTGATTTGTTTGAAAATCGAAAAAAAAAACTAGGTTTTCAAAAAGTTAGAAAACCCTAGTCTTTATTTTTTCTTAGCATTGATTATGTTTTGCTTGGGTTTGGTGAAGGTTTAATGAAATAGATGATGAATCATGGTAGATTCTTCATCTTAAGGAGTATTAGTATGTATTATGATGGTTTATAATGGTTAATGTTTGATTAATCAAGAGATCATGGAAGTTTTCTTAGAAATCATAACGGTTAGAAAATCAGATTTTTGAGAAAACAAAACATGAAATTCAAACACTCATATCTCTTATTATATTTTAAATTTTTGAGTGTGGTCAAGTCCTAGAGTTAGATCTATGAGTATTCTAACATCTCCAAGTAGAATCACTGAAAAAGGAGTTGTATATTTTCGTATGGACTATTTTTGGCAAAGTAGGAAAAATCTGGAAATACCGAAAAGTAAATTGTCCAAAACTTTACAAGGGCATTTTCGGCCATTTAATTATTTAAATAAAATTAGGACTTTTAGTGAAATGAAAATATATTATATTAATTAGCTCCTTTCCAAAGATGAGCTTATTACGACTTAAATCGACCGAGTTATAGTCATGTCAATATTTGGGTTTTTTCGACGAACACCGCTATAACTGAAGTTCTATAACTTCGATGGCCACGAAATTTAAACTGAAAGTTCATGTTAATACGTGTAAGATTCTGCCAAGAGTTGGGAATTGTTGGAGTTGAGTGTGATATAGCTAATTTTCTTAAGTTACGAACTAAAAACGAACTTTTGAAAAATAATAAAGAAAATTGAAAAATTCCAGAAAAATTAATTTTGTGTATGGTATATATGTATATATGTGTGGCCAAAAGATAAAAAAAGAAGATGATTTGATATTTTTCATGAAAATGATTTAGTTATGAATAAATGAATTAAATTAATTAGTAAAGTGTAAACAATTAAAATAAATTATTTAATTATTTAATAAATGATTAAAATATTATTAGATGACTAATAATATTAGACTAAGCTACTATTAAGTAATTTATAATATTTAGATTAAATTGTAATTCAATGATTGGTTTAAAATATTATTAAATGATTAATAATATTAGTAAAAAATTAGAATATTATTAAATGATTAATAATATTAAATGAGAGTTTAAAAGAGGAGTTAAGTTATTGAGTTAGACATTCAATAGACTATATTGAATTGTATGATAAATTGAAATTTTAATATGTTAAAAAGGGAATACAGTTTGAATTCGGTTTACTAAATTAATTATGTTAAGCTTGTATTCAGCTTGCTGAATTGGTGGATTCGATTTGCTGAATTTGTATATTAGGTTTGCTGAATTAGTGAATCCAGGTTGCTGGATTGTAATTCAGTTTGAATTTAGGTTGCTGGATTAGATATTCGACTTAATGAATTATAAAGAAGAACTTATAATATGAAAGATTAAGTGTTAAATCACAAGTTATATAATAAAGTAGTGGTACAGTCGTACTCTTTAATGGTTGATGTATAGTATTTGGGCTAAACGATTCCTTCAGAGAGCGGAGGTATATACAAACTAGCTACCGATCTAACTCGCTGTGAAAAACAGTGTAGACGAAACGTGAAACTAGTTGTTGGTTGTTTGTGGGAAACCACTCAGCATGCTGTACTGAATACTATTAGAGACTCGATGTGTGCTAGGTTAGAAATTGTGAATATGTATGGTGTTAAGGATAATTTAATATTTGATTATGTTGTTAAATGTTAGATATTTTACTTATAAAGTAGTGGTATGATATGATATACTGATTGAAAGATCAATCTTAACAATGATAGGTCTTTACAATAAAGAGATTAAATTAGATTGCGTAGCGCAGTAATCGACGGTACAAGCAAGTTTTCCTTAACTCAAACTCGATTTATATTTTCAAAGCATGTTAGTGAATAATTATTGTTGATTATTCACATCTATACTGATTATTGATTCGCACTTAGAGCATGTTGCATATGTTCATCAAGTATGAAAGGCTGATCACCTTCATTACCATAAGGTTCAGTTAAAGTTGTTCATGGTACTTGTTTACATTAAACATTATTGATTCAGTTATTCATATATGGAAATTATGATTCATGCTCTTTCACAATTATTATATTGTTGAAAACTTGAAAGCTTATTCTTTCTTTCAATCATGATATATCCTTGTTGTATTTAAACTTGCTGAGCACAATAGTTGCTCACCCTTGCTATATCATGATAACAAATTTCATATTAAGACTAAGGCTCGAAGAAGGACAAAGACAAGAGCAAATTACAATAATAGATTGTTATGTGCGAATAACTATTTAGTTATCTTATGTAAACCTTTTATGATTTTAATGGTATGTATATAAGTTAAGGTTAATAGGCCTTGGAATGTATTGAAAGAACTTATTGTATAAACAAAATATGTTTGTACTGTCGCATTAAATATAGATTATTTTTCAAGATGAAGTACCGTAACGTACCAGGTCTGTGGTTCTAGGAACCCGAATTTGGAGGCGTCACAGGTTGGTATCAAAGCTGTAGTTTATAAAGCTTAGGTAAGGTTACCTTATGCTATAACCGCATAGATAAGGATAAGGAATAAACTTAAATAGAGTTTAAGTGATAAGAGATGCATTCAGGAAGTTCATCATTAAGATAAGAATAAGATAAATAAAGATTCAAAGAAGAATCTTAAAGAGTTATAAAGATAAGAATCGGGAGTTACCTGACTCCAATAATAACTAGGAAAAGAGATAATAAATAGACAAGGTCTATAAGATGAAAAGTCTAATATCATAATGTAATATTATTAAAAGGAAAGAAGATCGTAAAACAAAACGATCATAAGATATAAAAGAATCGTAATATAACATGATTATAAAAAGAGATCACAACGTGATCGGATGAGGTCATAAAAGGACAGAGGATCAATCGATTGATTGAAAAGTTTATAGCAGAATTGCTATACGAAAATGGTACTATAAAATAGTACGAGTTAACTCAAAAGAGTTGAAAATGATGATAAACGCATTAAAGAAAATTCTTAGTGAGCAAAGAGGAAGCTAGGGTTATGTGGGATTTCAATTGAGGACTCATATGGTAGCTAAGTTGTACAAACCTTTGCATGGGCAGGGGTTTTGTGTTTGGTCTAACGACTACTTAGTTTATCACATTGATAATCATTGAAATGTTGGTGTCGCGCTATTGATATACATATGATGAGTAGGTGATTCTTTTCTTATATTTATATTTGATAGTTAGAGAATATTAAGAATAGGTGTGAGTTCTTAAAACTCATGCTTATGGTAAATTTGTGACTATAATCATATGATATATTTTTGAACCCCTAATTAAGCGTATGGATAGTTCCTGATTGTTTCTTGAACTACATATTCCTAAGATAAGTTTCTAAACTCATATTATTGTGGTAAGTTCTTGAACTCATAACTTGTGGTATGTTTGATGAACTATACTGGGGTATAGAAAAGTTATGGATGAAGAATTGAGGATTTTTAGTGTAATAAGTTTTTATGGTGATAGAATAGATAGAATTATTAAGCAAGGAATCATTGAAGAAAATTGGAGTTGATGGAGGAAGCATAGGTATTCCAAATCTTCTAGCTATGCTAGACTTCAAAAGTTTTGACATCAAGCTAAATTCGCACTGATGTGCCTTTAAAAATACAAATAAACTTTTATTATCCTCAACACGTGGTAACAAGTGTGTAGAAGTGAGCTTCGAATCACTAACACATCATTACTTGTTGCGGCATGATAACATCAAAAATGATTTTTCAATAGTTTTGAACTGTTTAAAAAAGAGTCTACGCTAATTGTCTTGGCTAGACAAAAATGATTTGAGATATCAAAATGTATTTTATATATCATCAATGTGACGCCCCCAAAATAGGTTCAATACCAACCCATTCTGAGTCGCCAAATACATGGTACAGAATTTCAAATACAAATCTTTTACATTAAAAGGTCGTGAGAAATACGACCATACAACTACTGAGTTTCAATAAAAATCGTATATAATACGAAATATAAACATTCAAATTCAGTTCTCAATAATTATTATCACACTATTTTACAAAAATAGTAAGGACTACTACTGCTCTAGTCTAACCATTACACTGTTCCCCGACTAGTTCCCGCTACATTCTCATTCCCTGAAGAGGACAGTAGATGAAAAGAGTGAGCTCAACTAGCCCAGTAAAGAATATTATGACTAAGATAAGGAAAAATAATTTATCGTTAGCCTTCAACAAATCAGATAAAATATTATGGACAACAAGTTTTAGATCAATATTCGCAGCGAAAATATCAATTCATTAGAAGAGTTAAGTAGAGAATAAAGTCTACTATCTTCTATGATTTAAAAGTCCATCAATCAATATTTTATCCCTGTATAATCAATAAATATACATCTCGAATCAAACATTCATCTTTGCACTACGGGCCAAAGATATTCATTTGTATCACCAGTTGCCATGTTCATCTCAACACCTATCATCTTTGCACTACGGGCCAAAGATATTCATCAGGTAATCATTCATCTTTGCACTACAGGCCAAATATATTCTGTTATATCACCATTTAGAACTGAGGATGATGAAAAACAAAATAAATAACAAATTCAGTGAGATAAAGGACAAATATTAAGGATTCGTAATTTAGTTTATCCAAGTTTAAGAATACTTCATAATGATACTTTGTGGAGCAAAATTCAAGACTAAAGATCAAAACTTGGATCCAATCAAAGATAGGACCCATAATAGCCAACTTGGACAAATAGAAGAAAATTTAATTTTTCTGTGAATAGTGCCGTATACGTGAATAGTAACTCCGACAGAAAAAGTAAGAATTTCATAATAAAATCCATGCCAATATTTTGGTATAATGATATTGAAAAGAATAACATCATTTACGAAAGAAAATAGCATCACTTACAACTGTTGAACGAAAATAATATTCCTAGAATATTGAACGAAAATAATATTCCTTACGAATATTGAACGACAATAAAATTCCTTACGAATACGAAAAATAATATCGTAAGCGAATATGAAATAAATAATACCCCTTACCTCAAAAAGAGAGCAATTTCGACTGGTATAGCGGAGATATTCTTGAAGAAACTTATACTATTTTTTACACTCAAAGCTTCCTTAAACTCAAAAGAAATACGCTCAATATTATAGAAGAAGAATTGTGTGATTTTATTTCTAAACTAAGCATCCTATTTATATGAGAATGGAAGGATACTATTTAGGAAAAATCACGGATTGCACAGAAAAAATTCGGACGAAGTTCACGGGCGCGCACCGACGGAGAAAACTGATTTTTCTAATTTTTACAATTCATTACTGTGCAATAAAATATTCTAATAAAACAAAAACTTTAAATAAAATATAATATATTCTATTTATAATCTAATAAAACAAATCTTTATATAATATATATATATATATATATATATATATATATCACCCACTTGCACACACATTATCATACACAGACACACACACATTTAATATATATATATATATAGTACTCCCTCCCAAACACGTTTTCCCCCCCCCCCCCCCACCCCACCCCACCCCATCCCACCCCATTTTCATTTTCATCCCACATATGGGCCTCACCCAACATGTCACTTTCACACACATATATATATACCGACTATTTTGAAAAATGTGTAAGTGGGGGTCCAAATAATAAGCCAAATTTACAACAAATATCTTATACTAAAAATTCCTCCATTTATATCCACATTGAATAAATATTTCCTTATATATAAATCAACAATTAATTATTCACAAATAATATTACAGAACCACAATATTGACAACCAGGTCGTTCCAAGGAAAGAGGGGACCTTCCGATAAGAATTTTTCCTTACTGGCGCGCAATTAAATAACCCTTCCTAGACATAACTTCCTTAGACATTGCCAATAATGCTATCTAATAATATTATTCAAATAATATAAATTATTGATTTGATAATTTAAAATACTGTGCAATGACAATTATTGAATCAATAAAATATTATGCAATTATCAATGTAACAATTATTGAATCAATAATATAAAATATTGAACAGTAATTACTGTAACAATTATTGAGTAGTGACTTTTTACGTAAGAATCAATAATTAGAATTACTGTGCAATACCGTGTGCTACTGTGCAACACCGCGTATTATTGTATTTTAACCACCGGATATTTCAATAGTTTTAACGGATAAAAGTTTCGCCTGTTATTTATAAAAAACTTATTCTTTTCATTTTCTTCATCCAACAATTTTCGTTATGGGGCCCACAAATGATTGCGCCGTCGTACGAATATTCCCCAACAAAGAGAATATTTCCTCGACCGAACGAATATTTCCTGACAACAATGAATATTTTATTACCACTGTTAACTTTAAAAATTTTGCACATATTTCCCATAACTCTCCACATTTATCAAAACAACACCTTACTGTTTAAAAATAATATATAAAGAAAATTAAATCTTTATTCATAAAATCTGGGGTCTTACACCTCCCCTTCTTATAAAATTTCGTCCTCGAAATTAACGAACATACCTTGTATGTCGAAAAGGTGAGGATACCTCACTTTCATTTTTGATTCCAACTCCCAGGTTATTTCTTCGATTCCAACTGTGACTCTCATGGTGCTTCAACCAAAGTACCTCACAATGATACCTATCAGTTTGCCACCGCACAAAAACGTCGTCCTCTACGGAGACTCTGGCTTCGGTGCACCCCACACAAGAAGTCACCAGCGAGAGACTCGGGACTCTTCATAACTTATGGCTCTTGATGCTCTGCCTCGACACGTTTACACGTTACTCTCTCTCTTCATATTGCTCCACCAAAATGTATGTCAAAGATCACGATACATTTTGGTACTATTGCAAACGGTGTGTTGTGTGCTTCCATCATGATTTTATACTTTAAATCAGCATCGTTAGGAAACACATAGTCTGGTGTTGACTCGAAGTATTCTTTCTTCATCGATTCTTGCTTCTTGAATAGCAACTTCGTGCACCTTTTTCTTCATCTTCATCAGCTCCGGGTCTGTAGCTTGAGTAGCTTTAACTTTATCAATTAAAGCTGGTTCTACGCGTATACTTGACATCATCACGTGGGTCCCTAGAGTCTTTAACTCTATCTCCATCCTTTGTCTGTCATACAACATAGGCCTTTGTTTTGCCAGCATCGCACTCGTTCCCGCATACGTTCTTCTACTCAACGTGTCAGCTACCACGTTCGCTTTTCGTAATCTTTCAACAGCTCGAGCGAACATCGTTGTCGCATGTTGAGTTCGTTATAAGTAAAGAAATATTAGGATGTCATCAATAATGACAACCACGAAAATGATCCAAAAATTTCTCAAATATTCGGTTCATCATGTCCTATAAACGCAGCATGGACATTGGTCAATCCGAAAAATATAACTAGAAAGTTGTAATGCGTGTATCGAGTTCTAAAGACAATCTTTAGAATGTCATCAGTTCTAATCCCTAACTGATGATATCCAGAACGAAGATCGATTTTTTGAAAAGAATTGTGCACCTTTCAACTGGTCGAACAGGTCATCAATACGAGGTAGCGGATACTTATTCTTGATGGTGACATGGTTCAACTCCTGATAAGTCAATACAAAGTCGCATACTCCCGTATTTCTTCTTTACGAATAAAACAGGAGCACCCCAAGGAGATGTACTTGGACGAATGAAACCAATGTCTAACAACTCCTGTAGTTAGACCTTTAACTCCTGAAGTTCAATAGGAGCCATTCGATATGGGGATTTTAGAAATGGGTTTAGTACTAGGTTCAAGGTCAATAAAGAATTCAACTTCACGTTCTGGGGGTAGACCAGGAAGTTCTTCGAGAAATACATCATGAAACTTATTAACAACAGAAATATCATGCAAACCTGACGTATTCTGGTTTAGATCAGTGACATGGGCTAAGAAAGCTTGACATCCATTTTTCAATAAACGAATAGCTTTACGACTTGAAATGATATTGATTGATTTTAGTGGTCTGGTTATTTGAATGAAAGCTAACAACCTTACGAAATAATTAATTTTAGCCAGATGTGTGGTTAACCAGTCGATTAAAAAAAATACATCAAATGCAAGTATTTTTAAAGATATAAGATCAACAGGTAGGGTGAGGGTACCGATTTGAATCAAGCAAAATTTGTAAACCGTAGATGTAACGAAAGTTTCACCCAATGGAGTTTCAACAGATAAGTCAAAGTCTAATTTCTCAGAAGTCAAGTTCAAACGTTGAACACAAGCAGGTGAAATAAAAGAATGGGTAGAACCGGTATCTAATAAGGTATAGACTTCGCAAGAGTTTACGATTAACTTACCCGTAATAACTTCGTTCGGGTTCCTCGCGTTTTGAGAAGTCACGACAAACTGCTCTCTCCTAAACTACCGACTTTGACTTGTCCGGGACGGCCTTTGGAATCACCACCCCCGCTGTACTTGATTTTGCTACAGGACACTCTCGAGCTATATCACCTTCTTTTCCACAATTATAACACACCTTGAGTTGTTGTGGGCAATTTGGACTGATATGTCCTTCTTGTCCGCATTTATAGCATATGACCGGTGGTCGTTCTTCCTCCCCTAGAAACAGTTGATGTTGGTGCTGCTGTCGATGTTTTTACGTTCTCATTGTTACACCTTCTCTTCTTGAAATCTCCCCCCGACTCACTTCTTCTTTTATCATGGCCACGATTACCACCTGAGTGGTTACCGCTTCTAGCCTGATAATTTCCTCCTTGCTGGTTATCGTTGTTCCGATGATTATTGCCATCGGTACGACCTTGGTTATTGTCCCTTGGTTGAACATAATCATTATCTCATTCTAACAATTGGGCCCTGTTCCACCACATCTGAATATAAACAAAAGTTTGTGAGAAATGAGGTACTGACGAATTTCGGGCTTTAAACCTCTCAGAAACATCCGTGTCATACATTCCTCATTATCCACCAAATGAGATGCAAACCGGGATAACTCGCGAACTTAGCCTTGTACTGGGACACAGTCATGTTGTTCTGTTCCAGTTTAATAAACTCTACCTCTTTCATATGACGAATACTTTCTGGAAAGTACTTGTCATTGAACAGTTTTTGGAACTCCTCCCACGACATCTTGAGTGCAGCAGGCTTCACAGATTCCCACCAGTAATCTGCCTCTCCGCGGAACATAAACATGGCGAATGGAACCTTCTGTTCCTCTGTGCATCCCAAGACATCAAATATCTTGGTAATTTGCTTAACCCACGTCTCTGCCTTGATTGGATCTGGCTTTCCCTGAAACTTTGGTTGTCCCAACTCTTTGAACTGCTTGGCAGTGACAAGCCGCGAGTTGTTATTTCCACCTGTATTTTGTGCACGAGTCTCCCTCGTCTGATTTTGCATGAAATGCAAAAAGCTTCTAAATATCCTATCGTTCATCGTCTGATCAGTGGTATTGTCTTCCTATTGCACGTTCTCCTGGTTGGTGATTAAAGGTGTCTCAACGGTCTCATTCATTCCATTGCTAACATTTTCAGCTGCCATTCTCAATTACTGCCATAAAACAAGGGTTAATTAAATAAATTAACAAATCACATGCTAACCCTATGCTCCAACTGACCAATTAAATACCACATAAGCTTAGGTAGGACATACTAGCGAAGGATTTACTCGTCTCTCCCCTCCTAGTTCTATTCCCCAATCTCCGCCAGAGATCATATCCCTAAGCTCTGATACCAACTGTGACGCCCCCAAAATAGGTTCAATACCAACCCATTCTGAGTCGCCAAATACATGGTACAGAATTTCAAATACAAATCTTTTACAACAAAAGGTCGTGAGAAATACGACCATATAACTATGAGTTTCAATACAAATCGTATATAATACGAAATATAAACATTCAAATTCAGTCCTCAATAATTATTATCACACTATTTTACAAAAATAGTAAGGACTACTACTACTCTAGTCTGACCATTACACTGTTCCCCGACTAGTTCCCGCAACATTCTCATTCCCTAAAGAGGACAGTAGATGAAAAGGGTGAGCTCAACTAGCCCGGTAAAGAATATTATGACTAAGATAATGGAAAATAATTTATCGTTAGCCTTCAACAAATTAGATAAAATATTATGGACAACAAGTTTTAGATCAATATTCGCAGTGAAAATATCAATTCATTAGAAGAGTTAAGTAGAGAATAAAGTCTACTATCTTCTATGATTTAAAAGTCCATCATCAATATTTTATCCCTGTATAATCAATAAATATACATCTCGAATCAAACTATTCATTTTTGCACTACGGGCCAAAGATATTCATTTGTATCACTAGTTGTCATGTTCATCTCAACAGCCTGCCATCTTTGCACTACGGGCCAAAGATATTCATCAGGTAATCATTCATCTTTGCACTACAAGGCCAACGATATTCTGTTATATCACCATTTAGAACTGAGGATGATGAAAAACAAAATAAATAACAAATCCAGTGAGATAAAGGACAAATATTAAGTATTCGTAATTTAGTTTATCCAAGTTTAAGAATACTCCATAATAATACTTTGTGGAGCAAAATTCAAGAATAAAGATCAAAACTTGGATCTAATCAAATATAGGACCCATAATAGCCAACTTGGACAAATAGAAGAAAATTTAATTTTTTCGTGAATAGTGCCGTATACGTGAATAGTAACTCGACAGAAAAAGTAAGAATTTCATAATAAAATCCATGCCAATATTTTGGTATAATGATATTAAAAAGAATAACATCATTTACGAAAGAAAATAATATCCCTTACAACTAGTTGAACGAAAATAATAATTCTACGAATATTGAACGAAGATAATATTCCTTACGAATATTGAACGAAATAATATTTCTTACATATATTAAACAACAATAAAATTCCTTACGAATACGAAAAATAATATCGTAAGCGAATATGAAATAAATAATACCCCTTACCTCAAAAAGAGAGCAATTCCGACTGGTATAGCGGAGATATTCTTGAAGAAACTTATACTATTTTCTACACTCAAAGCTTCCTTAAACTCAAAAGAAATACGCTCAATATTATAGAAGAAGAATTGTGTGATTTTCATTTCTAAACTAAGCATCCTATTTATAGGAGAATGGAAGGATACTATTTAGGAAAAATCATGGATTGCACAGGAAAAATTCGAACGAAGTTCACGGGCGCGCACCGACGGAGAAAACTGATTTTTCTGATTTTTACTATTCATTACTGTGCAATAAAATATTCTAATAAAACAAAAACTTTAAATAAAATATAATATATTCTATTTATAATCTAATAAAATAAAACTTTATATAATATATATATATATATCACCCACCTGCACACACATTATCAATACACACACACACATTTAATATATATATATATATATAATACTAATACTCCCCCCACCCCATTTTCATTTTCATCCCACATGTGGGCCCCACCCCACATGTCACTTTCACACACACATATATATATATATACCGATTATTTTGAAAAATGGGTAGGTGAGGGTCCAAATAATAAGCCAAATTTACAACAAATATCTTATACTAAAAATTTCTCTATTTATATCCACATTGAATAAATATTTCCTTATCATATAAATCAAAAATTAATTATTCACAAATAATATTACAGAACCACAATACTGACAACCAGGTCGTTCCCAAGAAAGAGGGGGCCTTCTGATAAGGATTTTTCCTTACTGTCGTAATTAAATAACCCCTCCTAGACAGAACTTCCTTAGACATTGCCAATAATGCTATCTAATAGTATTATTCAAATAATATGAATTATTGATTTGATAATTTGAAATATTGTGCAATGACAATTATTGAATCAATAAAATATTATGCAATTATCAATGTAACAATTATTGAATCAATAATATAAAATATTGAATAGTAATTACTGTAATAATTATTGAGTAGTGACTTCTTACGTAATTAGAATTACTGTGCAATACTGAGTGCTACTGTGCAACACCGCGTATTAGTGTATTTTAACCACCGAGTATTTCAACAGTTTTAACGGTAAAAGTTTCGCCGTTATTTATAAAAAACTTATTCTTGTCGTTTTTTTCATCCGATAATTTTCCGTTTTGGGGCCCACAAATGATTGCGCCGTCGTACGAATATTCCCCTGACAAGAAGAATATTCCCTCGACCGAACGAATATTCCCCGACAACAATGAATATTTTATTACCACTTGCTAACTTTAAAAGTTTTGCACATATTTCCCATAACTCACCACATTTATCAAAACAACACCTTACTGTTTAAAAACAATATATAAAGAAAATTAAATCTTTATTCATAAAATCTGGGGTCTTACACCTCCCCTTCTTATGAAATTTAGTCCTCGAAATTAACGAACGTACCTGGTATGTCGAAAATGTGAGGATACCTCGCTTTCATTTCTGATTCCAACTCCAGGTCATTTCTTCGATTCCAACTGTGACTCTCATGGTGCTTCAACCAAAGTACCTCACAATGATACCTATTAGTTTGCTACCGCACAAAAACGTCGTCCCCTACGGAGACTCTGGCTTCGGTGCACCCCACACAAGAAGTCACCAGTGAGAGACTAGGGGCTCTTCATAACTTATGGCTCTTGATGCTCCGCCTCGACACGTTTACATGTTAAACACCTCGAGATAAACTCTGCGCTCTCTCTCTTCATAATGCTCCACCAAAATGTATGTCAAAGATCACGATACATTTTGGTACTATTGCAAACGGTGTAACCATGCATTTCCATAGCCAAATCATATATTTTAAGCTACATCACAGTTAATATAATTACCTTTACCAATTTCCATAATTAAGTTTACCCAAACATAGTTACCTTAATTCAATATGCTAACTGATTTGAATAGAAAAATGATTTTTCGCCTTATTAACCAACATTTTTACTCCAAACAGAGTACAATAAAGTATTCAAACATAAGGAAATAGACTTTATTGTAAAAAAAAAATAAGTACTTTTAACCTCAGGACTGGTTTCAATCAACACTGTTAACTCAATTTTTTTTCACTTGAACTCAAATTGATTCAAGTCCATATAACTACTTTTAAGCTTGTTTTGATTAACCCAATCCACTTGGTTTACATCATAATATATATATAAATGTCATCTAATTGTTTGGTAATTGAAGAAGTTGAGAATGGATTTTGGGATGGTGGTGGAGCCGAACTTATTTTGGAACAAATAGGAGTTAACAAAATGTTTCTTCTTCTTTCTTTTGGAACGGATGAGGCAGGATTTAACCGAATCTTAGGCCTTGTTTGGCTGTTTTAAAAAAAAACTAAGGCTTCATTTAATTTTAATTTAATTCTTTTCCTAATCTTTAAGTTTTGTTTTATTTATTTCTAAATAATTTCCCAATTAGCTTTCATGGTTAAAGTTTTATTTTAACTTAACGACTCATGTCACATTATATGAATTATTATCTTCCATACGTACAATATTCAAATATAATATATATTGTTTATTATATTATGCCTCCTTAATTTTTCGTCTTTACAAAATTTGCCTCCAAAATTTCTTTAAAAAAATTGTCTCCATATAATAATATGACGATATAACGTACTTTGTCACTAAATATAAGCATTTATGACGAACCAGTGTTGTCACTTATCCATTCATCTTATTAGTGACGAACTAGTATCTCGTCATATAAAATTGGTTTTTGTGACAATAAAAATTGTCATAAATTATTAATTTTTCTTCTTTACAAAATTTGCTTCCAAAAGTTCTTAAAAAAATTTGCCTCCAAATAAAAATGTGATGATATTACGTACTTTGTGATCACTAAATATAAGCATTTATGACGAACCAGTGTTGTCACTTATCTACTCATCTTATTAGTGATGAACTGGTATCTCGTCATATAAAATTGGTATTTGTGACAATAACAATTGTCATAACTTATTAATTTTTCGTCTTTACAAAATTTGCCTCCAAAATTTTTTTAAAAAAATTTGCCTCCAAATAAAAATGTGATGATATTACATACTTTGTCACTAAATATAAGCATTTATGACAAATTATTATTGTAACTTAACCACTCATCTTATTAGTGACGAACTAGTATCTCGTCATATAAAATTGGTATTTATGACAATACAAATTTTCATAAATTATTATTTTTTCGTTTTTAAAAAATTTCCCTCCAAAAAATTTTAGAAAATTATTGCCTCCAAATAAAATTATGATCGTCACTAAATGTGAACATTAGTGACGAAATCACATTGTCACTAAATTTTACAAATAATTAATGACAAACTATTATGTTGTCATCAAAAGATATATTGTGTGACAATTAATACTGTCATAAATTATTACAAATGTGTCACTAAAAGGTTTCCCTCTAAAATTTTGGTACGAAATTCTACCTCCAAAATAAATTGCGACGAAATTTTGTTAATCGTCATCAAATGTGTAAATTAGTGACGATATAAATGATTAATAGTAACAAAATTAAAGGTCGTCACAAAATCAAAAATTTTAGTAACGATTATGAATTTCGTAATTATTAATTAACAAATTGTGATAAAATTTTGTGCGTGACAAAAAAATTCGTCATAAAATGTGTGATTTCTTGTAGTGATTATTAAATAATTAATAATATTAAATGAGAGTTTAAAAGAGGAGTTAAGTTATTGAGTTAGACATTCAATAGACTATATTGAATTGTATAATGAATTGTAAATTAATATGTTAAAAAGGGAATACAGTTTGAATTCGGTTTATTGAATTAATTATATTAGCTTGTATTCAGCTTGCTGAATTGGTGGATTCGATTTGCTGAAGTGGTGTATTAGGTTTGCTGAATTAGTGAATCCAGGTTGCTGGATTGTAATTCAGTTTGAATTTAGGTTGTTGGACTTAGATATTCGACTTAATGGATTATAAAGAAGAACTTTTAATATGAAAGATTAAGTGTTAAATCACATGTTATATGATAAAGTAGTGGTACAGTCGTACTCTTTAATGGTTGATGTATAGTATATAGGCTAAACGATTCCTTCAGGGAGCGGAGGTATATACGAACTAGCTACCGATCTAACTCGCTCTGAAAAACAGTGTAGACGATATGGGAAACTAGTTTGTTAGGTTGTTTGTAGAAATCACTCAGCATACTGTACTGAATACTATTAGAGACTCGATGTGTGCTATGTTTAGAAATTGTGAATATGTATGGTGTTAATGTGTTATCTAATATTTGATTATGTGGTTAAATATTAGATAATTTACTTATAAAGTAGTGGTATGATATGATATACTGATTGAAAGATCAATCTTAACAATGATAGGTCTTTACAATAAAGAGATTAAATTGAATTGCGTAGCAGTAATCGACTGTACGGGCAAGTTTTTCTTAACTCAAACTCGAGTTATATTTTCAAAGCATGTTAGTGAATAATTATTGTTGATTATTCACATCTATACTGATTATTGATTCGCACTTAGTGCATGTTGCATATGTTCATCAAGTATGAAAGGCTGATCACCTTCATTACCATAAGGTTCAGTTAAAGTTGTTCATGGTCCTTGTTGACATTAAACATTATTGATTCAGTCATTCAATTATTGAAATTATGATTCATGCTCTTTCAAAATTATTATATTGTTGAAAATTTGAAAGCTTATTCTTTCTTTCAATCATGATATATACTTGTTGTATTTAAACTTGCTGAGCAAAGTAGTTGCTCACCCTTGTTATATAATGATAAGAAATTTCAGATTAAGATGAAGGCTCGAAAGATGGACAAAGACAAGAGCAAATTACAATAATAGATTATTACGTGCGAATAACTATTTAGTTATCTTATGTAAACTTTTTATGATTTTAAAGGTATGTATATAAGTTAAGATTAATAGGTCTTGAGATGTATTAAAAGAACTTATTGTATAAACAAAATATGTTTGTATTGTCGCATTAAATATAGATTATATTTGAAGATGAAGTACCGTAACGTACCAGGTCCGTGGTTCTAGGAACCTGGATTTGGGGGCGTCATAAAGACATAAAAATAATCCCAATTTCATACCCAAATCCACTAATTTCAAACCAATTTCATACTAATTTCAGAATGATATAAAAAAAATTTGCACATACCAACAATTTAGGGCATGCAGAGACATAAAAATAATCTCAATTTCAGACCCAAATTCACTCATTTCAAAACCAATTTCATACTATGTTGCATATTCCAAATCACATTTCAGACCCAAATACAAATACAAATCAAATTTTAGACTTAAATATAACTTTAACTAACCTTGAATATTAGGTTTTAATCTACCTCTCAACAACCCAACGACGACAGAGCGACGCCAGAGGTCAGAGACGACTGTCGGCGGTCGGCGGACTGTGCAAAGGGTCGGAGCGTGGAGAGATGGGAGTGCCAGTGAGAGATAGAGTGAGAGAGTGAGCGAGTGATAGAGTGAGTGAGGCAAAGAGTGAGCGAGGGAGAGAAGAGAGTGAGATCTGAGGAGAGAGAGAAACTGATGCAAATGAGGAGGCGACTGGAGAAGGCGAAGACTAATTAGGTTTTAAAAAATAATTTCGACGAAAATTCCGTCTGACTTAGGTCCCACTGGAATTATATGAACCTCAGCAGACATTCTCTCGAAAATAATCATAATTTCGTCGAATTTAGATTTTGCGCTGACGAGAACCTTGGTGCCAAAAAGAGGGTCTTATATTTCCGACAAAATTCTGTCAAAATTATATTAGTTCCGAGGGAATTATCCTCGACGAATTATTCTGTCGTAAATAAGGTACTATCGACAGAATATAGTTCGTCGAGGATAATTCCGTCGAATTTAAACCTTTTTCTTGTAGTGAATGTTCTTTGCAGAGGCAGGTGGGCGGATTCACAGGTTGGAGGCAAGGTATAATAAGTATTAAGAGACCAATTATATCATAGTAAATAAAGATGAATATTTCAAATCCAAAGAGATTTGACTAATATGCAGTTTATGTAATTGTGTAATTGGCTAGAGAGGTTTATATAAAACTTTAATTGCAGACATAATTATTTTTAATCCAAGACTTATTTGTTTTTATTTGATTGTGGCATTGGGCGGGCCGGGCCAGGCCGAAAGCGGGCCGGGCCAGGCCGAAAGCGGGCCGGACCATTTTTGGGCAGGGCCAAAACAGCTCGGACTTTTTTGGGCTGAAATACTGCAGCCCGTGGCCTGGGTTGGGCCGGGCCTAGTAGGCCCGCGGGTTTTTTATTTATTTTATTTTTTTTTCCAAGAAAGGACAACTGCAATTTTAGTTACTTAGACTGGTTGTCCAACAATTAGGTTTTCTAAAATTTCCATCTAAGCACGGTAACCCCTGCAATTTTAATGGAGTTGAACGTTTACTTGAATATTTTCATGTTTGTTCTGTGGTGATTGATTAAACGTAGAATTGTAATGGCTATTTTGGATGGCTTTGTAGTTTGCAACTAGATTTATATTAATATTTACTGAATACATTGTGTTCAAAAATGTGTAGAAAAGCAATATTTTTATTATTATTTTCCTTTCCCTTTTGATTTGTTTTAATTGGTAAGGTCATCTCTGATTAAAAAAGTAGTCATAATATAGGATGCTGCAACCACCAATGGTCCAAGTTGGTGCAAGAGATCTCTTTTGGTGGACTGATGGGACACTGAGTTGTCTTGATAATTGTTTGGATGTGCATGCATCCATTAAGACTTTAGTAACCATGGCAATTGTATGATTGCTTGGTGAAGCCACCTACAACTACAGAGCTCCCCCTACCCTGTCACAAAATCAAGCACCAAGCGTTTTAAGTGCAGTTGTCATGGGCTGCAGAACCAGAAATGGAAGAGAGGAAACCAGGAAAACATTTTTTTTTTTAAAAAGCCCGCAGGCCGTGCCACCCTAGGGCGGGCCAAAACAGGCCAGGGCCAAAACGGCCCAAGTTTTCGTGGACTGAAAAATACAAGCCCAAAGCCCGCTTTTTACAGGCCGGCCCGGCCCCCAAGACCTGAGCCAATTTTGCCAAGTCTACTTGCAGGTATGCAATCAGGTTACAAAGAGAATATTTTATACTATCTTATTGCGTATAAAATTATATTAATCTCACCTTAATTAATCTCACAAATATCACCTTTAGATTGTTTGTTATGCATTGTCATTTTTTGTGTTATGCGTTTAAAATTGAAAGCTACTTTAATTACAACTACTACTACAAAAAAAAAAGAGCACCTCAACTCAAAGCCATTCCTTGTGCTTTCTATTTCATTTACAAGAAATATTCTAACAATATTATATATATTTTTATTTTTTTAATATGTGGAATATCTCAACTTGCATTGAACTAATCTGTTAGAATTTGAGCCTAAATTAATGTGGGCGTCATTAATTAATTTTAATGATTCTATATATTAATGTGTTATACTCCATAAGTAGATTAAATTAAGTATTTGGAAGCTCAAATCCATGGAGTAATGAATGAGATATTAACTCCCAAAGATCACCCTTGAAAATGATAAATGATAATAAATACATGTAGGAAACCAAGTCCCACATCGGTTAAGAACTAAAAATTTAATGTGTTTATATACAAGAAAGTTGCTCTTGGGTTTGGGCCCCAAGGGGCACCCCACTTTTGTGGAAGGGAGAGGACCTAGCCAAGACTTGGTTCGAACCCACACGCGTGCCGCCGGCCTGGCTCGAGGCTCCTTGGTCTGGGTATATAACTTTTTGGAAATTTAATTTAAATTTTATTTTAGTTCGATTATCAAAATTGTCAGTTTTGAGAACTACGTAGTTTTGGTTTCGCGAACGGCTAAAACTATGTCGTTTTATAGGTCCAAATAGACGCGTCCATTCTATAAATGATATGATCAAAACTACGTCATTTTGACCAAAGGATGCCAACTTCATGCCTTTTCAGAGGTATCCCATACCTTTTCAAGGGCTAAGTGCCCATCCGAAGGGTCACCAACCCCTCCTATAAATAGATAGGAGGGGCAACCTTCTCATTCACTCATTCACAAACATTATAGCATTATCAGTCTAGGTTTTAGTAATTATTTCATAAGTTATTTTGAGAGAGAGTTCTGAGCATTTCTTTGGTTCGTAGGGTATATACTATTTGGAGTGCTACTATAGTATACATTGTCATTGTATTCTGGGAGACAAGTGCTATAAAACTCTAAGTACCATACAGAGGACATAATTGTCTTAAGTACATAGTACCAAGTACTAGCCTTGACAAGTTTATTATGTAGTTTGGTAACTTGAGATAAGTTTATATATATAGTTTCCATTTCAGTTTACTAACATAATCTCCCCACTCCGAATGAGACTTTCGAAACAGGCTTACGTCTGCGGTTCGTGACCTCTATGCAGCTTCGAGCAATATGCGAATTCAAGACCTTCGAGTTTACTATTGAACTCAATTTCTCCTTTAAACCACTGAGACAAGCTGCATGGTTGTAACAATATTATATTTACGAATGCATCATATGTTCTCCTATGACTAATTTAGCATAAGGATTGTAACATTATAGGTATATCGTGGCTCGCACGGATTAGAATGCTAGTACAAATTAGAGGAGGAAGAGTTAGTACCTTAAAAAGCAAACGCGAGATTCTTACTCTGAATTGAACTCTAATTTTAGCCTTTTGATACAACGTGATTTCCCTCCATAGCCTCCTCCTTCTCTACTTGGAATAATAATCAGTCCCATTATTTTTAACCCTAATATATTTTTTTTATTAAACTAACTCAAATTGGGCCAAGCCCACTTAATTAATTAACTAATAACTAAATGAGTCAAACCCACAAGCCAATTTAATTAATTACCTTTTTAGAACCAAAAGATATGGTAAGTTTAATTTTTTTTTTAAATAAATAAATAAATTACGAGTATTACATAAAATCACTTCAACTTTTAACATAACAATTTAAATAACTTTTATATAATATCACAAGTATATGGGTATGTGACAATTCAATACTATATATTACTAAAAAAAAGGGTTAATAGATTTAATTTTCAAATTATACTTTGTATATAAACATCATAATATGTCAAAATACACGGAATATAACAATACAAATTATAAAAATTTAAAATATCATATGTTATAAATTAATATCATTCTTTAATTTCTCATTTTTGAAATTGACGTATATTGTCCTTTATCAGTGATGGTGTCAAATATATATTTCTCAATGAAAGTCACCAAACAATTGTTCAACTTCAATTCATCAGCTTTCATTCCTTTCAAATTAAGCTAAGAAACATCGGACTTCATATATTAAATAAAATTCTCAAAGTCAATTATGAAGAGATCAAAAATATAAAACTAAGCAAATTAATATTAGTAATCGGAGGTCTTAAATTAACATTAGAGTTGTAAGCGAACCCAATCTAAGTCGAGTCGAGATGGGTATTGATTTAATGATCACCGAGATAGTTTAAAAGTTAAAAGAGTTGAGCTGAGCTTTAAATGAACTTGAAATTTAATATATGACCTCGACTCGTTTATTAAACGAGTCGGGTTTAAGCGAGGCGGATGTAATCGTGCTTAAGTTTGTCTCGTTATATTATAAAAATGAGAAAAAAAAGTTAATTAATTGCTAAACAAGTTTGATTTACTTGAGTTGAACACCATATTACTCGAGTTTGACTTGTTTAATTAAATAAGTCAAACAAAATTTAGGTCACTTAACAAATTCAAATCAAACTTAATCGAGTCGAATCGAGCCCAGCTCACAGACAACTCGATTCGTTGACTAGCTCTAAATTCTAATATAAATATTTCACAAATTGGCTTCTTTCTTTATAACTTAAATAAGTGGTCGCGTATGTCCCATGAACCAACTTTATGTTTAAGATAATATGATACACTTTTACACGAGCATACAATGAGTCACACCTTTATGTGAGAAAGAATTATGTGGAAATATCAAAAACACATATAAAAATAATGCTCCCCTATGTTTAACTGTTATTCTTAAAGTAAGGTTGTAAAGCTTGTCACTTGTTACTACACAAAGTCACAAAATGCATTTTCATTAGGAAATGCTCAAGTTCATGTGGCTTCTTTGATTATATTTGAGTTTCAATAAAGTAAATCGAACTTCTTGTTGGAGCCTCGTGTCTCTTTTAATTTAAATAATACTCGTTCGGTTTTAAATTTAAAATCATTACTATTTTTGAAAGTCAATTTAAATATTTTCCAACTTAAGATCGAAATGATTCATTTAAAATTATAAAATAATATATTTTTAAATTTTTTTATAATATTTGTTATTGTATTGATTAAAATTAAAAAAAATTATGTAAATTTTGAGTTTAAAAATGTGTTAAGTTAACTTTTTTAAACTTCTATAACCTTCACATAGAAATAAATAAAAATAGAAAAAAAATTAATCTTATTAACTAAACCTCAATCTAATCATAAAAATGAAAAACACATCAAAAAAATATAAAAATTAAAAATTAATATCTCTTATGTTTAGTTGTTTATACAATATTAAACAAATAAATAATTAGACAATTATATATATATATATATATACATATATATTGTGTATGTTTGATTACACAGTGGGTTTCGTGTCTTTAGAACGTTTGAAAGTTTAAACACAATTAAAAATATTATTCGTCTAATAACAACTTATTTTAAATACAACTTATTTAATTCATAAACATAATATTTAGGCCTCAAACACAACGTATCAAATTTGGTATGATGCATTTTGAAGTCCAAACGCCCCAAACTTTACTAGCCGAATAAACCCATTGTAATCAATGTATGAAATTATTATGATAAAATAATTATATGGGTAAATAATATAATTAATGCGTGTGTCAAATTAGCTAAAAAAAATAAAATTATATTTAAATATGGATTGAATCATTTTATTTATTCTAATCAATTAATTTGTTCAACTGATAGACACAAAATTCTCCACTGCCGCCGGTACATATAAAAGCAGACGTAGGGTTTCCACCGTGTTGTTTTCGCATTACCCCTTCTATCAGTTCCCTGGGGTTTTCTCTTCCCCATGGAAACGTAATAACTTCAATCATCATATATACATACATATTTATCAGGTTTATCTTGGGTTTTTTTTTGTATCTAATATCCGAAATCGAGCTACTGGTTATTGGATTTTGATTGCGATTTGAAGGATTTTTGGCATATAATTAGGTGAAGAGTAATGGATGGTGTGGATCAGAGCGATGATTTGACATTTAAGGTTAATTTCGGTGGCGATGGGGTGACAAAGTTGCGAGATCGAGTGAAGGATAAACTGAAGGAGTTCATGGGGGATTACACTGATGACACTCTTGTGGTATGATTTTTAGGGTTTAATCAATAATTTGTTTATGTTCATTACCGAATTGATTGAAAAAATTGAGTATTTATGTGCATTTTCTGTTATTTTATGAGGTAAATAGGATTGAGGATAAGGAGGAAATTGCTCAGGAATTGGAATTTCATTTTGTCAGTGGCCTGTCATTGTTATTCTAACGTCTATTGCCTTTGTATATATTGATGTGTGATAATATATTAGTACGGAGTTGTTACCTAAGTAGAAACGGTGTAGAAAATATATTTTGGTTTGTTAGAGCAATCGGTGGGATATGTGGTAATGGAAACACATAGTTGGGTAGTGCTTCTGTTACCTTAAGTTTATTTAGTGGCATGCATTTAGAGGAGCTACTATATATTTTGACCAACTGAGATACCTAGAACTGTGTAAGGTTTGCCTAATGTGCATGAGTTTCTTCTCAGAGATGATGAAGTTGTTTTTTGGCTCTTGGAAATAAATTAAATTAATTCCAATTTATTTAAAATATGGTTACTTCTCTCATATTTGAGACAAATTCCTCCATCAATTGAGTTTGAAGTGTTTGAGCAAAGAAAGTTTCTTCCAGAAGAAACTGGTGCTGTGATGGTGTGACCTTAAATTTTTCTTTAAAAGGAACTTTTATATTTGTATAAGCTAGTAAGAATTTATGGTGGATACTGTGATTGACTGATTGATGTAGATTTCAGGACTATAAACTGAAAAGATGCAAAACAATGGGAAATTGGAATTGAATATATCTCAAACTTAAAATTGAATTATTTTCCAGTATTACTAAGCTGTTGAAAATAACAAGCAGTTCTAAGGACCAAATATCAACTTCCTAAATACTTACATAAATAATAAACTAACTAGATAAATTCTAAATAAGTAACTAGATAACATTAATAATAATTTCCTTAATAATTCTAATACACAGAAATTTCTTTTTCCTTATCTTTTTGATCCCATCATTCGACTATCTACAAATTTTGGACAAATAACTGAAAGATATAAAAATAGATTATTGCCTATCTCCACAGAGAATAAGCCACCTTGCATGATGTTTTGAGGTCAGTACATGGATATTCTCGCGTCACCATGGAAAAGATATCTCAAAATCAACTTAGATTTGTATTTCAATATTACTAATTTATTGAATATAACTAGTAATTCTAACCTTATATATAGACCAAATGCGAACTTCCTAATTAATAGATAAATAATAAACTAACTAGATAAATACGACATACAGAACTACATAAATACGACATGCAGAACTAGACAAATACTATTAATAACTACTTTAATAATATCTAATAATAACTTGTTTACATAATAATTTCATTCTCAATGCTCCCTCCGTCTCAAATTAATTGCTCAGTTTTGACTTTTTTAGTCAAATTAATTATTTTTAAAATTAATAATTAAGCATGTATAAATATATTTTTAACATTATAAAAATTGGTATTAGTAGTAAATTGTATATACTTTTTTTTGTTATAACCTCTTTACCTATATTTTGGCAAAAATGGTACACAAAATAGTTTAAAATATTGTCAATTTGACTAAAAAAAATCAAAACTGAGCAGTTAATTTGGGACGGAGGGAGTACAAATAAATCTCTTCAACTCTCTTATCTCGTTGGTCCCAAACAGTCTTGCTACTTCTATTAGAGGTACTGAGTTAAAAAAGTTGAATATTGCTATGCTCCATGGGCTATTATCGGAAATGTTGAATGGATTTAAAATCATCTTGTCAGTTGGGATGTGGAGTGTTCTTCCTTTAAGAACCGGGTTTTAATTGATTGTTGAAATTCTGTCTATCTTTGTTTGGGTTTTTTTTGGGTGGGGACGAAGCACTTATGGATGAGAGTGTCAGACAGTTAATGAGGATATGGGAGTTGGACCTGTAAGGAGGTGAGAGGTTATGGGATGAGCCTGAGAAGTTTGGGAGCCTTTAGAAAGCAGATCAACTTTGACTTTGGTAATGATCCAACTCTTCAAGGGTAGAATTCCAGAGAGGGGATGAGGAGTTGCTAAGGGTATATCCTTGCCTATTCAGCATTGCTACGGACATGGTTCCATCTGCGATTACCTGGTTTCTTTTTTAGGGGCCAATGGACTTGTAATCAACATCTAGTAGTGATTCGCGTGATTGGGAGCTGTAATCGTTGGATCTGGGGCAGAGGTTTGATGAATGAGTCCAAAGGAAGAGATGCAACAGTAATATCATATCATGTCTTATTGACTATGGGGAGTGGCATAGGTTTGATGAATGAGACCAAAGGAAGAGATGCAACAGTAATATCATATCATGTCTTATTGACCATGGGGATTCCTTTTCTTTTTCCTTGAAGCGATTTGGTGAATTGTTGCTCCTAAGTCCTAGGGAAATGGCATAGTTCACATGGAAAAGGCTGCTAAATATTTTAGCTTAATGTGAAGAAGGAAACCTTGTGTGAATTGGTATTTCATGTACAGGAGATGCAGAGAACATTGTTCTTTCACAGCAGTACAGAAGTTTTTGTTTGTTGTTTTTTGAATTACTGTTCAGAATGCCTGGTACAGTTTGGTTGTGCTGGGTCTTTATCAATGTTTCTTTGAGTTGGCCTTTGTATAGGAGACAGAAGAAGGGAAGTCCATGTCTTTATGTCTTTTTTGGCGTGGCATGATCAATGGAGATAATGCGTAGTCTACTGCTTCTTTGCTGTTTCTTTTGTTGGGCAGCCTCTCCTGGATTTTTTTTTGATTCTTTTTGTGTTCTGGGAAATGTTTCCACTATTTTGTAGAGGTGATTTTTTTTTGGTACAGCTGGTCTACAAATACAGGCTATGCTCACACTTTGGTGTCTCCACTTAAAGTACTTATCAAAATAAATAACAGCCTCGTTATGTCTTAAGTGCAACTGTTTTTCCACTTAATCTTGCACTTTTTAGAGGTTATGGTTTTTGCATTTCCCGGGATAGATTGACATATTTGGGCCTGCATACACGGATTTTATTGGGTTAGCTAGAAGTAGCTTACCATTTGGCTAGACCAATTCACTTATCCGTATCCTTTTTGCAGGAATATGTTATTGTCTTGCTCAAAAATGGCAGGCGCAAAGTAGAAGCAAGGAATGAGTTGAATGTCTTTTTGGGCGATGACAACGACTCTTTTGTGTCTTGGTAATTTAACTATATTTTTCTGTAAAATGCTAGTTACTTAGATTTTTAGATTTCACCACTGACTTGTCATTGTACAGGCTGTGGGATCATCTACGATCAAATTTGGATCTTTATGTACAATCCAAGGACTCTTGTCCTAATGAGGTGGTCAAAACAAAATCCATGTCTAGAGAGCCGGCTGGAAGAATAGATTCTGATCATTTGGACTCTGAAACTGAAAGAGAAAAACCAAATAAATTATCAAGAAGCAGACATGGTCGGGAGTGGAAAGGTTTAGTAAAGAATGCAGATGAACCTACTCCCCTTCGAAGCGCTGTGACAGCCAATTTCCATGTGGAGGAAGCCACTCATCTGAAAGTTGATCAGGCAAAAAGATCACCTTCTCCGCAGCCAAAATTTCAGAGGAAGAGGCGACGGCCTGATGAAAGGCCACAGATGAAGGTTTCTTTTGATCCTCTCTCTTTCTCTCTCTCTCAATTGCATTTAAATTATATTAATAACACCCCCACCCATTTCATTTATGGTTCTCTTTTGGCATCTTTGCTGTTAGAAGCTTACATAGAAGGGATTATCTCCTTGAGATCATAAATAGTCTTAGTTGGTGTTTTGTGGTAGTGCACGATATGCAATGCACATTCTAATATTATATCTCCGACCACATACCCTTTTTAAGGAAAGTGGTTCCTTTGTATCTGTTTTGGGTTTCTTAGAAATTCTTATATTTATTCTTCCCTCCCGCCCCCCGCCCCCCCCGCCCCCCCCGCCCCCCGCCCCCCGCCCCCCGCCCCCCAGTATAATGTTCATATGTAGTGATTTTTTTGCATCCAGCAAAAGTTGAAACCTAATTTTAGTATCATGGTGTTGTTGCTTGCATTTCACTGATTTTTGAAATAAATTTATCTTATTTTGGGCAATTTGTGTCTTTTGTGGATTTCTTAGTCAAGTTTAGTTGGGATTGTGGTGTAGCTATTCTTTTATGAGAAAACATTCCCTGTCGAGTTATTGTTGTTGGAATGCTAGGTACATTTTTCTATAGTCGAATAGGGGTAGGAAGCTCATGGAATGCGGTAGACTTGGATCTTGTGTTACTCGGATTTGGGTGCTGGTACGAATCTAGGTGTCGGACACGTGAAGTCAAAAAATAGAGGATACACAGATAAGAGTTCTAATTTGGACACGGGTGCGGGGATATGATATATAATATTTTTTTTATATTTTAAATTTAATATGTCAAATAATAAATATTTTTTACATTAAAAGAATGGATCATTTTTTATGGCTCTTCCAAATTACAAAACCATACAATTCGTGGTTAGATCAAACTAAACAATCAACACTAAAACACGGACTAGGCCCAATAGAGCAGCCCAGCCGTAAAATTAAGCAGCCCGGCCCACATGGGCAACAATAGTCCACGCGGGTGAAGCATTTCCAGCAACCAAGATGCCCATAACCAAGTTTGAAATTTGAAAATTAAAACTGTGGGTCCAGATTGCATAGGTCACCCTCAGCACTCAGCCCAAATTAAGTTGCCCGCCCACAAGTGATATCCAGCTGGAACCCACTAGCAGACAGACCCACGTGATGCATAGGACCAAGTGCCAATGACCGACGAAAACTGAACAGAGCGGACAGCCCCCATGGATGCCGGATAACCGTAGTAATTCTTTTTCTTTTCTCTTTCTTCTTCTTCCTCCTTCCTCCTCCTTCCTCGTCTCTTCTTCTTCTTCGATGAGCCACCTACAAAAACAGCCGTATCCGATTTCTGTGGCCGGATTCCGTACGAATCCCGCACCCGTACCAGTGTGGCAGTGTCGTGTCGTGTCGACACGGGTACTCTACCAAAAATGGCTAGTCCGAGTAACACAACTTGGATCATTTAAGGTAAAAAAATAGGATGATCTCATGGAGAGCCTAAAATTAAGATGATCTTTACTTTATCTATTTCCTTTTGATCTTCATGGAATGCGGTAGGCTTGGACCATTTAACGTAAAAAATAAGGGGCTGTTTGATAAAACTAAACGAAAAATTCTGAATAATTAAGAGCATCTGAATGGTTGAATAAAGTAAAGATTCTAAATGAAAGTTGAACACTAAATGAAAAAAATTGTTTGATAATTAATTTGTATGAAACATCTAATGATTATATTTTACCATTCTAACCCTATAAACTAGTTATAAAAATAATGGGAACTAAAAAAATATTTTGGACAAATTATAATCACTAAATAGTTCTAGTTTGATTATTTTGTGAGCAATGGAATATTTAATTTTATAAAAAAGTTATTTTTAAGGTGCAAATATACCTAAGAAAATTGAATTTCTTATCAAAAAAATTTAAAAACTAAACTAAAACAAAAAATATCATAAATCCCAACACGACCCTTTCTATTAGAGTTTACTTGTTTTTCTCACTCTAATTAGAAATTTTATAATATTAATATATACTCATATATATATATGGCTATATGTGATTTAATAATGAAAATATACGAGTGCTAGTGGGCTATATTTGGTAGGTGTAGAAAAGAACAAAAGATGAAAAGGCAAAGATTTTGTCTTCTAGAATTCCAGTCGCTGTAGCGGCTGATCTTCTATTCCTCCATGCTCTCAATTTTAATTTTACTCCTTCCCTCATCTCTCTTCTGTACAACAAGAGGTTGATAGCAAGATCCTTCCTCCAATTGTCATGGTGTCATTGACTTGGAGGAATATTGCCCATTTAGGTTCAATTTCTTCTACTCGTGCAACCTTTTTCTAGATTCCGACGGGAGTATCAAGATATCATCGGTTAAGAATTGAAAAAATGTTTACAAAAGAGGTTAGAGGAGAAGATGAAATGGATGAGATAGTATATGGAGTGTAATTAACTAAATGGTGGAAGGATATTTAAGTAAAAAATTCATTCAGAAACTGGCCTGACCTAATCAGCTGGGTTTTTGAGGCTTACCGAATTAGAGGCATTAAGACCTACTTAGTGTCGTCTAATATTTTATCAAACAGACTGACCGATTCAGATTCCGGAGCATTTAGACCTATCAAGGAGTAAACAAACAGGCCCTAAGATGATCTCATGGAGAACCCAAAAATAAGATGATCATTTCTGATTCTGGAGTTTTCTTTTAGGGTTTTGAGCTGTTAGACTGGGCTGATTCAAGGGGCAGATTGAAGTTGAGACTTTCTCACAGCTGTACAATAATAAGTTCAACTAGAATTAGAACCATGGAAACTAATAAACCCAAAATTACCTAATGGTACTGCTCATGCCCCTGACTCTAATAAAAACATAAGAAAACAGACATGTTTGAATGTTTTCATTTTATTTTATTTTTCATTTGGACCTAGTGTATGTAACTGATCTTGTGACATGGTTACCTATATATACACATGAAAGGAAGACTTACTAGCCTAAAAGTAACTGTACGAGGACCCCAAGAGGATTCTTTTATTTTTGTTCTGAAATCAAAGTATTTGTGAATACCTTTTGAACTCTGCTAACAAGAGCATGTCCTGTGTCTGTCTGATTCTTTTTTCTTTTAGAAGTTATATTGTGAAGGGAAAATAAGACTTGCTTGGATGTTTTACCATCTGGTCCATCTTGTTTAGGGACATGTTTTTAGTTCTCATCTTAGATATGAGAAAAGAAAAAAAATTGCGGACTTCTTGTCATTGTACGTAAAAAGAAAAGAAAAGAAGAGGAAGGAAAAAACTTATGGCATACCGCATACCAAATGATGCTGGCATCATTTTGAATCCTCTTAGCAAGAAATAATCAGCATGTGTGGCTGAACTTTACATATTACTTTTGCAAAAAGTGTAACATTAACATGTTTCACTTATAAAAATGTTTCTGTTTCCGCTTTAAAACAAGCAGAAACTTAGAAATTAGAAGCATGCTTAATATAGTAACTTTACCCTAGTAAATAGTTTGCTATGAGTCTTGACTCTTGCATCATGCTACTTTTTTCTGAAAGAAAAAATGTTGACTCGACTTTATTTGTGAACTGTTCCGTCCCAAATTCTCAGATTCTGGTCAAGTGACGGTACTCAGTTGATTAGATTCTGGTTCAGTGACGGTACTTAGCTGAGTAGATTGTATTTATACCATTAGAACATTCTTGTAAGTAGTATTTTAGATTATGATATCTCATGTGAGGGCCTATTTAGTATTTACTGGTGTTTTCTAGGCCTTCTTAGTACGATTTTATGCCAAGATATCTTGTACTTTATGTTAACATATGTGAGTACATGAAATTTTGAGTCTATCTCGTTCTCGTGTGATATCTTGTGGAAACATTTGAATATTTCTAATGTAGTTACTTATCCCAAAAAAAAAATAACAAAAAGAGGAAAAAAGGAAAAGAAATAACGTCCCTAAAATATAGTTTCTATTGAATCATATTAAATTCTAATTGCGAACTGTGGACTGAGAGTCTGGAAGAGAAATGCACTTTTAATGCACAGACAACTTGACTGACACTCCCATGAATTTTTGCATTTTGTCGGGCTCCTAAATTTGTTTAGCAGCTTCATTGTGGTTCACTGTTTATTATTTTTTTCTTGAGTTAACACTTAAAGAACCATAGGCTACTCAGTGTTATACATTTTACATGTTTTACATGTGGTTGATTCTTGTTATAGTACTATGAGCTACTTGTTTATTTGCTCCTCAATACCATCCATGTGATTAGATGCAATGTGTAGTTGAATCCTTCTTGCATAGATTATCAAGGAATTAAACAGAATGGTTTAAGATGAGGATTATTAAGAAATTGAACAGAGTGGTCTTTATACCACTTTCATTTGGGAAAATGTGCTCTTGACTTGTGATAACTTTCCTCGCCCATTTTGTACTTCTGATAGAGGGAGGAGGTTTCTAAGATGACGATTAATGCTCCTCGAAGGCTGCTGCAATTTGCAGTGCGAGATGCTGTTGGCTCTCCAAGGCCATCCAGTTTGGGTACAGAGCCTTCATTGAAGCGTCTACGTTCTGTGGTTTTGACTTCTACTGGGGACTCTTCTCTTGTAGATCGTCCTCAGCGAATCCCGTCAGTTGCTAGAGCTCCGAATGCCACCATGGCAGTTGCTATTAAAGCTGTAGCTGAAGCTGCCAAAGATGTAGTCAAAGTCAGATCCTTGGGAAACGTGTTTGATCGGCTTGGTCGTGGTATGGATGTATCAGGTACTACCGACCATATGTCAGAGTTTAGAGAAGCTCCTGTTGAAGCTGTTGAAGAATATAGAGATTTTGACTATATTGCAGAGGAAACTCAGTCAACTTATCTTCAGCAAAGTGACTATGGTGAACGCTATGCTAGGAATAGGACTGTGATAGAAAGTGATGCTGGAATTGCTTCTGATTTTGTGTCTGATAATGAAGTGTATGAGGGCAATATTTTGGGTTGTAGGGCTATGGATGTTTCTCGCACTGGCACATCTGGTGGAAATAAGAACGATGATTCGCTGATGGTGCAGTATAGCGTATCCAATAAGGCTGATGAAAGCATGTGTAAACCATGGAAAGATCAGGATCAGCTTGCTGCTGATAATACTTCCACTAAAATAGTAAATATATCTGTGAATGTAAATACCTGGAAACCGCCTCATTATCAGGAGACCAGAGAGGTATCGGAGGTGGATGGTCGGAAATTAGTACAAGGTAGCGAGGCAGGTGCTGACAAATCTGGTGTTCGACTGATGAAGGACAACAACCATAGTGTTTCAGTTGGTAATGGAAATGTAAGATGCCTGTCTGAATTTTGTACATTTATCATCTGAGCATGTGTCTGTGCTTACATGACTTCCATTAATTTCTTTTTTCCTATTCTCTGTTATTCGTAGGCAGTACCTGGTACTGATGGTCAGAGGGAGTCTCAAAAAGCACTGTCATCCACTGCCGGTGAGTTATTCACTTCCGGTTGAACCTTTGTAATTTCATTATTCTAAAATATTTAAAATATTTAGGTTATGTTTGTTTGTAAGGATTATACTTGGGACTATTAGTCCAGAGATTATAAAATGGCTTAATATCAGAGATTATTTAATATCACGTTCAACCAATATTATAATCCGGGATTATAATCCTAGGATTAATAGTATTAGGATTATAATCCTATATATTATAATCCCAGAATTACAATTCTTGCAAACAAACATGACCATAGAGTATAATCTTGAATGTTGTTTAGTTTACTTTCCATGCACGATTTCCCTTTCTCAGTTGACTCTCTACTTAATTTTACCCAGACTGCCGTTGGTCAAAGAAGTCTTTTAATTACACATACTTAGTTTACAATAGAAGACAATGTACACATAAATTATGCTGACCTCCACTGAGGCTTTCTCAAACTTGGAGTGCATTCCCTCCAGTATGTGAAATTGTTGTAGCCCTTCCCCTGTCAGGTCTGTCAGGTATATTAGATGAAAGTAAGCAACTTGCCATTTTCACTCGAAAGTACTGCATTAATATATTAGATGATATCTAGGCTATGATAAATTATTTGATTTGAAATGCTTTAGTTTGAGATTAATTGAGGAATTTATTTTTGTGCTATCCTTTATCCATATTGGAAGTCCATTTATCTTTCAATGTCCTGATGCAGCACAAAAATATCCATATGAAGCTTTGGACTTCCATATATTTTAGTATTTATGGAGATTTAATATATTTTATGTATTTGTATTTATAAATTAGAGAAATCTAGTAGCTTAATTTATTTTTGGCCCATTTGAATTTTGAGCTTATTTTTCTAATTTTTTAAGGTTTTTTAAAAATTATTTTCCTTTATTTTATTTTTCATTTTCCGAATAGACAAGAAATCAATTAGGACTATAAATAAATTATTTTAGGATTTTTGATAGATCTAATCTTTTGACAACTATTATCAACTTGTCTTTGAGAGTTCTCTATGTTCCTTGTGAATATGAGGGTTTTATATTTTAGTATGACAACTAGCCATTACCTTTGTGTTAGTAAGTTAAGCTTACCATTGACCATTGTATTTGGTTGTGTCACATCCCAAATGGAAGGTATACTTCTCAATATAGGCTGAAACTTGACATAACTTTTCAAATTCAGTTAGCCGAACCTAAATTTTAATTAACTATTATTATTACTTTTTAAACTAACTTAAAGAGGTTAATTCAAAATTGACAAGGATTCTGTGTCATGGATGAATTTTCAAAAATGATAAATTCATTTCAAAATGGAGGGAGATTTGAAGAATTTAATTGAAAGATTGTCAATTGTTTTCCAAATAATATTGAAAATTACAAATTTAAAAAATATAATGAATTAATAACTTCATCAATTCCAGTGACTTTCATTTTCTCAACCCTTAAGTGACTTTAATAACTCTAAAAATTGCACAAAAAAGAAATATAGTTACAACTCATATAATTAAAATAGTAGTTGGATTTTGGGGCTTTTCTTTCTTAAATGAAAATTTTGGTTTTACTACCTTTGTCGGCCAAAGAATGACACAAGTACAATTTTGTGCAAATGAAGACTTCCAAGTTAGAGGAGAGTGTAAAATAGGTTCAGTTTTATCCAGTTTTATCCTTATATTGGGCTTAATATTCCCTCCATTGTTCATTGTCTTGGCGGTCGTGGTGGTGTTTTTTTAGCGTGATGGGTGAAAGTTGGATATGTCCATCGTCGGTGGAAGACCGTTTACTATGCAAATTCAGTGTTTTTACCATACAAACAATGTTCTAAAAGGCGCTAGGCGGGAGACGGGCGGCCTAGGGGGCCTAGCGCCTAGGGAGCCTAGGCGGAATTTTTTATTTTAAGCCAATTTTAATATTTTATCTTACATTTATCCAAACAAAACAATAATATAAAGCAAAACAATCTATAATAAAGATAATAAAGGCATTTACTTAAAGTTTAAACACATATCTATATTGTCAATGTCAAAGTTCAAACACAAACATGTAATTGTTCAAAGTTCAAACATATCTTTAACGTAGTAGTTTTATTCATAAACAAGATTGCTATTAAATAATAAAATTTAAAATTTCAAGAATACATTTCAATAATAAAACTTAAGAAACTAAATATAAATTTAAGAATTATATTGAATTAAACTAAATATTACAAATGTATCATCATTTATATAATTTGAAGTTGATACAAGTTCAAAAAATTACAACTATAATAAAATTATCCATTTTAACTGAATTTTGGTCACTTTTTCGTTGTGATTTGATATGCTACAAACTGGATTATGAATATGGTAAATCATTAGAGAAATAAATATATCAAGATCTGGTTTGGGTAGTTATTAAAATAAAAAAACCTCTCCGCTTAAGCTCCGCCTAATTTTTTGGAGGAATTTTTTTGCCGTCTTAGGCCTAGGCGAGGCGCCAGCAGAGCCTAGTGCCTAAGCGAGGCGCCAAGAGGGGGCCTAGCGTCTAGGCGGGACGCCTAGCGCCTAGGCGGGGCGCCTAGCGCCTAGACGGACCTAGGCGGAGATTTTTAGAATAGTGCATACAAATGAATAAGAGTATGCATTGAAGATGTGCTTCTTTTGCCATTTTGTGGGGAATATGGATCCAGAGAAATGCTAGAATTTTATGTGTTTGGAGTACGAATATTGATTTGCTGTGGGATAAAATGTCTTTCGTTGCTTCTCTTTAGGCTCGTACAATGCGAGCTTTTGGAGAAATTTCTTTGTCTTGATCTTCAAAGAGATTGGCGGCGGTGCTACATTATTGTTCTGTTTTTCTCTTGTTTTCTTTGATTTCTTTTGTTTACTTTTGGGAGGACTTCTCGTCCTCTTCATGGTTTGTAATCTCCTCTTATAATCAGTAAAATCTTCTTCTTTAATCTAAAATAAAAATAAATTATATTTTCAAAATTCAAAGTGATGTGATTCACAATCTTTTGAAAGAATAAATCTGGTAAGGACTAATACTTTTTAGATAGTTTATAATTTTCATACTATCTGAAATTAAATGAAGTCGTATCAAACTATCAATTTTAATTTAAAAGTATCAAATTTACTTCAATTGGTCCTATATTTTGGATTTGAGGAAGTATCATACTAGCGGACCCCTGGTAAGTTCACTAGTGAGACTTTTCTTTCTTAAAAAAGTAGGGGACCATTGTGAGGGTAATATTGTCTTTATAGTACATTATTCCTTTGACTTGTATACTTGAGCCATTCTTTGGTGGACATTTTTTTTAATTATTCCCAATGTTCTTAAGAACTGGGCCGTTCATCGAACCGGAAAAAGTACTGGGTGGATGGATTACTGGTCCAACCAGTAGTCGAACCGTTATCGACTCAGTGACGTCATTAATATGTAATAAATAATAAATTATTAATTATATTAATTATTATTATATATTATATGTAATATAATATATAGTAAATATGTAAAATTAATCAATTTATCTACAAAAAAACAATACCTATTTGTACAATATTTACTTTATAAAATTCAAATAAATACTAAATTTATATGAAAAGAAAAATATTAAATCATGCTCATAACTCAGAACTCTTAAGAGTTATAAAATTAAACACAAATAAACATGAACAATCTATCTATTTGTAACTAATATTAACAAGGATTACATATGTCAGACCATAAATCTTTACTATTAACGATTAGAGATGTAGTAAATGTAATAGTACTCATAATTAATGTTAATTATGGATCACTCTCATATATAGTCTTAACCAATGATATTTAAAGTAAAATGTCATTTTGGTACCCATAGTACTCTTCAATAAATATTATTGACAAGGTTTAAAGTCAATGACATAACTCTGTTTTTTTAACATTGTGATCTGGTTCTAATTTTTAATATTTAGATTCATTATACATAATCCATCATAATATTGAACAATTAATATAATTAGCAAATGTCATTCTTCTTAGCTGTAGGCAGCCCCATTCACATCCCTTTATACGTGTCAGCCCCCTTTTCTAAACAACGCAACACAACACAACACAACACAACACAAGACAACAAAATCAAAACACATTCATTCGGTATTCCACTGTAATTCCGATTTAAAAACAAGGGTTTGAGGTTCCATTTGTCAATTTTGCTGCCGGGACTTCAAAGGTATAATGAAACTGCTGCTTCACATACTTCGCTTTCTTTTACATCTTCTATTCTATGTTTACTCTCTCTCATTATTATTAATTACATATGCTAATCTATCTATTCGCCCGACCTAATCCATTCCGGAAACCCATCCGCTCCTTCCATCCCCAACAACTTCCGGTGAAGGGGAACATCAAAGTCGGCGAGTATGCCGAGAACCGGCCCAACCCGCGAACCAGTCACCGGTTCACTGGGTCAGGTGGTTCAACCGCCGGTTCTCCGGTTTTTGCTCTAAAATGGGTCATTAATCCAAACTGGACCGGAGGGCAGATCGGTTCCGGTTTTTACCGGTCCGACCGCCGGTCCGGTCCAAAACCATGTTTATTCCATTCTTTGGTTGGCGAGTGTTATACTTTGAAAGTAAGGTGGGGAAAATTTTAATCCATACAAACATAAACATATTGGTCAATATATAGATAATAGATAGTTTTTAACCCCCATTTTATTATGAAAATTATTATATGAACACTACAAATATTTTAGTCTTCCCTATCAAGGTTGGCTATTGCTCAGCTTGGCCAAACAGCCCGCTCTGCCCCTGGCAGAGAGTGGGTTTCACCTTAGAGAAATTCTTTTCCCCAATATCATTTTGGGCTAGCTTTAGCTGATCAGGTAGAACTTTTTCTAGATTTTCTTTTAGCTATTTCTAATGAATTAGGAAGTCATAATTATTACAAGCATCTTTTCCTTTAGCAGGGAGATGATGCTAGTAGTGATTTGACGGTTAACTTTAGTTGGTTATTACTAAAATTTTCTTGTGTTGCATCATGGTTACTTGGGTGGTTGTGCAGGTTTATATTCCAGTGGTCGTCCTGCTGAAGATACTGATTCACGGACTATATTCATTAGCAATGTAAGACCTTTACCCATGATGTGAAACTTGGCGACTAATATATCATTCTCCATTCTGACGCAGTTGCCTCTTCTCCAGGTTCATTTTGCTGCCACCAAGGATAGTCTTTCTCGGCACTTTAACAAATTTGGAGATGTTCTAAAAGTGGTTAACGTAATGGATACAGCAACAGGGCAACCTAAAGGGTCAGATTTTTCATATGCAAGTTCTGATTTGTATTCTGAATTTTGTATGTCCTGGACTTTGTAGTCATGCTAAACTAAATTGCTGTGCATAACCAGGTCAGCCTATGTAGAATTCAAGAGAAAAGAAGCAGCGGAGCATGCATTATCCCTGGATGGTACCTCCTTCATGTCGCGTATTCTCAAGGTATGTAACATTGGGATGTTGGTGTTGCAATTTTTGAAGCATAGGATTTTCTAATTATATGCATCAGACTGCAGGCATCTTGTTAGTTTGGGTTGTGTTGTCGTTGATACTGGTATTATCTTTACTATACTTAATGATGGCCTTTTCCATCCAATTTTTGAACACCCTATTATGCTGACATAGTGTGACGAATAAGGTTATATATGTCTGCAAGATTTCAGAGTTGAGTGGTCAGGATGGTTCAGTGTGATGACCATTAATCTTGCTACTGTTGTGCATTAAGTAGTGAGCTTGTTGTTCACCAGTGATGAATGCTGAAACCCTTGGTAATGAATTGATTCCGCTGATTGCATTATGGTACGGCATTAGGTGTTATGGGTCTTGATTTGTTGGGTTTTACTAGTTTTCCTGACATTATGCCATTACTCGAATCTACTTGGGCTTTATTATGAGAGCAAGTGGGTGAGAAATATCTTTTTAGCCCATCTCTTATACTTTTTGTGGACTGACTTGTATGTCCAGATGAAAACATGACGTCATTCAGTAGTTAGTATTCATTAAAAAAATAAAGAATCCACTCCATGGGAGAAGACCTTCCCGTATCATTGTCTTGACTTACGGCACTATAAGGACCTTGCTAACAGTTCTAGTCGTTTAGCAGTTAGTTATTCCATGTCTCATACTGAACTGTGTTGAAATTGCAGGTTGTAAGGAAAAATGCTGCTTCTCAAGAAGCTGCACCTGTTATGAATTGGCCCCGAATATCTCGAGGATCCATATTTGCTGCATCTAGGTTTGGTAGAGTTCCCTTCCCAAGAGGAATGCCTGGTTTGTATCGGGCCCGTGTCCCAATAAAAGCTGGTGCTAGGAGCTTCCAGTGGAAGCGTGATGCTCAGACATCTCCAACTGAGATAACCGGTGTTTCCAACAACAGTGTTCCATCTCCCACTACTCCTCGGAGTCTAACTTATGTTCGACCAGAGCTAAAGGCAAATGGAAATTCTGGCACAGTCTAGTTCTTCAATTATCCTCGTACCAGTCTCGGTCCGAATTTCAACCATTTGTAGAGACCGCCGAACCCCCCCTCCCCACCCCCCCCCCCCCAAAAAAAAAAAAAAAGGAAAAAAAAAGAAAAAAAGAAGAAGAAAAGTAATAGATTGAGAGAGATCATTTATTCTTTGCATGGTTGGGACCTCTGTCACAGGAAGACGCATAACACGTGGATGATTCATGATAACAGGGTTCTCACTGTTGCTACGTATGTTTTTGTTCATCCCCTTTCCTCATTTCTTCCTAAAGGTGGAGGGGTAAAGGCGAAATGTGAAGAGGTAAATTGTGAATTCAGTTTTCGTTTTATGTGGTGACCGGAGTATTTAAGTTGAATATAAGCAAAATATATTACCATCCAATTATTTTCCAATGGGTTTTTATTGGTTATGAAAATGGATAGATAATATAAATTATCCGTATAGACTATTTAATTTTGGTGGTGATTTCCATTTGAACTTGGCTGCATCCGTACTGCAAATGCAACTGTTTCTATGTGGACATTTCTTAACTAGTGTACTAGTTAAACCACCTCTTTTCACTTCTTAGCCTGGTAGATTATAAGCTACCAGAACTCACCTGCAAAATTATTTCTTTAGCTGGTTTGTTCAAGTGATTCGGCTACGGAGAGCAATAGATTATGGTTTGCTTAGATTATTTTGGGTCGAACTTGATTTTACCCTCTTTTTTGATGTGTTATTATTATTACTAGTTGATAGTCCGTACAAAGCAAGGGCTAGTTCGAAGAATAGAAAAAAAAATTGTTTTTTAAAATCTACGCTATCATATATTCGAATAGGTAATATTATCAACAGGTGGGACAGATGTTATGTACCTATCAACATATATTGGTATTGAGTCTTTCTATGGGCACATGGAAATTGGAAATTTTTAATTTTTTTTTTAATTTTTTTTTTGGTTTTTGTTGTGACTCCTAAAAAAATGTATAGTATTTATTTTAACTGAATTTTTTTTAAAAAAAATATTTTAGGTGTAATTTGGATACATATACAAGAACAGTGTTACACAGATTGTACAACACTGTTCTTGTATATGTATCTAAATTACATCTAAAACATTTTTTTTTTTGTAAAAATTTCAGTTGGAATAAATACTATATATTTTTTAGGAGTTACAACAAAAACCAAAAAAAAAAATTTTTTTTTTTGGAAATGTTCAATTTTTATGTCCAATTTTTATGTCTGCCAAGACTTATTGATATTTATATTATGTATACATTAAAAACAAAAAGACTACAACTCTGATTGTGGAACCCCTGTGAAATCCAAAAATGGAGTAAACAAAACACCAATAAATCAGTTTTGTGTATAATTTTTTTGCAAATTTTGTATACATGTGTAAACACGCCTCCAGTAATATCCACTGTTGTAATAAGACTCGGACCGGACTGGGCGGACCGGAAAAATTGGGAACCGGTCAACAAAACGAATCGGTTATAACTGTTAAATGGGAAATCTCCAAAAACTGGTAAATCATTGGTTGGATCGTTGGACCTGTTGGACCTGTTGGACCGATGAACGGGCGACGGTTTAAGCCGGTTTGCAACTAAATCTGACACACAAAAGATGATGAAGAAAAAAGAATCATTCAAAACTCATTTGATAATTGCCGAACTTTCATTCCCAACGTTTTATATGTACTCGATGGAATCATATCATTCCATTATATTGAGAACTTGATCGGGGAGAGTTTTGGGGAGAATGAAGAACCAACCAAGTAACAAAAGATAGGAATGATATAGAGTTGGTATATTTTTTTTTGAAAATTGAAACAAAATAGTACTCCCTACGTTCCTTAATATAAGTCGTTTTAGAGTTGAGCACTGATAGTTTTCCCAAACTCATAATCTGGAGCAATTTTCTGTATTTTCATATCTAAACTAGAACTTCATTACAGAGCTTTAAAGGGAAACTGTTAACTACAATACTTGCCTAACTCTGTACTCATCTACTACATTTATACTAATGTCTACCTAACAAACTTGATGGAAAAGACATAAAAGCCCTTATAAATAATGAGCTTATTACAATACCAACCTTGTGTAATTGTAACAAGCAACTACCTGACTATTGAGCCTATTTTGTTGTGTATCTAGTCTTGTAAAACAAGTGTTAACTTGTTTTTGATCTTGTGATGTTGTGTTAGATACATTATCTGTAATACCCTCCCCACAAGTTGATGGGTGGAAAGGATTGAGAACCCTCAACTTGCTGAGAAAAAACCAGTGCAAAGTTTTCCCAAGAGACTTAGTGAAGATATCGACAAGTTGAAGTTTGGAAGGAATATAAGTAGGAACTAGCAATCCTTGATGAATCTTCTCTCGAATAAAATGGCAATCAAGGTCTATATGCTTAGTTCGGGCATGATGAACAGGGTTAGAAGCAAGATCAATTGCAGAAGAGCTATCACAATAGATAGTAACAGGCAAAGAAACTGAGATGTGAAGATCTTTGAGAAGATTGATAAGCCATATGATTTCACAACTAGCTGTTGCCAAAGATCGATATTCAGCTTCAGCAGAGGATCGAGAAACCACACTTTGTTTCTTAGAATGCCAAGAGATTAAGGCATCACCCAACAACATACAAAAACTAGAAACTGATCTGCCACTTATTTTGCAACCACCCCAGTCACTATCACAATATGCTTGTAGTTGTAAAGGATTATTTGCAGGTAAGAATAAGCCTTGTCCTGGGGAAAGTTTCAAATATCTCAACAATCTGTGTGCAGCATTCAATTGAGGAGTTCTTGGTGCTTGCATAAACTGACTGAGAGTTTGAATGGAATATGACAAATCTGGTCTTGTGATGGTCAAGTATAATAGTTTGCCCACTAGTTGTCTATAATAGGAAGCATCAGGAATTAAATCACCAGTAATATTGTCGAAGGTAGAATTCTGATCTAGGGGAATTGTAAGTGGTTTAGCATCTGTAAGACCAGCAGCAGAAATAAGGTCTAAAGCATATTTACGCTGATTCAAATGAAAACCTTTAGCAGATCTGAGAATTTCAATGCCAAGATAGTATTTGATGTCACCTAAATCTTTGATACTAAAAGTAGTATCTAAGAATGTTTTCAAAGAATCAATAGAAGTCGTGTCATTCCCAGTCACTAAAATGTCATCAACATAGATTAAGACAGCTGTGAATGTTGTAGAAGACGTGAAAGTGAACATGGAATAGTCTGCTTTGGACTGAGTATAGCCAAGGTGTAATAAGGAATCAGTTAACTTGGAGAACCATTGGCGAGAAGCTTGTTTAAGTCCATAGAGAGACTCATTTAGTTTGCAGACTAGAGAAGCGGAAGATGGAGGAATATAGCCCTGAGGAATATCTATGTAGACTTCCTCTAATAGGTCCCCATGTAGAAAAGCATTATTAACATCCAGTTGCTGTACAATCCATTGTTTAGAGGCAGCTATGGAAAGTAAAGTGCGAACTGTAACCATCTTAGCAACTGGAGAAAATGTTTCTTGATAGTCAATGCCCTCTGTTTGTGTATAGCCCTTAGCTACAAGTCTTGCTTTAAACCTCTCAATAGATCCATCTGAGTGATGTTTGATTTTGTAAGCCCATTTACATCCAATTGTTTGTTTGCCTGGAGGTAATGAAGTGAGAGTCCAAGTGTTATTTTTCTGTAAAGCTGCAATTTCTTTATCCATAGCCTCAATCCACCTGGTATCCTTAATGGCTTGTTTGTAAGTATGAGGTTCAGTAATATTGGATATTGCATTAAGAAAATGACATTGGGAAGGACTAATGTGTTGATAAGACAGAAATTTGGATAAAGAAAATTTGGAAAAAACTGGAGGAGAAGTAATGGATTGAACTTGTCTGTGAGTTTTAGAAAGAACATAGTCATTGAATTTGAGAGGTTGAGTCTTGTGCCTAATAGACACCTGAACTGGTGGAACTGGTGGAACTTGTGGAACTTGTGGAACAGGAACTGGTGGAACAAGAATAGGCATAACAGGAGAGAAAGAATCAGAATTTGGAATAGAAACAGGAATAGAATCATGGGAAGAAAGAGAAGTAGGTGAAGAGAAAACATCATCAATCCAAGGTAAATCAAAAGAGTTATGAATTGGATCAGGAGTGGTAGAAGTGGTAGAAAGAAAAGGAAAAGAATCTTCATGAAATATCACATGTCTGCTAACAAAAATTTTCTTTGTTGCTAAACAAAGTAATCTATATTCTTTTTGATCATTAGGATAACCAAGAAAAACTGATGGAATTGGCCTTGGGGCAAATTTGTCAGAAGGATGACATGAAGCATAGCAAAGACACCCAAAAACCTTGAGATGAGCATACTGAGGATGAGAATTGTATAAAAGTTCATAAGGTGTTTTGTAAGAAATAGCAGAAGATGGAAGCTTGTTAACTAGATGAGTAGCAGTTAGAAGACAAAAACCCCAATAATGAATAGGAAGACCAGATTGAAATCTAAGAGCACGGGAAATGTCCAACAAGATTTGATGTTTTCTCTCAACCACTCCATTTTGTTGAGGAGTGTCAGAACAAGAACTTTGATGAGTAATACCCAAATTAGCTAAAAAGAAGTTAGCATTTATGTTGAAAAATTCAGTGCCTCTATCACTTCTCAAAATTTTAACAGTGGTGTGAAATTGATTTTGAACATAAGCACAAAAAGATTTGAGCAAATGATGAACATGTTGCTTAGTAGGAATAAGAAAAGTCCAAACAGCTCTAGAAAAATCATCCACTATTGTAAGAAAATACCTACAACCATTCATAGTGGTGATCCTATATGGACCCCACAAATCACAATGTATTAACTAAAAACAAGAAGTAGTAGAAATTACACTGTTTGGAAATGGTAACTTGTGTTGTTTAGCAATGGGACATACATCACAATTATTCCCATGCTTATTACATGAAATGGGAAAATAAGATGACAAAGAATCAATTTTATTTAAGGAAGATAAGGAAGCATGGCCTAATCTTTGATGCCATAACTTCTGAGATGATGAGAAAGCAACAGTAACAGTAGTAGGATGAAGGAAGGGACTAGCATGAAAAGGTATTGACTGAAGCAGATAAAGACCATTATGAAGCTCTCCAACAGCTAGGACCTTCTTCTTGAGTAGGTCCTGGAAAATACAAATATTGTTTAGGAATTGGACATTGCAATTATACTGAGAAATCAACTTAGAAATGGAGAGTAAGTTGTACTGAAAATTAGGAACAAACAAAACATTGGATAAAAGAAATCCTGAGTAATAGAAACTGAACCAATGTGTGTAACAAAAACAATATGTCCATTCGGTAAACAGATAGATATTGGTCTTGAAACTAGGTAAACATCATGCATATATTGCATTGAATTGCATATGTGATCTGTAGCCCCTGAATCAATCACCCAAGTTATTGCAGTGTAGACATTAGCAATCAGAAAAGAACATGATATACTTGCCATATGTTGAGAGATCAAATGATCTTCAGGAGAAGTAGATGCAAATTTGTTGTTTAATAGTGTCATGACATGATTAAGCTGAAGTTGTAGTTGATCGAATTTGTCTTGTGTAACAAGTGTAGTACCAGTGGTAGAATCATAAGAATGTGTCTCAGAATGACCAGACAATAGTGTAGAAGAATCTGGAGTATAAGATCCTGGCAAGTCTTGCATCACTTGCATAGCTTTGGGTGTGGAAGGTCTATATGAATAGCCAGAAGTAGAAGGTTTATTCTGTGCAAAATATGAAGACTGGGCAGGTGTCTGTGGAAAAGACCTCTTGATTCTATTTGCTGGATGAGCAGGATGGTCAGGGGGATAACCATGAAGTTTATGGCATGCATGCTTTATATGCCCCTCCCCATGACAGTGATTACAAAATATTCCTTTAAAATAAGGTTGTCTTACATAACCAGACCTGTTTTGTTGTGAAAAGGTAGGAGAATAGTGTTGTCCTGCATTAGAGGTGGATATGCCTAGTTTATGAACTAAATTAGCAGCAAGGACTAGACTATTTGGAAAAGAAGAAATGTATCCTTGTCGTTGAGTCTCCTCTTGTTTGATCATACCATAAGCCTGATTCACAGTAGGCAAATGATTCATTAATAAAATTTGTCCCCTAATGGCAGTATAACTTTCATGAAGTCCCATCAAGAATTGCATTAACTTCTTCCTTTGAACTTTCTTTTCATGATCTTTACCAAAAGTACAAATACAAGGACAAGTGCAAGAATTTAATGCTTCAATAGCATTAGTTTCATCCCATAAACCTTTGAGCTTGTGATAGTAAATTTCTACTGAAGTATCTTGCTGTTCCAGTTTATGAAGATCTTTTTCAATCTGAAAAATTCTATGACCATGAATAGAAGAGAACCTCTCATTGAATTCTGTCCAAACAGCTGCTGCAGTAGTTACATAACGCAAACTGTTACTAATTTCATCAGATACAGCATTAAAGATCCAAGCTATGACCATATCATTTGCTCTATCCCATAATGGATGTAGAGATGAATCCTTTTCAGGTTCCTTAAACATACCAGTGACCAAACTCAGTTTATTCTTAGCAGACAGAGCAATTTGCATAGAACGTTTCCATGTTCCAAAATTATCAGTTCCATTAAGCTTCTTATTAACTAACACAAGATTAGGATGGTCATTGTTGTGTATGAACAATGGATGCATGTTAGAATCTATGGAAAATTCAAGAGTTTGTGACTGTGTAGAAGAGGAAGAATCAATAGTCCCGGCCATATCAACAACACAATTCAAGCAGAATTCAAGATGTAAACAAGAAATGCAAGGTATGAAAACCCTAAAAAACAACTTCGATCTGGAAAAGGTAATCAAACTCGAAAATTTGAAAACGGTAATCAAATCCGATCTGAAAAAGTAGTAATCAAACTCAAAAATTAGTAGTCAAACTCTGTTTGATCTGAAAATTAGTAATCAAACACGATCTGATCTCTGGAAAAATTAGTAATCTGATCTGAAAAATAGTAATCAAGCTCGATTGATTTTGAGAAATCAGAAAAGAAGTGGAAGAATCAAACAAAACAAACATAGAAGGATCTGCTTTGATACCATGATAGTTTTGTCAAACTCATAATCTAGAGCAAATTTCTGTATTTTCATATCTGAACTAGAACTTCATTACAGAGCTTTAAAGGGAAACTGTTAACTACAATACTTGCCTAACTCTGTACTCATCTACTACATTTATACTAATGTCTACCTAACAAACTTGATGGAAAAGACATAAAAGCCCTTATAAATAATGAGCTTATTACAATACCAACCTTGTGTAATTGTAACAAGCAACTACCTGACTATTGAACCTATTTTGTTGTGTATCTAGTCTTGTAAAACCAGTGTTAACTTATTTTTGATCTTGTGATGTTGTGTTAGATACATTATCTGTAATAAGCACAAATATTAAGAAAATTATTGTAAAATATTAAATATAATATCAATTGTCTATATTGCCATTGTATTGGAGAGAGAGAGAGCGTTATTTATTGGATAGAGAATAGTAAAAGAATCAAAGTTATATATAATATTTGGAGTAATATTGGAAACTAAACAATTAATATTTACTTAAAATTCTTAATCGATTTATATTAAGAGACAAAAATATTTTTTTAAAATAACTTATATTAAAGAACGGAGGAGTAACATTTGAGTTAAAGGAGAAGATGATGGGTGTCTTTGGACCTTATCTTTAAAAGCAATAGTTGACTTGTAGGCTGTAGCCAATATAAACCCACGTACAAGTTTTTTTTTTGGGAAACGAGAAACCAAAATGTTGGTTGATCTCTTAGGAAGATGCTGGATTGCTGGGTATCATTAGATTTATTTATAATGATGTTGTATATATATATATATAATATCTCTAAAATATACACCAATTCATGAGTGAATAATAGGAATATTATCACTGAAAACTTGGTTTTTGGCATATGCAATATAAAAGAATATAAGATCAATATTAACATTATTATTTTTATTAATATTATAACTTATCTTTATTATTCTCTCCGTTTTGTATTAAACGTTTTAATTTCTTTTTTAAAATATTTTACAATAAATGTCCTATTTCTATATTAGTAACTATTTTAATATTATTTTTTTACTTATACCCTCATAATCTTTTCAGTCAACTTTTGTTGAAAACTTAAGAAATAATAAAAGGTTTACATTAGGAAGAGATGTATTGTTAATTTGTTATACCACTTTCTTCTATTATCATTATAACATCTCTTCTATTTAATGTGAGAATAACAACAAAAATGATAAAGTAGCTAGAAATTAATACTCCCTCGGTTCAATATTAACCGTCTTTTTAGCTTCATGCACATGAATTAAGAAACTCATTTAATACTATCATTTAAGAATTAAAATTTATATAAAATTCCATCACTACCCTTTTATGAAAAATTAAAAACTATTAATACAAGAGAGAAAAATTCTTGGGACAATAAAAAAAGTTAGGAGTGATATAGGAAACTAAATAATTTATTCTCCTAGAAAGATGTAAATGACAAATAAATTGGAACAAATTTTTTCTTCTAAAAAGACAGTTAATATGGAACCAAGGGAGTACCAACAAAGGTAAACGGTTTGCATTCATGGAGATATGCATTTAATTAGTGAGTGAGTTTGGATAGAGAAATATATTTATTGGAGTATGAGAATGAGTCCTTCTATGGGGACAGCCGAATTGGACATGGAAATTGAACATTTTGATTTTGATTTTGTTTTTGTTTTTGTTGTGATTCCCAAAAATTGTATAGTATTTATTCTAATTGAAATTTTTACAAAAAAATATATTTTAGGTGTAATTTGGATACATATACAAGAATAGTGTTGTACAATCTTTACAACACTGTTCTTGTATATGTATCCAAATTACACCTGAAATATATTTTTTTGTAAAAATTCCTGTTGGAATAAATACTATACAATTTTTGGGAGTCAAAACAAAAACCAAAAAATAAAAATAAAAATTCAAAATGTCCAATTTCCATGTCCAATTCGGCTGTCCGCCTAGACTTATTGTATGAGAATACATGTCAAGTATGAGAAACATGAAACATGTATAAAATGCGGAGCATGAAAAATGTAAAGTGTGTTTTAAAATGCGAATTATGTGCTACGTGATAACCAGTAAACTTGCTGAGCAACATAATTGCTTACCCCTGCTATAAATAATTATTTTCAGCTAAATAGAGCGGATCAAAGGATTCGGGATAGACAAAGGAAAAACAAGAAATACAGATTGAAGTTGTTTGTATAGTTCTAGCTATGCTAGATAATCGTTCATATGATATATTGTTATTGCGTAGTCAAAGAATATTGTATAGAAGAATAGTTAAATTTGGATTGTGAGCTTTTGAAAACTCATAATTAATGTAACAGAATGAAACATATTGTTAATAATTTAAGGTGAATAAATCAGATCAAGAAGATCTACAAATGTAATATCAGGTTGTAAAATTTACGGATTCTGGAATGGAAGGAATTGATGTATTATTTGGTATCAAAGAAAGGTTGTGCTCATTATTGTAGAATAAATGTTGTCAATATTGGGATGAAAGTTGTACCATGACACACCAGACTCGAGGTTCAAGGGACTCAGATTTGGGGGCGTTACACACACTTCACTAAAAAAAACACTTGTAAAACAATTACAAACAAACAATTAAACACACTAAAAAGATATATCACACGATTTAATTATATTAATATTAGTCATAAACTTTATTATTAAATCAATACCTTAACTAATTTAATTCATTTAAACTTGAAATTTTATCAAATCACATGATTAATTGTATTAATAATATAAGTGAATATTTTTAAAACATAATAACTGTAAAATTAGTTGAAAAATTATTGTGAATTCATTACTAACTACTTGTCATAACTAAATTAACTTATTGAAGTTTGAGTTTTATACTTATATTCAGATTAGAATTTCAAGTAAATTTTATCAATATAAACACTAATATAAAATTTCATTATTAACTTAAATAAAATTAAAATAATTATTTTCTCATAATTATAATTAAATAAATATACACTTCATTCAAATGTTTAGCTTAATAATTAATCGAAGTAACCTATAACATATAATTTAATATTATATTATTTAAATAAATATTTAATAATCTAATAACTACAATTATCTTCTAAAAATCTTAACTAACTTTTATCTATTTAATAATATAATAAATCATTATATATCCATGCCACTGGTGCTTCGAACGGAGTTGATGAATTGTTCTTATTGAAGTAACAAATTAAATGATAAAATTGAAGGCCAACCTTACCGAAATCGGATCATCTAAGTTTGGGGTGTGTGGCCCTTGGGCCAGCCTAAGATTGTGATTCTCCTCCCATTTTCTAGAAAACAAATTATTAATATGAATTTGTTCAGATAACAGTTTCATTTCCATTGTTTTAAAGTAATGGACTTGGCTTCGATCTATTACACATTTATTCCAGTTTCATTCAATATGGAGTCGCATATTTTTTTAGATAGTATAATTGAAATCAAAAAACTGATCAATTAATTTATAATATTGAGTAGTGTAAATGTTTCAAGAATGAAAGTAGTTCGATATTTTTTCATCATTTGATGAAAAAAATAGATTTTTTAATCAAAATTTCAATGGTTGAGAAATCTTTTAAACTTTTAACTGTATTATTTTAATGACTCAAATTTTTGATAGAATTGATTTTAATATAATCAACTATCTACACGCACAAACACAACATAACTAATGAATTTATAATATAACTCTAAGCCACAAAAGAATAATCTTACAACTATTAAATGTCACAAAACAAACCATAATAAATACCAAACTGGCTCAAACTACAATATAAACTAATTATTACAACTCCAAACAAACTAATGTATCGTAGCCTAAACATAATATTTTAACCATTGGAAAGAAGAGAACTATCACACTTGCTCTTGATCCCCCTGATTATTTGTCGGAAGAAAACACAACATGAACCAATGTCTAGTATGGATATAGAGTACAAGAATAATGAAACAAAATAAACAACTCAATTAAATGAACTGAACTGAACTGAAACGAACAAAACTAATACAAAGAAATAATAGACTGAATCAAATGGCTGACTGTTATTTCATAACGAGCTCAGAGAAAAATAGAAATATACCTCGTCACACAGGAAAGTCAAATAATGTCACACACACAATCAAAATAATGTCAAACAGGTAATCACACATCGGACTACGTAATCCAGATGCATGCAAAATTGGAAGGCGTGCTTGACACAAACATCACTAATCCGTAGAACAAAACAGAAAAGAAAACTAGCCTCTCACAAAAAAATCACCAAATAGCCAACTTCCACTGGAGCACAAAACGGAGACGTCGTGGACTAATCACACTACCACGGAAGGTGTCATACCTCAATGCTAAGATGACATGCCCATGGCACTTCCACATGTAGTTATAGCCCAGGTATACCCTACGATATATTTTAACAACAATAACATGTCACAACACATGCGATACAATATCAACACAAAGGGTTCTAAGTGTACATGTAACACCGAAAAAAATATAAATACGAAGCTCCAAAGGTGCGTTAACATGTACATTTCTACAAGATTAAAATAAATACTAAATAAGTTAACCTAATTCAAAGAGTACAAATATGAATTCTATGTATCAATGCTTCCTTGAAACAATCATATTAATTTCACAAGGAACAATTATGTGAAATAATAACGAAATTCGAAACGAGAAACAAAATGAACTAATTAAATTTAACAAGAGTATCGCTGAAGGAGTACAGATTCCGTACCTGTAATAAGCAATGTAAGACCCAAAATATATTCCAAATTAAACTTGTTAAATTCTCTCCGTCCGAACTAATTAAGTGAAATAATAATAAATATAAGTATATTTTGTTTTAGTGTATATATATATATTGCAAATAATAGATCTTAATATAATCAACTATCTATTAACATGTTTGGATCATTACTAACAAAATTATTAACATCAAATAATTAGTGTATTGAATGAAATTGGAAGGAACGTGTAATGGAGGGTAGCCAAATCCGAAAGTAATGGAATCACAATAAACAAATTGGAACATTGCAAGAATAATTCTTGTTATTGCATGAGTTTACCAAATCAATCCATTACAACAAACCAATTACACGTAAAACAAAAATAATAGAAAGAAAAGAACTCTCTCCATTTCGTCAAGGCCACTTTTTCTTCATTTTTTTTCTGTCTCTTGTTTTCGAGGGTGGTTTTTAGTGCCTGTAGAGGGCAAAAAATGACATGAGGGAAGCCCCTACCAATCCGACAGCCGGCAAAGCAGTAGCGGCATCACTAGATGGTGCTGCCATGGGAGATTCAGTTGGTGCTTGAGCCAATACTGCGCTCATGGAGGCGGCGGCAACAAGGGCAGCAAAAGCGATCTTCTTCATTTCCATTATGAAAACTAAAGGCGTAATATCGGCAAAAACTCTCAGAAAAAATGAGAATATTTACCGGATGGATGCTTAATATGGCTTTTGCTGTTGAGGAAATGAGAAGGTCTTGGTGGAGGTATTTATAAGGTTGGTCATATATGTTAAATTCTTTTTTTGTGCTATATATGCTTCTTTTTTTTTTTTTTTTTTTGTGGTTATTTGATTTTTGCATGTAAAAGAATGGTTGAGGTTTTGATATGTAAGAGGAGATTTTGAACATTGGAACGAGTCTTAAGGTAGGGTTGTTGGTATGTCTATATATATATATATATATATATATGTATACATTCTCCCTCTGTTTTAGCTTTCAAAATAAAAGTAAATTTTCTATTGTATTTTGCATACGTAGCATATTTTTTATATTTTTAACAGAAGGTACTGACTATGTTTTTCTTTTCAGAACAGGAGTATATTTGTTTATATGTGTGTATGGTTTTTAGATTTGAATTTAATGAAGTTGTCGCTCTTGATCATTATGAATTTTAAAACTTTTTGCTGCATTTATTATAATAAATGTTATATTTTAACTTTATCTTCCTGTTTGTACAGAGCCAACATAAATGCAATATTTACTATAACTAATCCAATAAAAAGTACAAAATTGAGGTGATACATAAATATAAAAACAAATCTTTCCACATATTTCAATGTACGAATTTGAAACGTTACATACATATATATATATATATATATATATATATATATATATATATATATATATATATTATCATCTATATTATCAAAAAATAAAGGGCTAAATACAGTTTACTACATGAAGTACCATCATATTCATGATTAGGCCCTAAAGAATTTGGGCTTACACTTTACTACATCAAGTGTCTAATTTGATACAATTTAGCTCCCAATTTCAGAATCAGACCAAAATTAGCCGGAATACCTAATTTTTCGGCCATATACAATATAAAATACGGGCTCATAACACTTACGTTACATCAAGTACCACCAAATTCATAATTTACTACATCAAGTACCTAATTTGTGACAAACGAGAATTTTGTAATTTCAATTAAATATTTATTGAATTAAATAAATATTTTGATGATTTATTTATGGAGTTAAATAATTATTTGATGGAATTGTGGTAGATTAATTTAATTATATGTGTTACATTGATTAAATTAATGTGGAGAATTTTTATATTTCAAAGTATATATTTAATTGAGTTTATTTAATTAAATAAATTATTTAATAAGCTTAATGTTATTCTAATTAATTTAATAATTAATTAGAGATTTAATAATTTGACATAATTAAATAAATGAGATTTTTTATTATGTGATAATGTGATTTAATGTGGATTATTATATTTTATTTAATTGAAGTTAAATAAGATTATTTGATTAATTAATGTGTGACAAATAAACTATATGCTAAACACTTTAATTAAATTAATGAGAAAGGATGAATAAGAGGACAAACCAAACAGAGTTAGCAAGGGTATGATTCTTCAACCCAAGTTTAAATTCACGATTCTTACATTTCTCCATGAAAACCAATTTTTGAGTTCTCTGTAACATAAATTGTTTATGATTATTGACTATATGATTCTATATATGTTAATATGTGTTTATAACATGCTTTCTATCATCTATGTATGTTTTAAAACAACCAAAATCAGATAATTATGCTTTAATTAAAGATTTGAAAGTTACAGAGTATGAAAAGTATGAATATGCCATATATACAAATTTGCATGCTTTAATTGTTTATCTAACTTGAAATTGATAGTTGATTACTATTATACATGTTAAAACGACAAAACGAAATTCAAACGGACAGATTCGGTGTTATAACGAATCTGTAATGATGAATTTCATGATTTCTCTCGAAACTTTATAAAAAATACCAAAAACAGTGAAATTAAGTGTTCTAATTTGACTAGTTATGTGATCTATATTGTCAAATGCATGCTATATATGTTACTACATGTTCTGTGAAGTTTACAGTTCATGGGTAGCATTAGAAATCGTCGTGTTAGTTTAATTTGGCATTTATTTGGCCTTACTCTGTGTTCTTCGCGAACTGTAGCAATTGTTGTCTGCGCAGTGGTGCGGCCGCGCCGCTCCAAGGCATAAGTGGAGCGCGCCCGAGCCGTGCATCTCCCCACTTGGAGCGCGGCCGCGCCTGTCATGTAGATTGTCCAAAATTTTTTACCTAAGTGTTCAAAGTTCAGAAATGTGTTTTAAAACCTAATGTAATGAACATGATGACATGTTAAGTATATAATGAGATGTTAAAACAATTTAGTAACTTATATTACGTGGTTAATTAGTAAGTTAGATACGTGATTTAAACCCATTATTCGCAAAGTCTTATAACGTGTTTAAAGACCGATATTGTGATTTGATAAGTATAATTGAACTTAGAATTAATTGGTATGGTGAATGTATTGATATGTAGGATTAATTAAGGGACGTGAATTATAATTGTAGCTTGTGCAAGAGGCAAGTTTCCTAAACTTTATTTTTCATTGAGCAAGTGTTCTAAACTCAAACCTTTCACTGAGCAAGTTCTAAACTTATGTTCTATATCAATCAAGTTCTTATTCTTGTTTATTCAAGTTAAGATTTCGTATGAGATATTATAATCGTTGTAAAGCATTACTTCAGTATACAATACTTATTCAATTGTATACTCTTGAGATTTATTATTTCAATTTGATTATCAATTGTTGTTGAATCTTGTAAGGCTAGCGAACCCTTATTGATTCGACTAGTCCATAGTTGATGAACGTTCTATAAGTCTATAATTATTATTGAGTTTATCCAAACCAAACTTACTTTGGTGCGTACTCTGATGTCAAACTGAGATGAACAACCCTTTTATAGAAAATTATTTACGCGTTAGCTTTGAGATGTTGTGCACATTCATGGTACTAAGGGTTGATTCCCCTAAGTACGAGTAGTAGAGTCCATATAGTCTTATGATTGTTAAAGATTTAAAGTAGAAAGACTTGACAACCTGGGATATAGTTCTTGGTCCTATGACCCTCAGATTTAAGTACGAGAAGTAGAGTCCATATAGTCTTATGACTGTTAAAGGTTTAAAGTAAGAATACTTGACAACCTAGTTCAGGGTCTTGTGACCCTCAGATGTATCTTTGATTCTATTATCCATTTTTGATTCAAACGACGAATTTTCTATTATTTAAAAAACCTTGATTCACTCGCATGTTATTATTACCGTTATATTATTATACTTGTGGGCAATCGTGCTCACTCTTGCATAATAACATTGCAGTTGGGAACGAAAGGTACGACGAGCCTTCCACTAGAAAAGGCAAGGGCAAAGTTAGCAAGTAATGAGACTTGTTATTCGTTTATGATATTGTGATTAAGACTATGTTGTTGTCTAAGACTTATTTATTTGTTTACGTTTTTGCATTGAGATTTAAGGTTATTTAAACCTGGGATTTTATTTATTAATTCAGATGATGTTACCCTTAAATGGAAGATTTCTATTTATTTCATGGTTTACATTTATTATGGGTAGATAGAATTGTAATATTTGTACAATGAACACTAAATCCCGTGAAAATTGAAGTACCCGGATTTGAGAGTGTCACATAATTCGTATAAATTTTTTATAAATACTTATTTTGACATTAAATATTAATACAAAGATTACCAAATATAATTTTTTTATTTAAAAATTTAAAAAAAAAATTAATTACAAAATAATCAATAAACTTTTAAACATACAAATTATATTTTTAACACGAATAATATTAAACTTTTAAAAAATTAACAAAAGTGTCCAAAATTTAATTAATTAAATAATACTCTTTTTATATTGGAAGAGCATACAAAAGGAGGGGGAAAAAATTGAAAAAGAAAAAAAATGTTCCATTTGCTCTCTTTTCTCTCTCCCTCTTCACTAATCGGTCAAATTGTTTTGTTCCTTTAAATTCGGAAATTTTAACAAATTATATGTATAAATTTTACAACTTAAATCTTGCAAATTATAAATTATATCATAAATTATAAATTTTAAGTCTTAAATTTTACAAATTGTATGTATAAATTTTACAACTTAAATCTTGCAAATTATAAATTATATCATAAATTATAAATTTTAAGTCTTAAATTTTACAAATAGTATGTATAAATTTTACAACTTAAATCTTGCAAATTATAAATTATATATCATAAATTATAAATTTTACTTCTTAAATTTTAAAAGTTATATCACAACTTAAATTTTACAAACTGTATTTATAATTTTATTTATAAATATTTATAATTTTAAATTGTATAAATTGAAAAAAATGACACATTTACTCTCTCTTCTCTCTCCCACTTCCCTAATCCTTCAAATTGTTTTGTTCCTTCAAAATTGGAAATTTTAACAAACTGTATGTATAAATTTTACAAATTATATCACAACTTAAATTTTACAAATTGTATTTATAATTTTATTTATAAATATTTATAATTTTTGTTTTATAAATTGACAAAAGAAAAAAGAAAAAAAAGACCCATTTGCTCTCTCTCCTCTCTCTCTCTTCCCTTATCTTTCAAATTGTTTTGTTCCTTCAAATTTGGAAATTTTAACAAATTGTATGTATAAATTTTACAACTTAAATCTTGCAAATTATAAACTATAAATTTTACGTCTTAAATTTAACAAATTGTATGTATCAATTTTACAACTTAAATATTGCAAATTATAAATTATATCATAAATTATAAATCTTACGTCTTAAATTTAACAAATTATATCACAACTTAAATTTTATAAATTTTATTTATAATTTTTATAATTTTATTTATAACTATTTATAATTTTAAATTATATTTGTAATTTTATACCGTATTTCTATGGTATTAGTTACTTTTTTTTTAAAGGGCTAAAAATTATTATATTTATAATTTTAATTTTTTTTCTTTGGGGGCCGAATCATGAATATGGTGGTTCTTGATATAACGGAACTGTAAATAACCCTTTTTAAAATCAAGTTAAACTATATATTTATACGCTCAACTAGTATTAAATACACAAAATCTGATCGAATTCTTGGACGGGTCGGGTATTCCGGCCAATTTTGTCTGGATTCAGAAATTGGGGGCTAAATTTTATCAAATTAGGTACTTGATATAGTAAATTGTAAGTCCAAATTCTTTAGGGGCCGAATTATGAATTTGATGGTACTTCATGTAACAAAAATATAATTAGCCCAAAAATAAATATAGATAATTTGATTTCTCTTACTTTTTTTTTTTGGTTCGACCTTTGACTTTTTCCTACGTGAAATTAACTTTTATTACTTATCAATCCAAATCACAAACTATTTGGTTCGTCCTCCTTTTTTTTGGTTCGACCTTTAACTTTTTTCAATGTGAAGTCAACTTTTATTTTTTATCGATCTAAATTAGAAACTATATAAAATTAGTAACGTAGTTTTATAAGAAAACTAGAATTAGTAAAAGTAAACTTTTATTACTTGTCAATCCAAATCGGAAACTAAAAGTAGTAGTATAATTTCATCGAGGAATAATCAAAATTAGATTATGTTAACTAATATTAATTTGTTACTTTTATTCAAATATATATAAGTATAATTATAATTTCAAGTATAAGTAAGAATTAATTATTATTTAGATGATATATTTTTAGAAAATCACCTTACAAAATATTAAACTATATTATTAATGTATATATACGTATAGGTATAAATATAATACATTAACCAATAATATGATTCAATTCTTAGATTAAAAATAAAAAAGTATAATTTTATTCAATATAATAAAAATTAATAAATTATATTTATAAGACCCCGACTTTTAATTAGTCAAACTTACTTTTTCTTTATATGTGTTTCTAAAACAGTAAGGTGCTAAATTGATTAAAAAGTTAAAATTAAGAATAATATGTGCAAATTGATGTTTCAGGCATAAAAGAGATCTAGAGGGGGGGAGGGGGAGTTGAATAAATCTTTTAAAACTTTTTCTATATTTAAAGATCAAGTACTAGATAATTAATAAGATCAATTAATTTAGCACAACAAAATATTAGTTTAAAGTCCCCTTAAAAATTTAATTAAATTTCATTTTTAAATTTAGCAATTAGTCACTATCAGATATAACAGTTAATGGCAAAATATAAAGACATAAAGTAAATGACATAAGTTGTTTAAGTGGTTCGGAGTACAAATAACTCCCAGTCCACTCTTCTACTTCAACAAATAAAAATTCACTGAGGACAAGGTCACAATGACCAGATCACTAAGATCTATCACAACTGAATCACTTAGATTCATTCGAGTCACTTAGGCTCGGCAAGATCACTTAGAACATGTCACTTACACCTCTTCAAATCACTTAGACTTGGATGAAAGTCAATAAGACAATCAAATCACTATTGAAGGATATATAGTTGTTTGCTGTGCTGCTAAGCTTGCAATTTGCTTGACTTCTTTTAGCGTATGATAGGTATTAATTTTTCAATTTTATTTTGATAATAAATAATTATTTATATTTTTCACCAAAGGATTATATTTATTTATTTATTTTCCATATACCTAGTTGAATTAAATTTTATTAACCTTGGTACAAAAATTGTCAAGTGTTAAATAATTTAATTCATATATTAACATCTCAAGGCAAGGAGATCCTATTTATTTTCTAAAAACAAAAGGGCTAAAATCTTTCTCACCATCATTTTCGGATATTACTTCAAGCATATATGAGACTCAAAACTTACAAAAAATATTTAAAAGATACACTAATCATATGTTGATCAAAAATTTCTAGTGCTTTTCGGATGGAACAAACAAAATTGTTCTTGGGCATTTAATGAAACAAAAGCATACTTGATAAAAACCTTGACCAAATGTATTGCATACATACTTGTCAGATGGAACAAACAAAATTATTTTTGGACATTAAATGAACCCAAACATACATGACCATTTAGCTTTTTGACCAAACTTATCTATCTATACATGCATGACTTGTTTCGGATGGAACATGAGTTAACCAAAGCATACATGATCATTATTAAAAGAAAAATTGCATTGGGCTTATTATTATGCATGCATACTTCACATGAGACATAATAAATGAGAAGGATTTTAAAAGATACAGATATTGATATGCTATGGAAGGATTTCAAAGGAAGCTGAGATTTTTGATAGATTATGAAATCTTGACCAACTATAAGGAAGATTTGGATGAATTTATTACATAAAACACAAATCCAAAATTTTCGGTCAAATAGCTTGGCAATCCGTGTGACTAGAACATCATCCGAACCATTAATTTCAAACAAACCAATCTCATCCATTCGTTCAAAAACATATTATGGAAATTATCTTTTTGCCCTCGACTTCAAAAATCTATAAATAGGGAAGTCTTTCATTCATTTAATTTTTACCAATTCAATTGAAAAGAAAAGCTTACTCTCCTTGCCTACATACTCTCTCACTAAAAAGCTTACAACTCTCTTCTTGTTCAAAAGTTCTGATTATCTACGAAGGGAAAATTGGTCTAAGGTGCTGTTTGTTTACATCTGATTGCCTTTTAATGGACTGCATCTTATTCGCTAAGAGGCATGATGCTGTTTTTTTTTGTTACCTCTGAATGCCTCTTAATCGGTAAGACAGAAAATAAAATCTTAATAATTAAGAGGTACCTCTTAATGAATTTTTTTTGATAATTTTTTTTATATAAATATATTCAACAATATTATTCACTCATGTTTATTAAATTGAATATTTAAAATTATTAAATAAAAATTTACCTTTTAAAATAGTAAAATAGTGTCATTAAGAGACAACTTACTTTTTAGTTATCAAACAGTTTTTTAGATTCAGACCTCATGACCATTTAGATGATCTAATTTATTAAGACATCATAATCATTCAGATCTTAATCGCCAGATTTATCAAACACAACCTAAGTAAATTGAGATAAGTTATTTAGCTGAAGTTATATTGATTATCTCTTACTTATTATATTTATAGATATACGAATATAAATTGTTATACACAATTTTATATATCTATATTTCATCTATTTATCAAATAGAAAGTTATATTTAGACGTCGCAAGGCTATAGGAGATATTCCTTTTAAAGGGATTCACACCGTACGATTTCTTATAGTACTAAAATAACTTTATATTTGATATTGTTTATATAAATATTATAAAATAGATATACACTTGATTGTTCAAAATCAACACTGCGATAATTCCTTTAAAGAGTGAATCATCCGAACTGTATTTGAAAAATATAAGTGATCTATTGAAACATATTTATGTAACTATTAACGTTGAAAACATTATAAATATTGTCGTACTTAGACGTTGCAAGGCTACAGGAGACATTCCTTTTAAAGGGATTCACACCGTACGATTCCTTATAGTACTAAGTGACTTTGTTTATAATTCATCACATAATAGATAAAATATTATTATATATTATTTGAGTTAAACAAAGTTTATTTGTTATATCAAGTATTGTTTAAAATTAATGAGTTGATTTTTCTATACTTGATATTTGCTCATCTTGAAAGATATTTTTAAATTACTTTCTGACAATTCAAAAAGCAATCTTTGATTTGAAAGAAAATTGATATAAAATTGCTTTCATCTATATTCTTTGAACTAAATTACTATCTGCTTATGTTAGAAGTACTATAACAATTTGTAAAAGAGAAAAGGAATAGAGATAGTCTATTTTATGTACCTGTGAGAAATACCAAGAATTCTTTGACCAAGATCAAGGTTTTTGAGAGAAGTCAGCTGGGTGTTGGATCTCTATTAACTTGCGAGGAAAGAGGAGATAGTTGTTTCAAGACCAGATCATAGAATAGAACTGAACTCAAAAGAAAGTACAACTAAGCTTAAGGAGGGAGCGGGGAGCGGGGAGCTTGCTGTCCAAGATAGATTAGTTGGGAATAGTTGAAAGTTTGTCTATAAAACTTTGTAAAGGCTTCTCCGCCTGTTAAAGGAGTATTTATTACTGATAGTAATAGGATCTCAAGTTCTGGAGAGGAGCTTGAGACTGGACGTAGCAGCATACCTTGGATGTATGTTGTGAACCAGACAAATCTCTGTGCATTGTGTGATTGAATTTTTTTTGTCTTGCATATTAATTTCTAACACTATAAATTAATTATTTAAAAATTCAAAAAGGCCTAAGATAATTTTTTTTAATCTGTAATAATCTATTCAACCCCCCTTCTAGATTATTATTGGACTTTCAGCGTACTTAGCATCTTATGAACACGTAGAATATCGTAGAGTAGAGCTTGATATGATTTGTAAAGTTTTAGTTTTTTGTTCTTGGTGATTCGTACTTGGATTTATATCCTCTTACACCTTTTATAGACGTATGGAAATCATCCCATTAGGAGAGTTCCCGTTGGTGCATTTAATGCTCTGCTCCATAATGTTCTGATGTTGACTTAAGGTAGGTATGCAGATGGCTTTCGGCTTAAGCAAGTCCATTAGACTGCAGTTTCACCTTCCACTTGTGAGTGGTGTCATATCTCCAATCTAGCGGTTTAGACACACTACTATCTGATCTTATTACTTGAATTTGAATATGGTGAGAAACAATCTTGAAATCTGTACTCTGTAATGCTCTTCAATTTTTCAGTTCTATGACAGTTCTTACATGCTCTATAAACTTGACTGATTATAAAGTTTGGTGACGAACTTAGAGTCTTGACTTAAGTTACTAGACGTTTTGAACTTTACAAGAAGTTGTTCTAAGATTAGAGCAGTACTCTATGAAGAGCACTCTACGATCTGCTCTACGAATGTCTCTCTACTATGAGCACTCTACGATGCTTGAACATACTCTGCGAACTTCTCTTCACTCTGTAATCACAACTTTTACTATATAATTCAGGAGATAGCTTTACGATATGTCTGAAGACTCTGCGATCTCTTTGTAGCTCTACGATCATCCAACTGGTGTTTTACGAATAAATAAATTACTCTGCAAACTTAATTACATTATGAACATGCATAGTAACTCTACGATCGTTTAACAAAATTATATGATCGATTCGATCCTATAACCTACACATTAAATCAACTCAAAGGATCAACCTAACAAGTTTGATCGTTCTGTTCTAAGTCCTTGTATAATATTTTCTCATTTAAGGACTTTACAAAAAAAAATACTTAACAATTATATATTAATGTAAACACATAATCAAATTTAAACATGCATATCCTAACTCATATTAAAAAAAAGAATGTCAGTGAGATGAAAGAGAATATTTGGTACAGTACGACGGCGCCGTAACAACTAATCATTGGTGGCCCCATGTTATAATAATGTTCGGATACAGAAAATTACCAAATAATCGTTAATAAAAGTTGTCGACGAAACTGTTACAGTTAACTGTTAAAATGTCAACAATAAAGGAATAGTAACGCATATTGTTACTATAGTATTCCACATTATTAAACTAATAATTATCACAGTAGCAAAGCAAATAATGGAAAGTTACGTATTTAAAAGTCACAGGTACTGAAAAGTTTACCTTCTCTCTTTGCAACTCACTTTTTGCACACCATCTCCTTTCTCCTCCTGCTTCAATGGCTATAATCAGAATTTTTCAGTCAGAAAAGTCTTTGAATTAATATAAAATTTTAGGTTAATTTTTGCTGAAGTCAATCAAAGCTATTGGAAAAAATCCAAGGCGCTGAAATTTCCAAATTTGAAGGTACAAAACAATTTTAAGGATTAGGGAATAAGAGGGAGAGAGGAGAGAGAGCAAATGGGTCATTTTTTCTTTTTTCTTTTTTAATTTTTTCCTCCTTTTGTGTGACACCCCCAAATCCGGGTACTTCAATTTCCACGGGACTTGGTGTTCACTGTACAAATATCATCTATCTATCTACCCATAGTAAATGCAAACCATGAAATAAATAGAAATAATCCTCCCCTTATGGGGTTACAACATCTGAAAAGAAATACATCAATCCCAGGTCGTACTTAACCTTAAATATCAAATGCGGAAATATAACTAATTAAATAAGTTTTACACAACTTTAACATAAGTCTGAAACATAAACACATAAAATAAACAACAAGTCTTCATCACTTGTTGACCTTGCCCTTGCCTTTGCTAGTAGAAGGCTCGTTGGACCTTTCGTTCTTAACTGCAATGTTATTATTACGCAAGAGTGAGCACGATTGCCCACAAGTATAATAATATGACAACAATATAATAACATGCGAGTGAATCAAAGACATCTGAATAAAGAAACTCAACTTTTGACTCAAGAATGAATAACAGGAATCAAAAGAACGTCTGAGGGTCATAAGACCTTGAACTATGTCCTAGGTTGTAAAGTTTTTATGCTTTAAACCTTTAACAGTCATAAGACTATGGACTCTACTTCTCGTACTTAGGGGGATCAGCCCTTAGTACCATACTGTGCACAATATCTCAACGCTAAAGCGTAAATAATCCCCTTTTACAGGGTTGTTCATCTCAGTTTTGACATCAGAGTCCGCACCAAAGGAAGTTTGGTTTGGATAAGCTCAATAAGTATTTTGGAATTTAGAACGTTCATCAACTATGGACTAGTCGAATCAATAAGGGTTCACTAGTCCTATAAGGTTCAACAATAACATCGATATTCAACTTGAATAATAAATCTCAAGAGTATACAATCGAATAAGTATTGTATCACTGAATCATGCTTTTAAAAGAGTTACAATATGTAATATGAATTTCGAACTTGAACAATTAAAAACACGAGCTTACTCGATATAGAAACACAAGTCTAAGGCTTAATAAATGAATAAATTAGAATTTAGGGAACTTGCTAAATCAATAAATTAGGGATAGGATACTTGCCTCTTGCACAAGCTACAATTATAATTCACGTTCTTTATTACATCCTACATATCAATACGTTCACAATACAAATTAATCAATAACTCGATATACGTATCGAATCACACACATCGGTCTTGAGCACGTTATTGGACTATACAATTAACGATTCAAGTCATGTAATTAACTTATTAATTACTCACGTAATATAAGTTATTAACCTCTTATTATATGTTTAGCATATCTTTATGTTCATTACATTAGGTTTTAAACCACCTCTTAGAACACACGAACACTTAGCAAAAAAATTTCAAATTTCTGCAAGGGGCGCGGCCGCGCGCCAGTTACCCTTGGGACCAGCGCGGCCGCGCGGCAACGCAGACCCAGATTTCCAGTTCGCGAATGACACATAGAGCAACCCAAATAAATCCAAATTAAACTAACGAAATGAATTTAAGGCTACCCATGAGATATAGAATTTACAGAAACATCATACCATGTTCTAAGCATGCTTTTAACACTTTAAATCACGAAATTACACAAATCACAACATTTAATTTCACTATTTTCAACATTTTATAAAGTTTTGAAAGAAAACAAGAATTCAACGTTACGGATTCGTTATAACACCGAATCCGTTCGTTTAACTTCCATTTTGTTCGTTTAAATGTACACAATCACATTCAAGTGTTAATTTAAGTTAAATAAACGCATAAGGTGTGTAAATTTTGTACGTAAGGGCCATATGGGCCATATGTACAATTTTTACACTCTGTAACTTTTGAAAACCCAATTATCAACAAAATTCCATGGTGTGATCACTGAAAGTTATGCATATATGGCATATAATATGTTATGGACATCAATTAATATATATATAGCCATATCATGAACAAGTCATCAATTTAGTCTTTTACAGAAAACTTCAAAGTACGTTAATGGAAGTTTTGAAAACTTAATTAAGACGTAATTATATAAAATTGATCACTGTGATTTATGTATACATGGTATAAAACATGTTATAAACATAATTTAACCCATATAAAACCATATAACCAACAATGATTCAAAATTGACGATTACAGAGAACTTCAAAGTACGTAAAAATAGAAAGCTTAAAACTTAATATAACTGAATTTACCCTTGCTAGTTGGTGAAGATGATTCAAGGATGATGATATAAATTTTTCAAATTCTTCTTCCTCAATCTTTTCTCTCAAAATTCTCTCTGATATGAATATATGAATTGATATAGTATATATGTATATAAGTATAATACGTATAATATATAATGGGTGAGTGGTTGTCAGTTGGTCCCTTAGTGGGTTAACTGACCAACTCCCCTTAAGGCCTTGTTTGGCTAGCTTAAGGAATCCCTTCTCATTTATTTTAATTAATTTATTATAATATAGTTAATTAATGTCACACCCAATTAAATCAAATAATGCTATTTAAATCAATTAAATAAAATAGCATAAATCTACATTAAATCACATAGTCACATAATTAAAATTCTTATTTATTAATTATGTCTAATCATAAATCTCTAATTAATTAATAAATTAATTAGAATAACATTATGCTTATTAATTAATATATTAATCAAATAAGCTCAATTAAATACATACTTTGAATATAAAAATTCACCACATTAATTTAACTAATGTGACACATATAATTAAATTAATCTACCACAAATTCATCAATTAATTATTTAACTCAATAATTAAATCATCAAAAAATATTTATTTAATTCAATAAATATTCAAAATAAATTACAAAAATCTTGTTTGTCACATTTTGTATGCTCTTCCAATATAAAAAGGGTATTATTTAATTAATTAAAATTTGGGCACTTTTGTCAATTGTTTAAAATTTTAATGTTATTCGTGTTAAAAATATAATTTGTATGTTTAAAATTTATTAATTTTTTTGGTAATTAAGTCTTTTTTTAATTTTAAAATAAAAAAATTATATTTGGTAATCTTTGTATTAATATTTAATTTTAATAATTTAGCATATAATAATTATTTATAAGGATTTATAAAGATTTAATACGTTAAAATAAGTATTTATACAAATTTATACGAATTAGGTACTTGATGTAGTAAATTGTGAATTTCGTGGTACTTGATGTAACATGATGGTCAGAACTTCATCTGGGTTCGAATCCTACTGAGAGGTCCACTAGAGATCAGAAATTGTTCAGAACATAGAGTGTGAATCAAACCCATGTTTGAAGTGTTATTTGCCTGTATTCTATACGGTCAAACCCTATACAATTCTTATCTGGCCAAAAAATTAGGTATTCCAACCAATTTTTGTTGAATTTTGAAATTGGGGGGCTAAATTGTATCAAATTAAACACTTGATGTAGTAAAGTGTAAGCCCAAATTCTTTAGGGGCCTAATCATGAATAAGATGGTACTTCATGTAGTAAACTGTATTTAACCATTATTATTATTATTATTATTATTATTATTATTATTATTATTATTATTATTATTATTATTATTATAATAAATGAATTAGTTCCTAAATAGTTTAGAATTGAATTAAAACCTAAGTCTTAAAGAGTTTAGGAAGGGGATTGGTCTATATAAGGAGATACTTTATGTTAGATTAAAGGTTAATGTTACTGTGAGTATAGAGATATTACACAACAATTCTCTGCATCCTAAAGAGTTAGGAGTGTGAGTGAGAATTATGGTTAGCTATCCAAGAGTTAGGATCTTAAATTTGACTTCTCGGGACTAACCCTCAAACTCGTTTTAAGATCCGATATTACATGTACAATGGTTTCGCGTTATTTAAACATTACATAGCAAATAAAACGTCCATCGTGGGAATCAAGTAAAGATCCGATCATTAGATCTCGACCCCGGGATTTCTAGGCTCACATTATTATATTTAAACACATATATACAACATCCTAGACTCGATATTAGGTGATTTCATTGGTTGAAATCACCATATCTAGCCATTAGGACCCCCTCACATCTAGATATAGATTTAGGGCTCTACGGGGTGATTGGGATAGATCAAAAGCATTAAAACATCTAGATTTTCTATGTATCTAAATCGATCTAGCATATAGGTTAGAGCTTCATTCTCCATAACCATCCAAAGGGCTAGACCCGGCTTAGATCTAGGTATATCTAGTCTTCAGACTTGATTTACAACTATGTAATCATAAAATAACAGGTAAAAACTCTATATCTACCAACTACTACTCAAAATATATGTAAAACAACAAGTTTAAACTAGATTCAAGCAATATATAACATATATCTAGTATTTAGAACAAACTTTACAAAGAAACTGACCAAAATGAGCATTTTTCACCTTGGGGGACGCGTGAACAAGCTTCTTTTGGCTCGAGATCAACTTATATAACTCTAGACACTTAAGATGTATGATATAGAAGATCAAACAACTCAAAGGTGGTATAAAATGCTCAAACCCGAGGGTTTCTCTATCTAAAATTAGCTTTTCTGTCTAATTTCTTTTTTTTTTCTAAATGAGTTGCTGCTGCTGGTTTAAATGAGTTTTTGCTTCTTTTTTCTCTTTCTAGCCGTAGGTACACCTGCGGCTAGCCGCAAGTGTACCTGCGGCTGGACCCTATGGGTCCCGTCATCTCAAAGTTCGTTCTTTCAGTCTTGGTCTGGTGAAAGTTGAGCTCCATACCCAAAAATCCCAGAAAGTCCTTGCGGAAGGCTGTGAAATAAGGTCGAGTCTGACTGAACTGGAGTCTAGGAAGATGATGAAATAAGTTAAAAGGTATTTTTCGGTTCCCAAAGGTCTTTAATCAGCTCATCTTTGATAGCACGCAGTTCAATGGTTGATGTGGTAACTTTTTATGACCACATCCTCAGCTTCACCATCCTCGTTCTGTCCATGTCATGTCTGGGCGTCGTTTCACATTAATTTCTTCATAGGGTTATCTCCGGGGTGAAATAATGCCTCTGCCCTCCCTAGGGGTTGTCTCGAAGTGAAATTATGCTTTTACCCTCCTGTAAGGTTAGTCCAAGGAAAGCAAAATTTTGAGTATCTACAGATGCCCCTCTTTGCTATGTTGATGTAATGCAATGGAATGAATATGACAAAGATTACTAGACACGAAGGTGCATGACAAAGTATATCCAATGATGCAATTCCATGTGTAAAGTGTGCAATGATATATATGATTTAGATTTTAAAAGGGCAGCCGCAGGTATACCTGCGGATGGAGCATGTATGCCTAAGGCTGGCCACGGTTTGGCTTATACCCACAGGAAGTATTATTTTTATTCATTTCATTCAAGTTTTCTTTCATTCTCTCTGTAGAATCTAACCCTTTTTCTCAGATCCACTTATTTCGGGCTTAATTTTGGGTATTCCGCCACCGTACGTTCGTTCTACACACTACATGTAACGTATAAACTCCCTTTTTTCATGTTTTCACCTGTTTTTTTATCGTATTTTCTTAATTAAACGCAATGTAACGAACATGTATGCATAGATAGCTTGATAGACATGTTATAAATGTAATGCATGCTTACGTCTCATCATATGGACCGTACGGATGCTATAGATTTCATTTTAGAAGTTAGTCTACAAATGTATTTTGATAATGCATTAGAAAAATTGTTTAAATTGCTATCTAATTGATGGGTTATGACTGTATGCCCTCATAGGGTGGTTTAACGCATGCCTACGAGCATGTGGATAGTCCATATTATAGAGGAAACTCTGGAAAAAAATTTCGAGAGTTAGATGACAGGATCCGATGTGCATGCTTAGCTATGCTAGGAAATGAAATGATGTGACATTTAATAATATATGTGTAGGACATGCATAATTCTATGACCCAAATTATATTCCTAGGAATCTATTGTCTCTATATTATCGCAACTGCATTAAACTCAAAGTAAGATAGAGTCATACCTTGTATTATTCTGAATTCCATGGACTTGTTGTCTAGTCATGTATTCGGACAAACCCAGCAGTTCCACTTCCCACAGGGCTTCATCTGGTGTTTGCCTTTGGAGGCCTGCATCAGATACTCTTGCTCCAGGAATCTCTCGACAGGTGTGCCGCATTATAGATTTAGTGATTCACCCTATTGATGTAGATAAGGCTCATTTGGATGAGGAAAAGGGAGACATCTCCGAGCCCGAGGTTCCACCTCAGCTTACTGCCATGCCCTGGTTTTTTCCTGGTATCCAGATCGCTGTTCCTAATCTGCTAGGTACCGAATTGAGTCGTCACCCATCCGTTCATCTTCATGCGAATCAGGTACCAAAAAAATTCTTTTCACCTTAATTCTCCATTTTTGCCAACAATCGGTTTTTAACCTTAATGTCGTGCATGTTCCGGAGTTTACCTAGCCTAGCAGTAACTGGTTTAGTGTGTACTCGTTATATTGGTCGCTTCACCATGAGTATCGGGCACGAGTATACTCTTGGGGTTTCCAGGCTTTCTTCACTATTACCCCTCGTCGCTGCCCTTGGGGCTATCTCCGGGCCTTATCTGAGAGGTGGTTTCATCAGAGCTAGTCCCTTTATCTTCTGGAATGTGAGGTTATGATGACGCCTATGGATTGGAGATACATTACTGGGTTGCAGGTCATTAGCAACCACATGCCTTTAGAGGCTAATATTACTGCCACGACTGTTCGCACCCTTCTAGGATTTTCTCCTCAAGAGCGGGCCTTCAAGGCCGGTAGTATTCGGTCAGGCTCTTTGAGCGTGGATGCGACACGAGGCACTTTGCAAGAGCCTTTACCCGAGGACTGGTGGAGAGGGATCGCATCTTGCGGCGTCTTTTCCTGACCATCATGAGGGATTGTTTTATTGCGAATAACTCCTTCAATGTCCCTTTCAATTTGGTGGGGGCTTTTCAAAATATAGATCGTATCGGAGAGTATGACTGGGGGTCCTTCATATTTGCGATCTTCATGCATAGGATGCGACTGCGTTCAGAGAGAGTGACCGATGCTTGGTTTGGCTTCTAGCCATTTTTTCTGGTGAGTTATCTGGACCGATTTATGATTCTCTGAATCTTGATTTGCCTTTTCATTACTAATGTAGGGTTCTTTGGATTGACAGTTCTGGGCTTACGAGAGGCTTCCTTGCCTTTGACTTCTCACGATTCTGGGCTTAGATACTAACCCTCGGAGTCGTCTATGACATCAGTCCACCTTGTCAAAGGTCCCGATTTTGGTGGATTTTCCCCACACCAGCCTCTAGCTAGAGTTTTTATCAGTATTTGATGTTGTGTGGGTCCCTTATACTGCAGAGCATCTGACTGAGGGTTTTGAGGATGGTCTCTCGACAGGTCCTAAGTATATATTTTCCACTCGCTGGATTCCTTTCCTATTTGATGGAGGTTGGGAGCTCTACCTTGGAAAGCGCACTTTCAAGTGTATCACCGATGAGATCCGCCTTCCTTTACTTCCTCCGCCCCAGCATTTTTGGCCTTTGGCTCTGTCGGTCATAGAGATTCCTATAGAGGGTATGAGGGATTTCACCTATTAGATGACCCTCGGATGACTTCTCTGCCTGGTGGGGCCCTCCCACTATTGAAGCTCAAACCAGGACTACCCAGTTCCTGGGGGATGCGGTTTTAGGGTCTCTCGTGATGACTGATTGGATTGCTTACTTTTAGGAGCCTTCTCATCTGTCCTAGATCGCTGATTTAACCTATCAGTTGGAGAGGTCATCGATGTATGTTCGCTATTTGGGTTGGGATCCATCATTGACTGGTACTTTTGATTTCCAGGGACATGAGGCTGGACCGTCAGGCATTGGTGGATTTGGTGATGGAGGAGGTTCTTTTCACTATCCCCCAGATATGCAGGACATGCCCACTTAGGATGATCTGGCTCAGGTTGACCAGTTCGATGACTCCAGTACTTTTATGGATGACATAGAGATCTTTCTATATGCCTTTTGTTAGCCATCGGGCGCTTGTGCTTTATTATCCTATACTTTTTATTTTTATTTTCCACTTGTATCATAGGTATGTCATTGATGTATATATAAAACTGATGTATTTCATTTGAGACATATATATGATGTTGTCCTTTCATTTATTCATTTCAAATATTGTATTATCGCTCATTACGATACCTGCTTGATATATATATATATATATATAGAAATTTTGGATAGAGATTGACCTCTGTGTGGTCCTTTTGACATAAATTTTATAGATGGCCTCTTTATCCGTTGTTCGCTTGGATCACCTTTCGTCTGGTCGGATAGCCACAAGTTTGAGAGCTTGGCATGACAGCCTACCATATTTTGATCGTATCATCATTGGTCGTATGCTGGGTCATTATATGTCTCTGTTATCTTTCTAGGTGCCCGACGGGTTTGTAGACGGGATGCTGGCTCATTGGATCCCAAAATGCCACATCTTCAAATTTGGTTTCGATGAGTTGACCCCTACATTGGAGGAGTGCGGTCGCATATCCGATTTTTTGATGGAGGGACCTTGTGCTCGGGTGGCGATAGGGTATATGCGCCGCCAGTTTATGACTACCTCTGGCTTGAGGAGGTTTGCAGTTTTAGCTGAGGTGGGTGGTAGCCACATCATTTCCATGGACTTTTTGATAGACCATTTTGCTTCCGCCGATAGCTTCACTATCTATCGAGGAGATTTCGCTATTTTTGAGGAGAGATGGCAGACTTCAAGGGTAGATGCCCTGATCATGTGCATCATCTCTTATTTGTATATGCCCTTCTACGCTGATCATCTAGACATAGTGATGTCGATGGTCGTCAGGGCTCTTCGAGATGACTTCACCATTCTTCCCGTTATCTTGGCAGAGACATTTATATCAGCATCATTCTGCCAGACCGTCGGAGATTAGGAGTTTTATGGTAGTCCAGTCCTCATGTATATTTGGTTTATGACCCATCTTAGGCCGATTGGCCGGCTCCGTCGCCATGGGTTCTGCTTTGGTCATGGTATGGCTTTGACCTTTTCCTTCCGCCCAGCTTCATGCGTAGACGTCACGTCAGATCTTGGATGACATTCTTAGATACCATGGAGGAATCATTTGAGATTGTCATATATTCTGGTTATTGCTCTTTCTTGAGCTTTATCACTCATGTAGCTAACATGGATTTCCTTCCTTTGGTTGGCTTGAGGGGTGTGACCACATATCATCCTCTGGAGATGATGGGTTAGTTTGATCAGCATCAGGATGTCCATTCGTTTGGGGGGTCGAGGACTATCTCTTTCTTATTTGCTCAGTTACATAGGCAGATTTGGCTTGATTCTACTGGTTTTGTTCCCATCGACAAACTGCAGAGTTCAGAGATGTCCATCCGGGCTGATCAACAGAGTATTTAGCCTGGTTGGAGTCAAATTTAGCTTCGGATGTAGTTAATCAGGTCGAGGCAGAGGATTGGTTGACTAATGAGGAGGAGTCGATGGAGGACCCCATATCCTACTGAGGAGGAGCTGTTTGCAGGTTTGACAACGGCTTTGGTTAGTATAGCTCCGAGTTCTATTCCATCCTCCAGGGATGTGTTGGATCGTCAGGTGCCTCTTTTGACTTTTGAGCTGGATCAAGCTCGGGCCTTGATGTTGACCGTTGCGGTAGGTAAGGACGCTGTTATTGCTGAGAGAGATGCGACCATGTCCGCCCGAGATGAGGATATAGCCGATAGGGACGCCGTCCGATCTTTTGCGGATGGGCTTACTGGTTATGCTCGAGATATCGTTCAGAGTCAAAAAGGTATCTTTAGGTCAGCAATAGAGCTACTGAGACGTATGGATATGCTGGAGCAGGAGCTTAGAGATGCTCCTCAGATTGCAGAGACAGTTGGGTACTTAGAGATGTTGTCCTGCCTGACCTCAGATTTGTAGCCCTATTTCACCTTCCTGCACAAACTATGTTATTATTATTTATCGCATATTAGAACATGTTAGGAATAAGCATGAGAATGTTATTCTTATTTATATAAGATTTGATTATGATCTTAATGAATGAATATACAAATATGTCTGCATTGATATAAGCTGTAAAGTCCTTGAATAGATAATAGAAATATATGTACAAGGGCTTAAACTGAAATGATCAAATATGTTAGGTTGATCCTACATGAACAAAACAGCTTTGTAAAGTCCTTTAAAAGAAAATGATGTACAAGGACTAAATAAAGAAAGATCAAACTTGTTAGGTTGATCTTATACAATGTAATAGGTAGGCCTGTCTGATCGTCGAGCACTGCACCAGCCTTCGTATTCTGCCAGGAGAGACAAGGAAGACTCGGAGACTATCAAGGCAGAATCGTAGTCTGCTAGGAGAGACAAGGTAGGATCGTGGTGTGTCGATAAAGAATTTCTTGAAGCCATAGTCTGTCGAGGAAGTAATGCTCAGAATCGTAGAGACAGCCTGTCTAAGCGCCAACCGAGCACCTGCCGAGCCAAGTCAAGAATCGTAGGCCACACTTGAAGTCGTGGAGTTTACTGATCATATCAGAGGCAGAAATCGTAGTCGAGCTAGATTAGACAAAGACAACAAGTGTTAAGGCAGAAATCGTAGTCTGTTGTATGTTCTGCTCTCAGAGTCGTAGTGTCTGTGTTGATCGTTTTACTGATCAATATAACGCGTAAGTATACGCGGTCAACAAGTAATAAAGAGTAAGAAAGAAATCGTTCCCACAGAGAATTAACAAATAAAAGGTCGCCAAAGCACTAATCCATAATTATCTCAGTCTTATTTAAACGGGCGGTAAAGAGTTTTAAATATTAAAGTAATATTAACTGGGCAAGGAATTTACACATAAACTAAGTAATTCTAGAGTTAAAATCAGATAATGAAGATAAGAGACTCCAATTTTCCCTAATGATTCGTCTAAGCCGATTCACTTCCAATTAGGTCAAATTAATCATTACAGTTTGTAAGCCAAGAACACAAAAGTGAGAGAAGGCCATCTTTCGATGTACCTAATCCATATCACTTGCAATCCACAGATGATAGAATGCACGTGAACACCCACATTATCTAAACCCCTATATGTCTATGGTGTTTACAAATAAATAGGGTTTAAGGTCAAGTTCTCTATTGACTACGAGCGGCGCTTCGGTATATGTCTATCCTAAGCACAAATCATACGTCCAACGCCATGTAAGCGTACAATTGCTCGCCACTACGATTAGATCTAAACCTACACTTTGTCTTTCAAGTCCACATAGGTTATCACAGTAATTGGTCATGACTCAATTAAGCAATGAAAGCATAAATCGCAGTAGACAATTATATAACAATCGATAAGAACCAATATGGAAGAAAAATCAACATCAACTACTCATTAGGTTCCATTGAAACCTCAAAATATGATTTAAGTCATAAACAACTCGAATACATTATCCACAAGTAGATTATACATTATTCGAATATAAATTGAATACAAGGAGAGTTTAGAGATAGAAAATGTAAATCTTTGTTCTTTCTCCAAGTGTGGATCTTCAATGACAATCACTTGCTTAAATCTTCTTCTCTAACTAAACCCTAGAATCTAACTAACTAATTAAATCCTAATCTATTACTAATCTACTCTTAATCTAACTAAATAAGAAATTAAAGGAAGAGAAAGGAATGGAAAACTAGGGCTAGGGCTAAGTTTAACTCCCAAAGGGAGGATATTCGACCAAATGAGGCTAAGAGCCGTTATAAGCTGCTTTCTCCCATCTGTCCAAGCCAAAAGTCAAAGCTGGCATAAAATTAGATTGGCGCGGCCGCCTGTGGTACTGCCTTGGATGTGGTGCGGCCGCGCGGCCCTGCGGCCCTGCAGATTTTACTGATGGCTTGCTTTTGCTGCTGCACTTGGCTGCAATATTCATGCTTGCTTTCTTTCCTTCTTGCAGCCTCGTAGCATCACCTTTCCTTGCCTCTTTACCCATGCCATCCTTATGCTCTAAACCAATCTCAGTGCTTTGCCCCTTTGAAGCGTTCTTTTGCTCTTTTAAGCTCAATTAGCACTCGGAGAGTTCCTAAACCTGAAAAATGCAAAACAAAGGAAAAACACGTTAAAAGCACAAGATTACTTGAGTTTCGGCAACAGAACAAGTTGGTTACTATCCGAATAAGCGGTCATAAAGACCACTTATCAAATACCCCCAAACTTAAACGTTGCTTGCCCTCAAGCAACCAAAATAAAACTAAACACAAGATGCAATGCAATATCCACAATGTATGCAACCTACACTACTATGAATGCGAATCCATGCCTCAGTCAGTATTGAACTTCATAAGCAATGCCTCAGAAAAACCACAAGGTAATTAAACAGATAAGCTACCCAAGACAAAACCATAAGGCATATTCTTGCAAATCCAAAACTGTCAGCACTGATGTATTGTGCGTTGTGTGCCTAGAAACCATTAAGCATACATTCAGACAAATATATCACATACTATGCTTCTTAGGGGGAAATCAAGTTTCAACTCAAGGAAAGCAGTAAATCATATAAGTTCTAACTAAAACCATGTATTACTAAAGTTAAGAGTCAACAGGGGATTTTCATTAAGCTTTTATTACTCACGAGGGCGTATTTGCACTTTCCCGTGTACACAATCGACTGTGCAATACCTAGTCCTCTTAGGATTTTTAATGATATCCATGTAGCGAGCTTTCGACCAATGACTCCCAGACCAGACGGCTTTAGGGTACTGGGTGTAGAGACACCCCGAGGGCTTACTTGCTTGAATATCAAAGGCCACAGAACTCGACGTAGTCGATGTGTTTATTATATTTTTGTCTTTTTTATTGCATTTTTCTCTTATTTTTCTATTCTTTTTCATTTCTTGTTCATAGGGGAGTGCGTCTTACGCTCCATCTCCCCACTAGCATGCATACCCCCTGATTCCCCCAAACTTAAGCTTTTAACAGTCTAGTTATTGTCACATGATCACTGAACTCTTTTATTAAAACACAGATTTCCCACCAGAGGACAAGTATGTGAACATTTAAACTAAACATATCATGATGGTTACTCTATCGTGCTAACCGGTGACATCACTATATGACAGATAAGGATTTACATATATGACATAATCAAGCTCAAGTCTCAAATTAATTCAAAAATTAAGTAATTTAAGTTTCCTCATAGGCCAAATACATAGCAAACCAACCTCAACTGGATTCATGCAAAATGCTCTAACATAAATGACTCAAAATTTTAACAAAATTTTAACAAATTTTAACAATTTTTTTTTAACAAAAACAACCTACATGCACTATATGAATTAAAAAATATGCAAAATGATATGAACTACACTATATGCAAAAACAACCCTAATACCCCCAAACTTAAAGTGTTCAATGTCCTCATTGAAGGTAAAGGTAAAAAGGAACTCCCTTATTTGGCTTCGTTGTCACCCTCGTCCTCATCGTCCTCCTGAGGCGGTGTGTGCTCCTGAACTGGGTGGGAGGACTTGGACTGCGCTGGTGGCATCCTCTCAGAAGTCTCCCCCGTCTCTCTCTGCTCTGGAAAAATAAACCCCGCTCGCACTGTACTCAACGAACCAACCCAACTCAATATCAATCTTGCTCTGCTCTCGAACCCACACTCACTGTCTCAATTGATCAGTTTGAGTGGATGAGGTTGATGGGTGGATTGGTACTTTGGATTGAGGAGGTAGGAGGTTTTTGAAACTAGGGCTTGTGGTGGAGGGGATTTGAGAAGGAGGATTGAATGAGATGGAAGAGATGGGGGATTGCTTGAAGGAACTTGAGGGTTTGGGATTAGAGAGACTGAGGCTTAGCTGCTGTTGATAATTGACATGAAGTGGTGCCCCCAAAATCTGCCATTTCCTTAAGTCATGCCCAGTTTATGAGAGGCGCGGCCGCGCGCCCCAACAAGCATATCCTGGCGCGGCAGCGCGGGCTGCCAGATTTTTGGCTCTGCAGAATTTTGTTATGCAAAGAGGCTGGCCTTGAGCTTTTCATTCAATCCAGTAACATTGACCTGAGAAAGACATATACATTTATTAAGCCCTATAAAACACCAAAACTAAATATTCACTATTTACAATTAGGGGAATGAAACCTAGAAAGATATGTGCGTGTGAATTCCCAAAAACTCCTATATGTGCGTATATGCAACATGCTCGTGCTTTAAAAATATGTCTAATACTGTTTATGTCCCAAAAATATATACCCATATACCTAAGTTCAAAAATGCAGGCACTGAGCTTTTAAATCTACGAGCATTCAAAAATTTTAAACTACATATTAAATTAATAAGAATTAAACAAAGGGGAGGGAAATATGATAGAAAGCAGGTCATGGAGAATTAAACAAGTAGGGAGAGAGAGAAATGATGGGGTGCCTCCCATCGAGCGCTTGATTTATAGTCCTCTAGCTGGACTCTGTCTGACACAACTATCTGATCCCCCGACGATATTAGAGAAACCCTCCATCCATTAGAATTGTCGTGTGAGCTTGGAGGCTTTCCAACAGGAGAGGCTTCGGATTTAAACTACCTAGCATCGGATGTGTATAAGAATTCCCCATGTTGAAGGTTGGGGAGCTAGGCATTGGTTCTATTGTGTTCGTGAAGTGATTGGGGCAATGAGGTTCATCGAACACAACAGATTCTTCTTCTATTCTCTCTTCTTCTGACCACCATGGTTTCAAGAATGCGGACTCTCTCATGTCATCGAGATCCATCTCTGTGATGTGGCTACCAAGGGGGCAAGGGTGTGAAAACTTCACTGGAATCTCAAACTTCGGCGGAGAAGGCTCTTGGGGTATATAATTTTCCACATCCCCAATAATCTCCTCGATATCCATTGCCTTTGGCTCGTCCAGTTGCAAGTGCACTTCAGGCTCTTCATCAGTTTCTGCATCCATATCATAGCACCACTTATCATGGGGATCATTACTTACGGCTTCAGTCATTAGAGGCACAAAATCTTGCATTGTCGTCTCTTGCTCAAACACTTCCTCCTTCCTTAAAGTCGTGCTAATTTGGTCTACCCAAGTTTGAAGATCCTCAATTGACTTCTACTGTTCTACCAAGATCTCCTTTGTTGATGCTAAGGAATTCCCCCACACACTTTCCAATCTTTCCTTTTCTGTTTCAATCTCAGGATCCATGTATTGAGTCTTACTGGTTGGAGTATTGCTGATTAGGGCCATCTGAGTCTGAAAAATTTGGTTTGATGGTTCTTGGCTCCTAAGCATCTTTTCTTGGTTTGCTGAGCTCCTATACATGAATTCCATTGTTGACTGTTCTCCTTGTAAACATGGAGATTGATATGGGGGTTCTGGTGCATATATTGGATTGTGATCGCAGTGTTGGTCTTGATAGCTCACAGTATGGGTCTGCATCCCTTGCTCATCCTCTTTCATCAAGGCCATGCTAATTTGCTCTTCCCAGTTCTGAATATTCTTGACTGACTGTGCTTGCTCAATCAAGATGTCCTTCAATGATGATATGCCACCTCCGTCCTCCAATCTTGCCTTTTCTATGTCATCCTCAAAATCTATGTAATGAGGCTCATGAGTTGGCGTCTGGGATGTGCATTCTGAAGCGCATGCGGGATTCGGATCCCAGTATTGGTCTTGATAATAGTTTGATGAAGGATTTGGGTGATACCCCCAATCTTGCTGATAATTGGGATAAGGCTCATTGTAGGAGTACTCACTCCCATACTGCTTCTGTCCATAACTGATAGGCTCCTGATAGCTCGCATAGCTCCCATCACCATAGTCATACAAAATAATTGGCTCTCGACTCTGTTGGGCTGAAATAGTATCCAACTTCCTCTAGAGAACCTCTAATTGTGCTGATAGTGAAGCAATTGGGTCGACGCCAGCAATTCCTATTTCTCTTGGTTGCTCTTGCCTTGTGTAGTTCCATGGATAAAAATTTAAGTCCATTGTTCCTGAAAAGAGAATATAGGAAGAGAATTAAACAAAATAAAAATGTTTAAAGTAAGACTAATTTGATTTAAACTAATGTGGCAAACAGTTATCCAATTAATTCCCCGGCAACGGCGCCAAAAACTTGTTGATCGTTTTACCGATCAATATAACGCGCAAGTATACGCGGTCAATAAGTAATAAAAAGTAAGAAAGATATCGTTCCCACAGAGAATTAACAGATAAAAGGTTGCCAAAGCACTAATCCATAATCATCTCAGTCTTATTTAAACGGGCGGTAAAGAGTTTTAAATATTAAACTAATATTAACTGGGCAAGGAATTTACACATAAACTAAGTAATTCTAGAGTTAAAATCAGATAATGAAGATAAGAGACTCCAATTTCTCCTAATGATTCGTCTAAGCCGATTCACTTCCAATTAGGTCAAATTAATCATTACAGCTTGTAAGCCGAGAACACGAAAGTGAGAGAATGCCATCTTTCGATGTACCTAATCTATATCACTTGCAATCCACAGATGATAGATCGCATGTGAACACCCACATTATCTAAACCCCTATATGTCTATGGTGTTTACAAATAAATAGGGTTTAAGGTCAAGTTCTCTATTGACTACGAGCGGCGCTTCGGTATATATCTATCCTAAGCACAAATCATACGTCCAAAGCCATGTGAACGTACAATCGCCCGCCACTACGATTAGATCTAAACCTACACTTCGTCTTTCAAGTCCACATAGGTTATCACAGTAATTGGTCATGGCTCAATTAAGCAATAAAAGCATAAATCGCAGTAGACAATCACATAACAATCGATAAGAACCAATATGGAAGAGAAATCAACATCAACTACTCATTAGGTTCCATTGAAACCTCAAAATATGATTTAAGTCATAAACAACTCGAATATATTATCCACAAGTAGATTATACATTATCCGAATATAAATTGAATATAAGGAGAGTTAAGAGATAGAAAATGTAAATCTTTGTTCTTTCTCCAAGTGTGGATCTTCAATGACAATCACTTGCTTCAATCTTCTTCTCTAACTAAACCCTAGAATCTAACTAACTAATTAAATCCTAATCTATTACTAATCTACTCCTAATCTAACTAAACAAGAAATTAAAGGAAGAGAAAGGAATGGAAAACTAGGGCTAGGGCTAAGTTTAACTCCCAAAGGGAGGATCTTCGACCAAATGAGGCTAAGAGCCCTTATAAGCTGCTTTCTCCTGTTTGTCCAAGCCAAAAGTCAAAGCTGGCATAAAATTAGACTGGCGCGATCGCGCGTGGTATTGCCTTGGATGGGGCGCGACCCCGCGGCCCTGCAGATTTTGCTGATGGCTTGTTTTTGCTGTTGCACTTGGCTGCAATCTTCATGTTTGCTTTCTTTCCTTCTTGCAGCCTCGTAACATCACCTTCCCTTGCCTCTTTACCCATGCCATCCTTATGCTCTAAACCAATCTCAGTGCTTTGCACCTTTTAAGCATTCTTTTGCTCTTTTAAGCTCAATTAGCACTCGAAAAGTTCCTAAACCTGAAAAATGCAAAACAAAGGAAAAACACGTTAAAAGCACAAGATTACTTGAGTTTCGGCAACAGAACAAGTTGGTTACTATTCGAATAAATGGTCATAAAGACCACTTATCAGTCTGCAGAACCAAAACAAGATCGTAATCTACAGAATAGAGGCTTCTACAAAGTCTATCAGTGCTCACAACGCCAAGGAGGAATCGTAGTAACAACTTGATTCTCAATATATGAGCACTCCCAAAGCATCCAAAGAATGTAGCCTCTAGTCAGAACTGTAAAGATGAAATCTACCTGAAGGAAGCCAGAGAGCACTCACCGAATGGCCTGCAAGAAAACAGAAGATTGAAGCACCAACTCAATCAGCATCCTGTTTGAGAAGTGAAGCCATTCAAGGGAAGTCTTCAATAAGCAACAGTAAGAAGACTTCAGATAAAGTGACTGACAAAAGGAAGTCAGCAATGCAATAGCTGTCAAGATAAACAGGAGACAACGATCTTGGTTGTGACCATGATCGTAGTGCTTGTTAGATGAGAAGCGGGAACTCATGCGATATATATAGAGATACGGGCCAACTTGTAAAGAATAGATAAAGAAGATTAAGCATGGGTCAGACCATTGATGACATGTGAACGGGAGATCATAACGAGAAAGAGAGCTGAGCATGACTAATCAGATGAGTCTTGCAATCCAGAAGGGCCAAAGCATTTAGCCAAGTTGTCAGTTCTTGAGATTAGTCTAGGCAAGCAGAAGTGTTGAAACACTGTACGAGTGAAGGAAGAGAGATTCTACATTTTAAATCCAAAAAGCACTCTCAGAATCGTAGTGTTGTCTCAACCAGTCAACGAACAATATTCAACAGACAAACTACGATCAAGTTCAAGTTCATCTTCATCAAAATCGTAGAGTTCGATTATTTGAAGTATTGAAGCCTTGGCAACATCTCAATATAAAGACTGACATTCTAACGTTGCTGATTGAGAGCATCGATGCAGAAGGACAACTCCTGATGTTCAAATAGAGGAATCAGAAGGGAGAAATAAAGGTGACTACAAGCCTGACACGTTAAAGTGACATCTCTGATGTGGTAGGTGAAATAGCAGACTGCCGTGTCAAAAAAGTCAAAAAGGGACTGTCACGTCAAATCAACAGTCTGCTCCAAATAACTCGAGATCTGCTAAGCAATTCAAATAGCTTCCAACGGCTATATTCCAACGGGAAGCTTATGGTAGGGTATTTAATAGCTGAAGCTTCAAAGATGAAAAGTTGCTGAGTTGAAGATTTGTTGGGCTATTAGGTTGTTGACCCTATGAGTTCTACAGAGCTGAACAGAATACGTCTCAGTGGCAGTGAGACTACAAAAGTAGAAGTGAAGCAAGCTAAGAGAAGAGCTTTAACAGATAAAGGCTTCACTCAACAACTATGAGAATGCCAATCAGAATGGCAGCTAAGCTGAGAGCCGAGAAGGCCAAGAAGATAGCATTCAGAAGAGTGGTAGACCAGAAAGAGGATCCAAAGAGCCACTTTATGAATCACCATGAACCACCAAAAGTTGAAGAAGAACAGATGTAGAACCAGATATGCACATCAGTCAAGCAAGGTTCAGGGGATGCTAAGTGCCAGATGGAGTCTATCAAAAGTGCAAAGACTTAGCAGACCTCAAGTGGTGAAGGTGTGAAACCTGAGATCAGATGAAGACAAGCATCAACCATAAGATCAGCTGCACCAAAGAAGAAGTGATGGACTGCTAAGTACTCAAAGATGTCAAGCTTCATGAACATCTTAGTAGTCTGTCCAAAGGTGATCCAGTCTCGAGACAGAATCCAAGAATAATCACACTAAGCTGCTAAGTACCAAAGGATGAACAAGCTTCAAGTCATCTTAGTAGCTCAGCACTAACAACAACATCAACAAGAAGCTTTAGCCTGAGGGGTCCTTGTCAAAGGGACTAAATTGAAGTTCCAAGGCTGCTGGCCTTGAAGAGTTCTAAGTGAACTAGAGAAGTTTCAAAGCTGCTGCCCTTTAATAGTTCTTAGTGAACTGAAGTTCCAAGGCTGCTGGCCTTGAAGGAATCTTAATGATTCAAGATGTAAATACTTCCTTAGTGGAATTCCTGCTTGTTGAAGCAGAAGAGTGGATTAGGAGCTTGAGTCTCTGAACCACTTAAAATCCCTTGTGTCTCTCATATTCTGTCATTTATCTTATGTACCTTAATATAACTGCTATAACCACTTACACATAAACTAACTCTTGAACAATGGTTAACAAGATATCTATGAAGGGGATCTTCAACTTATTTCGTTGTGCTTAAAATGATTCTTATGTAAAGATATTTAAAATAAAAAGAATCTATTCAACCTCCCCTTCTAGATCTAATGTGCGTCATCTAGGAACTAACAATTGGTATCAGAGCGGGTTCTCTTGCAATTTCCTAAAGCTAACTCTTTGAGTCTGATCCTAGGCACAAACTATGTTCTAAACTTAGTTTAGTATTAAGTCATTTGTGAATGCAGATGAGCTCACAAGTTAAAAATTATGCGTATAGGTAAATGTGTATATTAACTTGAAGCTGCTCAGATTGGTCTCTGTCCTTAAATGCTGTAACAACAAGACCAATTCGTGTCCAAAGTCAATCAGCAGTCTGCAGACCAGTAATGGGAAGTCAAAGGCATCAAAAGAAAAGAGTCTGTCATCCACTGTTCTGAAAAATGAAAGACATATACATGCAATCAAATGCTTATCCAGAGAAGAAAGAAGTTTTCCTTCAAATATATATTTGGCTAACCAGTTGGATCTGAACCTTGAGGTTCAAGGTTATCAAAGAACTAAAGCTGCCAAGACTTTCCTATGACTTCAACTCCAAGACTATGCCTGATTAATCAAAGGACAAATGGAGCAACAAGCTGTCAGCAATGAATGTAAAGATATGCACATCAATGCCTAACATCATTATAGCAAGACAAATGACTGTCAAGAAACTGACAGTGCAAAGGTATGGTTCCTCATTAATATTTATATGCACATCATGTTGCATCATCTTATGTACTACAACAATATTCTATCAAGAGACCATACTCTTCCTAAAAAGGGGAAGAGAGAAAGTACATTAAGGCTGGAAACTTATCTGTAATAAACTTTTTCTCCACCCATGTTTTAGGTTGAAGATATCATCTTGAAAGAAATCTGAAATATGTTATAAGTTAAATCAAATTAAGCTTAAGTGGATTAACTTGTGCTGAAGGGTTGGTATGTATGTAAATATATATACAACCAATGTTCTGTGTTTTTGATAAAATATAGAGTATGATCAACACTAGAAGAGTATCTTGAAGATTCTTAGAAACTGATCATCTCCATGAATCAACCAGATACAAATAAGCAATAGAGTTGATTCCTACTCTGTGAACATTCAAAATTGGTGAACATAATCGAGCAAAGGGTGAAACAATCAAAGAAAAAGAATGTCATATCAAAATACTTAATCATTCACACACTCATCATCATGCATCATAAATGTCATATCTAAATCTGATATATGCATAAATATGATTGTTGATGCTAATGTGATATAAATTCAAGAATATGAGGAATTGAGATTTTGAGAAAACTAACCTAGCAGGACCTAAACAATCATGGGCACCAAAAATAGAAATTTACCTAACTTACAGGTACTTAGTCTATCTGACCACATTAAGGAATACTGAAGCAGATAGCTTCAGTCACAAGGAATCAACCAGCTGCATGGTCAAGACATTTTAGCAATGCTCTTGATCATATTATCCAAAGTCAAAGACTGTTCTTGAGGACTTGCTGAGTCACCATTAATGAAGATTCACATGGTTGACAATCTTCATATAGAAGCTGGCTATTCATGTCAAGACGGAAGAGATCTACTGTGCTTATCCATGCAAAGCATAACATTCCAAAAGGGAACATCCAGGAAGTTCATATCAAAGGATCATCAAGCATTGATCATGGAGAATGCATCATTGAAACATAACTCCACGAGTGCTGAAGAAACTGAAGCTAAAAAGAGAAAGACTACGTTCGTAGTTTTGTCAACAATCGTGGAGTGATCAGTCCTGAAAATATCTCTCTATGATTTAACGAAGTTTATACGATCATGATGATCTCAGCTTGAAGGAGATATGCAAGGCTACCTTACATATGCATGTGGAGAAGAATAGTTCATCCTTCTCTGTGAGGATATCATCAACTATAGTGGAGCAGTGATCTGTTAAGAGCTGCAGCACTAATGGTGTCAAAGGAGCACAATGGAGCAAATCCTTCAAATCTTCAAATCATTGATGATAGATATTTAAATGGTGAGTGAAGATAAGGCTGAAGGCAGTTTTGAACCTCAGATGAAGAAGAAACGCAGCTACATAACAAAGAAGTCTTTACTCACTACGATTGTGGAGTCATCATCAACCGTAGAGTCCAGACTGACTACTACTGCAGAAGGAGAAGCTGCAACAGCCTCTCAGCCTGAACAAACTGTCAGGACTGGAGCTGAAGAAAAGTGCAAAGGCTGTGTCCAAGTCAAAGAAGAGGACGAAGAGGCTTGTCAAGAAATATGTTCTGGCAAATGAAGAAGTAGGATTCTTGCCAGAAGATCTGAGATAAGCTCAGAGGATAGGTCAACCATGGTGCATGTCTGTTGACCACTCCACGAATATCAAGACTACTTCATGTCAAGCTTATAGAGACAGGAGCTAACCCATAACAGAAGCATCCCAGTTACAAAGTCCCAAAACTCTGCGACTGATGAACCAAATGAAGTTCTATAATCAGCAGTAACGTCTCAAAATGTGCTACTGATAACCATATCAATCAACGAATCAAAGCATGGAGTCCCTATGATAAGATACCTGATCGTAGTGCAAGAGCATGATGACACTACGATTACAGCCTACACAAATATAAACATTAAAGAATACCCAAAGTTGGTAAGTGAACTCTCTAGCATAAAAGACAAATGTGATGACATTGTAGCCACCATATTTATAAAGCTCTTCATCTGATAAGCGTCTTAGGGACAAACCTGACCCTTAGTCTTGGACTAAGAGGTTGGCCCTTCCTGAGCAACCTTAACCCAGAAGAAGTGTAGATAATTGATTGCATCACAAGAATCTCTGCTGAAGCAAGCAGTAACTTCTGAGAAGAATACAAGCTGTAAATGAGTATTGCCACTCTCTTGAAGTCTAATGAAGAAGTTGTCTATTAAAGTATGGCTACAGACTATGATCATCAAAATGGATGCATTGTCTGTAGACCAGTCGAAGAAATCGTGGAGTACTAAGCTAAGTCATAAGGTTACTCCATGAACTGAAGAAGTCAATAGTCAACTGAAGAAAAGTCAAATCTAATAAACTGACGTGTTAGAAGAAGTTACAGATTGTGACCTATCAGAGTCTTACAACTGTCCCACTAAGAAACGTGGAGGAAACAGTTATAAGAGGGAAAATTCAAATCAATGGCAGTTATACTTTCGAGAGCTCATCAAAAGCTACAAGCCTGTCCAATCCATACAATCTCTCTCTCAAGCCAAGACCTAAACTCCTCAAAACAGTCAAATCCTCTCAAACAGCTATCTATCTTCAAATCGCTTCTTGATATCTCACATTATTCTCACAAAGTCATAAACCCAGAAAACCCTAACCTTTCAAATGGAAGACTGGCGTGTAATCACTGGCATTTAACTCGGGACTAAGAAGTTTGAGAAATCCGAGAAGAAGTTCAAAGATATTCTTGAGCTGGTAAAGAAGGCTGGATTCTCTAAATGCCTCGAGTCGAACACATTCATATATCCTGACTTGGTTAAAGAGTTCTACCTTAACGTAACTACAAACTCTGGGACTCTATCTACCAAGGTCAAAGGTCAGACTCTGAAGCTGAAATCCACTGACATCAAACAGTGCTTAGGTTTCCCTGACCTGGGTCTGAAAAGCCTTGATGAAGTCGACACGAAAGAAGCTAAAAGGATTATGCATTATAAAAGGAACCCTAGTCTAAAGGATATGAAGAAAAAGGAGTTTCCTGAAGAGTTAGAGTTCTTTGCAGAAATTGTGGAGAAATGCATACTAAGCAAGGATATTGCACATGACACTGTGAGTGATCAACAGTTGAGAATCATGTCTGCAATAGTACTGAAGAAGCGAATCAACTTTGAAGTTATTCTGTTCGACTTAATGTCCAAGTGGCTGGACAAAGCAAAAACGAAGAAGTCAACAGAGAAACCACTCACAAAGGTTTTTCGTGGAAGATTCTTGAGCATCATTCTGAAGAAGAAGCTGAAGAATAAAATTAAAGATGATGAGGGTGAAGTCCTGAACAGTCAGAAGGTGACGTCTCCAAAGCTGTTTGTAAACTGGAAGAAGAATCCAATGGAAAATAAAAGGCTGGTGATATATGGCAGCAGCAACAAGAGCACTACGAAGAAGAGAAAGGCAAGTGCTGTGGAGGAGGATCTATCACACTTTGAGAACTCAATCATTCCAGAGTCCAAGTTTGTAAGGCCATCTAAGAAGAAAGCTAAAGTGGCAAAGAAGTCAAAATTAGTTCCCCAAAGAAGTCTGACTGTCGAAGAGAAAAGAACAGAGTCAGAAGAGGAAAAGGGAACTGAAAGCTCTAAAAGTGAATCCTCAAGCAGCCAGTCCACAAATGAGGATGAAGTGAAATCTGAGAAAGAGGAAGAAAAGTCTGAAGATGAAGAAGGAAATGTGAGTCCTGTGGCTGAGCCCCAAAGTAGCCACTCTGCTGATAAGGAAGGATCTAAGTCTGAAGAAATTAGATCTCCCACTGCTGAAGTCTTAAGGAGTTCTTCTGCTACTTCAAAGGACTCAAAGTTTGAAGAAGAATTAATTGCTTCTGTTGCTGAACCCAAAGAAGCTCATCTGATGACTCAGAGGCTTCAAAATCTGAAGATGAAGAAAAGTCTGAATCTCCTATAGCTGAACCTCCAAGGAAAAGAAAGAGCAATAGATTACTTGCAAGATCTTTCCTAGAGAAGAAAGGAGAATCTTCTACAGCAATCATGGAACTCATTGATGAGGCTAAATCTAAGGAAGACGATGCTGAGGGAAAAAGGAGAAAAATGTCAGCAAAATCAAGCAGCAAGAGATTGAAGATTACAGAGCACGAAGTGCCAAGTGAGTCTGCAAAGACTAGCTTTGCTAAAAACGATGATCAAATGCAAGAATGCACTGATGAGTCAGTTGAAGGAAGTTCGCACCAGTCTGACTCCAAGTCAGGACAGAAAGAAAGTGAAGAAGACTCCAGTCCTGAGGATGAGGTGCCATAAGATTTTCATATCCCCTATCCTATTCGTATTAAGAAAAGAATAGTGGTGGAAGTTGATGATGAACCACTGAATATACTACCTGACAAATGGGTTAATCTTGGAAGTGAAAAGCTGAATATGGTGAAGATGACCACAACAAATCTTCTCAACAATCTCAAGGCTACAAAGCTAGACACTTCAACTCTAATATATGATCCTAAAATTAAAAATCATGCAATAAGTTGGTTTTATCCTCATATGCCATGGGTAAAGGCATCCATCATTCGTGATAATAGCTATTTCTCATGGTGCTTCTCTCATGTTCCCAACTTAGAGCTAGTAGCACAGAACTTTCCAAGGGTAAAGAAATTTGAAACACTGCTGATCAAGGACCAGTCTCACTTCAGGGTCTATCAACATGTTGGAAATCACTACATTTTTTACGATTGTAGAGTAGGTTCAGATGGCAGAAGGATCATACCCAAGTCTTTGATCATAGAGTCCTTTCCCTCTACCATTGAAGATGATCAAGCTCAGTAAGAGAAGCTTTATTCTGCCCAAGCAGCATTGTCTGGTATTCCTTCGTCTTCCAACAATGATTGGCACTCAACGATCTATCAGATTTTTACTACATTTGAAAGCTTGTCCAAGAGTGAGAATTATGGAGTCCAACTAGATGTTCAGCATAAGTCTGTTCAACCAAATGCCCAAACTCTTCAGGAGTAAGAGTTACTAAAGAACTATGAAGAATTGGTTGAGAAAATATCTCTAATTACTGCAGAAGCTAAGATGCTGTCAGAAGAAGGAGATAGTGAGATTCAAAACAGACTTCAGGCCATCATATCAGATATATCTCTCAAGTTTAAAGAGAGAGATCAAATCTATCTGAAGGCTATGAATGATCTGAAGGAAGAAGTTGTGCAAGCTCAGAAGGAAAGTGCAGATCAAATACTATCCCTCTCTGACAAGATTGACTCTCTGAATCAGTCTCTATCCCAACAACTGGAGCTAAGCCAACAGGAACTCAAGCTTAAAGTTGGCAACTCATCTTATCTGGTGGAGCAGCTTATGACAAATGTCCAATAGCTTTCCCAAGTGATTAATGACAAAAAGAGGGAGAAAAAGAGGCATTCAAGAAAGAGCAAAGAGAGAAGAATGAAGGCTGAAAAGAAGAGCAAGAGCATAAGCAGCAGAAAAGCAAAGAAGGAAAAGAAGAAGAAGAAGGTCAAAGCAGCAGCAGCAAGTGTATCATCATCTGAGGGAGAGCCACAGAATGATGACCCTATGGAGACAAAGTCTGTGGGGGAGCCAAATCAAGAGAAAGATAAAGTAGAAGACAAAGAAGAAAAGCATGCATATGAGCCAGAGCAAGAGCAGGACAAAGATGAAGCAATGGAGCATGCATCTGAGGGGGAGCAGACTGAAGAAAAAAAGAAAAATGAGTAGCTGATCAACAGACATCTTGGAGACATACGTGGAGAAGTAAATGAAGCTGAGAAGGTACATTTCTAGCCATATAGGTATGTTTATGATCCAGGATGTAGAGTGTCATATTGTGTGTAAATTTTAAATTATCATCAATGACATTCATGATTATCTGTTTTAGAAATACAGATATTCACTGTATATTAAGATTCATTCATCTCATACATATGCACTTATTATTTTTGTCATAATCAAATAGGGGGAGATTGTTAGGAATAAGCATGAGAATGGTATTCCTATTTATATAAGATTTGATTATGATCTTAATGAATGAATATGTAAATATGTCTGCATTGATATAAGCTGTAAAGTCCTTAAATAGATAATAGGAATATATGTACAAGGACTTAAACTGAAATGATCAAATATGTTAGGTTGATCCTACATGAACAAAACAGCTTTATAAAGTCCTTTAAAAGAAAATGATGTAAAGGACTAAATAAAGAAAGATCAAACTTGTTAGGTTGATCTTATACAATGTAATAGATAGGCATGTCTGATCGTTGAGCACTGCACCAGCCTTCGTAGTCTGCCAGGAGAGACAAGGAAGACTCGGAGACTATCAAGGCAGAATCGTAGTCTTCTAGGAGAGACAAGGCAGGATCGTGGTGTGTCGATAAAGACTTTCTCGAAGCCATAGTCTGTCGAGGAAGTCATGCTCAGAATCATAGAGGCAGCCTGTCTAAGAGCCAACCGAGCGCCTGCCGAGCCAAGTCAAGAATCGTAGGCCACACTTGAAATTGTGGAGTCTACTGATCATATCAGAGGCAGAAATCGTAGTCGAGCTAGATTAGACAAAGAAAATAAGTGTTAAGGCAGAAATTATAGTCTATTATATGATCCGCTCTCAGAGTTGTAGTGTCTGCAGAACCAAAGCAAGATCGTAATCTGCAGAATAGAGGCTTCTACAAAGTCTATCAGTGCTCACAACACCAAGGAGGAATCGTAGTAACAACACAATTCTCAATATATGAGTACTCCCAAAGCATCCAAAGAATGTAGCCTCTGGTCAGAACTGTAAAGATGAAATCTACCTGAAGGAAGCTAGAGAGCACTCACCGAATAGCCTGCAAGAAAACAGAAGATTGAAGCACCAACTCAATCAGCATCCTGATTGAGAAGTGAAGCCATTCAAGGGAAGTCTTCAACAAGCAACAGTAAGACGACTTCAGATAAAGTGACTGACAAAAGGAAGTCAGCAATGCAGTAGCTGTCAAGATAAACAGGAGACAATGATCTTGGTTGTGACCATGATCGTAGTGCTTGTTAGATGAGAAGCGGGAACTAATTCGGTATATATAGAGATACGGGCCAACTTGTAAAGAATAGATGAAGAAGATTAAGCATGGGTCAGACCATTGATGACATGTGAATGGGAGATCACAAGGAGAAAGAGAGCTGAGCATGACTAATCAGATGAGTCTTGCAATCCAGAAGGGCCAAAGCATTCAGCCAAGTTGTCAGTTCTTGAGATCAGTCTAGGCAAGCAGAAGTGTTGAAGCATTGTACGAGTGAAGGAAGAGAGGTTCTACATTGCAAATCCAAAAAGCACTCTCAGAATCGTAGTGTTGTCTCAACCAGTCAATGAGCAATATTCAACAGACAAACTACGATCAAGTTCAAGTTCATCTTCATCAAAATCGTAGAGTTCAATCATCTGAAGTATTGAAGCCTTGGAAACGTCTCAATATAAAGACTGACATTCTAACGTTGCTGATTGAGAGCATCGATGCAGAAGGACAACTCCTGATGTTCAAATAAAGGAATCAGAAGGGAGAAATAAAGGTGACTACAAGCCTGACACGTTAAAGTGACATCTCTGATGTGGTAGGTGAAATAGCAGACTGCCGTGTCAGAAAAGTCAAAAAGGGACTGTCACTTCAAATCAGCAGTCTGCTCCAAATAACTCGAGATCTGCTAAGCAATTCAAATAGCTTCCAACGGCTATATTCCAATGGGAAGCTTATGGTAGGGTATTTAATAGCTGAAGCTTCAAAGATGAAAAGTTGCTGAGTTGAAAATTTATTGGGCTATTAGGTTGTTGACCTTATGAGTTCTATAGAGCTGAACAGAATACATCTCAGTGGCAGTGAGACTACGAAAGTAGAAGTGAAGCAAGCTAAGAGAAGAGTTTTAATAGATAAAGGCTTCACTCAACAACTATGAGAATGCCAATCAGATATCAGCTAAGCTGAGAGCCGAGAAGGCCAAGAAGATAGCATTCAGAAGAGTGGTAGACCAGAAAGAGGATCCAAAGAGCCACTTTATGAATCACCATGAACCACCAAAAGTTGAAGAAGAACAGATGTAGAACCAGATATGCACATCAGTCAAGCAAGGTTCAGGGGATGCTAAGTGCCAGACGGAGTCTATCAAAAGTGCAAAGACTTAGCAGACCTCAAGTGGTGAAGGTGTAAAAGCTAAGATCAGATGAAGACAAGCATCAACCATAAGATTAGCTGCACCAAAGAAGAAGTGATGGACTGCTAAGTACTCAAAGATGTCAAGCTTCATGAACATCTTAGTAGTCTGTCCAAAGGTGATCCAGTCTCGAGACAGAATCCAAGAATAATCACACTAAGCTGCTAAGTACCAAAGGATGAGCAAGCTTCAAGTCATCTTAGCAGCTCAGCACTAACAACAACATCAACAAGAAGCTAGAGCCTGAGGGGTCCTTGTCCGAGGGACTAAATTGAAGTTTCAAGGCTGCTGGCCTTGAAGAGTTCTAAGTGAACTAGAGAAGTTCCAAGGATGCTAGCCTTGAAGAGTTCTAAGTGAACTAGAGAAGTTCCAAGGTTGCTGGCCTTGAAGGAATCTTAGTGATTCAAGATGTAAAGACTTCCTTAGTGGAATCCTTGCTTGTTGAAGCAGAAGAGTGGATTAGGAGCTTGAGTCTCTGAACCACTTAAAATCCCTTGTGTCTCTTATATTATATCATTTATCTTATGTATCTTAATATAACTGCTATAACCACTTACACATAAACTAACTCTAGAACAATGGTTAACAAGATATTTATGAAGGGGATCTTCAACTTATTTTGCTGTGCTTAAAATGATTCTTATATAAAGATGTTTAAAATAAAAAGAATCTATTCAACCTCCCCTTTTAGATCTATTGTGTGCCCTTTAGGAACTAACAGAATATATTTTGTATTCTAAACAGTTGTATATATAAAAACTAATATGTTTAGCCCACTTCCCTTGTTTGAGTACGTCTAGACCTGTATATTGATCCCTATTTTTGCTTCATGATTTAGTATTTTGATATAAATTAGCTCTCAACATCCTTATGCAAGATTTGATAGAGCGATGTAGAGATGTCATCAGGTCCTCTCAGCAAAGGCCGTCGATTTTAAGGGTTTTACATGGCTTTTTTTGGTTTTTGGATAGGCTTAAAGATTGGGAATAATATGGGGTAAAAGAGTTTGATTTTTATTTTTTGAGGGTTAGACATCACCATAAATGGCTGCCTATGTACTCCCGTGGATGAGGGGAGATCAGGTCTTTCGTTGTTCAGGCTTGGCCTGAAAGATTGACTTGATTTGATTTTTTTTATCAAGACAAAGATTCAAGTTTGGGTGAAAAGGGGTTTCAGACATAATAATGTTTCACAGAGTTGAAATTAATCAACTGCGAGAATTCTTCACCTTCCATCTCTTCCAATCTTAGGGCTCCACCAGATAAGATTTCTTTGACAACAAAGTGTCCTTCCCAAATCGGGTCAAATTTTTCTCTGGCTACATCTTGGCCCGGGATAATCTTCTTCAGTACCAAATCATGTTTTTGAATTCCCAGGGTCGCACCTTTTTGTTCTAGGACCGAGACATTCGCTTCTAGTATAGCTGACTATGAAAGATAGATATGGCTCTCTTTTCATTAATAAGGGACAACTGATCGTATCGATCTTGTATCCATTGGCCCTCTTCTATCTGAGCATCCAATATCACTCTTAGCGATTTCACCTCCACCTCTATGAGGAGTATGGCTTCCATTCCATATACTAGTGAATCCCCAGTTAAGGTTTGAATCGATGTCCGGTAGGCAACTAGGGTTAAAGGCAACAAATCAGGCCATTCCCGGTGATTTGTTGAAATCTTCATCATTATCTTCTTTATATTCTTATTAACGGCTTCCATCGCGCCATTCATCTTCGGACGATAAATAACCGAGTTGAGATGCTTGATATTGAACTTGCTACACAGTCCCCTTATCATCTCGTTATTCATATTCTTGGCATTTTCTGATACTATAACCTCGGGTTATCCGTATCGATAGATGACGTTATTCCTGATGAAACAAACGATGACCTCCTTGGTGACATTAGGGAAAGATGCTACTTTTACCCATTTGGTAAAGTAATAAATTATGGAAAAGATAAATCTGTGACCGTTACTAGCTTTGGGCTCAACGGGTCCGATCACATCTATTCCCCACATGGAAAAAGGCCATGGTGATGTCATATAATGTAGCGAGTTCGGCAGTGCATGAATAATGTTAGCATAGATCTGGCATTGATAACAGCGCTTGATGGGATCATCACAATCAGCTTTCAGGGATATCCAGTAGTGTCCCATCCTTAATATCTTCTTGGAAAGTAGTGGTCCACTCATGTGGGCCTCGCACACTCCACCATGCACTTTATTCAAAAGACTCTGGGTCTGATCTTTGTCTAGACACCTTAAAAGTCTGATGTTCGCGTCTTTTTTATATAGAGCATCCCCACTTAAATATAAATTCATTGCCATCTTTTGTAATCACTTCTTTGCAGCTTAGCTCACTCTTTCGAGGGTGGATCTATCTCGCAAATACTCCTTGATGTCTTGGTACCACGGTGGTCCAGTAGGGGATATTTCATCTGATATTTCTCCCACGTTTTCGTAAGATGGTGCATTTTGTGCCGTGAAGGCGACAACATGCATACCCTTCCTTGATGATAGGTTCACCAATAAGGCTAGTGTAGCCGATGCATTAACAAAGTCATTTCTATTCTGAGGGATATGCATAAAAGAAATGTCTTCAAACTCTCCTGCCATTTTGATAACATGGCGGTGGTATGGAAATAGATGTAATTCTTTGGTACTGTAGGCTCCAGTGGATTGTCTGATGACTAGCTTTGAATCTTTGAATACTGCCAACCATTTGACTCCCATGGATTGAGCCAATTTTAAACCCACAAGGCATCCTTCATATTCCAGCGTGTTGTTGGAGTTATTGAATTGCAACTTGGTCGCCACGGGGTACTGCTCCCCAGTGATAAATACAAGAACTTCCCCTGCCCCGGGTTCTTCTGCGTTTGCAGCGCCATCAAAGTATAATTTCCTGAATTAACCCATCTCTTCTCTATTGGCTTGCAAAATTTCCATCACCTCATCGTTAGGGAAGTATGTTTTAAGAGGCTCATAACCTCCCGTCAGTGTTACCGATAGATGGTTCGCGATTCCCTGCCCCTTAATTTACTTTTGGGTCAAATAGACAATGTCGAGTTGTTAAAGGATTAGCTGCCACTTGGATAATCGGCAATTCAACATCGGTTTCCTAAAAATATACTTCAAAAGATCCATACGGGAGATGAGATAAGTTGTATGGCCGTGCAGGTAATGTTGTAGTCGTATAGCGGCCCAAGCCAATGCGTAACAGGTCATTTCTATCAGTGTGTACTTTTTTTCTCCACTACTGAATCTCTTGTTTAGATAATAAATGGCCCTTTCCTTGCCCATATCATCCTTCTGCCCCAGCTGGCAGCCCATGGCGTTGGAGTTAACCGATATGTATATGAACAACGGGACTCCTTCCCTTGGGGGTACCAGTATAGGTGCTTCAATCAACCACTTTTGGATAAAGTGAAAGGCCTTTTGACAATCTTCATTCCATTTCCCGGAGGAGTTATTTCTCAACAACTTGAAAATGGGTTCACAGGTGGCCGTTAACTGCGATATGAATTGGCTGATAACGTTTATTCTCCATAGGAAACCTCAGATTTCCTTCTCGATTCTCAGCTCAGGCATCTCAGTGATGGTTTTATCTTGGCAGGGTCCAATTCAATGCCTCAATTGCTCACAATGAATCCTAGGAGTTTACTGGACTTCATGCCTGTTGGCGTCGGGAAAAAAATCTGTGGGCCGGGTCACAACCCGAATCTTTCTCTCTTCCTAAGTTATCTTTACCCTTACTCTTTTTATTTCAAAAAAATATTTTGAAGGGTTTTTTAGGAAAAAGCCAACATGTATCATGTCGACGATTTGAACGTTTTACAGAGTCACCAGTTGGTAGATTTGAAATGGTTGTACCAACTCAATCGAGTTTTGTTTGAAAAGATGCCCAATTGCTAGACACTGTCGAAACTTGATCTTTGAAAACAAAGTTTTCAGCTCAGGGGCTTGGTTAAGTGTGGGGAAGGTGTTAGGCACCCCACAACTCCCATATAAACACGGTACCGCATCTTTTCAATATTTCTCTTAAAAACTAAAATGTGTGTGTGAATGCTATTTGAAAATTGGGCCTATATTTGATTGGAAAGCATGTTTATGCATCGTTGAACCTATATACGAAGGGTTTGATTTGATTTGCAAAAAGTCCTTGATTTGATTTGTAAACGTGTTTGATTTGATTTGCAAAAGCTTTTTTTTTTGAAAAGATTATTAAAGTGATATTTTGAAAGCATTTTATAAAGCCCCTATGCTAACATAGGAATTGAAGCATAATGATACTTTAATTTTATCTTTTCAGCTTTAAGGCACAACTTGAATGGTGATTGCCGGGCTGCGAAGCAACCTTGACCACAAAATATATACAAGTATCGGTCTCCTCATGGGCATGATAGCCATCGGAGGGACTCTGACACGACAAACTATATTTTCACTATGTTGAGACCTTAAATTTGGATAACCATTTTAAGGTCTTTTATATGTACATTTTACAAAAAAACTGGCAGGGTACATTTATAAAGTGGAGTTTGTCCATCGTGGGAATCAGATTCTGATCATTTAATCATGAATCCTATGATTCCTAGGCTCACATATGAGTAGTCAATAAACCTGCACAGTTCAAATTTGTACAAAAATAGATATATATCCTAAATGTCACCAGAACCAAGGATTCATCAGTAAATCTTAGTTCGCACTTGGCCAAAGCATCTCATTTCCACTAGATAGCGATTTAAGGGCCGCGAGGTAGCTTTTATAACTGAAACTAAAAAAATGCTAGATTTAAATAAATCTCAGCCATTCTAGCATCCCGGTTCCGTCTATACCAATTTTGAACCGTTTGAAAGCTAGAGTTGGCGAGTTTTAAATAAATCTAATTCGCCCGCAGATATGTCAGTGCCGATTCATATAAAATGAATATTTAAAGCAGTAATTTAATAAAGCGAGTAAAGCAATATATATACAATTATATATACAAAGGCTATAAAGGGCGGTGGGTTTTCACACCGGTGCCCGGACTAGAATTGAAATATATATATATTTATAAAAGCTGTATAAAATCCACGGAATGATCCAGGCTAGACAGAATTGAAATATATATAGAAAAATGTAAAAAGGGTGATGGGTTTTCACTCATGTGCCTGGACTGAAATTGAAATAGACAGATAAATAGTCAACTAAGACTGGGAAGAAAACCCAGTGTGGTGAATGTTGCAGATATCTATAAAAAATAGTAAAAAGGCCACAGAATGATCCAGGACGAACTAGAATGTAAATGTACAGAAAAGTAGTCAACCAAGACTAGGAAGATAACCCAGTGGTGGTTAAAGTTACTTATATATGCATATTTATATATAAAGGCAGTAAAAAGGCCACAGAATAATCCAGGCCGAACTGAAATATAAATAAATAAATAAATATATATATATAAATGGAAAAGTAGTCAACCAAGACTGGGAAGATAACCCAGTGGTGGTGAAGGCTGCTTATATATGCATATTTATATATAAAAGCAGTAAACTATCGCAGATTTGACATCCGGGCTTGACAGAATTAAAAAGTTAGTATATATACAGTTAAATATATACAAAAAAAGTCAAAACCAGACTGAGAAGATAACCCAGTCCGGTGAAGTTACTAACAACGAAGATGCAAGAATATGAAAGCTGCTAGAAGCAACGGATTGTCAATCCGAGTTGTAGAAATGCCAGAAAATGCATTTATGTACAAAAATATACCAAAAGTTGACAAAAACGGCCATGGAACTGAGTTCCGGGCATATTTAAAAAATGAAACTTAATGTGCAAGTGTATAAAAGTGCAAAGAAGTAGTATTGACTTGTTGATCGTAAAAATACTCACAATGGACTGCCACAAAGGCTTTTTACCAAATTATAGGCTCTAAACGTCCAAATCTACTAGTTATTTTCTGATATGTGATAGTATGTGGGTATATTTACGTGTTAGAGTGAAAAATTTTGAGTTTGGAAGATAAGAAAATAGACAAAAAACCAAACGGGCAGAGGTTCGAAGCGTTTCAGAATTATAAAAATGAGAGGGGGTGCCCTCTTATTTATAGGCCAGCGAGCCATCACTCTACCTGCTACTGCCGCAGGTAGAGGTGCGGATCTATGTGGTGGGGCCCATGTGGCGGCTTCTATTATCTCAAAGTACGTGCACTCCGAGCAACGTGAGGTTGAAGTCGAAACTTTTTAACTTTTGATCGGAGCGTCCGTTTGAGGCATGCGATACCTTTTTGGAAAGCCCTCGCCAAGAGTGTCACAATGAAATGGGATAAAACATTTTTTAGGTTCATAACTAGGTCTTTGATTCCCCGCAGTTTGTCCGTTGAGCTGTTTTGCACTGTTTGCACTCGGGATTATTGTTATGGTTCGTTCTGACCTTGGTGTCAACAATTTGGCTTGAGTTTGATCAAATTGGCTTAGAGGTGGTAAAATGACTATTTTTCCCCTCCTGGGTTTGCTCTAAGTGTCGGCATGGCCTTCGATTGACTTCCTGGGGTTGTCTCCAAGACTTGGATCCCATTCGAGTCTGTTTGTCCTTAGTGTTGTATCTGGGGCTGACTTGGTCGTTCTAGGTTTTCTTCTAGAGATGTTGTGCAGCTTTAGGTTTGTTCCTGAAATTGACATGACCTCTCGGGTTGAGACCGGGGCTGACCTGTACCTCCTGGGTTGAGACCGGGGCTAACCTGTACTTCTTGGGTTGAGACCGGGGCTGACCTGTACCTCCCGGGTTGAGACCGAGGCTGACTTGTACCTCCCAGGTTGAGACCGGGGATGACCTGTATTTCTCGGGTTGAGATCGGGGCTGACCTGTACCTCTTGGATTGAGACCGGGGCTGACTTGAACTTCCCGGATTGAGACCGGGGCTGACCTATACCTCCTGAGTTGATATCGGGGCTGACCTGTACCTCTCGAGTTGAGATTGGGGCTGATCTGTACCTTTTGGGTGGAGACCGGGGCTGATATGTACCTCCCGAGTTGAGACCGGGGCTGACCTGTACTTTCTGGGTTGAGATCCGGGTTTGACTTGTACCTCTTGGGTTGAGATCGAGGCTGATTTGATGACTCATAATTGAGATCGGGGTTGAGTTGATGACCCGATATTAAGATCGGGGTTGATATGATAGTCCGATATTGAGACCGGGGTTGATTTGATGGCCCGGTATTGAGACCGGGGTTGATTTGATGGCTCGGTATTGAGATCGATGTTGATTTGATGACCCGATATTGAGATCGGGGTTAACTTGATGGCCCGATATTGAGACCGGGGTTTACTTGATGGCCCAGTATTGAGACTGGGGTTGATTTGATGGCCAGAATTTGAGACTGGGCTGATTTGATGGCCCGGTATTGAGACCGGGGTTGACTTGATGACCCGATATTGAGATCAGGGTTGATTTGATGGCCTGGTATTGAGACCGGGGTTGAGTTGAAGACCTGGTATTGAGACCAGGGTTGATTTAATGGCCCGATATTGAGACCGGGGTTGATTTGATGGCCCGATATTGAGACCGGGGTTGATTTGATGACCCGATATTGAGACCGGGGATGATTTGATGACCCGATATTGATATCGGGGTCGATTTGATGGCCCAATATTGAGACTGAGGTCGACTTGATGGCCCGATATTGAGACCGGGGTTGACTTGCTGACCCGATATTGAGAACTGGGTTGATTTGATGGTTCAATTTTGAGATCAGGGTTGATTTGATGGCCCGATATTGAGACTGGGGTTGATTTGATGGCCCGGTATTGAGACTAAGGTTTATTTGATGGCCTGATATTAAGGCCGGGGTTGATTTGATGGCCCGATATTGAGACCAAGGTTGATTTGATAACCCGGTATTGAGACTTGAATTGATTTGATGGCCCGATATTGAGACCAGGGTTGATTTGATGGCCCGGTATTAAGACCAGGGTTGATTTGATGAATTGATATTGAGACCAGGGTTGATTTGATGGCCTGGTATTGAGAATGGGGTTAATTTGATGGCCCGAAATTGAGACCGAGGTTGATTTGATGACCCTATTTTGAGACCGGGGTAAACTTGATGACCCGGTATTGGGACCGGGGTTGATTTGATGACCCGGTATTGAGACTGGGGTTGATTTGATGACCCGATTTTGAGACGGGGGTTAATTTGATGGCTCGATATTGAGACCGGGGTTGATTTGATGGCCTGATATTGAGATCGGGGTTGATTTGATGACCCAATATTGAGACCGGGGTTGATTTGATGGCCTGGTATTGAGATCGGGGTTGATTTGATGGCCCGATATAGAGACCGGGGTTGATTTGAAGACCCGGTATTGAGACCGGGGTTAATTTGATGACCCGGTATTGAGACCGGGGTTGACCTGATGGCCCGATATTGGGACCGGGGTTGATTTGATGACCCGGCATTAATTCTGAGGTTGAGTTGAAAGCCCGGTATTGCGACCGGGGTTGAATTAAAAAGACAGTCTTGCCCTCCTACAGTGTTAGTAACAGGGAAAGAAAATTTTGAGTGTCTATAGATGCCCCTCTATATCATGTTCATGCAAAGTAGTGGAATAAACAAGATAAAGATTAGTAGACACTGGAAATGCAACTGCAAAGGCAACTCAAGGCATGACATGATATGCAAGGAGTGTCAGATACCTTTGAGGAGGTGGGGTTATCATTTGTCAGATACCCTTGTTGCAGCATTATTATGCGATTGCTGGTAGGATATCAAATTTATGTTATCCCAGTATGTTCTTGTCACTTTCTGCTGGGGATGATGTTAATTGGCTACCGCGAACTGTTTTCATCACTCTTTGTTGAGGAAGACGTTAGCCATGATAGCCTAGGTGAATTTCTTGGTTTAAGGCCAAGGGTTTTCCTTCATTCGTTGATATTCTTTGTTGGGGCATATTTCCTTTCGGTTGATGCCGTTGTGTATTTCTGAAGTCGATCCTCCACTGGGGATATATCTTTATTGCAGATTTACCTCAGTGGGCATTTTTGGTGCTTATCTTGATGATAACCTACGCAAGTAGTTTGAAACAGGGGGTTTGAATCACCAATCCTTCTCGGTGCTCCCTTTTGAGGATGTGTATAATAGATTCCATCATTGGTGATGGATTATTATATTGCTTCCGCCACCGGATCCCTTCTGACGCTTCGTTGGAGTTGAGCCAACGGCTGAACTGTCTCGGTATGTACCTGACGCTTCGCTGGGGTTGAGCCAACGGCTGAATTGTCATCTGTCTGTACCCGACGCTTCGTTGAGGTTGAGCCAACAACTGAATTGTCATCGGTTTATACCCGACGCTTCTCTGGGGTTGAGCCAACGGCTGAAGTATCATCAGTTTTGTACCCGACGCTTTGCTGGGATTGAGCCAATGGCTGAACTATCTCGGTCTGTACCCGATGCTTCGCTGGGGTTGAGATAACAGCTGAACTATCATCGATCTGTACCCGATGCTTCGCTGGGATTGTGTCAACGACTGAATTATCATCGGTCTGTACCCAACGCTTCAAAAGTGGTAGTTTTTGACAGTTTTGCGTAATTTTTTAGCAGTTTGCATAATTGATCCCCGGATATGGCTCCGGGATGAATATCAAGGGTTTTCAGAATGTTCCCCTTTTTGTCAGGATAACGCTGCTTAAACGCAGGATTTCAGGACAAACCTCTCAATCGCGTAGCGATTTTTCTTCAGATTTGACTTGGCAACTCATATAAACTTCATTTCAACTCTAACCAAATCGAGCCCGAGGGAGTGGGACCCACCCTGGGGAGCCGCAGGTAGAGGTGCGGCTGCCATGGATGGGCCCGCTTCCACCTATGGCTTTATATTGGGTAGCGGGATTTCATAATTTCCAAGTTTCATTTCGAGTTTCAAACAGAATCCAATTTTCTTTTTCAGATCTACGGAGCTCGGGAAGTCTTTTTCTGATTCCTTCAGCTCCCACGCATTCAGCGCATTGCAGGTAACGTTTTACGTCCTCTTTTCGCAAGTTTTGACCGTTAAGAGCATGTAAGCCACGTAGGGGCTTTTATACACAATGTATGAAAAATGTATGCTTATATGAACTGCTAATTTTTTTTTGACTTCATATATATGCATATCTTACTGTAATGCACGTTTGGATGTAAGAAAATTCAGATTCTGAGACAATCATATTTTGCTCTTTTTGATCAGTTTACTTATCCTTTTTGAGGCCTAGTGAGCCTGGATTTTCAACTAAAAATGTCAATGGTAATTTGGCTACCATGTGAGGTTGATTTTTGATTTTATTTCATAAATATGAACTACTCCTTTTTTTGGGATGGTGTGCTACTGAATGGCCACCTAGATATGCCTACGTGCATGCGAAAAGTCCATTTTACAAAGGAGACTTTGGCGAAATTTTTTCAAAAGCCTGAGCATTTAATAAACATGCAATTTTGACTCTAATGGGGATTTATGACTGACCCGTGCACAATTTTAGGATTTATCTTTTGAAAAACATGCAGTTTTGACTTACTGGGCATTTTTGACTGACCTATGCATGTTTTAGGACTTACAAATGCATAGAGTACTGATTTAAAATAATAAGCCACAGGTTTTAGGCTTACCACACCCTTTCTGAGGTGATTTGGAGACTTTGTCCAGGTGATAGACCGAGATAGACCCTGCAGTGCCAGCAGGGTAGTTTCAGGCATTAGACATAGGAGGGTTTCTGATGTTCCTCAACCACATCCAGCTCGACTGCCTCGCAGATTGGCCGATTCAGTGATTCTTCCACCACAGGACAAGCCACCGATTGATATTGATGATGAGCAGGCTCTTTTTGCTGCTCTTGCCCCTGCTCAGGCTCTATTTGTGGAGGTTTCAGGCATTATTATGTCGACCCAGGAGCTGTTGGGTGACTTGAGTAGTCATCCATCGAGATTCCTCCACGCCAACGAGGTGACTTGAAGTTTTCTTCTTTCTGGATTCTCTTTCCTTCTTTTGCCATTCTCAGGGCACAAGTTTTTGACATGGGTTGGTTTTTGATGTAGGTTCCTGGCTTTACGCAGCCTCGAGGGAACTGGTTCAATGTGCACTCCCTATACCATACTTTGCACCAGGACTACAGGGATATCATTGATGGCTGGGGGTTTTAGGCTTTCTTTTCTATTCTTCCCCGTCGTTGCCCCTGGGGGTATATGAGGGCTTCGTCTGAGCGCTGGTTCCACCAGACTCAGTCCCTTCATTTGCTGGACTGTGAGGTGTTGATGACCCTATGAACTGGAGGTTCATCACCGACATTGAGTTTGAGGGTGAGCCGGTGCCTGTCGTGGTTGACATCACACCTACTGTCGTTCGGTCCCTGTTGTGAGTTCCTACGACAGCGATCAAGGGTCGAACAGTCTGATCTGGTCCCTTGAGTATAGATGCCCAGAGTGGGGCTTTACTTGAGCCTCTACCTCATGATCAGAGGGTTAGGAATTGCATCTTGAGGTGATTGTTCCTGGTGAACATTAGGGGTTATTTTGTGGTGGAAAACTCGTCGACGGTGTCCTTCACCTTGGTTAGTGCTACCCGACATATAGAGCGCCTCAGTGACTTTGATTGGGGTTCCTACACCTTTGCCTATTTTCTCCGGGACATGCGCATGCTTTCGAAGGGTTTGACGGAGGCTTGGTTAGGGTTCTACCCGTTTTTATTGGTGAGTACATCTTTCTTGTACCTTTTTAATTTCAGCATTTATATTTGTTAGTTTTGGTCACTGAGGACTTTTGATATTTACATAGTCAGTTCTGTGCATTTGAGAGGCTTCCTTGCCTACGGTATGCCACTACTTTAGGTCTGGAGACCTATCCTCAAGGATGGAGTTAGCATCACTCCACTCTGACGGAGGTCCCTATTGCTGAGGGATTTACCCATGCCCGCCTACAGTTGGAGCTTTTGACTGCTAGATTGATCTCCTGGGTGCAGTATACCTATGAGTTTTTAGCTGTTAGATTTGAAGGAGGCTTCCCTACTGGTCAGGAGTTTGCATTATCCACCCGCAGAGTCCTATTTTTGACAGAGGGAGGTTGGGAGCTCTATTTAGGAGAGCGTGCTATCAGGAGCATCACGGGGCAGATCCATATTCCCATTGTTCCTCCTGCTTGGCATCATTGGCCATTGATCTTGCCACTGACAGATATCCCTATGGAGGGCATAGATGGCTTTACCCTGTCAGAGGGTCCATACAGCCAGGTGGCATTCAGCAGTTGGTGGAGTCCTCGCACTATTGGATCTCAGATTCGGCCTACCCAGTTTATGGCAAACATGGTGCCTGGGTCTGTGATGATGACAGACTGGATATCTTGCCTCAGGGAGCCGACTCATTTGGACTAGATCACATGATTGACCCAGCAGCTGGAGAGAGCTCACCTATTTATCAGGCATCTTGGCAGAGATCCGTCAGAGGCATCTTTTTTAGACCCGTCCAGCTCAGAAACGGGCCCCTCTTCAGGTCCATTTTCCAGCAGTTTTGTAGGAGCTGATCCTCCCTTGTACCGCCCAGACATGCCTGATGACCGCGACTTTGTGTCCACGGAGGAGATGGAGCAGGTTAACCACCTGAGCATAGATGTTTTGGATCTTTTTGGATAACTATGGCAGGTATATCTTTTGGTCAGTCACTGTTTTGGCTATTTGACGATTGTGCCTCATTTTGATAGACCACTGTTAGTGGTTGGGTAGTGGTGCCCCATTTTCCTGTACTTTTCATTCTACTTTGTATTATCAGACAGGGAATATGCTTGTAGTAGATAGTTTATTGTAGATATGCATGATATTTCCTATCTATCGCATTATATTTTATCATTGTCATTATGCATGTATTATGTCATGTGTATGCATTTAGACAGATGAGTTCAGATTTGACCCCTGGATGGTCTTGTGATTCGATGATACAGATAGCATCGTCTACCATTAGTTGGATTGAGCATTTGCCACCATCTGAGGTGGCTTTATCCTTGAGATCATGGTATAGCAGTTTGTCTTTCTCAGCCAGAGTGACAGTTGATCGGATGTTGGGGCATTCGTTGGCCCTCGTAGATTTTCAGGTGCCATATGGATTTGTTGATGGCATTTTATCGTGTTGGATATCTGATAGACAGGTCTTCCGATTTGGGTAGCATGAGCTGACGCCGACTCTTAAGAAGTACCAGCGGTTTACTGGTTTAGCCTTAGAGTTACCTTGCGCTCGAACAACAATCAGCGATATGAGGAGACCGTTCACACAGATGTCAGGTCTTCGCCAGATTGTGGTGAGGGATGAGATCATCTCTGAACGGGTGATCTCTATTGACTTCGTGATCGATCGCTTTGGTGAGCTCGACAGCTATGATCAACATGCCAAGGATTTTATCGTCTCGGCAGAGGCGTGACATTTGGCCAGGATAGACATTATGCTGATGTGCATCGTATCTTATGTCTATATAACGCTATGCTTGAACCACTTGGATGTGGGATTGGTAGTCGTGGTTAGGGCCCTTAGGCAGGGTAGCACCATCATTCCGTTGATATTGGCTGAGACACTGAGGTCAGTCACCTACTGCAGTACCCACCCAGAAGGGTTTTTCAGAGGCAGTTCGGTCTTATTTTATGTATGGTTTATGTCCCATATACGACCAATTGGATTTTTCAGACCTCATGAATATTGCTTCTCCCGCTAGGTAGCCACATCTTACTCCTTTCAGCCTGCGGAGTGTACTGATGCAGAGACATGGTTAGCATTTCTGTCAAACATTGAGTATCCGTTCTCAATTTTTCCATGCTCATGGCTAGCCTCCCCCTATAGCTTTATTACCCATGCATCTGGCATGGACTATCTGCCCCTAGCGGGATTGAGGGGAGTAACCACTTACCATCCTCTGGCTGTTATGGGCCAGTTTGATCAGTATCATAGCCTGCATCTGTTTGAGTGGGCTGTTGATCAGAGGATGTCAGCTTCGTCTATGTCATCTGTAGACTTGATCCGAGTTTATAAGTGTTGGACTCATAGAGAGAGGGCTGATTTCTCCAGTAGCCATCCAAATCTTTCTCCAGAGTTCTCAACGTGGTTGGAGGCATATATATCATCAGCTTCATTCATCCAGTAGCTCTTATTGTAGATTCAGACGAGGAGGAGCCTATGGAGGATCCTGAGTCTCCTACCGAGGATGAGTTATTCATGGGTTTGACAGCATCACTAGTTAGTGATCTGCCAATCATTCCTGCAGGGACAGATCCAGCTTTGGCGGACTCACTAGCTAGGATGACCTTTGAGAGGGATCATACTAGAGCACTGATGTTGACCGCCTTGTCTGGCAGAGACATAGCTTTGGCAGAGAGAGATGCGGCTCGAGCCACTCAGGATGCAGAATTGATTGAGCGAGAGGAGATCCGATCTGCCAAAGATGCAGCTTTTGTTGAGATCGAGGAGACTTTGATTACTAGGGATGCAGCTTTTGTGGAGAGGGACGAGGCTATAGCTTCCTGGGATTTCCACGTTGCCGACAGTACTGCTCTTCGATCTTATACTCATGGTCTGGTTATCGAGATGAGTACATATATTGATGACCATAGTGCCACACTGCAGATGAATGTGGAGGTTTTGAGTAGTATGGAGGCTGAGGGTATTGCACTTGCAGCTGCTCCTCCATCTTCAAAGAGAGATGCCATACTGGCATTGCTGGCCTGCTTATCCTTGGGTCCATAGACTAGCTTTGTTTTTCCTGCACATACTAGATCAGCCACTTTTGTCATGTACAGGACACTATGTATATATCAAACAGTGTTATATATCAGAGAAATATATTTTTGATTCACTTCCTTGTTTGGATATGTATTGTCATTGCTGAGTGATTAGCACTTATTTCATGACTCGTTGTTATTGATGTATCTTGAGCTTCTCCTTGATGGACAAACAGTTGAGATGTCAGAGAGTATCTCAGATGGGCCTGTTGACCATGGTAGCTTGATAGGACTTATCTTTTATATGGTTTTGGTGTCTTGGGACTGATTTTTTTATTTATTTTTATTTTTTCTTGAAGGTTAAATCGCATCGTAAATGGCTACCTACGTACTCCCGGGCTGAGGGAGATTAGGTCATTCGTAGTTCAATTTTTGTGTGAGAGAGGCTTGAAAAGTATTTATCTTGGGTTTTGAGTTTGGTTTGATTAGTTTTTGAATTTTTTTTTATTTGGTTTGACCGCACCAGAAATGGCTGCCTACGTAATCCCGGGTGGAGGGAGATCAGGTCATTCGTAGTTCCGGCTTTTAGTGAAAATCGAACCTAATTTGATTTGTAGGACCCGAATGCAATTATGCATGGGTTTCAGACATAGTACCTTTATATGGTGTCTGATTTGATGAGTTGGGGAAACTCGGTCCCGTCCACTTCTTTTAATTTGATAGCTCCTCCCGTCAATACCTCCTTGACAATGAAAGGGCCTTCCCAATTAGGGGTGAATTTTCCTTTAACTTCATCTTGATTGGCCAAAACTTTCTTCAGCACTAAGTCACTTTCTTTGAATTATCGTATTTAGACCTTCTTATTGTAGGATTGAGCAATCCTTTGCTGATATAACTGCCCATAGAAAATGGTTGTAGCCCTCTTTTCATCTATCAAGGACAGTTGGTGATACCGGTCTTGCAACCACTGATCTTCGTCTATCTGAGCATCAATTAGCACTCGTAAGGACTCCATTTCTACTTCTATGGGGAGGACTGCTTCCATACCATAGACTAATGAATAGGGGGTAGCCCCAGTAGAGGTGCGTATTGACATCCTGTATGCTAACAGGGTTAGAGGCAGCAGGTCAGGCCATTCTCTGTGATTGGCGGACATTTTTTGCATAATCTTCTTGATGTTCTTGTTGGCCGCTTCGACAACACCATTCATCTTGGGCCGATAGATGACAGAATTGAGATACTTAATGTGGAGCTTATTGCATAGCTCTTTCATTATTTATTTTTTTAGGTTCTTGGCGTTGTTTGATACATTCACCTCCGATTGTCCATATCGACAGACAACATTATTTCTGATGAAACCAATGATGACCTCTTTGGTGACTTTGGGAAAGGAGGCAGCTTCAACCCATTTGGTAAAGTAATCGATCATGGTGAAGATGAATTGATGACCATTGCTGGCTTTGGGTTCCACTGGACCGATCACATCTATTCCCCACATGGAGAAAGGCCATGGTGAACTCATGTTGTGTAGCTCATTTGGAGGAGCATAGATGGCATTTCCATGTACTTGGCATTGAAAGCATATCTTGACGTGATCATCACAGTCAGCATTGAGCGAGATCCAATAATGTCCTGTTCTTAATATCTTCTTAGCTAGCAGATGACTGCTCATGTGTGGACCACAGACTCCACCGTGGACTTCATCCATCAGTCTCTGGGCTTGCTCTCTATCAAAGCATCTTAACAGGCCTATTCCAGCATATCTTTTATAGATTGCATCTTCGCTCAGATAGAACTTCATGGCCATCTTATGAATCCGTTTTTGCTCGGATTGGCTTGCCCCAGCGGGTGTAGATCCTTCTCAGAGATATTCCTTGATGTCTTGATACCAAGGCTGATTGATAGGAGGTATTTCATTCGATACTTCTCCAATGTAATTCCCGTATGTCGGGGCTTTCTGAATTATGAATTTGATGCAGGGAATCCCACTCCTATCTGATATACAGATTAATAAAGCCAATGTTGCCAATGCATCAGCGAAGTCATTCCTTCCCCGAGGAATATGGCTAAAGATTATGTCTTTAAACTCCAGGGATATTTTGACGACCTGCCGATGATAGGGCAGCAAATACAGTTCTTTGGTGTGATATGCCCCAGTGATTTGTCTAATGACCAATTCGGAGTCTCCAAAGACCAGTAAATGTTTGATACCCATGGATTGGGCTATTTTCAAACCCATTATGCAGCCTTCATACTCAACTGTGTTGTTGGTGTTGCCAAATTGAAGTTTGGTAGCCACATGATATTGTTCTCATGTACCAGAGATAAGGACTGCCCCAGCTCCGGCACCTTCCATGTTTACTACTCCGTCGAAATACATTTTCCATGGTTGGACTGTATTCTCTTGTTGGAGTTGCTGAATTGTCATGATTCCATCATCCGGGAAATAAGTCTCCAGGGGCTCGAACCCTCCTGAAGGTGCTTCAGCTAATTGATCTGAAATGCCTTGACCCTTGATTGACTTCTGAGTCACGTAGATAATGTCAAATTATTATAGGATCAATTGCCATTTGGATAGTCGACAATTCAACATTGGCTTGTTGAATACATATTTGAGTGGATCCATGCAGGATATGAGGTAGGTCACGTGCCCATGCAAATAGTGTTTCAACCTCATGGTGGCCCATGCTAATGCACAATATGTCTTTTCGATCAGGGTGTACTTCTGTTCACTACTGCTAAATCTTTTGCTGATGTAGTAGATGTCTCTTTCTTTGCTACTATCATCTTTCTGCCCTAGCATGCAGCCTATTGTATTGGTATTAACGGACAGGTACATGAACAAGGGAACTCCATCCCTTGGGGGTACCAAAACAGGTGCTTCGATCTGCTGTTTCTTGATGGCAAGGAAGGCTCGTTGACAATCCCCATTCCATTTGGTGGAGGAATTCTTCCCTAATAATTTGAATATGGGTTCACAGGTTGCTGTGAGCTAGGAAATGAATTTGCTTTTGAAGTTGATTCTCCCCAAAAACCCACGTATCTCCTTCTCTGTTTGATGTACTGGCATCTCAGTGATGACTTTGATCTTGGCAGGGTCTAGCTCGATGCCTCGATTACTCACCAAGAATCCTAACAGTTTGCCTGCTTTGACGCCAAAAGCACGTTTAGCGGGATTTAGCTTGAGGTTGTACTTACGTAATTTGTTGAACAGCTTCCTGAGATGGTCAATGTGATCATCCTCCCTCCGTCATGGCTCGCTGATATGTGGCTCTGGCATTGATGAGGCCGAAGGATAGTCGCCTATAATAGAAGGTTCCCCAGGGAGTGATGAAAGCTATTTTCTCCCGGTCTCTTCAGCAACCATGATTTGATGGTAACCAGAAAAACAATCTACGAAAGAATACATGTCGTATTGTGCCGTATTGTCTATCAAGATGTGGATGAAAGGTACCGGGAAATTGTCCTTGAGACAGGCTTTGTTCAAATCCCGGTAATCCACGCATACTCGTACTTTCCCTCCGGGCTTAGGCATGGGTACTATGTTTGACAGCCATTCAGGGTATGTTGATACCATGATGATTCCGACTTTGAATTGTTTAACGACTTCTTCTTTAACTTTCAGACCCCATTCAGGTTTTAATCACCTGAGCTTTTGTTTGACTGGTTTGAATTCATCTTTGATGGGTATTTGATGGATGACAATGTCAGTGGACATGCCAATCATATCTTCATGTGACCATGCAAACACATCCTGGAACTGTGTTAGGAGTTTGATCAGGTCGGCTTTTTGGTTTGGTGTGATGTCTAAGCCTATCTGGATTTCTTTGATGTTTTCGGAGATTCTTATGTTGATAGTGGTGGTTTGGTCGAGGTTTGGTTTGGTTTGTCTTCGACCCATTCTTTGATCTCCTCGGGCACCTCATAGTCATCTTCCTTGTCTTGATCAATATCCATCAAGTCGAAGTTCAGTTCTACATCAAAGTTGTAGTCACTTTGACAGGTTGGCATCTCATCAGCAGAGACAAACACATCTAATGCATGAGTCCTGAAAACAAAAATGCTTTCATCTTAATATATACAACTGCCTTTCTGAGACTTCCCAACTATCTGGGCTGTTGTTACTGGATTGAGTTGATTCCCCCATATAGTGGAGGTATTTGGATCCTTCTCCACTTGTGGTGCTGATCATATTGACATTCTCCTCTTTATGATGTGGGAGAGGATTGTCCTGCACGTGTGGTTGTTCGGGTTTTGTTACCACAACCTCTCCATTGTCAATCAAGTCTTAGATTTTGTGCTTGAGAGACCAATAGTCTTGAGTGTCATGGCCCGAGGATCCAGAATGGTAAGCACACTTCTTGCTTGGGTCGAAGTTTCGTCCACCAGTATTGGTTGGTGGAAGGAGTTGGACAATCTTTTTTTGTGCTGTCAACAGCTTTATCACATTCTCGAGTGAATCCCCTAGAGGGGTGAAAGTTCTTCGATGCCTGACCTCCATATTTTTCTAAAATGGAGGGTTTGAAGGCTGTGATGTAGCTGGGAAAGGGGTATAGTTCCTCCTTTGAATGGGCATACTGTTTGACTCGCCTCTTTTATTCTGTCCTTGTAATACTAAGGACACTTCTTCATCTTTCTTTTTGTGTACCCTCCGGGGATTACTCCCGTAATTTTTGTATTGGATATGTTCAGCAACAGCTTCGAGGGCGGTTAAATCCTTTATCTTCCCAGACTTGAGCCCCATTTATGCCATCTCACCGTGTTTAATCATTTCAGAGAATGGTTTTCCTATGTCTGCTAGGACCCTCTCATAATACGGAGCTTCTTGTATGTCGATGAAGGTCATGACTATCTCAGATTCAGTCATGGCTAGGGTGACTTGCGTTGCAACCCGCCTCCATCGTTGAGCATATTCTCTGAATGATTCAGTGTTTTGTTTCTTGATTTTGGTTATTTGGTATCGGTCCGGAGCCAACTGAGATTGGAAGCTGTATTGACTGAGGAAGGCATATGTCAGTTCTTCCCAACTGTGAATCTTAGAGTTGTCTAGACGGGCATTCCAGGCTCTGGCCTCACCAATTAAACTTTTCTGGAATAACTGCACTCAAAGTTTCTAGTCCTCTGCATAGGACCCGAGTTCTCCAATGAATACTTTCAGGTGTGTATAAGGGTCTCCCAATCCATCGTATTTCTCAAAATCGAAGACTTGAAACTTTTCAGGATAACAAGCCCCGGGGAATATACAGAGGTCAGAGTAATTAAAACTGCCGAATGCCCCAGTCCCTATGATAGACCAGAGAGTTTCTTTCATCTGTTGTACTTTCTTTAGGATATCACCAGCTTCTTGTTCTTTGTTGAGGATGGTGATTTTAGAGGTTTTGTTGGTTGAGTCCTGGTTTTGTGGTCCAGGAATCTGAGTTTCTGCCTTTTCAGTCTCTTAACCGCCACCACTACCACCAGGTGTTCCCGGTTCTGTGTGAGTTTGGGCTTGCTTCCCTTTAAGGGTCTTACTCTGTTCTCTCAGAAAGCTGGCCAATTCGGCTATCTGATTCTTCAGTCCTTCAAACTCTTCCCTAGATACAGGGGTGGACTCTGGTTGGGCACTGGATGTCATGTCTGTGGATGGACTTAGTGCTTTCTTAGACTTAGATATAGTGACAGGACCAATTTTTCACCTACAGCAAAACGTAGACGTGTCAATTTCCTGATGTAGATAGGGATAGGATGCATGCCATGATGTGTTTTTTCTTATTCTGCAAAACAGAGGTCAGTTGTTTTGATGACAGGATGACAAAAGGTATATGACAGGAAATGTAAATCTTTCATTATGATATTTACATTGTGCTCCTTTACATTTGGAATTGAAAACTTGACATTGAATTAAAAGAGGAAGGCATGAAGAAGCTTCCCATCGGATTTGGTTAATCAGAGGCTGACCTATCCTAGGCTACTCTCGCGGCTTTTTGGCATGAAGGTCCCCAGATCATCGCAATCTACCAGAGGGGAAATTAATCCGATCATTCAACTGGAGCGAATCTAGGTGGTGCATTTTCATGAGCCCCGGAGACTAAGCTGTCCCTAGAGACATTACTTATCACCAATGGGTTTTGCCTCCCGAAGGAGGAACACACAACATACATTCACATTCATCGCGTCTCACCATATGCATATGATGACATTGGTGCGAAGCACTAAAAAAATAGGAAAGCATTCATTCCCATTCATTCAATGTAAAGACGCAACATTCACACATTTAGTCAATGTAAAGACGCAGCATTCACACATACGTAGTTTTGAAAGGGAAATATTTGAAAAGATTTGAACGCGGCCTAAGCCCTCTACTGTCCCCAGCAGAGTCACCACCCTGTCGACGTCGGGAAAAAATTCGTGGGTCGGGTCACAACCCGAATCTTTCTCTCTTCCTAAGCTATTTCTACCCTTACTTTTTTTATTTCGAAAAAAGGTTTTGAAGGGTTTTTTTAGGAAATGGCCAATATGTATCATTTCGACGATTTGAACGTTTTACAGAGTCGCCAATTGGTAGATTTGAAATGGTTGTACCAACTCAACCGAGTTTTGTTTGAAAAGAGGCCCAATTACTGGACATTGTCAAAACTTGATCTTTGAAAACATAGTTTTGAGCTCGAGGGCTTGGTTAAGTGTGGGAAAGTTGTTAGGCACCCCACAACTCCCATATAAATACGGTACCGTATCTTTTCAATATTTCCCTTAAAAACTAAAATGTGTGTGAATGTTGTTTGAAAATTGGGCCTATGTTTGATTGGAAAGCATGTCTATGCATCGTTGAACCTATATACGAAGGGTTTGATTTGATTTGCAAAAAGTCTTTGATTTGATTTGTAAAAGTGTTTGATTTGATTTACAAAAGCTTCTTTTTTCGAAAAGATTATTAAAGTGATATTTTGAAAGCATTTTATCAAACCCCTAAGCTAACATAGGAATTGAAGCATATTGATACTTTAATTTTATCTTTTCAGCCTTAAGGCACGACTTGAATGGTAATTGCCGAACGGCGAAGCATCCTCGACCACAAAATATATACAAATGTCGGTCTCCTCATGGACATGATAGCCATCGGAGGGACTCTGACACGACAAACCATAGTTTCACTATGTTGAGACCTTAAATCCGGATAATCGTTTTAAGGTCTTTTGTATATACATTTTATAGAAAAACTGGCAGGGTACATTTGTAAAGTGGATTTTGTCCATCGTGGGAATCAGATTCTGGTCAGTTTGATCATGAATCCCACGATTCCTAGGCTGACATATGAGTAGCCAATAAACCTGCATAATTCAAATTTGTACAGAAATAGATATATATCACAAATGTCGCCAGAACCAAGGATTCATTAGTAAGTCTTGGTTCGCACCTGGCCGAAGCATCTCGTTCCCACTAGATAGTGATCTAAGGGCCGCGAGGTAGCTTTTACAACTGAAACTAGAAAGATGTTAGATTTAAATAAATCTCAGCCATTCTAGCTTCCCGGTTCCGTCTGTACCGATTTTGAACCGTTTAAAAGCTAGAGTTGGCGAGATTTAAATAAATCTAATTCGTCCGTAGATATGTCAGTGCCGATTTATATAAAATAAATATTTAAAGCAGCAAAATAAAGCGAGTAAAGCAATATATAGAGAGACGAAAAAGTAGTCAACTAAGACTGAAAAGATACCCAGTGGTGGTGAAGGTTGCTTATATATGCATATTTATATATAAAAGCAGTAAACTACAGCAAATTTGACATCCGGGCTTGACAGAATTGAAAAATTAGTATATATACAGTCAAATATATACAAAAAAGCCAAATTCGGACTGGGAAGATAACCCAGTCCTGGGAACTTGCTAACAACGAAGATGTAAGTATATGAAGGCTGCTGGAAGTGACGAATCGTCAATCCGAGTTGTAGAAATGCCAGAAAATACGTTTATGTACAAAATTATACCAAAAGTTGACGAAAACGGCCACGGAACTGAGTTCCGGGCATATTAGAAAACGAAACTTAACATGCAAGTGTATAAAAGTGTAAAGAAGTAGTATTGACTTGCTGATCGTAAAAATACTCACAATGGACTGCTACACCGGTTTTTTGCCAAATTATAGGCTCTAAACGACCAAATCTACCGTTCATTTTCTGATATGTGGTATTATGTGGGTATATCTACGTGTTAGAGTGAAAAATTTTGGGTTTGGAAGAAAAGAAAATATACAGAAAATCAAAAGGGCAGAGGTTCGAAGCGTTTTAAATTTATGAAAGTGAGGGGGGTTGCCCTCTTATTTATAGGCCAGGGAGCCTCCACTCTACCTTCTGCTGCCAAAGGTAGAGGTGCGGCTCCACGTGGTGGGCCTCACATGGCGGGTCCCATCATCTCAAAGCACGTGCACTCCGAGCAATGCGAGGTCGAAGTCGAAACTTTCTAACTTTTGATCGGAGCGTCCGTTTGAGGCGTGCGATACCTTTCAGGAAAGCCATCGCCGAGAGTGTCACAATGACATGGGATAAAACATTTTCCAGGTTCAAGAAGACGGGTCATAACCAGGTCTTCGATTCCCCGCAGTTTGTCCGTTGAGCTGTCTTGTGCTGTTTGCACTCAGGATCATTGTTATGGTTCGTTCTGACTTTCGTGTCATCAATTCAGCTTGAGTTTGATCGAATAGGCTTAGAGTTGGTAAAATGACTGTTTTTTCCCTCCCGTGGTTGCCCTTAGTGTCGGCATGGCCTTCGGTTGACTTCCTGGGGTTGTCTCCAAGACTTGGATCCCATACGAGTCTGTTTGTCCTCAGTGTTGCATCTGGGGCTGACTTGGTCATTCCAAGTTTTCTCCTGGAGATGTTGTGGAGCTTCAGGTTTGTTCCTGAAGTTGACATGACCTCCCGGGTTGAGACCGGGGCTGACCTGTACCTCCCGAGTTGAAACCGGGGCTGACCTGTACTTCTCGGGTTGAGACCGGGGCTGACTTGTACTTCCTGGGTTGAGACCGGGGCTGACCTATACCTCTCGGGTTGAGACCGGGGCTGACCTGTACCTCCTGGGATGAGACCGTGGCTGATCTGTACTTCTCGGGTTGAGACCGGGACTGACCTGTACCTCCCTGGTTGAGACAAAGGCTTACCTGTACTTCCCGGGTTGAGATCGGGGTTGACCTGTACCTCCTGGGTTGATATCGAGGCTGACCTGTACCTTCTGAGTTGAGACCGGGCTGATCTGTACCTCCCAGGTTGAGACCGGGGCTGATCGGTACCTTTCGGGTTGAGACTGGGGCTGACCTGTACTTCCCGGGTTGAGACCGGGGCTGACCTGTCCCTCTCGGGTTGAGATCGGGGCTGATCTGATGACTCAGTATTGAGACCGGGGTTGAGTTGATGACCTGGTATTGAGACCGGGGTTGATTTGATGGTCCAGTATTGAGATCGGGGTTGATTGGATGGCCCGGTATTGAGACCGGGTTGATTTGATGGCTCGGCATTGAGACCGGAGTTGATTTGATGACCCGGTATTGAGACCGGGGTTGAGTTGAAGGCCCAGTATTGAGACCGGGGTTGAATTAAAAAGACAGTCTTGCCCTCCTACAGTGTTAGTAACAAGGAAAGAAAATTTTGAGTGTCTATAGCGCCAAAAGCACACTTCGTTGGGTTCAACTTCAAATTATACTTGCGAAGCCGCTCAAACAACTTCTGAAGATGGGTACAGTGGTCATCTGCCTCTTTGGGTTTTACGATGATATCATCCACATATACTTCAATTTCCTTATGTATCATATCGTGGAATAAGTTCATCATAGCCCTTTGATATGTAGCACAAGTGTTGGTGAGGTCGAAAGCTAATCTTCTGTTACAGAAAGTTCCCTAGGGGGTGATGAAGGTGGTCGTTTCCCTTTCCTTTTTAGCAACCATAATCTGGTGGTATCCAGAAAAGTAATCAACAAAGGAGTACATCTCGTATTGTGTCGTATTGTTTATTAACACATGAATGAATGGCACTTGGAAGTTATCTTTAAGGCTGGCCTTGTTAAGATCTCGATAATCCACACAGACTCGCACCTTTCCCCAGACTTCGGCATTGGGACCACATTAGATAAACATTCCGGGTAGGTTGACACCATAATGATACCCGCTTTGAATTGTTTGATGATTTCTTCTTTGACCTTCAAACTCTATTCTAGTTTTAACCGTTTTAGCTTCTACTTTACTGGCTTGAACCCTTCTTTAACTAGTAATCGATGGACGACTATTTCTGTTGATCAGCCGATCATGTCATCATTAGACCAGGCAAAAACATCTTTGAACTGGGTCAGGAGGTTGGTTAGTTCTTTTTCTTGGCTAAAAGGGAGGTTGGTTCTGATCTGTAGCTCTTTAGGATTATCAGAGGTTTCAATGTTTATGGTGGTGGTTTGCTCAAGTTTTGGTTTGGGTTTGTCTTCGACCCATCCTTTAATTTCCTCAGGCACCTTGTCATCATCCACCTCTTCTTGCTCAATTCCCATCAAGTCAAAGTCCAATTCTATATCAAAATCGTAGTCACTACTCGAATTTGACAAAGCAAGGATATGGCTAGAAATACTAAAATTTGGGAACTTGAGAAGAAAACTTGTTTGCTTAATATATATAAAATAGTTGTCAATTACAAAAGGGTTCAACAGTTAATATGATAAAAGGCAATAACAAGTTGCAGATAAAATAAAACAGGCTAAAACGAAAAAGCTAAGTTCCCTGTTCACAGATCATTTTCTTGTGTTTACCCTTTTCGAACGATCTAAGGGGTGATCGTCCAATTACTGGTAGTCAGATCTTCAGGGATGGCTAAGATGGAAGTGTCGCTGGAGTCATTGTTATCTTTGAGGATGACCATGACTAGCTCGGAGCTGGATCCAGGATCTTCTTTTGGGATGCTAACTTTCGCCCAGTTAATAAAAGGAAGGCCAGGTTGATCATCTACTAGGCCCGCCCCAATAAAACTCTTAGCAGCACCATTGGCGAGGAAAAAGCTGCTCATAAATCGAAACTGGACTTCCTTAAGGAATTTTTCGCTCTGAGCTTTCCTTTCCCTGTCTTCGACAAGCACTTCCTCATGGGTTTCTCCGTCTCTGACCTGATTGATCTTGGGGATCAGGAGGCTTAACATATCAGTGGGGACCTTATTCCCTGAAACCTTCTTCAGTGAGGTTCGATATGAGAGTGATTAGCAGGTGGGTTGACACCCTCTTGTGGGGATTACAGTGTTTGGAACCACTAGAGTAACCGATTCCAACTTTATCTAATTGTGTCGGTATATGGATAAGGTTTTTCATTCCCTGACCATCCCTATCTAGCCCTTGGCAATTTCGGTGTCCTCAGGTGAGCATCTCTTGACCAACCGCCATCACTTCTGGGGACTCAATGTCAGTGAACCCATAGAATGGTACTGATGGGTGCTTACCTCGAAGGCTTGAAAGCTTTCAAACTCAATACCCTCGTTCAAGCTAATTATGGGCATATCTCTCTGAGTATGGACTGGATATTCAATTTCAGCACTGAAGGTGACCAAGTGGCCATTGATAATATACTTTAATTGCTAGTGAAGAGTGGATAGAACGACTTTAGCCATATGAATCCATGGTCGCCTCAGCAACAGGCTATACCCAGTAGTGATGTTCAATACTTGGAAGGATGTGTTAAAGGTGAATGGACCGATCTCCATAGGAAGTTAAATTTCCCCAATCGTATCTCTCTGTGACCCATCGAAAGCTCGAATCACCACATGGTTATCTCGAATCCTATTTGGGTTGATATTCATCCTCTATAAGGTATCTTGAGGGCAAATGTTCAAGGATGAGCCCCCATCGATAAGTATGTCTCCTATCATGTACCCTGATGATATAACTGCGATATGCAATGGTTTATGATGCTTTGTTCGTTCGGCTGGTATATCATCGTCGGTAAAAGATATTATGTTACTCTCTAGTGTGGCTAATCAGATGCTGGAAATTCTCAGTATCAATAGTTTTAGGCAGGTGGTCATCCTCTAACACCTGGATTAAAATTTGGCGATGATCCTTGGATGTTAGCACTAGGTCAAGGATAGAGATTTGGGGTGGTGCCTCTTTCAGCTGCTTCACCGCTCTCGCTTCGTTGTGCCCCCACCTTATTGAAGAAATCTAAAATCTTCCCTAGTGGCACTTTTTCGACTATCTAGACGGTTGGCTTCATTATCTTACTTGGGAGGTACAATGGGTTATCCTTTGGAAAGACTGTAGTACAACCTGTCTCTGACCTAATACCTTCTCTATAATTCCAAGGAACCTTTTTCAGACTAAAAACAAAGATCTGCGACCGAGGGGTCAACATCACTGGCATTGGAAAAGCTATTTCCACTAGAGTCTTATCCCCCACGTTGGATAATCCTCGGATGGCTATAGGCATTGCGGAAGTTCCTTCTACGCAAGTGATAACTGTCACCATTTATTTTGAATTTCCCTTCCTCCGATGGTACATGATTTCTTCATTAGGAAAGATCTCAGCCTCCTTTATCATCTCCAGGTCGCCGGATTCGATCATATTTTGAATTAGATGACGTAGGGCCCAACAGTCCTCGTTGGCATGTCTAGGGGCGTTTAAGTGATATAGACATATCTTACTGGGGTAGAAACACTTCAATCGAGGATCCGGGGGTGGTGAGAACTCTGTGATCTTTCCTTAATTGATCAACATCCGTAGGATTTCCTCCCTAGATTGCCCTAATGGTGTAAACTTTCGTTTGGCGACAAATTCCCTTCGGAGGTGAAATCTAGATTGCTCTCTTCTCTGTCCATTTACTCCATACTTGGAAGGGAATCTAATCTATCTTCAGAATTGGGACAAAACTAGGAGATGCAGTGTGGACTTACCCTCGTAGGACTTGGTCAATCAACTACAGGGTCACCTGATGCTGGTATACGATTAGCTATGCTAATTGGTCCATTTGTATCTTAATTGAGTCCAAGCTTGGTTCCTCTGTATATCTTTCCTTTGGTTACCCCCATATTAAAGGATCCATCCTAGAGGGGGGTTCTCCCAATTTCCTCAGATATTTGCGATTCTCCCGACTTCCTGCACTGATCATGTTGACTCCCTCTACATTATGCTAAGGTAAGGGATTGTTGTTAACATTTGGCTACTCTGGCGCTTTCACCACAATCTCCCCAATGTCAATCATATTCTGAATCTTGTGCTTTAACGTTCAACAATCTTGAGTGTCATGTCCCGGTGATCTAGAATGATAAGCATATTTCTTCTTGGGATCATAATGTCTTCTTTTTAGGTCGGTGGGTGGAGCGAGCTCGGTGATCTTCTTCTGTGCCACCAATAATGCCAATATATTCTCTAATGAGTCCCCCAAGGGAGTGAATATCCTCATTTACCTATTCTCCCTGACTCTCGGTGCCGTAGGATTTCAGGGGTTTGCCCGTGTCTGGAATGCAAGATAACTGCATTGCCTCTGGATAGATGGGTTATTACTCTCATTCGTAGATTGCCCTTACAACACTAAGGAGACATCCTCTTCCTTTTATGTACCCTCTTGGGAGTGCTCGAGTAGTTGCTCGATTAAATATGCTCTGCCACTGCCTCCAAGGCGATGAGGTCTTTAATCTTGCCGGACTTCAAGCCCATTTTTTCCATTTCCCCATGTTTTATCATCTTAGAGAATGGTTTGCCTGTTTCTGGTAGGACTCTTTCATAGTAAGGAGCCTCTTGGATGTCAATGAATGGCATCACCATCTCAGCTTCATCCATTGGCAGGCTAACTTGGGATGCCATGCGCCTCTATTTTTGCACGTATTCCCTGAACGATTCATTGCTTAGTTTCTTCACCTTGGTCACTTGGTAGAGATCAGGGGCCATTTGGGATTGAAAGTTGTACTGATTGAGGAAAGCGTGGGCTAAATCTTCCCAACCATGCACTTTGGAGTTATCAATCCGGGCATACCAAGTTTGGGCTTCACCGATAAAGATCTTCTGGAACAACTGCATTCAGAGGTTTTCATCTTCGTTATATGATCTGAGCTATCCTATGTAGATCTTTAAGTGAGTGTAGGGATCCCCCAATCCATTATAATTTTTGAATTCTAGGACTTTAAACTTATCTGGGTATCTTGCCTTTGGGAAAATACATAAGTCAGAGCAATTCACACCCTCATGGGATCCTGTCCCCTTAATGGATTGGATAACATCCTCCATCTGTCGAACTTTTTTCGGATATCTACAGTCTCTCTGTCCTCTCAGAGGTTTATTACTTTCTTTGTCAGATTCTTATCCGGGGCATCTTTGGCGAAACTGACGTTGATTAGGGAGACTGGGGTAGACATTCGTGTCTCCCTTTCCTTCCCTGGTATTTTTATATCTCCCTGTACAGAAGCTTCGGTTCAATTTTTTAGTTTTTGTTCCTGAGCTACCTTACACTGTTCTCTTGGATGTTATTGAATGTCATCACCATCTCAGCAATCTGTTTCTTGAATTCCTCAAACTCCTCTCATGGGAATAGGTTCTGATGAACTGCCTGCGGCCATTTTGGATGGAGGCAATCGTGCCTTTTTGGCTCAGAATCAAGTATAGGACCAATCTACACAAATTCTACATCTAGTTTAGTCTTGATATGGGTAGATAATGCAGATGCATGTTATGCTATGCATCAGTTTAGGTTTTTTAATCTTTTCTTGCAAAACAAGGGGTTAGTCGACTTGATGACGGGATAAAAAAGCAATACAAAGGACAGTTTAAGATGTATGACATTTGTATATTCGAAAAGTAACAAGGTATAAAGAAACATCCTGTGTGTTTGGTTTATCAAAGGCTGACCTATCTTAGGTTACTCTCGCGGGCTTTTTGAAATTGGTTCCCAGATCTTCACAATTTACTTGATGAAGACATCCATCTTTCAATTAGAGCGGATTTGAGTGGTGCCTTTCCTGAGCCTCACAAGAGAACACTCTATAGAGTCCAGTAATAAACAGTCAACGGGTTCGCCTCTTGATAGAGGAATCGCATAACATACATTCACATAGATTCATCGTCCTCACTGATGCAAATGATGACATTGTGCGAGGCACTAATATAAAGCACTTAAAGATTTGAGACATTTATCACACACAAAGATTATTCACACAATATGCACATTCAGAATGGAAATCAAAAAGATTGAATGCGGTTTAAGCCTTCTATATCCCTAGCAGAGTCGTCAACTGTCGACGCCGGGAAAAAATTCGCTTTCCCCTGATTGTTTCTACCCTTTGTACTTCGCTATGTCGATTGATTTATTTAAAGGATAAATTTTTAGGAAAACGAGACCGACATGATTCTCGACGAACTTAAAAAGATTGATTTGAAAGATTCATTTTTGATGATTATGATTGGACCGAATTAGACAGAGCTGCCAATTGGTATAATTTAAATGGATGTACCAACTCATCTGAATTTTGAAGGTTTTTGCAATATGGTACAATATGTGACTCCATAGAATTGGTCTTGAAACCCTAGATTTATAGAGTTTGGGAGCTTGCTTAAGCGAGGGGAAGGTGTTAGGCACCCCCCGACTTCCGTGAAAACACGGTTGCCACATTTTATTGATTTCCTATGCATAAAGTGTGTGTGTGTGTGTCTGTGCTCAGTGCTTTAATTTGAAGTTTATTCTTAGCCTCATTATGAGTTATTTGAAAGTAGTGTTATTCCTCTTTTGCACCTATGTACGAAGGAATTTGATTTAGCGAAAAGTTTATTTTTAGACAAAATATATACTTATTGAAATGATATTTTGGAAAATGTAGTTTTCAAATCCTTCGCCAGAATAGTAATCGAGGACCTATGATACTTCTATTTATTATCTAAATGTCTATCCCCGTAACGCTTTATTATTATTATGAAAGATCTTTGCTATTTTGATTGAAAAAATTTCTTTTTGGGTGATAATGCATGCAAAGAAACACCAAAAAGGGTCGGATCATCATCGGGCATGAAAGTCATCTCGATGAACCCGAGCACCGACAATCAAAGTTTTCACTATCATGGGATCTTAAATCCGACTTCTTGAGACTAACCCCTCAAACTCGTTTTAAGATTTGATATTACATGTACAATGATTTCGTGTTATTTAAACATTACATAGCAAATGAAACGTCCATCGTGCGAATCGAGTCAAGATCTGATCATTAGATCTCGACCCCGGGATTCCTAGGCTCACATTATTATACTTAAACACATATATAAAACATCCTTGACTTGATATTAGGTGATTTCATCGGTTTAAATCCTCATATGTGATCGAGACCGATCAAAAGAATTAAAACATCTAGATCTACCATGGATCTAAACTAATCTATCATATAAGTTAGAGCTTCATGCTCCATAACCATCCAAGGTGCAAGATTCGGCTGAGATCTAGGTAGATCTAGTCTTTGGACTTGATTTACAACTATATAATCACAAAATAATTGGTAGAAACTCTATATCTACCAACTACTATGCAAGATATATGTAAAACAATAATTTTAAACTAGATTCAAGTAATCTATAACATACGTCTAGTATTTAGAACAAACTTTACAAAGAAAGTGACCAAAATGAGCATTTTTCACCTTGGGGGATGCATGAACAAACTCTTTTAGCTCGGAATCAACTTATATCACTCCAGACACTCAATATGTATGATATAGAAGATCAAACAACTAAAAGTTGGTATAAAATGCTCAAACCCGAGGGTTTCTCTCTCTAAAATCAGCTTCTCTCTCTAACTTCTTTTTTTTCTAAATAAGTTGTTGATGCTGGTTTAAAAGACCCGGGACACCTACGCCTGGCTGCAGGTGTACCTGCGGCTGGACTTTGTGGGTCCTACCATCTCAAAGTTCATTCCTTCGCTCTCAATCAGGTGAAAGTTGAGCTCCGTACCCTAAAATCCCAGAAAATCCTTTCGAAAGGCTGCGAAATAAGGTCGAGTCTGACTGAATCGGATTCTGGGAAGATGATGCAATAAATTGAAAGGTATCTTTCGGTTCCTGAAGGTCGTCAATCGGCTCGTCTTTGATAGTTTGCAGTTCAATGGTTGCTGCAGTGACTTCTTATGGTCACATCCTCATCTTCTCAATCCTTGTTCGGTCCGCGTTGTGTCTGGGCGCCGTTGCACTTTGATTTCTCCGCGGGGTTGTCTCCAGGGTGAAATGATGCCTCTACCCTCCCTCAGGGTTGTCTCCGAAGTGAAATTATGCTGTAACCCTCATGTAAGGTTAGTCCAAGGAAAGCAAAATTTTGAGTGTCTACAATGTTAACGACTCAAGATGAGTTAATAACAACAATGACAAAAATGGAGTTGGAAGAAAATTTTTTGAGGGAATTGGAAGAGAAGTTGTATTCAATAGAGACTTGTCCAATTTTATTGGACAGAGTAAAGGATGCGTAACTTAAAGACAAGGAGTGTGGGAAGCTAAGAGAAAAGATCTCCGAAGAAAAAGAAATTAAGTTTAAACCGATAATGATGGAGTGTTAAGATTTGAAGGAAGAATTTGGGTTCCGTTAGCACCGGAGCTAAAATGGGAGATTTTATAAGATGCTCAATGTTTGAGGTACGTAATGTATCCGAGAAGTACAAAGATGTATCAAGACCTCCGACAACATTTTTGGTTGTCGAACATGAAAAGAGAAGTCGTAGAATGTGTTAGTAGGTGCTTGACTTGTTAGCGAGTTAAGGCTGAACATCTGAGACTGAATGGGTTACTTCAATCATTAGAAATTCCCGAATGAAAGTAGGAGTATATCACGATGGATTTTATGGTAGGACTTCCGAGTACTCAGAAAGGATACGATACTATATGGGTTATAGTCGATCGTTTAACGAAGTCGGCACATTTCCTGCCAATCAAGATTAGGTTTAACCTAGATTAGTTACCTAAATTTATGTCAAGGAAATTGTTTTCCAGTTTTGATTGTTTCGGATCCGGATCTGCGTTTCACGTCAAAATTTTGGAAGAGCTTACAAGAGCATATGGGAACATAGTTGAGGTTGAGTACGACATACCATCCTTAAACAGACAGGCAGAGCAAAAGGACAATTCAAACCTTGGAAGATAAATTGAGGGCCTGTATCATGGACTTCAAGGGAAGTTAGGATGATCATCTACCTCTAGTAGAATTTGCTTATAATAACAGATATCGCGTGAGTATAGGCATGCTGCCTTACGAAGCGTTGTGCAGAAGAAAGTGCAGAACGCCACTATGCTAGGACGAAGTAGGAGAACGTCATTTGTTAAGGCCAGAATTGGTGCAACAGACCGCAGTGATAGTCTAGTTAATACGCACACGACTAATAATTGCTCAAGATTGATAGAAGAAATATGCGGATCATCATCGTCATAAGAGAGATTTTGAAGTCGGATCGTTCGTATTTTTAAAGGTATCTCCTTGGAAAGGAAAAATACGTTTTGGTAAAAAGGGGAAGTTGAGTCCTCGTTTTATAGGACCTTTTGAGGTATTGAGAAGGGTATGGGAGGTAGCTTATGAAATAACTTTACCTCCAGAATTAGAGCATAAACATAATGTGTTCCATGTATCAGTGTTACGACCATATAAGCTAGACTATAAACATGTAATAGAATATGAACCTATACAGGTTGAAAAGGACTTAATGTATGAAGAAATTCTGATCTAAATAACTGATAGGAAAGAACAAGTCCTAAGAAGTAAAGTAATAACTTCAATAAAGGTAGTATGAAGGAGTAACACAATGCTGAAGAAGCAACGTGGGAACTCAAAGAAAAAATAAAGAAAAATTATCCACATTTATTTGCGTAATTTTGTTTTGCGATTTCGGGGACAGAATCTTTGTAAGGGGGAAAGAATGTGATAACCCATATATTTTTCTGAAATGATTAAAATAAGAAATTAATAAAATAAGATTCTTATTTTGTGATATGTTAAGTTTGGTGGCATAAATGTTTGTGTTGTGAAATATATGATTTTATGTGATGGGTTAAATGTGTATATAAATGTGGAAAATATACATTTATTTGAAAAGTTATATTTAATAATTATTTAAACTATTAAATAAGCTAGCTTGAATTAGCTACAAAATGGAATGAGGAAGTTAATTCACTAACTGAAAATTTGTGGATTAAAATGATTATTTTAATTAATTGAATAAATAAATTTATTTAGTTAATGATGATAGTTATATTTATGTTACAATAATTAAATGTAACATGAATAATGGTATAATATTTAATATTATGCCAAATGGATGTACATGAAAAATATGAGGTCCAATATATATTATATGTATATTGGTATTAAGTTAGTAAATTAATATTCATAATTTGAATAAGAATAAAATATATTAAATTATCTATTTAATATATAATTAAATTTTTTGAGAACAATTTATGGAAAGGAGGAAATTGAAATTAATTATACAATATAGATTATATAATTTAATTAAGTTTTATGGGAATAATATAATATATGTAAAATGTATTATGAAGGTAAATGTGTATGTACATACATAAATAAATAATATATATATATATATATATATATATATATATATATATATATATATATATATAGTGTTGTATGATGTAAATTAGGAAATTTATAGCATGACTTAAAGCTGGTGTAAGAATGTTGAGTATTAGTAAGCAGGAGGTGTTGAATTTTTGTGCAAGAGGTAAACCAAGCTAAGCCATGTCTGATGAATAGGAGAAGCTAGGAACTAATAAGCTTAAGGCAATTCTCAGCCTTTCCATCTTTACATCTATTATCTATAAATTTTGTTTGGTCTAAATAGGCACCCTCACATTATCTGTTAATCATATCTCTCTAAAAATGCGTGATTTTGATGTAATTTTAGGAATTAACTTGTTGACCACCCATCATGCCAAAATTGATTACTTTTGTAGAATCATTGATTTTCATATTCCTAATCAACCAACTATTCAAATTTAAGCAGCTAAACCTTTGAAATCTGTAACTGTCTTTTCTAGTCATAAGGTCATTTGTTTATTAAAAAGCGGGTGTCAAGCTTTTTTAGCCCATGTCACATATTTAAACAAAAATGCATTAGATTTGAATAATATTTTCATTGTTAATGAATTCATTGGCTTATTTCTCGAAGAACTTCCTAACCTACACTCAAATCGAGAAATCAAATTTTGTATTGACCTAAAACACTGTACCAAACCTATTTCAAAAGCTCTATACCGAATGGCTCCTATTGAACTCTAACAGCTAAAAGCCCAACTACAAGAGTTGTTAGATACTGGTTTCATACGTCCATGTACATCACCTTGGGGTGCTCTTATTCATGAAGAAGAAAGATAAGAGTATGAGACTATGCATTCACTATTGAGAGTTGAACCATGTCACCATTAAAAATAGGTTCCCGTTATCTCGGATTGATGATTTGTTTGATCAGTTGCAAGGTGCTCAATATTTTTTAAAAATTGATCTTTGTTTCAAATATTATCATTTAAAGATTAAAACTAATGATGTTCCAAAGATTGCTTTCAGAACTTGATATATACATTATGAGTTCTTGGTCATGCCATTTGGATTAACTAATCACTACAAAAAAAGTCTCAATTCCGACAAAAGATTTCGTAGGAAATATCCTCTTTCAATCAGAATTGGGATATTTTCGACAGAATAGTCCGTCAAAAATTCAGTCGTATATAAAGGTGTAGGGATTAAGTCCATCGAAAATTCAATCGAAAATAACTAAAATCGACAGAATAGTTTCGACTAATTTTTCGTCGAAAATAGGATATCTTCAATGAAACTTTTCACTGAAAATATTTCGTTGACTGTAAATTGGATTAATGCCAACAGAATTTCCCCCCGAAAATATCCATTATTCAATCGAAAATAGTATTTTTTTAAAAAAATATTAAACTTTAATCTCGACAGATTTTTTTAAAACTCCATTTTTGTACCTATAACCTGCTTTATCCCAACAACACATACAGTAATATATTTCACATACAATATAACTATAAAAACTTATTTTATCTCATCAAATGTGTACATACACTAAGCTAACAGGTGTCAATATGAAGTAACTCATCAACTATAACAAATATACGTTAATGTTCCATAAATTATACAATATGATTTACAAAACTCGTACAGACTCAACTAAACTACAATTTTTTACAATATATAAAAGTGATCTATAATTTAATGATTAAAGTCTATACAAATGAACTATAAACTAGTAGGAGGAGGATCATCGAGGTGGGGTGGACGACGGTGCTGCTCTAGTGTATGAAAATCAGCGTTGTCGTCCCCCCGCTCACCATCGCCATCGCCATTGAAACAACCCGGGTCAAATCCTGAGTCCGAACAAATCTCGGGTCAAATCTCAAGTCCGAATCTAATCAAATCCATCCAAAATAAGGCCTTAAACCACTGACTCAATAGTATCTTCTTGGGTCATCTTATCCCACCACAGGCTCACCCAAAAGTCATGACTGAAGGTACTATTGGTAGTAACTTATTTTCTTATTTGTTGACAAAATTTTCCCTTATCTTTCGATGTGGGACTGGGGTGTTACAAACTCCCCCACTTAAATTTCTGACGTCCCCGTCAGAACTGATCACACAGTCCACAGATCTTTGCCTCTTTTGCCATTGTGAAATAATACCGGTTGTCTTCGTGTCCCCAACTCCGAACCTCTATCTCTCCATTGTGGGATAATACCGCCAGCCTTTGTGTCCCCACTTCCGGAAACCCGATCGGATGGCCCGACCCGAGCTTTCGAGAGTCGGCCCTGATACCATATGAGACAATCCGGGTCAAATCCCGAGTCCGAAATAAATCTCGGGTCAAATCCCAAGTCCGAATCTAATCAAATCCATCCAAAATAAGGCCTTAAACCATTAACCCAATAGTATCTTCTTGGGTCATCTTAGCCCACCACAAGCTCAATCAAAAGTCATGACTGAAGGTACTATTGGTAGTAACTTATTTCCTTATATATAGACAAAAATTTTCCTTATCTTTCGATGTGGGACTGGGGTGTTACAGCCACCATGCTCTGCATCACCATCCCGCTCTTCATTACCACCTTGTTGATAGGATTAAAAATATAAATCATATATAAATGAGAATTAAAGAGACAAATAAATGAAAATAAAATAACATACAGAATACCTGAGTAGGTGGGGGTTGACCTAAAGCCTCTAATAGTAGGGCAACCGCCATCTGGGGCACCTCGCAGCTTAACGCGGCGAACTGCTCCTGCAATAATCTTGTAGTCTCGACGATGGGCCCTGATGCAATATCCTGAGCTAACTGGTGAAGGAGAACATAGCTAAGAAACTACTGACGACGAAAAATCGGACCCATAAGAAACCTATCCGACACCGCCGCTATGACCTTTTGGAATAGCTCGTCGTCCATCGTCTGTATGAAATGGTCTAACAGGTGCTCTTAGACGCTGGCGCTGGCTAGAGCCTACGAAAATAAATAGAACATTACGTTGTATATATTAATTTATATTATTTTTATAAATTAAGATATAACGAGAAACATAAGAAATATATATTATTACCTCTAGGTAGGGTATACACGGGTATCCTCGGCAGGCCCAACACGCGATACTTGTTAGTACTGCTAGTAGGGAGATCCTAAGACGCGACCTATAGTCTTGGCTCCTCATCCCGAGATAACTCAATCTCGGGCAGAGGAGTGGTGAAATATAACAACTCAGAATCCCCCCTAGTAGCCCGTACGTAACTCGGTTACACGGACTTCCCGAAGCATCATAAATCGGTTCTATAATTTATGTTGTATACGTGAAGCATATTCAGTTTACTTTATTTTGTTTCATTTTATTTTTTATTTCTTATTTGTAATATATTATATTATATTATATTAAATATTATATTTTATTTTTGTTTTGTTTATTTGTTTTGTCTAATTTAATTTCATGTAATTTAATTTATTTATTTCATATTATTTTATTTTATTTTATTTTGGTTGTTTTTATTGTATTATATTATATTATATTATTTATTTATTATAATTAATATATTTCTTTTTATTTTATTTTATTTTATTTTATTTTTTTCTTTTCTATTATATTATATTATTTTAGTTGATTCCATGTAATTTAATTTAATTTAATTATTTTAATTAAGTTATTTCATTTTTTAAAATTTATTTTGTATTATATTATATTATATTATATTAGTATATTTTTTTGTAATTTTATTTATATGTTATCATATTAAATTTATTATATTTTAATTTAAATGATTTTGTATTATTTAATTTAATTTACTTTACTTTAGTTAAATTAAATTAAATTAATTTATTTTTTAAAATTCTTAAATTTTATTTATACGTTATTATATTAAATTAAATTTATTTATTTTTTATTATTAGTATATAACAAGCTAAGTAAATACTACTTAGTTTATTTTAATATTGGGAAACTCTATTAATAAATACATAAACAAAATATGGGGGGCCCACATATATGAAAAAGTGGCAATTGAATAATTCTGACTGAAATTCTGTCGGGAATAACAAATATGACAATATTTCACAAGACGAATTCCAATACCAATCAATCAACAAATCTAATAAACAACCAATAGAAAATGCAAGAAATATAAGTAACATTAGCCTCATCAATAGGAAATAATTTGATTTCCTACACTAACATCATCCTTAATATCAAACTATGAACAAACAAATTGCACAATTTAAACACAACTTGAAACAATTATCAAATTCATCACTAATATCAGTAAAAAAAAAATATTTCAGCTAACATGACAAATTGAATGATAAGGCTCCAATTTGTGCTAACATTCAACTTAATATGCAGATTCCCAATTTAAAGAAAACAATTGAATGAAAAAGCTCTAATTTTAGCTAGCATTCAACTCAATATGCAGATTCCCAATTTCAAAAAAAAAAATTAATAACAAGGCTTCAATTTCAGTATGCAATATTCAAAAAATTGAATTGAACACAATATGTTGATTCCAATTTTTGAATTCCCAATTTTTGATTCAAAAATTATTCAGAATTACCAATTTAAGTACATGACAAATTGGGTCACAAAATTATCAAAATTTCAGTTTGAATGACACATTGAATGAAATATTTACTAAAAAATTTTACGACTTCTTGCAAGAACCTTTAATATTAACATATATATATATATATATATATAGAGAGAGAGAGAGATCAGGTGGTGGAGCAGCAGAATTCTATCAGCGGCGTGTCTTGAGGTGCACTGGCGGTGAACGGACAGAGTGGAAGAGAACTGAGAGATGCAACGGTCGGGTGAACGCAGAGAGGAATGAGAGAGATAGAGAGAGATGAGAGAGGATTGAGAGAGCTGAGAGAGGAATGCGAGAGAGAGGGAGAGAGAGATGAGTGAAAAAGAAGTGATCAACTGAAGGAAATGAGATTAGGTTTTATTCCATATTTTTGACGGAATATCCGTCGAAAATAATTCCCTCAAAATTAACTCATTTTCAACGGATATTTCGTCGAGAATAATATTATTCCGTTGACATTTTTGTTGGCGCTGGAAGGAATATTGGCGCCAATGGTTGATGAGAAAAAAATATGTTATGATTTTATTCTTTAATGCTTAATCTTTTGTATTTATTTTGTGCCTAAATATACTCATTATTCTTATATTTTTATTTAAGGTGCAATTAAATGTTTTTCCTTTTTAATTATATTAGTTTATTTAATTAATATACTTTATTTTATTTTGTAGGATTTAATATTATATTATAACAAAGTCAATATCTTGTGAATCAAGCAATATTTAATGCTCTTATTCATGGAAGGAACGAAACAAGAAGAATCTTACAAGGAGGAAGGAGGTGGAATAATCTTTTGTGCAAGTCAAATCTAATGAAAGAAAGGAAAATCTATCTAGAAGATCTCTTTGAAAAAAGTTGATTGCCACTAAGAAGTTGAAAACCTACATGGAAAAAAAATTAATGTCTTATGCCTATAAATAGAGGATTACCAAGATCTATTGAAAGACATGTATACAAACTTCTCTCTTTATTATTCTTTAGTGTTTTTCATGGCCATGTGTGGCCGAACTTTTATTCTTGGTCTAAGGAGACGGAAGCCTCAGATTATTACACTTTGAGATCTGATTGATTTTAATTGTTCAATTTATATTTTTAGTATTGATTATTCTTCTATGCTTAAGTTATATGATTGATATGTTTAATTGCTAGAATGCATACTAGTTTATTATTCGTTGAAATCTACTGCTAAATTAGATATCAAATCCGTAATTTTTTTGTCACTCTAATTTGTGAAGCAACTAAGATTAATAATTGGCTGCAGATCACAAGATTTTTATATCTTAGGAAGAATACTAAACTAAATTAAATACAACCGCTTATGCATATATTGTCTAGCTTCATCGATTTTTCTAATTTTTAAAGCTTCTACTAGATTAAACTTTCAGTGCTTGTCTAAAGTTGTTTAGTAGTTAGGGCTCTTTAGATCGCTTATTGTTTCTATCTAACTTTAGTTAAGGAAAGACACGAAAGTAATTCCAACGATGAATATTCAAGATATTAATTGATTATGCTTGATTCAATGATCAGGGTAAGGTTTTGAGGTGAAAGTTGACTTAATCCAAGGTTTGTTTTTCCTTATTTATTTAGTTTGATTATTTTACGTTATTTAATTATTAGTTTACTTAGATCAACAACATTCAAAAATCCCCAATTTGATTCACAAAGCATAAAACTATTCTAATCATTATCTGTGGGATCGACTTTTGCTTGCACTATTACATAATTTTTTTTTGCAGTAAGATTTTATTTTTGGTTGCCTGCGATAGCACACCAAATTTTTGCGTCGTTGCCAGAGAGTGATTCTAGTTTGTTTTTGTGTTTTTTTAATCCTTATTTTGTTTTAGCAATTTTTTAAAAAAAGAAATAAAAAAAAGTAGTTATTTTTTGTAGATAATTTGAATTTCCTTGATTGCTTATGCCCAAAACTCGATCTACTAATCAAGGTGATTTAAAATGTGATCCAGAAATAGAGAGAACTATACGCAGATTAAGGAAGGAATCTCGAAGAAATTGTGAAGAAAAGGAAGCCATGGTAGCAAATTGAACTCTGAAAGAGCTTGAGGCTACTGATTTGAATCAACAACCTTATGCATAACCTTCCCTAATCTTGATACTAATACTCACTTTTAATTGAAATTTGGACTAATACATCTTCTACTTACTTTTCATGGTTTGGTAAGTGAAGACCCCCACAAACATTTGAAGGAATTTCATGTAGTTTGTACAAGTATGAAGCCTACCGGAGTAACAGAAGAAGAAATCAAATTGAGAGCTTTTCCATTTTCTTTGAAAGATTTGGATAAGGATTGACTTTACTATTTACCCACCGAAAGTATCACCACATGGGAAGAGATGAAGAGATTATTTTTAGAGAAATATTTTTCGCTTCAAGAACAGTCTACATTCAGAAGTCAATTTGTGGTGTTAGAAAAAACAATCGAGAAACTCTACACGAGTATTGGGAACATTTCAAGAGTTTGTGTGCTAGTTGCCCTCGTCATCAAATTAGTGATCAGTTTCTCATCCAATCTTTCTATGAAGGTCTTATTTCTACCGATAAAAGCATGATTGACGCTTCTAGTGAAGGTGCCTTGGTGGATAAAACTCCTGAGGCTGCGAGGAATTTGATTGCAAATATGGCAGCTAATTCCTAACAATTTGGCACTAGACTTGATTTTTCACCTAGGAATGCAAATGAGGTAAAAATTTCTTCTATTGAACCACAAATTTTGAGTTTGACCTCTCTTGTTCGTCAATTAGGTGCAGGTAATATACAATAAGTAAAAGCTTACGGAATTTGTGTGGTAGTAGCACATTCGACGAATATGTGCCCAACTCTTCAAGAGAAGTTCGTTGAACAAGTAAATGCAGCAGGTGGATTTCCTGGACAACCGCAAAAGAAGTATGATCCCTATTCAAACACGTATAATCCTGGATGGAGGTATCATCCAAATTTGAGCTACGAGAATCTACAACCAAATCAACAAGTGAATCAAACTTTCCAAAGTTACCAGCAAAATAAGCAACCTTATTCCAATAGACAACAACAAGGCCAACCTTCTAACTCTACTATATTTTTAGAAGATATTGTTAAATGTATTGCCACTAACACTTTGGAATTTTAACAGGAGACAAGGGCAAGTATTCAAAATTTGAGCACTCAAATAGGATAAATGGCAACCGCAATCAGTCGCTTGGAGGTGCAATGTTCTGGAAAGTTACCTTCTTAAACGGTGGTGAATCCAAAAGGAATATAAGTGCCATCACTTTAAGAAGTGGTAGAAAATCCATAAAAGATGGCACCTACATCGTAAGGGCAAGGCAAAGCAGACACAAACAATGCCAACAGTGATGTTGTGGGTGATAATGGTGTACTTAAACGTAAATTTCCTCCTCTATCTGATTATAAACTAGTACCATGCTTTAACGAAAAATAGAAAATATTGGAAAATTTTAGATTTGTATGAAACTTTATGTAAATGAGAGGTAAATATTCCAATGTTAGATGTTAATTAACAAGTACCTCGATATGCTAAATTTTTAAAGAAGTGTGCACACACAAGAGGAAACATGAACTGAAAAGATATGAAAAGGTAAAAGTAAGGGAGAATGTCTCGACAGTTATTCAAAGAAAACTCCCTACTAAGTGCTAAGATTCGGGTATGTTTATAATTCCTTGCACGATAGGTAGCACTAGATTTGAAAAGTCTATGTTAGACTTAGGAGCTTCTATCAATGTCATGCTATATTTCATTTATGCTTCGTTGAAACTTGAACCCTTGAATAAAATAGGTACCGTGATTCAGTTGGCTGATAGATCTAATATTTATCCTAGAGGTATAGTTGAGGATGTTCTTGTGCAAGTCAATGATTTGATTTTTCTACTGATTTTAATGTGCTTGATATGGAGAACGGTGACCAAAATGCACCTATTTTGTTAAAAAGACCATTTTTGAAAACATCCAAGACTAAAATAGATGTTCATAGTGGTACACTTTTAATGGAATTTGATGGAGAAGTGATGAGTACATAATATTCTATGATTTTGATTCCTTTATGTCTAGTTTTATTGCATATTCTATGTGTTTATGAGCTTAAAATAATATTTAATGATTTTAGGAGGAATTGGTGCTGGAAAGAGGAATTGGAGCTAAAAGCAGGAAAAAGAAGAAATTTTTTGAAAAGCATGAACTCACCATCCAACAACAATCAATCGACTCAAGGATGCTTACCTGGGAGCTCAGTTCAAGTGAACCGCGAGGAGAAGATCATTCATATGATTTGGGATTGCTAGATATAATCTATATAGTGAGACTAAATCATTACAAGATAATCACGCGGCAACACAAGGATGGATTGCACAGAATGACTGAGGGGTATTCAATTTTCATAGCAAAACGTTCTTTGTGGATTATAGTTCTAAGTTCATGAATTTGGTCCAAACAAAGAATCATGAGTGACGGGAGAAGTGAAGGATGGACAGAAAATGCAAACAAATGCAATAAGGGAAGATTGCAGGGCTTTTAACACTAAGTTGGATGTATTTTGTTGGCTTGGAACTTGAATATTAGTGTAGATCTCGTTGAGAGCTTCAATTTAATAGGTGGGACATCCCATAATTCTTCCTGAATCAAAAGTTATAACCTTTATACCAACGAATGTGGAACCTCAAAGTTTGGAGTTGTAATTTACATAACAGTCACTTGGGGCCCAATTTTGACCTTAATCCATCCAGAATCTCTCAATTCTCAAATAATGAAAGTTGTAGATCTATTTCTTATCTTTTCAAAACATCTTGAATTGTCCCAATTAGAGCTCAGATGCGAGAGTTATGTCCATTTTACCAAAGGACGTCGCAACAAAAAATGGAGCTCGCCCCAGCGAGCTCGTCAAGGCCAATAAGCTCGCCCCGGCGAGCTCATCTCTGCACTTCTTTGCCCCGACCAGCTCGACTCTGCCCCAGTCAGCTCGACTCTACCCAAGCTAGTCTCGACGATCTCCCTAGTCAACGAACTCGCCCTGACAATTTCAGTCTAGAAAATTAAGTTCAGTTGTGTTTCAGGCCAAGATTTTTGGCAGATTTCTACTAGGTTTTGTATTGTTATTTCTTTTAGGTTTCAGACTTTTTGTAGAAGTATAAATACATTGTAATAGTCAGTAGTTAGGATCATCATCTACATTGGATTGCAAACCCTAGCTTTGGGAGATTAAAGGCATGTCGGACTAAATTCTCTATTTCAGTTCTCAAGGATGTTGAACCTTCTTAATAATTAATGGTTTAATTAATTCTACTTTATTTATTCCTTCGTGCATGAAATTTATTCTAATAATATGTTTCAACGCCTTATATGCTATTCAGTTTACTAATTTGTTTTCTGCAGTATTAAATTGGTAAATTAATATCATCTGCTAGATTAATGTATAATATTAAGCAAACGATGTTATATCTGATCACATATAGTATTTATTGATACTTAATTGTGGGCCAGCTTTTGGGTATTGTTAATATTATCAGAAAGTAAGTTAAATAATTTCTGATTGTGTGATTGTTTCTTGGAATAACCTAATTCTCTAATTTTTTTATGCAGCTGTTATATTAAATCTAGACTGATAGTTCTAGGTTGTATGATAGTTAGGGTATATTGGGGCGATTGTCACATTAGATTTAAAACTTAAGGAGAATTTTAGATAATTGAGCGATTGCGGTTATCTAAGGTTATTAATTTCATTGAAGGATAAATATTGTTTAACCTGATTATTCCATAATTGTGAAAAGGTGATATTGAACTGAAGAACTGAAACTTTTAATTCATTTTTTATTCTTATCAGTTTACTTTTTCTTGTGTAGTTAATCAACTCAAAAACCCCATTTCATTAGAAATATTAGGATAAATATAGAATAATTCACTCTCTGTGGGACCGATCCTTGCTTGTTACTATACTAATTCTTGTGTTAATAGAGTAAAAGTAAGGTATTAATTTTGGAGTGTCAATGACAGTTCCCAAGAAGTTGTTCAGTTTAATATTTATGATTCCATGTAAAATCCTACTGATGATACTTTTGGTTATTCTATTGATGTGACTAACTCTTTAGCATAAGAAATCTTTGACCTTAATGGAAAGTATGACTTGGAGATTGCAATTAGTAAGAATATTGATGAGGAAAGTGCAAAATTAACTTTGAATACCGAATTGCAAGGAACTGTTGCAGCTTTGAGTGATGCTTCGAAGTTAGGTTATGTCCATTTTCCAAACGATCCGGGAGATCCAGAGAAGACGATTGTTACATGCCCATATGCTCTTCGCTATTTGATGACGAAGAAGAAGGCAAAACCTATACTGTAATCACCCTTGATTGCATTTGATGTATTTTGAAAGAAGGGAATGTGGTCGAGCCAAAGACCATAAATAAAGGCATTGCATGGGAGGCAACCCATAGGGGATTATCTCTTTACTTTTCTTTACATTTTACTTTACATTGGGGAAAATGTAATTTTTAAGTGGGGGGGGGGGGGGAGGAGGATTTTGGGTATTTGTTGTAGTTTATTCTTATTTTGTTTTAATTTTTGAATTTTGTGGGTATATTCACTGTAAAATCCTCACGAGACAAAACTCGTCCACTTGGGGTAACCATGGGATTTAAAGGCTTGTTTCACATGCTAAGTGCAATCGTGTTTCCTACGAAAATGTGATAGTTTTAAGATGTGTCACTTGAGCAATAAATTAATTTGTATTTTAATTGTTGACCAATAATAAAATTTTGATTTCTTTTTTATAACTTCTTGGAAGACTGATAGACATTGGGTAATCTAAATTTGGTTTTCTTTGTTGATTAGTACTTTATTTGAGACCCTTCATTATTGAGCACATGTCCATTTGGTCAACCTAGTTTTAACTTTGAAGGATTTTATTTGATTGAATGTTTAGGGGAGAAATTCTGAAACTCTATCATTTCTTTGATAATAACTTAAAGTTAATATGAGGTATTATTTAAAAAAGGGAAAATGATTTAGGCAAAGTTTTCAAGCTTGAAAAAAAAATAAGACATAGAGAAAACGAAGAAAAAGAATAATGATTCAAGTGGTGGGTTGCGATGGACCGTAAAATGCACTCACTCATAAACACGTGACATGCAAGATGGAACGTAAAACGCACTCGCTGGTAGGATGGAGCATAAAATGCACTTACCAATGAAAAAAGGAAAAAAATGAAAAGCCTCTTGATCCTCTGGTGTTGTCTGCTTGTGTTAACTAAGAGTGGTGTGGAATGTGTTTGAGTTTCTCTTTCTCATATAAGACTTTGAATTCATAAATTTTTCTGAGTTCTGATTGGGTTGATACATGTGGATTCACACACACACACGAGGGGTTAAGAGTAAATTATGATTGATAAATAAGTCTGAATTTTTAGATGATGTATTATTTTGATGTTTTTCAATGGTTATTGTTTTGAATCTTTAAAGTCAATGTTAAAGTTTGTGGCTCAAGGTTCTCAAGTTTGTTAGTTTGTTTAGTTGAATTTTTTGTGTAATAATTTATTTTTGTTTTGCCCGAGGACGTGCAAAGGATAAGTATGGGGGAATTTGATGAGAGTAAAACAAGTTATGTTTTTATTTCTTAATGCTTAATCTTTTGTATTTATTTTGTGCCTAAATATAATTCTTATATTTTTATTTAAGGTGCAATTAAATGTTTTTCCTTTTTTAATTATATTAGTTTATTTAATTAATATGTTTTTTTTATTTTGTAGGATTTAATATTTTATTATAATTAAGTATATATCTTGTTGATCAAGCAATATTTAATGCTTCTATTCATGGAAGGAAAGAAACAAGAAGAATCCTACAAGGAGGAAAGAGGTGGAACAATCTTGGTGTGCAAGTCAAATCTAATGAAAGAAAGAAAAATCTATCTAGAAGATCTCTTTGAAGGAAGTTGATTGTCACTAGAAAGTTGAAACATACATGGAAAAAAAATTAATGTCTTATGCCTATAAATAGAGGATTACCAAGAGATATTTAAAGATATGTATACAAACTTCTCTCTCTATTATTCTTTAGTGTTTTTCCATGGCCATGAGTGGCTAAACTTCTATTCTTAGTTTAAGGAGACGGAAGCCTCATATTATTACAGTGTGAGATCTAATTGATTTTAATTGTTTAATTTATATTTTGAGTATTGATTATTCTTATATGCTTAAATTCTATGATTGATATGTTTATTTGCTAGGATAAATACTAGTTTATTATTCGTTGAAATCTACTGCTAAATTAGATATCAGATCTGTAATTGTTTTGTCACGCTAATTTGTAAAGCAACTAAGATTAATAATTGACTGCAGATTATGAGATTATTATATCTTAGGAAGAATACTCAACTAAATTAAATACAACCGCTCGTGCTTGTGTTGTTTAGCTTCATCAGTTTTTCTAATTCTTAAAACTTCTACTAGATTAAACTTTCAGTGCTTGTCTAAAATTGTTTAGTAGTTAGGATTATTTAGATCGCTTGTTTCTATCTAACTTTTGTTAAGGAAAGACACAGAAGTAATTCCGACGAGGAATATTCAAGATATTAATTGATTATACTCAAGTCAATGATTAGTGTAAGGTTCTGAGGTGGAAGTTGACTTAATCCAAGGTTTGTTTTCCTGATTTATTTAGTTAGATTATTTTGCGTTATTTAATTATTAGTTTACTTATATCAACATCATTCAAAACCCCCCAATTTGATTCACAAAGCATAAAACTATACTAATCATTCTTTGTGGGATTGACTCTTGCTTGAACTAGTACATAATATTTTTTTTGCAGTAAGATTTTATTTTTGGTTGCCTACGACAGCACACCAATGGCCACACGTTACTTCCGACAAAATTTTGTCGTACTTAACCCATTTACGAAGGACTTAGTTCCGACGGAATAATTTCGTCAAACTTAATCTATTTACGACGGAACGTGTCCGTCAAATATAATTTCGTCGAGCTTAAGTGTTTTTCTTATAGTGAATGCTCCTACTGCCTTCATGGATATGATGAACCGAATATTCAAGGAATATTTAGATCATTTTGTGGTTTTCTTTATTGATGCATCCTCGTATACTCTAAGAGTCTTGAGGATCATGAACGACAATTGAGATTGATACTCTAAAAGCTGCATGAGAACAAGTTATATGCTAAGTCGAAGATATGTGAGGTTTGGCTTGAGGAAGTAACATTCCTTAGGCATGTGATCTCAAAGAAAGGGATATCGGTTGACCCTGCGAAGATTGTACAATATTAAATTGGGAACAACCTAAGGCAGTAACTAAAGTACCAAAATTTTTGCGCCTAATTGGTTATTATCGGAGATTCGTGGAAGGATTCTCTCGAATTACTGCTCCATTAACTCAACTGACTCGAAAAAGTATAAAATTTGAATGGAGTGAAGAATGCTAGAAGAGCTTCCAAGGACTCAGGAGTAGACTCGTTTCAACCCCTATTATAACCATACCATCAAGATTAGGAGGATTTATCATCTACAACGATGATTCAGGCAAAGGTCTAGGTTACGTCTCATGCAACATGAAAAAGTTATAGCTTATGTCTCTCGTCAACTCAAGGAATATTAGAAGAATTACAATACTCATGATCTAGAGTTAGCAGCGGTCGTATTTGCATTGATGATCTGGAGACACTACTTGTACAGGGAGAAAATAGAGATCTATACGAACCATAAAAGCCTCAAATATTAATTCATTTAGAAAAAACTTAACATGCGACAACGATGTTAGCTTGATATGTTAAAGGATTACGACCACACCATCAGATACTACCCTGAAAAGACAAATGGGGTAGCTGAAACATTAAGTATAGAAGATCATATCCGAGTACAAGTGAAATAATGACAACACAAGGGCACATTTTGTATGACTAACAAAAGATGGAGATAGATTTAAAGATAGTAGAGACCCACATTAAGATTGCACATGTACGATTATATCTGACTTTAATCAATAAAATTAAAGTTGCTTAAGCTACTGACCCAGAACTGATGAATATGATGAAGAAAGTACATGAAGATGTTATTCCGAAATCAAAAATCAATGAGGAAGGGATACTTCGAGTCAACTCTTGACTTTGTGTCCCTAACTTCCCTGAATTAAAATATAAAATCATGATGGAGGCACCCAAAACACTATTTACAATTCACCCTAGAAGTACCAAAATGTATCGTGACATTCGACATAAGTTTTGATGGAACAATATAAAGAGGGAGATCACAAAATTTATCTCAAGGCGTTTATATGTCAACGTGTCAAGGCAGAGCATCAACTACCTAAGGGTCTATTGCAACCACTTCATTAAAGTTTTAGAATTGAAGTGGGAACACATCAATTTAGATTTCGTGACAGGTCTTCCCAAGGTTTGCCATGGCTTCCCATGGTTTGAATGTAATTTGGGCCATTTTAGATAGATTGTCCAAGTCCGCTCACTTCTTGCCTATACAAGAAAACTATTCACTTGAGCGTCTTGCTAGTATATACATAAGTGAGATTGTGAGATTGCATGACATGCTAGTTGTTTGCCTAAAACACTACTAGCAATTACACGCAAGTTTACATGATCACTTATGCAATATAGAGTGACAAATAGAGTATCGATCACATGAAGAGCGGAGAATAAACTTAATAACTAACTACTAAACATGCACTAGTTTAATTCTATTTAGACAAATGAGTTCTCTAGTGAAATGAGTAAATAACTGAGATAACTAATAAAATATTAATTCAATGAATAAAAACATTAAGGAATAAATTTCCCCCGATGAATCATTTACTTAATATTATTCTTCTTTCATTAAATTTATTATATAGAATTGCCAACAGAAAATCACTAATAGTTTATATAATCATTTTCCTAATAATTATATAGCATATCTATTATTATTAATTTCACTATATTCCTATGAGAAACAATAATAATAAATTCATTAAGAATCATTTTCCACCCGCTGCTTGCGGTATTTAGGTATAATCCTATCTCGTCTACAAATTGGCATTCACTCCTAGGAAGAATTACTAATTACAAGTTATTATATCCATATCTTAATTTAGAATCCATTGTCAAATTTCATCTAAATCCATCCAATAATTGGTGATCATGAAATTATAACAATAAACACAAGATATAACAAACAATCCCTTTCGTAATCAATTTAAATGAAAAGAAAGAATAAATATTAAATCAAATCATCATCGGGTTCCATTGAATCCTTAATTAAGAATTTAGTTCATAATTATAACTGAAAACATTAATAAATTATCAAAATTCATTCTAAATATAGGAAATAAGAATAGAGAAGAAAGAAATAAACTCTGATGAATCCAATCTTCGCTTTCTCAGCTCCTTCCTTCCTCTTAAAATAAACTTTGATAACCCTTATTCTCTGCTACGTATTTTTTAACCTCAGCCAACAACTCATAAAAATAAACTAATAATAATTCTAATTATTAGTCTCCTATTAAATATCTGATAATAAATCTCCAACCTATACAAAAAAAAAGTGTAAACCAATCACAGTGTCAGCCTTAGGAGTTTAAGACCCTCTTGACTTCAATTATCAAGTCCAACAAAATCAGGAATAAAATAATTGAACTAAACTCTCTATCTTGCCGAGCGCGTGGCTAACACACGCCTGTTGGAAAGTGAAAGTTCAATAATAATCTAGAAGGGGGATGAATAGATTATTACAGTTTAAAATTTTTATCTCAGGCCTTTTTGAATTTTTAGTTCATTAATTAGCAGTGTTAGAAATTAATATGCAAGACAGTAAAAAATCAATCATAAAATGCTCAGAGATTTGTCTAGTTCACAACATACATCCTGGGTATGTTGCTACATCCAGTCTCAAGCTCCTCTTCAGGACTCAAGACCCTATTACTTTTGTAATAAATACTACCTTTAATAAATGGAGAAACCTTTACAAAGTTTTATAGACAAACTCCCAACTGTTCTTAACTAACTATATTGGATAGCAAGCTCCCAACTCCCTTCTCAAGCTTAGTTGTACATTTCTTTTGAGTTCAGTTCTATTCTATAATCTGGTCTTGAAACAACAGCCTCTTCCTCACCTCACAAGTACACTAGAGACCTAACTCCCAGCTGACCTTTTTAAGACTCTGATCTTGGTTGAAGAATTACCAGTCTTTCTCACAGGTACATAAAATAAACTAACTCTACCTTTTTTTCCTTTTTATAAAAGTTTTTACAGAGAAATGCTTTTAAGATAAGTTGATAAACTTTCGTGTATATATATATATATATATATATATATATAAAAGTTTTGAGTAACTTTTATATTTGATACTTCTCAAATAAGCAGATATCAATTAAAGATCAAGTAATTATATAAAATTTAAATAACCTTTATATATGTGAAATGTGCTTCTGTGTAAGTAGATATAAATTTATGTTCGGTTATAAAACTTTATAACTTTTATACTTGTATAAATATGCTTCTTGATTAAGCAGATATATTAGTTTAAGTGTAAGTCAAAAATGCTTCAGTATAAGCAGATATATAGTTTAAATTAAAGTTTATAAAAAATTATTTATTCTTTATAATAAAGATTGTGTTTCTTATGGATTAAAAATATAACTTTAATTTTAGATATTATACAACAAGTATTCTATGAATGAATTTAAGTTTAAATACTTGTGATTAACAATTATCAAGTATAATGAATAAATCAGTTAAACAATACTTAATATAACAAATATATTTGTTTAACTTAGAAAAAATATATAAAAATATATTTATTTATTATGTGAATAATTATAAATAAAGCCACTTAGGATTTTAAAGATCGTTTGGATAATTCACTTTATCATTCGTTCAAAAGGAATAAATCCAAATTGTATCGGTATCTAAGTACCGACCAAATTTATAGTTTCAAAATTATTATTTATATAAATATTTTCGATAGATCACTTAGAACTTTAAATACGGTTCGGATAATTCACTCTATTATTCACTCAAGAGGAATATCTCGGAATTGTTTTGGAAGTGTAGATCAATTTTACGATATTTATATAAATAATATTAATAAAAGGCCACTTAAGACTTTGAGTAGTCGTTCGGCTAATTCCCTCACTTAAAAGGAATATCTTCGCTATAGTCTCGGTGTCTAAGTACTGACTTTTTATTAATAAATAAATAAAATATATATATATATAATTGTGTATAACAATTTATATATGTATATTTATAAATGTAAACAAGTAAGAGATAGTTCAGTTAAATCAATTAAATAACTTATCTCAAATACTTTTAACCAATTTTCTCTTCTTCAAATGATCAGAACTTTTGAGTAGAAGAGAGAAATTTTTTTAGAGAGAGAGTATGTAGGTAAAGAGAGTATAAAATTTTCTTTTTTTCTGAATTAGCAATTTTAGAATGAAGTAAAGCTTCCTAGTTATAGGATTTTCAAGTTTGAGGCATAATGGTCTTTTTTAGAAAATCAATGACCGATTTTTGTTTGTTTGAAATAAGATGGTTCGGATGAAGCAACTCGCACGGATTGCTCAGTCAAATTATTATTCGTTTCTATAGCCCTGAACATTAAACGGTGCAAATTTTAGAAATAACAATTCGTTAAAATTTCTTTAATAGTTTGCGCTTCATCTAATATCTTTTGACTTGAACATTCCTATTAAATCCTAACAGTTGTATTTGAACTGTGAACTTTTGGGTTGTGAACATTTTGGACTTTGAGTACTTTACATTTGACTATGACTATTTTGACTTGAACTTTTTATTTGAACTGTGAATATTTTAGACTGGTAAATATTCCTTGTACTATAAACCATACCGTTGAAATTTTTATCTATGAATCTTGCACAATACCCTTAGGCTTGAACTCATTCTGATATTTTGAACTTCGTGTTTATAATTTGGACATTATTGAATTATGAACAAAGTAAATTATTCCTTAAACAAAAATAAATTGCAGATCTCTCTAATATTCATTCATTTTTTATTATTCATATTATTTTTATTCATTCTTTGTTGATTTTACTAACAATCAGACTCAAGTTATTGTAAATGTCTTTGGCCTAGGTGTAAAGAAAATATTGTTGTTGAGTGTTTTTAGCCTGTGTGGCAAAGACAAGTGGTGAAAGTTCTTTTTGGCCTGGGTGCAAAGAAGAACGGTTGGTTGGCATGATCATGACCATTGGTGTTACAGCTAGATGGAGTCCAAATGATGAATTTTAATTTTTAAAAAAATATTAGACATTATTGTTTATTTGACTCTCCTAATGGATTACTTATTCCGCAGCAAGTTATTCGTTAAAAATTTATGATGTCTAGAATTTTCTAAATCTCTGATTTAATCACTGTTGAAGGCTAAAGATAATTTTATTTTCATTATCTTAGTCATGATATCCTTTAATTATCGGCCTATTTGAGCTATTTTGTTTTCTAATTTCTTCAAGGAAATGAGAATGTAGCCAAAGCTAGTGTGATAACCCGAAAAATCAGATAGCCTTGTAATTAAGTTTTCAATGTAAATATCTAATAAAACAAAATTTTATGATATTATTGTGTAAATGTGATTTGATGTGGTTACAGATCGAATTATGACCTAGTATGTGTGTTATGTGATTATGTTTATGTGTAATGATTTTTGGACGAAATAAAACTTTTTCGAGAAAAACGCTACAACATTATTCATAAAACGCAAAAAATGCTAATAAAAGTAATGTCAAATTAAGTCATAGTGTTTATTTGAGAAGGAGAGATGAAATCTTTAATAAAAGATTTTTCGGGAAAAAGCCATCAAAACACTATTTATGAGAATATTTTTTCTCTTTTTTTGACTTTTTGAATTACGATATATCGCTTGTTCGGAAAATGGGGACAGAGTGCGTAATTTAAGTTACAATCCGTGAAAGTCGATTTTTCAACAAACCAAAAAAGTTAAAAAAATCTAACTAGAAAATAAAATAACTAATTAAATTTAGTTGGACTAATTAAATTTAGTTGAATTAACTAAGCCCAAGATTTTAATGGCTTGGTTAGGATTTGTAGGACTTGGCTAGGTTTGAGTCAAGGGTTGAACCTAGGGTTTGAATGACTTGGCTAAGAGTTGAGCCAAGGTTTTGGGTGGCTTGGCTAGGGTTAGAGCTGAGGCTCAAGCTTAGGGTTAAAACCTAATACTTGGAGCCAAAGACTTAGAAGGCTATGTGTCACTTGTTAGCAATTTAAGTGATTATCTCCCTATTAAGATCGAGGTCTTAGCCAATAAGAGCTTGAAAGCTATCATCTTGTCTACATATGGTTAGTTTAATTGAAGTATGATTAAGTTAACTAGGGGAGGGTTAGTATGAGTTAGAAGTTTGTGAGATTTAACTAATGTATGGTTAAGTCTCTTAAATAAACCAATGCAAGTATACTTGCATTTTCTCCCTTATACATTTCATTAAAATCATCTAAGTAAGAGAGAAGGGAGATAGGGAAAGAGAGACCCACGGATTGGATAAGGATGATGAAGAAGAAAAGCTAGCAAACTTTGATCATCAAGTAAATAAGAACAATAAGAAGCAAGAAGAGGTAATCTTAAAACCTTAAACCATTTCTCCATCTTTTTAAATTTTTATTAACTTTGATTGTGGTTGTTGGTGGTGGTTGTTGTTTGTTGGAAGATCATAGAGGATCTTGAATATATAAGGTGGTATATATGTATATACTTGCAATCTACCTGGTAAATGCATGAAAAGTTGAACAAATAATGAAAAACACAAACCTATGCGTAAGGATGGAAAATGGACTAATAGTGAACTGTTAAGGGTTGTTTTGGGGCCATTTTATTATGGTGTCCCGAACCTAAAAATTACTTTTTGGGGTTTTATGTTATGCTATTATGAGTTACGAACATCACCCAATTAGAACGGAGGCAAAGGCTTGTGTAACGAAGTCATGACGATTTTTTTTCGTAAAACTTGTTAAACAACAAAAAACCTAGTGTGACCCCTAATTTTGGAATGATTTTTTGAATCGTTTGGGTTAATTGAAAATTCAAACTTTCTGAGGATCTTATAGTTCATAAAATAAGGAAGTCATGGACTTAAGAATGACCTCATTCTAAGTTCGGAGGAGGGAGTTATGTCATTCAGAAGGAGGCTTGTCAAATATGCCAAAAATAAAAAGTTAAGCATCGAAGGTTTTTAGTGCCACTTTTTCGGCCTGCAGATGGGTCTAACAAAAAATTCCACCCAAAGGGATTTGTAGAGGAAGGTACAAGGAAGAAATGGACATGAAAACAGACTTATTCCGACTTAAAACGACCAAGTTATGAGGTTCAAAAGGAGGGGGTGAGAGCAGTCAAGTAGAGACTGGTGCATGCCACGTTGGGCACCCTCGTGCCACAGTAGGTGCATGGTGGGGCGTTGGTGCCTCACTGCTGGGCACCAGGGTCTCACTACTGAGCTGTCTGAGCGTACGGTTGTGCACGGGCGTGTTGCGGGCTGTTTTTGGACGTCATGAGACTCCATACAACGTCGAGCGACGTGATGCACGTCTGGGCGTGTCAAGGGACGCCGAGCAGCGTGGTGCACATCGGGGCGTGTTGGGCAACGTCGAGCTTCGTCGTGCATGTCGGGCGTGTCGCCACACCTTTTCGCGTTGACGTGCGTCATTTTTTGACATTGTTCTAAAATGTTCGAACTTATAAAAGATTAATATAGAAAAATGAATAATAGTGAAAATGGGCCACCATAGAAGGTCGTTATGAGGGTCGTGGTGTTCCCAAAAGCCACGACGCCAAGAGACATTTTTGAAAGGTTATCAATCTTCTTTATTTGTAAAACGCGAACGACATAAAATGTTTAATAATGGAACGTAAACCAATGTGGCCAATTGGTATATTATCGTTAATTAAATTGTGTAAGACGATTGAAGGAAGATTTAGCGTATAAATAAAAGAACGTTTCAGGCAAGTTTCTGAACTCTCATTCAATGTATGTGTTGAATACATGTTCTATACGCAATGCTTTTATATTGTGTGAATTCAAGTTTTCTGACTTACACAAAATTATATATTGTGCAAGACATAAGTTTAAAATGTGGAATTTCATTTGTTATATAAAATTCGTCCTATGATGTGATATAAGCTATGAAAAAAATGAGTGCTTGCCATTTGATTCGACTTAACTCGATTTGTTGAACTATTTTCGTTGGATTATTTATTTGTGAAATATGAATTGTATTAATTCTTGAATTGTGATAAGTTAATAGTGTCAAATCAAATAATTTGGACAAGTATTCGTATGTATTACACCCCATGCAATAATGTGTTACATGGGTAAATGTTGTGTCATAGTAGTGAAATAGACACGGTAAATGTCAAATCTAAGAAAGAACAGAGAAGAAAGATTAAGATCTTGAAGATTGGTTAATATGTCATTTCAAAAATGTTATATGAAAGAAAATGTTTGTTCCTATTTATTCGAAACTGTTTCACAACTATTGTTCAGTTGTTGAAGTTTTCAAAGAATACGTTGATATTCATTATGATGTTGATTATTTATTCAACTGTTATACTTGCTGAGCAATTAAATGTTCACCCTTACTTAAAATAAAATGTTTTCAGTAAAGCTAGAACGAACAGAGGAATCCAGTGAAGATTAGTGAAAGGATCAAGTATTGATTAGAAGAATTGCATGTTAAATTATATGTATCAGTTGTGGCGGGAAAAAGTCACAAATGAATTGTTGTAATAGATAAATGATGTAATATTCATTAGTATTATGATTTGAAAATGTAAAGGTCTTAGAACCTAGGATTAGAAGTGATATATTGTAATAATATTTAAATTACATTTATGTCTTAAGATTATATGGGTGTATGCATTGAATGAGTAGCACCGTACGCACCAAACACGGGTTTGAAGGTAGACCGGGGTTTGGGAGCGTTACAACTAGCGAGAAGAACAAATGAATGGAGTGATGGTCTGAGTTAGTAGCTTTAATAGTCATCACCAAGTTGTAAAATAGTGTACCAATAATTGTAATGTGGACTTGGTGTGTGTATTACCGTGCTATACACAGTATTGTAATAATTATGATTATGTAAGTTAATGTAGTGTTTTGTATTTTGACGACTTAAATTGGGTTGTGTAAGCCCGAATTTGAGGACGTCACAATAATTATACAACTAGACCATCAAAAACAAAGATAAGTAATATAGTCTTACACTAAATCAGTTGTCAAATATTAATTTGTTATTATTATTAAATTGTAAGTATGGTTATATTTTAAATATAACTAGAATTTCATTATTATTAACTATATAATATAATATCAGAAGAAAACTATATAAAAAGATAATTTTGATCATTTGGTTCAACCAAGTCAAAAACAAGGGTAAGTAATATCGGTTTAAAACTACACTATGGATGTGAGTTAAAGTAAGGTTTATTAGATAATATAGGTTGAGAAGGAAAATAATTTTCTTATCTAACTTGAATTTGTCACCATTACTAAAATATAATTGTAATTATATTTAAAGTATAAATAAGTTTTATTATTATTTATAGTATAATTTTCTATAAAAATTATTTTATTATGAAGATTAGTTTATATGATAAATTCAACGTTAAAAATATATTTATTTATATTTAATTAAATATTAACAATTTTACAACTCTAAGATATGACCCCGTGCTTTGCACGAGGTGTACGTGCTTGTCTATACTATAAATAAGTAGACAATTTGGTTCGTCCTCATTTTTGGTTCAACCTTTGACTTTTTCTAAAGTCAAATTTTATCCAAATCAAAAATTAGAATTAGCAACGTAGTTTGATAAGAAAATAAAAATTAGTAACATAATTTTATAAGTAAATAATCAAAATAAGATCATCTTATCTAATATTAATTTGTTAATTTTATTCTAATATATATATAACACATACAAATAATAGTGCAAATTAAATTTAACTAAAATTATTTTGCTACATAGATAATATAGTTTGAGAAGAAAAGGAAATTATCATAAAGATCATCTCTACTAAACTTAAATTTTTTAGTATTATTAAAATTATTAAAATGTAAATATAATTATAATTTCAAGTATAAGTAAAATTTAATTATTTGTTAGATAACATAATTTTAGAAATAAATAGATTTCTTATGAGGATTATCTTACATAGTTCAAATTGTTACCATTATTAGAATGTAAATATAATTTATTAATTAAACATATAATTTAATTATTAAATAAATTTTAAAAATAAATTAATCTATCCAATAAGAAATTTTAAAAATAAATTAAAAAAATCAATAATAATATTATAATTCTATAACAAGACCCATTCGTGTCGTTCAACCGAGCGAAAAATAAGAATTAGTAATATAGTTTACATCTAAACACGTATCATAAGATCATCTTACCTCTAATACTAATTTTTTACCCTTTAAATACTATTTTATTACAACTTAAATGGTATAGTTGAAAAAGAAAATAATTTTATCACATAGATCGTCTTACGGTCTTACTTTACTTGAATTTGTTACTATTAATAATTAAATATACATGTAATTTAATTTCAAAAATTAGTAGAATTTTATTATTAGTTAGATAATATAATTTTAGAAGGAAAATATTTTCTTATGATAATAATTTTACCTAATAAATTAAATAATATATTTATAAAAAGTAACAAATAGAAAACGTATTTTATTACGATCTCGTGCTTTGCCTGGGTGAAGACGCTAGTACTATAATTAAATAGAAAATTTTGTTCGTTTTTTTATTTGGTTCGACCTTTGACTTTTTATACATTAAGTCAACTTTTATTATTTATCAATTGAAATTAGTATTGTAGTTTTGTAAGGAAACAAGAACTACTACTATAGTGTTATAATGAAAATAATCAAAATAAGATTATCTAACCTATTATTAATTTGTTACTTTTATTCAAAAATTGAAATTAGTATCATAGTTTTATAAGAAAACAAGAGTTCGTAATATAGTTTGTAAGAAAATAATCAAAATAATATCATCTTACTTAATATTAGTTACTTCTTTTATTTAAATATTTATATACAACAATTCAAGTTTAAGTAAAATTATATTACCACTCAGATAACATAATTTGAGAAAAAGAAAATTATCTACCTAACTCAAACTTGTTACTATTATTAAAAAATAAATACAATTATAGTTTTGAGTATAAAAAAGATTTAACCATTATTTATATTATTATTTAAATAAGGCTTAAATATATTTTACTACCATAAACTATTATCATTTTTTCACTTCGATGATTCACCTTTCAATTTTGTCAATTTGATGAGTAAAATATTATTTTTTCACTTTTGTCCAAATTCACTTGACACGTTAGAAATTGATGACGTGTCCTTTTGAGTGGGGCCAAAGGAAGCTGATGTGTATTTAAATAATAATATTCCTATCATTTTATTAATTTAAATTAGTTGGGTAAGGGTAAATTTAGCAAATCATTTTTTATTCTCCATTAAAACAAAACAAAACAAATCTCAGGCAAATCCCATTCAATCGATCGGCAAAAAATGCAGACCCTGATTCACTATTTAAGCTGCACATGATGGCTTTATCTTCTTCATCTCCGGCTTATTCTTTCTTCACTTCCTCTCTCCGGCTCTCATCGATAAATCCTAAACCCTCATCATATATCTCTTTCCATTCTCCCGTCAACACCTTCAGCTCCATCTCCAATCTTCTCGCTTATAGAGAAATTAAAGGTTTTAACCGCCGTGGACTCTCAACAATCTCCTCTGTTGCCACCGATTCGTTGGAGAAACCTGTTGTTACTAAAGAAAAGTCATCCGATGAGGTCCCCGAAGAGAAAATCTTCCTTCCAACTAACCAATCATCGAAAAGCTTCTAAGAATCCCCCACACAATAAATTCTTCTCTCTGTAACTGTATTGACATCCAAACAAAAAAGAAAATAGTTGGCCTAATTAATTCTGTTGGTTAAAATATTTTGTAAGTAATTTGGGTTTTATTATATGGCTAGGAAGAAAAAGATTACAACTTTATCAAATGTTTATTGTGGTGCGAGCTACCAACTAGTGAAATCCTTTCTTTTGTCTTGCCATGTTATACTTGTTGATGGTTGCTTGAATTTGTCTATGTTAGTTAATAGACCCAATCCGGAGAGCCCATGGAGCGAATGACCGCTGAATATAACCATATGATTCTTGTCTAGATACAATGAACATGTGTATATCTCTCCATTTATATCTTAGGAGTTATATATATATTAACTATGGAGGTTATATATATTAAACATGGGAGTTATATGTATATTAATTCTAGTTTAATATATATAAGTTTCACTTCCTCTAACTTGTACATAAAAAGGAGAGATGGCTGATCATTATGTATGACACAAAAAATCAAGATTAACAAGTATTCTCTATAATCCATTAGAAGTCTCTTGTGCTTGAAAGCTTTGTAGTTACATGAATTGTGGAGGATGTATTTGGTACTCGTGATAACGTAGTCCAAATTATCGTTGAGGGTAGATCACGCGATTCTAGTCGTTCGTTGTTATGTGCATACGCTTCAAGGAGTAACTAAAAAATTTTATTTTTTTGGTTTATATATGATACATGTATGCTCAATGTTATTACATTGGTGTCAGAGCCAGGTTGTGCTAGAATTCGTGCTATACATGTTGTCCATGATGCTTTGCATGTGTTTTATGTTTTTTGCTACAAAAAGAAAGCTTAAATAACATGATAATGGTAGAATATGTTAGAGATATTATTTGAGCATGAAATATCAGTATGTTCTAGTTTATACTATGGTTATATAGCTTGCAAAATTTCGTGCTAATTGGTTTCGTATTTTGGGAGAAATTTCAGACCCTTGTTGGTTGTGAAGATCTTTAAAAATCCAAAACTATTTTTCCTCGAACTTCGAATAAAAGTTCTGATCACATGGTTGTGTATAAATTTTCAATACGAATCCATGGATATATTATTTGCATTTTTTGGAGTTAAAACAAATTAGTTATGGTCATTTTAAAAAGGGTATCAAACTGTAATTTGTCACCGAAAAACCCTAACTAGAGGTTGAAGACGATGACTTGGACGACACATTAGTGCCATATGGCGGCTCCCTAGTGGCTTAGCGTTCTGACACGTGTCGGTTGACCAAGTCACATTAGCGACAAGTGGTAGCTGACATGTCAACTGCCACGTGTCCCAATCACATGGTGACACATGTCAATTAATGATCAAAATGGGACGGTCAGCTTCTGTCACGTGGACTAATCCCTAGATGACACGTCAGCAGAAGTGTCATGTCAGCCGCCAGCTTGGCGTTGTCGCGCTATGCGCGCGTCTGGCAGCGACGTCGCCCACGCGCAATAATGGCACATGCAGCCCACACGCCGCCTTCCTGATTTTTCCCAAAAATGAATTTTTTGCAGTAATTTTTATTTTTATTTCTAGATTTTTCATATATTAAAATTAATTTTTTGATATTCCTGGAGTTTTCAGAAATTCAAATTGGAATTAAAAATTGCCTAAAAATTGTTTTAAAAATATTGGTTAGTTAGTTTCTGTTCAAAATTTTTCATAGATACCAGAAAACTATTTTTTTCATTTATCCACCAAAGGTGTTGAAAAATGATTATAGATAATGGCCTAAACTATTTTTCTTGTCAAATTATGCATGTACAATTTATTATTATAAATTGTGTATTATTCAAAAAAAAGCCAAAAAAAATTCAGTATGTTAATAACCTGTTATTATATTGTATAAATTTTTTTGGTAGCTATACTATATGTTTTACATGGTATTGCATATTATTTGGAATAATATGAGTAATTATGAAAGTACAATTTATTTTTTATAAATTGTATATTGTTCAAAAAATTTCAGAATGTTATTTATGAATAAATAATCTGTTTAAAATTTCCGGTAGTAATATAAGTTGTTTGGCATTTTATTATATATTATGTGGTATAATATCATGTTTTATTTAATCCCTTTAAATATTTAGAATATTTAATATACAATAGATTTTATCTATTTTTAATATGAATATTAGGGATTATTTAGAATGCCATAAACACTTATATATACTTGAATTTAGTGGAAGGAATTTAAGAAAATTTTAAATTCTCTGCACATCTTTGCGCTAAATAAACTATAATAGAATAATTAAATATACACGCAAATTGTGATTCCCGAGCTTAGCAAAGTTTTCCTTTTGTGTTTATACTTGATTATTTTAGTAAGTTTATGTTATGCGACAAAGATAAGTTAATACTATGGTGATCTCTTAAAATTGTCTAATAATGTTCTCTAAATTGTTTAGATGACTTCAAAACAAATTATTGATGATCTTAATAAGGATAACAAGTTCGATGAGGGATAATTGTGATGTATGGTATCGTAAGGTCCGCATGGTACTTGAGGAGTTAGAAGTGGAAGAGACTCTAATTACTAAAGAAACTAAACCGACTGGTGATCATGCTGAAAATGTTGAAAAGCTTGTTGCTTTTGAAAATTGGCCCAAGAAAGATAGAATTGCTCACATTACTCTCTTGATCAGTATGAACAATGAGTTCTTGTTTGAATACGAAGAATACTCGACTACTTATGAGATGTGGGAAGCTCTCAAAATAAAATTTGGAGGCACCTCACTGACTAGGTTGCACGGCTTAACTATCAAGTTTGAATGTTATAAGAAGGAGGTTGATCATTCAATGAAGAAACACCTTGGAATAATGTCAAACATGATTCGTGAGTTAAAGGCTGCATGCAATGACTTATCAGATGAGCAACTGATATCAGTTGTGGTACGCTCACTCCTTGATAATTAGGAACATATACAGGTTAATATGACCCATAACCTGAAAATAAAAAACTTTGAAGATATTCAGCGTCACTTATAGCTTGAGTCTGAGCGCTTAGAAGCTGCTAAGCCATCCGAGGCATATGTTATTGAGTCTAGTTCTAGCAAAGGGGAAACCCAAGTGAAGAAATAATGGAAAGAAAGTTATTGCTGCTGTAACTCCTACTCCTGCGCCTAAGAAGGCAACAAATGTAGGTGCTAAGAGGAAAATAAGAAAAGAGGAAAAAGAGATAGCAAAAAAGACAAGGCTAAGATGGTCTACTACAATTATGGGAAAATGGGGCACTTCTCTCATGAATGCACTGAGCCGAAAAAGATTCCAAAACAACGGATCACATAGCCAGAGATCGAGCTGGGTACGAGGAGCATCGCCTCATTATGGCTGGGAAAAATGTATACATGGGGAACGACTTTACTGTGGACGTGCTAGGAATTGGCACTGCGACGCCCCCAAATTCAGATACCTGTACATCGAATCTGGTGCTTCACGATCTAATTCTAATAACATACTAATATCTCATACAACGGAATAATAGAATAATTTACATTGATGTAATATAAATATTCTCGTCCCAAGTCTCGCAACCATTACTAACATATTACACAACTTAATCCAAATTTAACTTAATACATAATATTAGCTAAGTCTTATTATAACATAATAATAAACTTCTGGCATGAAAGAACAAATCTACTTCATAGCCTTATCCTTTCCTGAGGTACCGCCATGTTCTGCCTTAACTGAAATGTTTAAGGAAAGCAAAAATGAGCAACAAATTTGCCCAGCAAGTAATATAACAAGAACGGTGAGCATGCATAATATAAAGTTCATAATATCAAGGGTGTAACGGTAAATGATAGCTCAGGAATTAAAAGAATAATGTTGTAATCAAAGAAGTATCAACAGTTCCAAATACGCCCTTTGAATTTTAAACAATGAGTCATTATAGGCCGAAGGATTATCACAGAATTCAAAGGATTCAACATTTTTATGTTTAAGAATATTAAACATTAAGTAGTCACTATGGACCAAGAACTCCTGCTAGAATTAACAGTATTACAATGACAATTCAATATAAACAAGTACAATAGGTGATCAGCCCAACGTACCCTACGTTATGCATAACATTTAAACATGTTATTCACGCACGTGTTGGTCTCCTAACATAATATATAGATATATATACATATATATATCCCTTTCTATGAGGGTTTTTCATCTCAGCATATTTATAAGATTCCACACCAAAGCAATTGGTTTGGATCGCTTTCTAACACATGATATTAGTCTAGCCGAATCAAATAGCTTAGACAGCTTTCACAATGCATTTAGGAACAATTTATAAGTTCAACGCTTACAACATGATTCAAAGAATATAATTTAAATTAAATTTCAAAATATGAATAATAATTTGTACAAGTACAAATATTTGCTTAATATATATATTCTTGATATAACAACAATTCCAAACTTGCACAATATCCAAAGTTGTGTAAGTTAGGGAACTTGCATTCAATATGAAAATCAAATGAAGCCAGAAAACTTGCGTAATCATAGATTCCTTGCATAAAGTAAATGCATAGGTTAGGATACTTGCCTTTCGCGTAGTTATAGTTATAAAGCTTAACTTCACTTCACTTCACTTCAATGTCCTATAGTATCATAGTTATGTATATATACACATTCATTAGTTATACAAGATCAATACGTAAACCAACAATCCTACACACCTATAATACACATGTTCAATCATGTATGCTAAGCACATATTTTCAGCCCTATCTTTGTTATACAATCAGGCCACATAGTTGCATAATCAACATTGTTTTTGTTTTTGAAAGCTTTATTTAGAAACCTTGTAGAAAATGCTAAGTCTTCATTCAATATAACCACTACACAATTGAACACTTAAAACATCACTTTGACTCTGTTTTATAACTTAGGATATCAATATAAACATGCTTCAAGGTTCAGATTTTAGTTTTATAAAGTCCGTCAACACTGCCATGCGGCGCGGCCGCACTGCATGTTGACCTGGGAATGGCGCGGCCGCGCTGCTCCCTGTCAAGACCAGATTGAGTTTTAAGATTTCATGGTTCCAACTTAATATTTAGCATACATGGATACTAATACACATCATTTACACTTGTTAAGAGGTCTTGGACTAGGTTTGGTTTCTCCTATGGTCATTTCAAGTTTACTTTCACATTGTTATGGTTTTATTTGAAAATTTTCTATTTAACAAGGCTAAATAAGTTTATTTTAGAAGGTTAACTATGATAACCATTAAACCACATAACGAGGCTAATAAACCTTTAACACCCATACTCAAAGTCATTCAACTCATGTATTCAAAGTTAACTTAGCTTTACTCTTGAAATTCATTATAAACCATGCTTGACTAGTTCATATCGTGCCTAACTAGATGAGTGAGTGATGAGTGGGTTTAACACCTACGAATCGATATTAATAGTAGCTTGATTCTGGATGCTTTTGAGTAGTTTTCATATCTTTTTCACTTGGTTTTATAATATTGATGTGCAGGAAAGGGATTGGATGGAGAGTAGCATAAAAGGGATCATTTTCAGAATACATGAGGAGCTTCCCCACTGGGGCGGGGCCCATAGAGTTAATTTCCCCCCTAGAGTGGGCCCTTCAGCAAAAATCAGCCGACTGGACAGTAGGTGGCCCCGCTGGGGCGGGGCATTGCTGAAGGAAACCCCCACTGGGGCGGGGAGGCGCGCAAGCAAGGCTAGTTTTCCTACTTCGACGTGGACTTGGAGGAAAGATAAGGTGAAGATTAGGGCTGTGATTTTAAGGATATAAAAGGGTCTTATATGAACATATTGAATATACTAAGACTCTTGCAAGCCCTAGCTTTTGAAGATCAACTTGGAAGGAGATTTGAAGCTTTCTAGGATCAAGACGAACGCGAGATCGTAGAGCGGAGAGCGGTGATATACATCATAGTTTATTTTCTCTCTTTGTTTATCTCTTGTATTCAGAATGGTTTTTATTAAGTGGATTATGGAGTTTATTTTATCTATGATGAACTAATTTGCTATTTAAGCCTATAACGAATCTTTTTATGGAATGGATGATTAAATAGTCTTTAATTCAGTTTATTGATATTATTTTCGGATTATTTGCTATGAGTTGTGCTTAACATATATAATTGCCTGATCAATAATTATTCGTTATCCCATATGAATTCGAGAGATGACATATGGGATTGGAACTAGCCATAGTGACATATGTTTATGATTTCTGCGTAGTTGGAACTCATAATTCACGTATAGGATAGAGATATCTATGCGTCATATGTAATCTGATAAGAACTTGATTTTAAACTTTATTTAATTGTAATTCACATAGAGATATAGTGAATTAGTTATTTAGGGTGTCTTGCTTAATTCTATCATCTGTGGATACGAGTGAGTATGGGTATAATGCATTGAGAGATGGTTGTATCTACTTTAGTGTTCTTGATTAATAATATGGAGTAATTGACATAAACTGGAGAAAAGGATATTATCTGAAGTAAAATATTAATGGAAGTTGTAGGCTTAATTTTCTAAAACTTATGAAAATCTTGAGTTAGTGTTATAATTGGTAAGTGGTAATTTAGTTAAATAATCATCTTTTAATCATTAGTTTAATAAAGCTGAAATAGTATAAAATTGGTACTTGTTTGATTAAGTAGGAATTATTGCCTCTATGGGTACGATATCTGAACTTATCAGTATATTACTTGTTGATCACGCACACTTGCGTGTAGTGAGTATAGAAAATACTCAACAAGTTTTTAGCGTCGTTGCTGGAGACAGTAATTGTGTTTATTCCTTACAATATCAGTTTAATTAGATCAGTTTAGTTGAACCTATATATATATATATATATATATATTTCATTCTTATTGTTGTTTGTTTGGTTGTTTCAGGTATATTAGAGTAGTGCATGCAAACTAGAACGAAGAAGCCAGATTTGTTTTCTTTCGAGGACGACATCGACAAACGGTTTCAGAAGTTGACTAAGTGGATTGCAAAGAATCGAGTAGAATTTGAAACACCAAGAACAAACATGGCTGAACAAGAAGACAAACCACTAAGCGATTATGCTACACCAAAGATTTCAGAAATTCACTCGAGTATAGCCAGGCCGGTAATCAATGCAAATAATTTTGAGATTAAGCCTGGGACAATACAGATGGTGCAGAATAATTGCCAATTTGGGGGTCTTCCAAATGACGACCCGAACGAACACATCTTCAATTTTATAGAGATCTGCGACACCTTCAAGTGCAACGGGGTGTCAGACGACGCAATCAGATTGAGGTTATTTTCGTTCACACTCAGAGACAAGGCGAAGGGTTGGCTCCATTCCCAACCACCGGGGTCAATCACAACATGGAATGATCTGGAGCAGAAATTTTTGGCCAAGTTCTTTCCGCCTTCGAAGACACATAAGATGAGAACGGAGATCTCTTCATTTGCACAGATGCAAGGGAAGCCACTTTATGAAGAATGGAAACGGTACAAGGAGCTGTTGAGAAAGTGTCCACATCACGGATTCTCGAACTGGATGTAGCTTAGTAACTTTTACAATGGGGTAGCGTGTCATATACGGACTAGCATCGATGCAGCCTCAGGTGGAGCTTTTATGACGAAGAAATTTGAGGAGGCATGGTCATTGATAGACACAGTGGCTTCAAATGGCTATCAGTGGCTGACTGAGAGATTAACTCAACCCGCAGCAGCAGGTGTTCTGCAAGTGGATTCTATGACAGCCACATCGGCACAAATAGCAGCATTATCGAAGAAGATGGACACCTTGTCGATAGGAAACATGCAGCAGGTGGCAATCATATGTGACTTTGTGCAGGTGAACATCCGACAGAACAGTGTGCAATCAACCCAGCTTCGGTTCAATATGTGGCTAACTATAACAGGCCAGCCAACACATACAAGAATACATACAATCAGGGGAATAGAAACCATCTGAACTTTTCATGGAGCAACAACCAGAATCAGAACCAGTAGCAGGCTCCACGACAAGTATACCCTCCTGGTTTTCAGAATCAGCAGCAACAGGCAGCTCCACAGCAAGAGAAAAAGATGGATTTGGAGGAGATATTGGCCAAATACATAACAGGAAATGACGCAGCGATGAGAAATCAAGAAGCAGCAATGAAATCTCAAGCGGCGGCGATTAAGAATCTAGAAAATTAGATTGGACAGATTGCAAGTGTACTGAATAATCTACCCCAAACTAGCTTTCCAAGTGACACATAAAAAAATCCGAGGGGAGGACATCAGCAATGTCAAGCTGTCACACTCTGGAGTGGGAAACAGTAAGTGGAGCAGGATTCGGAGAAGCCGGCAACCAAAGAGAAAGTTGAGACCAGTGTGGAACAAACAGTGGAAGGAAAATCAGGTGAAAAATCTGCAGAAAAAGAACAAGTGGTTACACTGGTAGTTTACCCTCCACCGCCATTTTAACAACGGATTCGAAAGCAGAAATTAGAGCAACAATTCACTAAATTTCTTGAAGTGTTCAAGAAGCTTCACATAAACATTCCTTTTGCAGAGGCATTAGAGCAGATGCCCAGTTATGCCAAGTTTTTGAAAGATATTTTGTAGAAGAAAAAGAAATTAGAAGACTTCGAAACTGTGGCACTAAAAGAGGAATGTAGTGCGATTCTGCAAAAGAAGCTTCCACTAAAGTTGAAGGATCCGGGTAGTTTCACCATTCCATGCACGATAGGGAGTTTGTCCTTCAAAAAATGCCTATGTGATTTAGGTGCCAGTATAAACCTCATGCCATTGTCAGTTTATACTCAGTTAGGGTTACCGGCACCTAAACTGATCAACATCTCCCTACAGTTAGCCGATAGATTCGTAACTTATCCACGTGGAATTATGGAGGACGTTTTTATAAAAGTGGACAGATTCATCTTCCCAGCGGACTTCATCATTCTCAACTATGAAGAAGATAAGGATATTCCAATAATCCTTGGGAGACCATATTTGGCTACTGGCAGAACTCTCATTGATGTTCAGAAATGAGAGTTGACCATGACGGTACAAGGTCAAGAGGTCACCTTCAACGTGTTTAAGGCCATAAATTTCCCCAAGAAGGATGAGGAGTGTTATCGGGTGGATATTATTGACACAGTCGTGGGTGATGAGCAACATCAGATATTGAGCACCGACCCACTAGAATCTACTTTGATGGGAGACTTTGATGACGAGGATTCAGAGATAAAAGAGTACCTGCAATTGTTAAAGGCTCATCCGCGAGTGAATAGGTTTAAACTACCATTTGAGCCCTTGGAAGCAGCTGGAACTTCATCAGAAAAGATGAAGCCATCTCTTGAGGAACCACTTACACTTGAACTAAAACCCTTACCCAATCACCTCAGGTATGCGTATTTAGGCAATTCAGCTACTTTACCTGTTATTATTACATCTATGCTTAACGAACTGCAGGAAAGTAAGCTGTTAAGAGTTCTAAGGAGTACAAATCTGCGATTGGATGGACTATTACCAACATCAAAGGAATCAGCTCGTCATTTTGTATGCACAAGATTCTGATGGAGGAGGATAGCAAGCCATTGGTGGAACAACAGAGGAGGCTCAACCTAATAATGAAAGAGGTGGTAAAGAAGGAGATTTTTAAATGGCTGGATGCTGGGATTATCTACCCGATTTCAGACAGTGCATGGGTGAGCCCGATCCAATGTGTCCCGAAGAAAGGTGGGATGACAATAGTGAAGAACGAGAACAATGAACTGATACCGACAAGGACAGTAACAGGCTGGAGGGTCTGCATAGACTACAGGAGGCTAAATAAGGAAACTAGAAAGGATCATTTCCCCTTGCCTTTCATTGATCAGATGTTGGACAGACTAGCTGGACACGAGTACTACTACCTGTTAGATGGATATTCTGGGTACAACCAGATCGTCATTGCACCGGAGGATCAAGATAAGAAGACGTTCACATGCCCATATGGCACCTTTGCATTTAAAAGGATGTCATTCGGACTGTGTAACGCACCGATAACTTTTTAGCGTTGCATGATGGCAATCTTCTCGGGCATGGTGGAGCGTAGTGTTGAGGTTTTTATGGATCATTTCTCAATATTTGGGGAATCGTTTGATAGGTGACTTGAGAATTTAGTATTGGTATTAAAGAGATGTGTCGAGACAAATCTGGTACTCAACTGGGAGAAATGCCACTTTATGGTCCAAGAAGGGATAATTCTGGGGCATAAAGTTTCTGAAAAAGGTTTGGAAGTCGACCATTTTCCATCGCCGACTTCAATAAAGGGGATTCGGAGTTTTCTCGGGCACGCTGGATTCTACAGAAGATTTATCAAGGACTTCTCAAAAATCACAAAGCCACTCTGCAATCTGTTAGAAAAGGATGTTCCATTCAAGTTTGATGAAGATTGTCGAGTGGCATTTGAGCAATTAAAGAAGAAGTTAACCACTGCCCCAGTAATCATAGCACCAGATTGGACCAAGCCGTTCGAACTCATGTGTGATGCTAGTGATTATGCGGTTTGAGCAGTGCTTGGGCAACGACGGGAGAAAATATGTCACGCCATCTATAATGCGAGCAAGACATTGATAGATGCACAGTTGAATTACACGACCACGGAAAAGGAATTACTTGCAGTTGTGTATGCATTTGACAAGTTTTACTCGTACTTGGTGGGGACAAAGGTGGTGGTTTGCATAGATCACTCAGCCATCCAGTATTTAGTGGAAAAGAAGGACGCAAAGCCGAGACTTATTCGCTGGGTTTTTCTCCTTCAAGAATTTGACTTAGAGATCAAAGATAGGAAGGGGACAGAAAATCAGGTGGCTGACCATCTTTCACAGCTAGAGAATCAAAAGCAGGATGAGACAGAAAAGGTAGCAATCAATGAGTATTTTCCAGATGAGCAGCTATTTTTGATACACGACGAGTTTCTGTGGTACGCGGATTTCACTAATTATTTGGTCAGCAACATCCTCCCACCAGACTTAACTCGCCACCAAAAGAGGAAATTTCTATATGATGTAAAGTGGTATATTTGGGACGAACCATATTTGTTCCGCCAGTGTGCTGACATAATGATCCGGCGATGTATACCAGAAAGTAAAGTTGAGAGCATCTTACAGACATGTCACGCTTTAGTATACTGGGGGACACTATGGGAGTGAGCGAACAGCCGCAAAAGTCCTCCAGGAAGGTTTCTTCTGGCCCATTTTGTTCGAAGACGCACATCAGTGCATGAAAAACTGCAACACATGTCAACGAGTGGGAAATATTTCAAAACGGAACGAGATTCCCCTAAACATGATCCTGAAAGTCGAGATTTTTGATGTATGGGGAATCGACTTTATGGGACCCTTTCCATTCTCGTTCAGTAATTTGTACATCCTGTTAGCCGTGGACTACGTATCAAAATGGGTGGAGGCAGTTGCATTACCGACAAATGATGCGAAGGTAGTCTTAAAATTCTTGCAGAAGAATATATTCACTCATTTCAGCACCCCAAGGGCAATAATCAATGATAAAGGGAGCCAATTCTGCAACAAATACTTCACCGCGCTCTTGACGAAGTATGGGGTAAAACACCGGATTGCCACAGCCTATCACCCTCAGACGAGTGGCCAAGCCGAAGTATCTAACCGAGAGGTAAAGAGAATCCTGGAAAAGGTCAGTTTATCCAAACAGGAAAGACTGGTCATTAAAATTAGACGACGCTCTGTGGGCATATCGGACTGCTTACAAGACTCCGATAGGCATGTCCCCATATCAGTTGGTTTACGGGAAGGCGTGTCACCTTCCGGTAGAACTTGAGCATAAGGCGTATTGGGCCATCATGAAACTGAACTTCGATTTATCAGCAGCAAGGGAGAAAAGAATGTTGCAGATCAATGAATTAGACGAATTTCGCCTGCAAGAATAAGAAAATTCCAAGTTATACAAGGAAAAGGTAAAGAAATGGCATGATTAGAAAATTATGGAGAAAAACTTCGAACTGGGATAATCAGTATTGTTATTCAACTCTCGGTTGAAACTTTTCCCCGAAAAGCTAAAATCCAGGTTGTCAGGCCCGTTTATAATAACGACAGTGTTTCTACATGGCGCCATTAAAATATACAGTAGGGATTCGACCGAATCATTCAAAGTCAACGGTCAACGATTAAAGCATTATTGGGGAGGAGACATCGATCGCCAGGCAACCGCGGTCGACCTAACTGAGCCACTCTAGAACAGGAAATAGTCAGGCTGAATGACTTAAAATTCAAGCGCTTGATGGGAGGCAACCCATCCTTTACATTCATTTTTATTTACATTAATATCATATAGTTGTAATAATGTATAACACTTTGTAATTTTTCTTCATAATACATGTCTAACAAGTTTTTTGTTATGCTTGCAAAAAAATACATGACACTCGCAATACCAAGCAAATAGAGCATCAAGGTGAGGGCACATCATCACATAAAGGGAGTACAAGGACAATCACAAGATCATCCCAACCAAACAAGCATCTAATTCAAAGAGGGAACTATGTTTAAGCTATTGTAGAATGACAAGGAAAGGAATGGAATTTAAGCAAAGTAGTAGGTTGCAAGACAGGACCCCCGCTGGGGTGGGGTCTCAATGAAGGAAAGACCCGCTGGGGCGGGAAGAAGGAAACTCGGACAGTGTGTTGCCCCGTTAGGGCGGGGATCGGCTAGTAAAACGCCCCACTAGGGCGGGGGAGCCGAATTCTGCAGCCTGGTTTAAAACGGAAAGGCATATGTCTCTTCCATTCCCATCATAATACAACTTCCCCCACTACTATCATCACATCTCATATACAAACTAACCTAGCCACTACCGACTTCTACATTCCCCCACTACCCACCCCATACAAATTAGTGAAAGTAAACCCACCAATGTTAAATCCTTCTTCAATTGCAACTCATATTCACCTCGACCATTCAAACCCGAACAACGGAAGACACCTTCAAGGCTTTCCCCACCATCTTCTCAAAAACGGAAAGTTCAACAAGAAGATCAATCATCTCATCATCTGGAAACATCAACAACTCTTACACTATATCATCATCAACCATAAAATAGGTATTTGTTTCCAATTGGGTCAAAATTATTGAAGACAAATTGTGGGTGATATGTGTGGATTTTGAAGTTACTAGTAATTAGTTGGGTACTTGTGATATATATCTTGTGCTGCTTGGTTGTGTAAGAAAATTTGGGGAAAACATAGTCATCAACCTCACTCAACATCAAGCCAACTTGACACCAAGTGTTCGACGAAAGTCCTAAAACAAAATTCCTTAGAAATTCTTCATTTTTTTTAGCAAGGAAATAATATGCCGCCACATCCGCAAAAGAGGCAAAGAGGTGAAGGGTCCTCCTCGGCCTTTCCACAATTTGATGGAAAGAAATTTCGGAGTGCGGCCATCGTCGAGCGATTTGAGTATTTGGTGAGCAAGGCACTCATCCAGGAACGGGGTCTTCAACCAAGTTCTTCGGATGGTCAAATGAAATTATAGATTATAGAACGGCATTGGGATATCGCCTTCACAACTCAACCTGAAGCGGTAGTGGTAGTCGTGGTGAAGGAATTCTACGCCAACGCGGAGGACGCACCGCCGTTCAAAGCATTCTTAAGGGGCAAGCTGGTAGACTTTAGTGCAGAGGCCATAAACGACTTCTATAATGTCTCTCCACCGGAGGTGTGTCAGTACACTGCATTGCGAGATGGCAGAATTGATTATGACTAAATCCTTGAAGAAATTTGCAGACCCGACACAGTATGGGTGAAAGACAGTCGAAAAGGCACAATCATCCCGAGCTCCAGCTTTAACAAGTATGGGAAAGTTTGGTATTCTTTCCACTGTGCAAAACTATTGCCTTCAACACACACCAGCGAAATCACTAAAGAAAAAATCTCATTATTGTATGCGATCGTCAAAGATCTTCGCATAAATATTGGGACGATCATAAACTTCTCCATTCGCCGGTGTTTGAGAGGTGGATTAATAGGAGGATTACCACACCCTTCGCTCATCACTAGGTTGTGCCTGCAAACAGGGGTCATATAGGCAAAGACGGAGCCGGTTCAGCCACCATTAATGCTTCTAGACTCAAAGTTAATGAACAGATTTGAGCCTTGAAAAGGGGCACCTTCGCATCCTCGTGGACTTAGTTTTATTTTCCCAGACTCTGATGAGGGGGAAGATGAGGCCAGGGATGAGGATTACAAGGTGCCCGAGGATGAGTTGGAAGCGAACGAACCTTCTTCTTCAACGAATGCCATTCTCAGAAACATTCAGCCGCAAATGAATCAACAACGAAAGAGGACCGACAAAATGACGGCTAGACAGACTCACATGTTCAACAACCAGATCCAATTTTAAGCCGTTGTCGCTGAGGCCTTCGCACGAATCAGCGCCGCCGCTGATTCATTGCAGTTCCATGCTCCACAATAGCTCCCAGCATATCCACCGTCCGACTCTGACACGGAGGAGGGTGGCGGACCGGATGCTTGACTTAACAGGGAAGTCCTCGACGCTTATTTCTTTATTTATCACAATGAGGACATTGTTTAGGGGGGGTGTTTGTTATTATTCAGCATAATCTTGTTATTCATAGTGTTATTGCATGTAGTGTTGTATTTATAATTTTTATAGTAGAATGGATTAGTCATTTTAGTAGCTTTAGTTAAGTTTTTATGCTTATATAAATATTTTTTTGAAAAATTCAGAAAAAAAAGAGTCATAGTTAGGATTACATGAGTCAATTATGTCAGTGGAATGAAGTAACCATTAGCCAGTGATGAGACTGGATTTATATAAGAACATAATCAGTAATGATAACTAGAACATGGATGTAAATTCAGATCTTTACATGAGTCCTTACTTGTTTGACATTATTGCATCGGTTAGCACGTTAGGCAACAATTTATTCAACGTAGTTCAAATAGTCATATAATTGTCGTCTTGAACAGAAATTAGGTTTTAATGAAGGAAATTTAGTGAACTGATAGTAGTGGCTAAGATTAGACTGAAACCCAAGTTTGGGGGAAGATATGAGAGCTATCTGAAAGAAGAAATAAGAAAAAAATTTGAAAAATCTGAAAAAGAGAAAAAAAGAGAAATTTATGAATAAACATCGTGACTAGTTTAGTTTTGTGGCCTTTGATACTCGAGTAAGTACGCCCTAGGGGATGTCTTTACACCCAGCGCCCTAAAGCCATTCGGTTTGGGAGTCATTGGTCGAAAGCTCGCTACATGGGTATCATTGAAGAGCCTAAGGGAACTAGACATTGCACAGGCATGAGGAAAATAGAGATACGGGAAAATGAGCAAAATGCCCCCATAAATAAAGAAAGATAGAAAATATCCCATATGAACTTCCGAATTAGTTGAAGTTGAGTGGAATTCACTTTACCTTGTTTACGTGATTTCTTGAGTAGAACTGTGATTTCATTTTGAGATGCGTATTATGTGATATATTTGATCTATAGTTGAGTATATTGTTGTTGAGCAGGCACACACAGCAGCGGTGTTGACAGGTATAGATTCATAGCCTAGTTTGAATTGTGAATACGTCTCTGGTTGGATTTATTGTTTATATCTGTTGTGAATTCTCTGAGGCAGTATTGGTTATCTTTATATTATCTGACAGTTGCATTAGTAGTCATTGTAATTATTTGCAAACGCATGGTTTTTGCTTGAGGACAAGCAAAGTCTCAAGTTTGGGGGTATTTGATGAGTGGGTTTAACACCTACGAATCGGTATTCATAATAGCTTGATTTTGGATGCTTTCGAGTAGTTTTCATATCCTTTTCACTTGGTTTTATAATATTAATCTTCAGGAAAGGGATTGGATTGGATGGCGAGTAGCATAAAAGGGCTCATTTTCAGCATACATGAGGAGCTTCCCCACTGGGGTGGGGCCTATAGAGTTGATTTCCCTACTGGAGCGGGCCCTTCGGCAAAAATCAGTTGGCTGGACAGTAGGTGGCCCCGCTGGGGCGGGGCATTGCTGAAGGAAACCCCTGCTGGGGCGGGGAGGCTCGCAGGCAAGGCTGTTTTTCCTACTTCGACGTGGACTTGGAGGCAAGATAAGGTGAATATTAGGGCTGCAATTTTAAGGATATAAAAGGGACTTATATGAACATATTGAATATACTGAGACTCTTGCAAGCCCTAGGTTTTGAAGATCAACTTGGAAGGAGATTTGAAGCTTTCTAGGATCAAGACGAACGCGAGATCGTGGAGCGGAGAGCGGTGATATACATCATAGTTTATTTTCTCTTTTTGTTTATCTCTTGTATTCAGAATGGTTTTTATTAAGTGGATTATGGAGTTTATTTTATCTATGATGAACTAATTTGCTATTTAAGCCTATAACGGATCTTTTTATGGAATGGATGATTCAATAGTCTTTAATTTAGTTTATTGATATTATTTCAGGATTATTTGCTATGAGTTGTGCTTAACATATATAATTGTCTGATCAACAATTATCCGTTGTCCCATAAGAATTCGAGAGATGACATATGGGATTGGAACTAGCCATAGTTACATATGTTATTGATTTCTGCGTAGTTGAAACTCATAATTCACGAATAGGATAGAGATATCTATGCGTCATATGTAATTTGATAAGAATTTGATTTTAAACCTTATTTAATTATAATTCACATAAAGATATAGTGAATTAGTTATTTAGGGTGTCTTGCTTAATTCTATCATCTGTGGATGCGAGTGAGTATAGGTATAATGCATTGGGAGATGGTTGTATCTGCTTTAGTGTTCTTAATTAATAATATGGAGTAATTGACATAAACTGGAGAAAATGATATTATCTGAAGTGAAATATTAAGTGAAGTTGTAGGCTTAATTCTCTAAAACTTGTAAAAATCTTGAGTTAGTGTTATAATTAGTTTAAGTGGTAATTTAGTTAAATAATCATCTTTTAATCATTAGTTTAATAAAGCTGAAATAGTATAAAATTTGTACTTGTTTGATTAAGTAGGAATTATTATCTCTGTGGGTACGATATCTGAACTTATCAGTATATTACTTGTTGATCACGTACACTTGCGTGTAACGCATATAGAAAATACCCAACAAATTTTTGGCGCCATTGCCGGGGACAGTAATTGTGTTTATTACTTATAATATCAATTTAATTAGATCAGTTTTAGTTAAACCTATATATATATATATATATATATATATATTATTCTTATTGTTGTTTGTTTGGTTGTTTCAGATTTATTTGAGTAGTGCATGCAAACTAGATCGAAGAAGCCAGATTTGTTGCTGTTCGAGGACGACATCGACAAAAGGTTTCAGAAGTTGACTAAGTGGATTGCAAAGAATCGAGTATAATTTGAAACACCCAGAACAAACATGACTAAACAGGAAGACAAACCACTGAGAGATTATGCTACACCAAAGATTTTGGAAATTCACTCGAGTATAGCCAGGTCGGCAATCAATGCAAACAATTTTGAGATTAAGCCTGGGACAATACAGATAGTGCAGAATAGTTGCTAGTTTGAGGGTCTTTTAAATGATGACCCGAACGAACACATCTTCAGTTTTATAGAGATCTGTGACACCTTCAAGTGCAATAGGGTGTCAGACGATGCAATCAAATGGAGGTTATTTCCGTTCACAGTCAGAGACAAGGCAAAGGGTTGGCTCCATTCCAAACCACCGGGGTCAATCACTACATGGAATGATCTGGCGAAAAAAAATTTGGCCAAGTTCTTTCCGCCATCGAAGACACATAAGATAAGAACGGAGATCTCTTCATTTGCACAGATGCAAGGGGAGCCACTTTATGAAACATGGGAACGGTACAAGGAGCTGTTGAGAAAGTGTCCACATCACGGATTCCCGCACTGGATGCAGCTTAGTAACAAACTTAGATAACGTACAAACAAACTTAGATAACATAATGATACCAATTTCCAAATTAATTAACAAGTGGTTCATGTAAATTCATAATAGTTATCTAATCAGAAATCAAGAACATACATAAGGACATTAACTTCTTTGAAGTTTAAAATGTTAAACTTATTTCCAAATCAGATTGTTCTTCCAAATTAGCAGCACTCCCCCTCTATAATGGAGTCGCTAAAATTCTAGCAACTGGAAATTGAGAAGGGGAGCTCCGATATATAGGGAAGATTTTGTCCAATTGATGGATTTTGCCCAAGGAATTAAACCAATGGAGAGAATAAGATGATGATGGTTAAGAAGAAATTGGTGAAAAGCTCCCAACTGCTCCTTCCCAGCCATTCCCACACACATCATTCTAATTTCTAATTTTGGCCAACATAGGGGGATAGGCCATTGGCCTAATATGCGGCTGATGGAAAATAGGGACTAAGAATATGGGAAAAGAGTTTTAATACTCTACATTTACCACTAATGTAATGTTAGTTCCTTTTGGGCTCACAAAGCCAAATTTAATGACTTAGTATTATTACATTGGTTTATTTATGGGTACACATGCAAATACATATAATCATATAATCCATGTATGTTGAGTTAGTCCAAATAATATTTGAATTGGGCTAGAATATAAACTAGTTGGGTACTAACAACCCATTTATTTTCCATAAAACTTACTATTCTAATTACACCCAAATATCATAATGATAATTAATATCAAACATTAATTCTCTTATTATAATATTGTTCTTAATATCTCATTTGATCTTTCATGTATGATGCAATTTTATTAAGTATCCATATAATCACACCACACATATAATTTGCACATAATAGATAAATAATAACAATAATTAGTCCATCACCTTATTTAATCATTTTCTCATTAATTAAATTAATGAATTACTTAGTTCACAGTTATGCCACACTAGGCATATCACATAAGCTTAATTAAGCTCATTATCATTTCCACCACATTTTTCAATTATCACATACTTAATTTAATTTAAATTGAATTACCATATTTCAAGACACACATAAATATTTATGTATTTCATCATAAATATTCAAACATTTATATTTTTGATATTAATATTATTTATAAAATTCACAGATATTACAGGCACTTACAACCTGGAGATGTGAGGATGCTTTACATTAATTCTACATGACGTACTTTATGCACGGATGTCCGACATAATTTATTTTTTGTTCTTGCTAGTTTAAGACTTGGTTTTTCTATGGTTTTTGAGAAAGAACAAGTTATTATTTTTCATGGGACAAGTGTTTGCGGATATGGTTTTATTAATAATGGTTTAATGGTTTTGCATATTATTTATTCTAATTATAATAATGATTCATATTCTTATCTTACTTCTATTAAGAGTGAACATAGTAGTTTAATTAAATGGCATGCTAGATTAGGCCATATTGGACAAGACAAGATGATTAGGTTAGCTCGAGAAGGTCTTTTAGGCCCACTCACTAAGGTCAACTTACCTACTTGTGAACACTGCTTAGCAGGTAAGTCTACTAGAAAACCATTTGGTAAAGCCACAAGGACAGATACACCATTGCAGCTTATTCATTCGGATATATATGGCCCAATATATAAATGTGAAGGATAGACGTGGTCACTCTTATTTCCTTACTATGATAGATGATTTCACGCGCTTCGGACACATGTTCTTAATCTCTCATAAGTCAGAAGCACTTGATTACTTTAGACGTTATTTGATTTGAGGTTGAGAATTAATTGGAGAAAAATGTTAAATCACTCCAAACTGACCTAGGCCGCGAGTATTTATGCGATCAGTTTAAGGAACTATGTGAGGAAAAAGGAATCATCAGGCACTTAACAATTCCTGTTACTCCGTAACAAAATGGTGTGGCGGAAAGAAGAAATAGAACACTACTTGATACAATAAGATCTATGATGGCTCAAGCTAATTTGCTATCTCTTTTTGGGGATATGCATTATTAACTACGACACATATACTTAATCAAGTATCTTCAAAATTAGTACAATCCACCCCATATGAATTGTGGACCGGCGACACATATACTTATGCAAATTTTGGTCATGGGGGTCAGCAGCTTATGTTCACAACACTTCTCATAAATATAGAAAGTTGGGCCCAATGGGAAAGAAGTGTATCTTTATATGGTCCTCTAAACACTCTAAAGGCTATGTGTTAATTGATAAATAACTTGATGTGACTATATTTGAAATAGAGTCACGAGATGCAGAATTTCTAGAAATGGATTTTCTGAGCAGAGGTGATGTTAGAAAGGATAAAGACTTTTATGAGATGGAGGAAGAAAATATCACACCTAATTAAATGGTTGAGACTAAGGAATCCAATCCTTTAGATCCTATAAAAAGTGGGAGTGACATCCTTTCAAGTACTCTTCCGTCAAATGAAGAGTCACATGTTTTTCAATTGCGAGGAAGTCAAAGATGAAATATTCCACGTCGTCTCTTTGAGATTGAGGGAAATGCTTTTATGACTGATATGCAAGATGACGACGAACCTCTTATTGAGAAGCAATGTCATCTACATCAAGTGAAAAATAAAAAATTGTAATGGAATCTATGAGAACGAATCAAGTTTGGGACTTGGTTGATCTTTTGAATGGATGAAAAGTTGTTGGGAACAAGTGGGTTCTTAAAGTTAAATGCAAGGCAGATGGTTCCATTAAAGGATATAAGCTCGCCTTGTAGCCAAGGGTTACACTCAACAAGAATGGATTGATTATGAGGAAACTTTCTCACCAGTTGCGATATTTGCCTCGATCCATCTCTTATTAGCTATTGTTGCATATTTAGATATAGAACTATACCAAATGGATGTAAAGATGACAATTCTCAATGGAGAACTTGCTGAAGAGATATATATGGAACAACTAGAATGTTATATTGAAAAAGATTTTGAGTGCAAAGTTTGCAAACTCAAACGTTTCATTTATGGCTTGAAACAATCATCTAGACAATGGTATCTTTGGTTTCATTGAGCAGTCATTGATGATGGTTTACGATGATCAAAGAGGACCATTGCGTATATCTCAAAAGGTCTAATGGAAAGTTTTTTATCCTTTCAATGTATGTTGATGACATTCTACTTGCTGGGAATGATAAAGAGATGGTAGTCGTCACTAAAAGGTGGTTGTCCTCTAACTTTGAAATGAAGGACATGGAGAAGCAACATATGTTCTTGGAGTAAATATATTCAGAGATCGATCAAGAAAGAATTTTTTGTTTGTCCCAAGAGACTTTCCTTAAGAAGGTTTTTGAATTATTCTAGATGAACAACTGTAAACCCATTGACACTTCTATTGCAAAAGGTGATTCTATTGGCCCTGAGCATTGTCCTACATCTCTCAAAGAAATTGAGAAAATGTCACATGTTCCATACGCTATAACTATTGGAAAGTTAATGTATGCAGTTCAGTGCACACGACCAGATATAGCATTTGTTGTTCATATTCTTGGTCGATATCAGTCAAACCCTGGAATTGCTCATTGAAGAGCAATTAAGAGGATCCTACGCTACTTGAGAGGCACATTAGATTATATATTATGTTTTGGAGGATCTGATCTTCAATTAGTTGGACACTTTGACGCTAGTTATTGCGATGATCGTGAGAATCAGATATCTACCTCAGGATATGCATTCTTGCTAAATGGAGGTGTCATCACTTGGCTAAGCAAGAAACAAACTTGTGTGATTTTATCCACAATGGAGTCAGAGTTTGTAGCATGTACATCAGGCGTCCAGGAAGCCTTATGGCTAAAGAGGCTTGTTAAGGATCTTAATCTTATACCTCATGTTTCAGATCCTGTGACAATTTTATGTGATAGCATAGCAGCACTTGATTTTATCAAAGATCCTAAGTATCACGGCGGGATAAAGCATATTAATTTGATGACGTGTTTTATTCTAGAGAATGAAGCAAATAATGAAGTGGTACTAAAGTACTTACTCACCGATCAGATGATATTTAATCCCCTAACGACGCCGATTCCTAGAGATGCATTTTAGAGAAATGTTTGTTCTTTAGGACTTCGTAGGGTTTAATGTACTTATGACATTTCAATTTATCATTTATTATTTGGCTTATATTAGAAATTCATTTCATTGAAAATTGTATTGGAATTATTTATCATTTAATGCAAAAGGCTTTCTATTTCCCACATTGTCTTTATTGGCATATGATAAATTGAGTTGACACATTTATTAACAATAACTACATATTATATATGTATTTTAAAATTATATGTTTAACAGGTTGATTGGCTCCCTCACACGAGCAATCACCTTTGATGCTTTAGATAGCGAGCAATTAATGTTTTAGATAACAATCAATTGGCGCTGAAAAGCGAGCAAAGATGAGATATTTTATTTAATTTCTCTTTGGATAGAGAGCTATTGATGCTTCGGATAGCGGTCAATTGGCGCTTAGTAACAAGAAAAATGATATGTTAATATATCGTCTTGGTTAGAACCAAGATGAGGTTAAGTATGATTGACCGAATATGGTAAGTCCCACTATCCATATTAACCTGGTAAATAACCAGATGCGAAATCTTAGAGTTGACACATAAATAAGCGAGCAATTCAAGAATTCGAGTTAGGCACTCAAGGAGTGACTGAACTAAGATCCGCATGGCATGACTATAAAACATATGCTCACGATAGTGAGATTGTCTGCCGTGACATGTTATATGGACCCAAAATTTCAAAAATGACGCTTCGAAAATCAAGCAATTTGAAAGTTTGAAGTTAGACACTTGGGGAGTGACTAGACTGAAGTTCACACAACAAGACTATTTAATTAGTACATTGTGGAAATATAACATGAGTTTAGCGACAAAATAAAGGAGGTGAGAAAATGAATTCCTACTTTGTCATTGTGTGTTATTCTCTTTTAAAGGATAAGGTATTCCTTGATCCTTTTATAAAGTACTCTTTGTGAACTTTGATTATGTTACAAAGAGATGAATTAATGTTGCTCCTTTGATTTTATTTTCTAAAGTCCATACTATGAGACTATATGGGATGATTCTGGGAAAACAGTTAATTCATATTTGAGTAACATTAGGGCAAATGGAAGATAACTTAATTTCACCATGTTTTGTACTTATTGTCAATAACTATGACGTTTTTGGAAACGATATAGTAATAAGTGAGATGCAAAACAGACATAGGCCTAAATGGGTTAAGTACGGCACTCTGAGGAATCAAAGATACTTAACCAGGTGAAAATTAAAGTTAGTCTGGGTACAAGGGCGGATCCATCGCTGGGGAAGGGTGGATTTTCAACAGACTCCTGATAAGTATGGAGCATACATGGCATGAGTTCCAATAGCCTTTTTGTCTTGTGGGCCATGGCATGGTAAACCTTTCTTATCAATGTGCTTGTCGTGGTTATATATTATAAGTGTTATTGATGGGCTAACAATTAGGAGGGTGTTAAATGAAATTTCATGATTTAGACTTGAAAATCCTAAAGGACCAATCCCACAAAATTAGGAGGATATTTTTATGTTTCAAGGGAGACCACGACGCAATATTGAAGAAATCACAAACCTTCATCGTTTTAGCGTTCAATTATTTTTCACTGTGATTGGCAGTCAACTTGGGGAGTTGAATGACCGTTTTGATAACACAAATACAAAGTTGCTTTCAAGTATAACATGTCTTGACCCACGTGACTCTTTCTCAATATTTGACAACAAAAAATTAATTAAATTTGCGAAACTTTACCCTTTAGAATTTGATGATATGAAACTTTTTGCACTTTATGGTCAACTCCAAAATTATATCGTAGATATAAGAAATGATCCCAATTTTTCGAGTATAAAAGGAATTGGTGAATCGGCTCAAATGTTAGTTAAGAAAAGAAAGGATGATGTGTATCCCCAAGTATATTTGTTGTTGAAGTTGGCTCTACTTTTTTCCGTTGCTACTGCAACTGTTGAAAAGACATTTTCAGCCATGAATATCGTGAAGAATGAACTCCGTAACCAAATGAGAGATGAATGGATGAATGACTATTTAGTAACATACATTGAGCGTGATATTTTTGTAACTATTAAAAATGATGCAACAATTTCAAGTAATGAAACCTCAAAAAATATTATTGTAAACAATATTTGAGGATTATTTAGTTTTAAGATTCATTTTATTAAATTTTTATTCTTAAGAATTTATTTTTAAATTTAACCCCATTGAACTTTCAGGCTGGATCCGCCCCTGTCTGGGTACTCTGAGTTTGAGAGATTATAGCCTCAATGCAAACTTTAATCAGTTTAGTTTGATGGCTCTCACATTGCATATTTTGTTAAAAGGGTTGATGTCTCTATTTTGACCCTAACATGTTTGATTTAGAGCTCCCGCATTGTAGGTAAACTCAGCGGTCACACGGTCCGTTGTTATGGCTGCAATTGAGGCTACATAAAAAGAGGTCAAAAATTCACAATTGGGCTAATTGGTTTCTGGACATGTCACAAAGACCGCACAATCATATTTATGCTATTTCTTTTTTTTCTTTTTTCTTTTTTTTTACTTTTTTGAGAATTTATATTATCACTATTTAATTTTACAGATACATTTTAATTCTAGGAGACTAGAGGAATTTGGAGAAGGGGTCAGGTGGGGAAGTAAGTTCAAATCTAGGAGTAACTTACTTTCAATATGTCTGTATATAGTGAGTGTTTGATTCTAATTTTGATAGGTGGTAAATACTATAAATAAAATTAAAATTATAAACTTTAATTTTTAAGTAGAGTCAACTCATAATTTTAATTTTTACGGCCAAATTTAAATTAAAAATTAAAAAGTTCATATTTCACTAAATACTTAAAGGTAAATACCGTTAATTTATATTTATTTCAATTTATTGTTCTTTCTTTTTATCGCACACTAATCACGTGTCTAAAAATTTATGTGTTTTTAAGGATTTTTAAGAGTGAAACTATCAAATTAAATACTGTTACTCCGATCAATTATTACATTCCGATGGACGAGAGTTTTATTTATAAAAATTTATGGACATAAATCTGCAATATCTTAAAACGGAAATATTGTGGTTTAAGCTCTAAAATGTGATAATTTAAAGATTTAAAGTGTATTTAAGTTTATCAAAATTACTGAATATTTGTCGAGCGAGTTCTATTCATATAGCGAGATATAATTATGAAATAAATAACATCAAAATACAAATATTTTGCTATATGAATGAAACGTTAACTCATCAATTATATAATTAAAAACACAAATTTAATTAGTTTGGTTTGGTTTCATCAATTTTTGGTTTAAATTTCCTAATCAATCCTTATATATAAAGGCCTCACAAGCGATCTCAATTTGGAGTCGACTCTTTATTAATTTGAGTCAATTTCGTTCAATTTCATTCTTATTGCTGAGTTATTTACCGAATTGGTCGAATATAATCTCTTCCTCTTCCTCAGCAATCGTTCGGCTCTTCCTCTTCCTATTCTTTTTCCGTTTTTGCTTAACTCACGTCTTCCTCTTTCTCTTCCTTTCTTCCTGTCGACCGACTCTTCTTCTTCTCGATCGATTCTTTTCCTCTCAACCCTTCTCGGCTTCGTCGCTTCCTCTTCGGTTTCCTTCTCGCTTAATAAATTCAATCGACTCCTCAAAGGGTTTAAGAACTACCATCTCCAGCAGAACTACCAAATGACGAAGCGGTGACTGCTCGGAGGAACAAACTACAGCAGCAAAGCACAATAAAAAGTATTTCCAAGTGAAGCAAAACCTGGGAAAGCCAAGGTAATATCCCTGAACATTATAAAGAAAGTAAAATCTTATTTGGTGTATTATTTATGATTTGGGAGTTCTTGGAGAGGGAGACTCAGCTGTTAACTGAAGTCAGAAGTTGAGGTACAGATCTGCAAGAAATCATACTTATTTCAAACATGGTGATTTTAATTTTTAAGTGTACTCAGTTGTTTTCTTAATTTTTACATGAACTGTTCCATTTACAGTCAATAAAATCACCATGTCTTCTACATCAGATCAAACCCCTAATTTTGAAAAACCCAGAATGGTTCTCAAAAAGGTTTTAGTCGAGGCTCAGGGTGAGAGAGTGCTGGTGCTATTGTTAGGAGAAGCATTTAAAGGTATAAAATTGACAAATTATTGTTTTTTTTGCATAACTTTTTTCTCTTAAATGTAGAAATTTCTTATGGGTTTATTGGGAATTTTAGAAATTTCTCTAAAATTTTTGTTTTTGGGGATTTTAGAAATATGAGATGGAGATGGAATTGGGATGTTTGATTGCAGTGTTCTAGACAATTTGGAGTTCAGTTAAATTATAGAGCTATAGTTCATAGATTTCTATTCAATTCATACCCAACAGCCATAAGAAACCCAAGCAATTAAAGAACTTTTCCATTTACAGTCAATAAAATCAACATGTCTTCTACATCAGATCAAACCCATAATTTTGAAAATCCCATAATGGTTTTCAAGAAGGTTTTGTCAAAGCTCAGGGTGAGGGTGTTGTTGTTAGGAGAAGCATTGGAAGGTATAAAATTGACATATTATTTTTTTTTGCACAACTTTTTTCTCTTAAATGTGGAAATTTCTTATGGGTTTATTTATCTAGTTGTTGACTATATCGTTTAATGGATTATTCATTTACGTGTAATTATATCCAGAAAAAGGTCAGTGCAAAGATGATACAGCGCAGCACTTTCTGCAACTCACCCAATGGTATCATATCTCATTGTAGCCTTTTCATTTTCTACCAGTGGACATCCTGTTTATACCATAATTATTATCGAATTGATTGTTTCTTACTAACATGTCAAGCTCTGGTCATATTCAAATCAAACGATGAGGCAGAAGTTAAACAAAAGATACTGAATTCTAGGTGATCAAAGGTCTTGCTTTTTCCTTTCCACATGTTGAATATTCTTGGTTATGTAATGTGGCTTTTGTTTGTCCTCTCTTTTTTTCAGAGTTCTACATCAATTTTAAAAACCCTCACACATTTGGGCTGTGTGAGAATTAATAAGATTGGAAAGTTTTCACAAGAAAATGTAAGAATACGAAAATTATAGCTCAAGTAGTTTAGTTTGAGAAATCTTTAAGGAGTATCTCATTTTGTAATGTGCTATGATGTTTGCTTGCCAGCTGCTCTGGTATATAAGACCAGCTGAAAAGAGAAATCAATTTCACGCATTTTAAGAACTTACTTTGGAATATAAACGAAGTTCATTTCGTATTTGGCTGACCAAATTCGCTTTATATCATATTGAGATTGAGAAGATGGAGCACTGAATTTGCGAGTTATTATTATTATTATTATGCAAAATTATGTGAGCTAAATTTTAATTGTATTGATTAGTATGATTTGTTTCTTTTGCTGCAACTGAAATTTAGGAGTGTGTGGTGTAAAGAGTTGTGGGTTAGAAGAAGAAATCCGTCTCCTACAACGGCGTGTTGTGGCTGTAAAATTAATACGGCAATGTATAGACTTCTACGACATCAATTTGCAATTGCCTTTGAATTGTGAGTTTCTCTCTATAAACCCCCTGATTTCTTATCTCAAAGTCGTCATAAGGTAGAGTTTAAAGGAGTTAACCGTTATCTAATAGGACATGCAAATTCACAAAAAAAAAAAGTTATCTATTTAATTTTCATTAAAGTGAAAATCAATTTACTTACATTTATTGTCTAGATTTAATAAATTGCAGCAACTTATTTGGTATTTTCACAACAATCAGGATATTTTTACAAATTTGGTTGCTGAAGCTATTAAGGCTGCATTTAATGAAGAATTTGGAGATGAATATCAGGTTAGTTTTTGATGAATAGGTCTCATTTAATTTGGGAAAAAGGTTAGTGTATTATATATTATTTTTTAATCTTTTTTGTTATAGTTATTTCCCTATCATTAATATCATATTCCATTGGTTATTAGTGTCATATTTTAGGGCTTATTGTGCAACTTTCTACTGATAAAACTTGAACATTGCCATTTATGATTTTGTACTTCAGTTGAGCGGCTTACTAAATAACTTTTTCCTTGGGTATCTTGGGTATGAGAATTGGGATGAGCTGAAAGCAGCATTTCGTACTTCACCTTTGTTCCACTTTGATTGGTTTGTTAAGTCTCGCACTACTCATTAGCTTGCAAGGAGATGTGATGCACTCATTCGTTTGGTGGAGAAGGAAAACCAAGAATTTGATGAGAGGGAGAGACAGGCACGTAAAGAGAAGAAGCTTGCTAAGGTTAGATTGCAAATGCCCCCAACTCCAATCCCCATAGCATATCTCCCATGAACTATTGAATTTTAGATAGTAGATTTCCTGTTACTTTTGTTCATTTGGTGTGCTGTTTCTTGCTCGCTCCTGTCATTGCTTTTATTTAATATTTCTGTTAGTATTAGTAGTTTAGGACATTTGAAATGATATTGTTTATTGCTGTTTCCATGCTGATATATTATATGCATTTCAAAGAGGGTTTTTTTTGTTTTAATTTTATTTAAGCTTCTGTTAGGTTTTGTTAAAGTTTTAGTTTTACTGTGTATTTAATTCCCGTGAATGAGAATGACAATTCTAGGAATAGTGTTACTTATTATGCAAATTAGCCATAGAAAATTTGTTTTTGCAATAAAATTGTAAATAAGGTATAGAAATTTAGTTTTTACAATAAATTGTTTATTCCTTCTTTTTTCCTCTTGTTTTGCTTCATTTTTTGTGATGAAATCATGCTAATCTTTAATCCCCCCAAAAGGCATAGTGATACACTCAAGGTGACGCTAAATGCGATGACATGATTATTTTTAGTAATGGCTCTGTAATATTGTTCACACTATTTTGTATTGATGATGTAACAAATTACACTATATCATTCAAGTGCTAATTGATTTTATCCACAGACTTGCATTATCGTGAGATGTAACACCTGAGAAATTCTTTGATTTGGCTAGGTGTTTCTGAGGATCAAAAGATTGATTTGTTCCCAGAAATTTGGGAAGACTTTATGAGCTTGGAAATGTATTTAATAAGACTTTATTCTTCACATTTATACCCTTTGACTTCAGGTGTTGTTTGAACAAATTTAATAGTAAAGAAATTATAAAAACTGAAGCTTGATTTGTATATAGTTCTAAATTTTGAGGATAACCTTAGAATGGCTACTACTGTTTTTCCTGATTAGATTATTACGTGTGTGACATTTGAGAGGCTTAGCAGTGTTCTATTTGTCTGTTACTGATTTTGGTTTTTGTAGGGAAAGAAGAGGAGTTGAGACTGAACCAATTATTTTCCCTTTTTCACTAGAACTATTGATGTTTAACCAGAAACATCATTATGCAGGGTTGTTTTGGTTTTGTTTCAAGGTTTACAACTTGCCATTCGCCTTAAGATTATTCATCCAGGCAGGGGAGATCTGTTAATTTTGTTTTATAAAAAAACAACATATGTAGTATGAAAGTTAGCGTTGGGGTTGTATAGATCAAATATAGAATACAACTGACAGATAATACAACTGGCAGATTATTAATAGTGTTTGAGGTGGGATTATCTTGATCTCTTTTTAGATAGTACTAGGGATTACTATATTTTATGGTCTTTTTGCTAGACAGTATTTATGTTTTTTCCCAATTACAGATGACTCAAATCCAATGTATACTTTAGGGGTCAAGGACTTGTTCATCTGCAGCAAAAAAGGTGAATACCATTATGAATCAGAATGTTTTTTCACCCGTTGCGTAAAAAGAATATTGATTTGAAATTGTCTGATATGACTTAACATTGGTACATAAATTGTGTATTTTCAGTCTTTTTTTGACATGAATGTTAGACAAATTATTAAATTCGTTATTCAAACAAGCCCGTGCATTGCACGGGCTATCAACTAGTTTATATTAATATAAGCACTATCCAAATTTATATCAATTAACTAATATTATCCAGATTTAAATATATTCTTATCTCTAGGAGGAATAGAAAACCAGAAGAAATATTTTTTCTTTCTCATTCAAATTAGTATAAGTATTATACAAATTTATAATAATTAAATATATACTTTCTAAATTTATAAAGTAGTCAAAAGAAGCTTAACCAATCTCTAATAGAAAAAGTAACTTCTAAAAGAATTTTTAGTTTTGATTTTACCAATTTTATTACAAAATTGGTAAAACACACTTCACTAAAAAAAATCACTTGCAAAACAATTACAAACAAACAATTAAACACACTAAAAAGGATATATCAAGCGATTTAATTATATTAACATTATCATAAGCTTTATTACTAAATTAATACCCTAACTAATTTAATTCATTTAAACTTGAAATTTTATCAAATCGCATGATTAATTGTATTAATAATATATGCGAATACTTTTAAAACATAATAACTGTTAAATTAGTTGAAAATTATAATTTATTAATTCATTGCTAACTAATTGTGATAACTAAATTAACTTATTGGAGCTTGAGTTTCATACTTCTATTGATCAGATTAGAATTTCAAGTAAATTTTATCAATATAAACACTTATATATATAGAATTTCATTACAAACTTAAATAAAATTAAAATAATTATTTTCTCATAATTATAACAAAATAAATATACACCCCATTCAAATGTTTAGCTTAATAATTGATCGAAATAACCTATAATATATAATTTAATATTATATTATTTAAATAAATATTTAATAACTATAATTATCTTCTCAAAATCTTAATTAATTTTTATCTATTTAATAATATAATAAATCATTATATATCCATTACCGCCCATGATTGGCACGGGGTTGATGAACTTGCTCTTATTGAAGTGACAAATTAAATGGTAAGATTGAAGGCGAACCTCACCGAAACCGGATCATCTGAGTTTGGGGTGCGTGGCCCTTGGACAGCCTAAGATTGTGATTTTCCTCCCATTTGCTAGACAACAAATTATTAATATGAATTTATTCAGATAACAGTTTCATTTCCATTGTTTGAAAGTAATGGACCTGGCTCCGATATATTACACATTCACTCCAATTTCATTCGATATAGAGTAGTATATTTTATAGTTTTAGATAATATAATTAAAATCAAAACCAGTCAATTAATTTATAATACTGAGTAGTTTAAATATTTAAAAAATAAAAGTAATCCGACATTTTTTCACCATTTGATAAAAATATAAATTTTTCATCAAAATTTCAATGGTTGAGATTCTTTTTAAACTTTTAACGGTAATTTTTTTTAATGACTCAATTTTTTGGTAGAATTGATCTTAATATAATCAACTATATGTTTGGATCATTACTAACAAAATTATTAACATCAAATAATTAATGAATTGAATGAAATTGGAGAGAATGTGTAATGGAGTGTAGCCAAATCCGAAAGTAGTGGAATCACAATAAACAAATTGGAACTTTGCAAAAATAGTTCTTGTTATTGCATGAGTTTACCATATCAATCCATTGCAACAAACCAATTACACGTAAAACAAAAATAATAGAAAGAAAAGAACTCTCTCCATTTCGTCAAGTCCTCTTTTTCTTCATTTTTTTCAGTTTCTTGTTTTCGAGGGTGGTTTTTAGTGCCTGTAGAGGGCAAAAAATGACATGAGGGAAGCCCCAACCAATCCGACAGCCGGCAAAGCGGAAGCGGCATCACTAGATGGTGCTGCCATGGGAGATTCAGTTGGTGCTTGAGCCAATACCGCGCTCATGGAGGCGGCGGAGGCGACAAGGGCAGCAAAAGCAATCTTCTTCATTTCCATAATGAAAACTAAAGGCGTAGTATCGGCAAAAACTCTCAGAAAAAAATGAGAATATTTACCGGATGGATGCTTAATATGGCTTTTTGCTGTTGAGGAAATGAGAGGGTCTTGCTGGAGGTATTTATAAGGTTGGTCATATATGTTAAATTCTTTTTTTTGTGCTATATATTTATTTATTTTTTGTGGTTATTTGGTTTTTGCATGTAAAAGAATGGTTGAGGTTTTGATATGTAAGAGGAGATTTTGAACATTGGAACGAATCTTAAGGTAGGGTTATTGGTATGTCTATATATATATATGTATACATTCTCCATCCCTTTTAGCTTTCAAAATAAAAGTAAATTTTATTTTGTATTTCGCATACGTAGCATATTTTTATATTTTGTTACAGAAGGAGAATATATTTTTCTTTTGAGGACACGATCGAGTATATTTGTTTATATGCGTGTATGGTTTTTAGATTTGAATTTATGAAGTTGTCACACCCTTGATCATTATGAATTTTACAATTTTTAATTTGTTGCATTTGTTATAATAAATGTTGCATTTTAATTTTACTATCATGTTTGTACTGAACCAGCACAAATGCAATATTTGCTATAACTACTGCAATAAAAAGTATAAAATTGAGGTATTACATAAATATAAAACAAATTGATAGGTCTCCAAACAATCAGTTTATTTTGATGATGTTGATTATAACAAACTTAGTAAATAGTGTGACGCCCCCAGAATAGGTCCAGTCAGCCCAATCCATTCTGAGTCGTCAAATACATGGTACAGAATTCAAATACAAATTTTATATCGCACGGTCGTGCAAAATACGACCACACAACTGTGAGTGTCAATACAAATCGTATATAATACGAAATATCAACATTCAAATCCATTCTTTATTTATTACAATTATTATCCCACTATTTTATAAAAATAGCGAGGACTACTACTGCTCTAACTCGGACCATCACTCTGTCCCCCGACTAGATCCTGCGACATTCTCATTTCCTAAAGAGGACAATAGATGAAAATGGTGAGCTCAACTAGCCCAGTAAAGAATATTATGACTAAGATAATAAAAAATAAATTATCGTTAGCATTCAATAAATCAAATAAAATATTATTGACAATAAATTTTAGATCAATATTCGCAGCGGAAATAACCGTTCATCATCAATATTTTATCCCTGTAACATCAATCAATATACATCTCAAATCAAATATTCATCTTTGCACTACAGGCCAAAGATATTCATTTGTATCATCAGTGGTCATGTTCATCTCAACACCTGTCATCTTTGCACTACGGCCAAAGATATTTATCAGGTAATCATTCATCTTTGCTCTACAGGCCAAAAATATTCAGTTATATCACCACTTAGGACTGAGGATGATGAAAAATAATATAAATAACGAATCCAGTGAAATAAAGGATAAGATTAAGGATTCGTATTTTAGTTTATTCAAGTTCAAGAATATTCTATAATAATACTTTGTGGAGCAAAATTCAAGAATGAAGCTCAAAACTTAAATCCAATCAAAGATAGTAACTATAACAGACAATTTGGACAAACAGAAGAAATTTTAATTTTTTCGTGAATAGTGCCGTATACGTGAATAGTGCCGTATACGTGAATAGTAACCCTGACGGAAAAAGTAAGAATTTCATAATAAAATCCATGACAATATTTTGGTATAATGATATTGATAAAAATAACATCATTTACGAAAAAAAAATAACATCCCTTACCTCAAAAGTATAGTACTTCTGACTGGTATATCGGATATAAGGCTGAAGAAAACTTACACTGGATAGTAACACTCAAAGTATCTAAATACTCACCAAAATACGCTCAATATTATAGAGAAAGAAAACTTCTGATTCTTGTGAGATTTTCAATTCTAACCTAAGCACCCTATTTATAGGAAAAGCTTAGGATGCCAAAGTAGACTAAATTAATAAAATAATATTTTTTAAAACAAATTCTTCCGCCGCCTGGCTGCTAGGATTTTTCAACAAAAAACAAAGTGGGGCCCACCATTTTATTTAAAAAATATTTATTTTCTAAAACTTCAATAATTCATAATAAATAGCCCTTTTGTCAGAAAAATACAAATTCTATGTCTTTCCATAGGAAATTTAATTCTCTACAACTTTGTAGAAGGAAGTTTTTCTAAATTTCAAACATAAATTATCTGAAATTCATAAACGGATGATTTTTCACACCAAAATACTGATAAAAATACATCAGCACTAATTCCTTCTCTATTCACAAAATAAATATTTTTTTATCATATAAATTAATAATTAATTATTCACAAATAATATTACAGAACTACAATATTGACAATCAGGTCGTTCCCAAGAAAGAGAGGGACCTTTCGATAAGGACTTCTCCTTACTGGCGCGCAATTAAATAACCCCTCCTAGACAGAACTTCCTTAGACATTGTCAATAATGCTATCTAATAATATTATTCAAATAATATGAATTATTGAATTGATAATGTGAAATACTATACAATGACAATTATTGAATCAATAATACAAAATATCAACGGTAGCAATTATTGAATCAATCATATAAAATAGCAACGTAGCAATTATTGATATAAAATATCAACGTAGCAATTATTGATATAAAATATCAACGTAGCAATTATTGAATCAATAAAATATCATGCAATTATTGAATGAATAATATAAAATATTGAACAGTAATTACTGTAACAATAATTGAGTAAGTGCCTTCTCACGTAAGAATCAATAATTTGAAATACTGTGCAATACCGTGTGCTACTGTGCAACACCGCGTATTACTGTATTTTAACCACCGGGTATTTCAACAGTACTAACAATAACAACTACGCCGTTATTTTATAAAAAGGTTATTTCTGTCGCTTTCTATATCCGACAGTTATTCCGTTGTGGGGCCCACAAATAGCTGCGCCGTCGTACGAATATTCCCCGACAACAAGAATATTCCACGACCAAACGAATATTCCCCGGCAACAAGAATATTTTATAACCACTTGCTCGTTTTAAAATATTTGCACATTTCACCCATAACTTTTCATATTTATCAAATCAACACCTTACTATTTCGAAATAATATATAAAGAAAATTAAATCTTTATTCATAAAAGTTGGGGTCTTACAACCTCCCCTCCTTATGAAATTTCGTCCTCGAAATTGACGTACGTACCTGATATGTCGAAAAGGTGAGGATACCTCGCTTTCATTTTCGATTCCAACTCCCAGGTCATTTCCTCAATAGCATGGTTTCTCCACAAAACTTTAACTTGAGGTATAATTTTCGAGCGTAGGACATGCTCCTTCCTATCCAAGATCTTGACAGGTACCTCCTCATACGTTAAATCTTCAGCTATCTCGTCTGGTTCTAACTCAATAATGCGGTTTGGATCCTTCACATATTTACTTAACACGGATATGTGAAACACGTTATGAACACGAGACATGCTTGGAGGTAAAGCAAGTCTATAAGCCACATTTCCTACTCGGTCAAGAATCTCAAATGAACCAATGAATCGTGGATTGAGCTTTTCTCTCTTCCCGAATCTCGTAACTCCTTTCCACGGAGCAATATGTAACAATACATGGTCCCCAACATTAAATTCCACGTCTTTTCGATGAAGATCCGCATAACTCTTTTGTCGATCTTGTGCGATTTGTATACGTTGTCGGATTATTTGGATCTTTTCTGTAGTCATACGTACTAACTCCGGTCCCAACAATGTTGTTTCACCCACCTCGTTCCAACATACTGGAGAACGACACTTTCTCCCATACAACGCTTCGAATGGAGCTACGCCTATACTTGCTTGATAACTGTTATTGTAGTAGAATTCCACCAATGGTAAGTACTTATCCCAACTCCCTTTGAAGTCTAGAACACAGAGTCTCAATAGATCTTCAAGAGTTTGAATAGTTCTTTCCGATTGTCCGTCTGTTTGAGGATGATAAGACGAACTGAATCGTAAATTCGTGCCCATAGCTTTCTGCAAACTGATCCAAAATCGTGAAGTAAATATGGGGTCACGATCTGAAACTATGGATACTGGCATGCCATGCAATCTCACAATCTCATTCACGTACATATGAGCAAGACGTTCAAGGGAATAAGTCTCTCGTATCGGCAAGAAATGAGCAGACTTGGTTAATCTATCAACAATAACCCAAATCGCATCTATGCCTTGAGAAACCTTGGGAAGACCCGTAACGAAATCCATCGTAATGTGTTCCCACTTCCATTTCAGAATCTCCAGTGGTTGCAATGGACTCTTCGGTACTTGATGCTCCGCCTTTACACATTGACAAGTCAAACATCTCGAAATAAACTCTGCGATCTCTCTTTTCATATTGCTCCACCAAAATGTATGTCGAAGATCACGATACATTTTGGTACTCCCAGGATGGATTGCAAATAGTGTGTTGTGTGCCTCCATCATGATTCTATGCTTCAAGTCAGAATCGTTAGAAACACAAAGTCTGGAGTTGACTCGAAGTATTCCCTCTTCATCGATTCTCGCTTCTGGAATGGCACCTTCTTGCACCTTCTTCTTCATCTTCATAGCTCCGGATCCGTAGCTTGAGCAGCTTTAACTTTATCAATCAAAGCTGGTTCTACGCGTATACTTGACATCATCGCACTCATTCCCGTATATGATCTTCTACTCAACGCGTCAGCTACCACGTTCGCTTTTTCAGGATGGTATGATCATAATCTTTCAACAGCTCAAGCCAACGTCGTTGCCGCATGTTGAGTTCCTTCTGAGTGAAGAAATATTTAAGGCTCTTATGATCCGTATAAATCTCCACTTTCTCCCCGTACAGATAATGTCTCCAGATCTTCAATGCGAAAACGACAGCTGCTAACTCTAGATCATGAGTAGGATAATTCCTCTCATATTCTTTGAGTTGTCGCGAGGCATAGGCTAGGACTTTCCCATGTTGCATGAGAACACATCATAACCCTTTGCCCGAAGCATCGTTGTAGATAACAAATCCATCCGAACCAGATGGTATTGTCAGAACAGGTGCCGAGATAAGTCTTCTCTTGAGCTCTTGGAAGCTCTTCTCGCATTCCTCGCTCCAAACGAATAAAACAGGAGCACCCCAAGGAGACGTACTAGGACGAATAAAACCGATGTCTAACAATTCCTGTAATTGGACCTTTAACTCCTAAAGTTCAATAGGAGCCATTCGATATTGGGATTTTAGAAATGGATTTTGTACCGGGTTCAAGGTCAATAAAGAATTCAACTTCATGTTCTGGGGGTAGACAGGGAAGTTCTTCGGGAAATACATCAGAAAACTCCTTAACAACGGAAATATCATTCAAACCTAATGTATTCTGGTTTAGATCAGTGACATGAGCTAAGAAAGCTTGACATCCATTTTTCAATAAACGAATAGACTTGTGATTTGAAATGATATTGACTGATTTTAGTGGTTTGGTGGTTTGAATTCGCACAACAGGTTGATTAGGAATATGAAAACTAACAACCTTACGAAAACAATCAATTCTGGCATGGTAAGTGGTTAACCAGTCAATTCCTAAAATCACGTCAAATGCAAGTATTTTCAAAGATATAAGATCAACAGGTAAGGTAAGGGTACCAATCTGAATCAAGCAAGATTTGTAAACTGTAGATGTAATGAAGGTTTCTCCTAACAGAGTTTCAACAGATAAGTCAAAGTCTAATTTATTAGAAGTCAAGTTCAAACGTTGAGCACAAGCAGGCGAAATAAAGGAATGGGTAGCACCGGTGTCTAACAAGGTGTAAACTTCGCAGGAGTTTATGATTAGCTTACCCGTAATCACCTCGTGTGGGTTCCTCGCATTTTGGGCTGTTACGACAAACGCTCTTCCAGGAATCACCGACTTTGACTTGTCCGAAACCGCTTTTGGAATCACCACCCCCGCTGGATTTGGTTTCGGTATAGGACAATCTCGAGCTATATGTCCTTCTTTTCCACAGTTATAACATGCTTTGAATTGTTGTGGGCAATTTGGGCTGATGTGTCCCTATTTCCCGCATTTATAGCATACGACCGGTGGTCGTTCTCCTCCCCTAGAAACAGTTGATGCTGGTGCTGCTGTTGACGTCTTCACGTTCTCATTGTTATACCTTCTCTTCTTGAAATCTCCTCCCTGATTCACTTTTTCTACTATTATGGCCACGATTACCACCGGAGTGGTTACCGCTTCTGTCATACTTTCCTCCTCACTGGTTGTCATTGCTTCGATGACTGCTGCCATCGGTACGACCTTGGTTGTGGTCCCTCGGTTGAACATAATCATTATCTCGTTCTAATAACTGGGCCCTGTTCAGTACATCCGAATATAGAGAAAATTTATGAGAAATGAGGTATTGACGTATTTCGGGTTTCAAACCTCTTAGAAATATCCGCGTCATATGTTCCTCATTTTCCACCAAATGAGGTGCAAACCTGGACAGCTCCGCGAACTTGGCCTCGTACTGGGATACCGTCATGTTGTTTTGTTCTAGTCGGATAAACTCTACCTCCTTCATATGACGAATACTTTCAGGAAAGTACTTGTCATTGAACAGTTTCTAGGAACGCTTCCCAAGACATCTTGAGTGCGGCAGGCTGGGTACGCTTCACAGACTCCCACCAGTAATCTGCTTCTCCGCGGAACATAAACGTGAAAAACGGAACCTTCTGTTCCTCCGTGCATCCCAAGACATCAAATATCTTGGTAATTTGTTTAACCCACGTCTCTGCCTTGATCGGATCCTGGCTTCCCCAAAAACTCTGGTGGTCCCAATTCTTTGAACTGCTTGGCAGTGACAATTCGCGTGTTGTTATTATCTCCACCTGTATTTTGCACACGAGTTTCCCTCGTATGGTTTTGCATGAACTGCAAAAAACTTCTAAACATCTCATCGTTTATCGTTTGACCAGCGTTGTTTTCAGGATGAACATTGCCTTCCTGTTGCACGTTCTCCTGGTTAGTGATTAAAGGTGTCTCCACAGACTCATTCACTTCGTTGTTAACATTCTCAGCTGCCATTCTCAAATACTGCCATAAAACAAGGGTTAATTAAACAAATAACATATCACATATTAACCCTATGATCCGACTGACCAATTAAATACCACATAAGCTTAGGTAGGACATACTAGTGAAGGATTTACTCGTCTCTCCCCTCCTAGTTCTATTCCCTGATCTCCGCCAGAGATCATATCCCTAAGCTCTGATACCAATTGTGACACCCCCAGAATAGGTCCAGTCAGCCCAACCCATTCTGAGTCACCAAATACATGGTATAGAATTCAAATACAAACTTTATATCACACGGTCGTGCAAAATACGGCCACACAACTGTGAGTGTCAATACAAATCATATATAATACGAAATATCAACATTCAAATTCATTCTTTATTTATTACAATTATTATCCCACTATTTTATAAAAATAGCGAGGACTACTACTGCTCTAACTCGGACCATCACTCTGTCCCCCGACTAGATCCTGCGACATTCTCATTTTCTGAAGAGAACAATAGATGAAAATGGTGAGCTCAACTAGCCCAGTAAAGAATATTATGACTAAGATAATGAAAAATAAATTATCGTTAGCCTTCAATAAATCAGATAAAATATTATTGACAACAAGTTTTAGATCAATATTCGCAGCGAAAATAACCGTTCATCATCAATATTTTATCCCTGTAACATCAATCAATATAAATCTCAAATCAAATATTCATCTTTGCACTACAGGCCAAAGATATTCATTTGTATCATCAGTGGTCATGTTCATCTCAACACCTGTCATCTTTGCACTACGGCCAAAGATATTTATCAGGTAATCATTCATCTTTGCTCTACAGGCCAAAGATATTCAGTTATATCACCACTTAGGACTGAGGATGATGAAAAATAATATAAATAACGAATCTAGTGAAATAAAGGATAATATTAAGGATTCGTATTTTAGTTTATTCAAGTTCAAGAATATTCTATAATAATACTTTGTGGAGCAAAATTCAAGAATGAAGCTCAAAACTTAGATCCAATAAAAGATAGTAACTATAACAGACAATTTGGACAAACAGAAGAAATTTTAATTTTTTCGTGAATAGTGCCGTATACGTGAATAGTAACTCCGACGGAAAAAGTAAGAATTTTATAATAAAATCAATGACAATATTTTGGTATAATGATATTGAAAAGAATAACATCATTTACGAAAGAAAATAACATCACTTACCTCAAAAGAATAGTACTTCTGACTGGTATATCGGATATAAGGCTGAAAAAAACTTGCACTGGATAGTAACACTCAAAGTATCTAAATACTCACCAAAATACGCTCGATATTATAAAGAGAGAAAACTTCTGATTCTGGTGTGATTTTCAATTCTAACCTAAGCACCCTATTTATAGGAAAAGCTTAGGATGCCAAAGTAGACTAAATTAATAAAATAATATTTTTTTTTCAAAATTCTTCCGCCGCCTGGCTGCTAGGATTTTTCAACAAAAAACAAAAGTGTGGCCCACCATTTTATTTAAAAAATATTTATTTTCTAAAACTTCAATAATTCATAATAAATAGCCCTTTTGTCAGAAAAAATATAAATTCTATGTCTTTCCATAGGAAATTTAATTCTCTACAACTTTGTAGAAGGAAGTTTTTCCAAATTTCAAACATAAATTATCCGAAATCCATAAACGGATAATTTTTCACACCAAAATTAAAATACTGATAAAAACACATCAGCACTAATTCCTTCTCTTATATTCATAAAATAAATATTTTCTTATCATATAAATCAATAATTAATTATTCACAAATAATATTACAGAACTACAATATTGACAATCAGGTCGTTCCCAAAAAAAGAGGGGGCCTTCCGATAAGGACTTCTCCTTATTGGCGCGCAATTAAATAACCCCTCCTAGACAGAACTTCCTTAAACATTGTCAATAATGCTATCTAATAATATTATTCAAATAATATGAATTATTGAATTGATAATGTGAAATACTGTGCAATGACAATTATTGAATCAATAATACAAAATATCAACGGTAGCAATTATTGAATCAATCATATAAAATAGCAACGTAGCAATTATTGATATAAAATATCAACGTAGCAATTATTGAATCAATAAAATATCATGCAATTATTGAATCAATAATATATAATATTGAACAGTAATTACTGTAACAATAATTGAGTAAGTGCATTCTCACGTAAGAATCAATAATTCAAAATACTGTGCAATACCGTGTGCTACTGTGCAACACCGCGTATTATTGTATTTAACCACCGGGTATTTCAACAGTACTAACGATAACAACTACGCCGTTATTTTATAAAAAGGTTATTTCTGTCGCTTTCTATATCCGACAGTTATTCCGTTGTGGGGCCCACAAATGGCTGCGCCGTCGTACAAATATTCCCCGACAACAAGAATATTCCACGACCAAACGAATATTCCCCGACAACAAGAATATTTTATAACCACTTGCTCATTTTAAAATATTTGCACATTTCACCCTTAACTTTTCACATTTATCAAATCAACACCTTACTATTTCGAAATAATATATAAAAAAAATTAAATCTTTATTCATAAAAGTTGGGGTCTTACAAATAGGATAAAATAAAATAGGTAGAATTCTCTCTATAGGATTAATATTATATTAATTAATTTTAATTATCCTATTTTATTCCTATCAAAAATATTTTTCATCCTAAAAATTGAATTTATTTTTCTTGACCTTGATAAATTAATTATCAAGTGTTAATTAAATTTATTCAAAAATTAACATTTTCTAAGACAAGAAAATTCCTATTCTTTTCTAAACAAATTTTCTATTGGGCAAAATATATTTTAAAACCATTTTTAAAATATATATTTATATATATTACGGTTTAGATGTATATATATAATACATGCATGCATGTGTGACGTGTGTGTATGAAAAATGCATGTAAAATGTGTGTGTAGGTGCACGCCGGTGTGCGTGCAAATGTATTGTGCATGTGCTGGAGATTTTTGCCTAGCTTGGATTACTTGAAAAAGGCTTGGACAAAGCCTCACAATTGGACCAAATTTTAAGTGCCTTTTTGAAAACAAAAACTTGGCTTTTAATTTTGAAGGAAACCTAGCTGCTGAAAATTTGAGCAATCCGTGTGCTCCCTCTCTTCATCCGAGCCATCCAATTTTCATCATGCAATCTGAACCTTTGATTCAAAAATCAGACTTCAAAAATTACCATTTTGCCCTAAACTTCAAAATTCTATAAATAGGAGGCTTTTCATTCATTCTAAACATACCAATTCACAAAGCAAAGAAATGCTATATCTACATGCCTACATAGTCTCTCTGCAAAAAGCTTTCTCTAAATCTTCTATTCCAAAGTTCTATCTCTTGAAAGAAGATTAAATTGGTCAAAGTAGTTGAGATAAGTCATTAAATTTCTACATTTATATTATCTCATAACTGCTTATATATATAGATATAGTAAAGATAAATTGTTATACACATTTATATATATATATATATATATATATATATATATATTTAATCTATTAAATATTATAAAAAGCTTGTACTTAGATACCGGGAAAATTCGGAAGTTATTAAAAATTCTCTGAAGCAGTCTTTAAATCCTAAGTGGCTTTTTATTAATATTGATACATTATATAAGTATTGAAAAATATTTATATAATTATCAGATTGTGAAATAAATAATTTGGTCAGTACTTAGATACCGGGTAAATTCGGAAGTTATTAAAAATTCTCTGAAACGATTTTTAAATCCTGAGCGGCCAAATTTTTTCACAATATAGATAAAATACAAATAATATATATAAGTGAGTGAATATTTATCATAATTAATTGTGATACACATTTATATATATCTATATTTAATCTATTAAATATTGTAAAAAGTTCGCACTTAGATACCGGGAAAATTCAAAAGTTATTAAAAAATTCTCTAAAGCGGTCTTTAAATCCTAAGTGGCTTTTTATTAATATTGATACATTATATAAGTATTGAAAAAAAATATTTATATAATTATCAGATTGTGTAACACACAATTTGGTCAGCACTTAGATACCGGATAAATTCAGAGGTTATTAAAAATTCTCCGAAACGGTCTTTAAATCCTGAGTGGCCAAATTTTTACAACATAGATCAAATATAATATAATATATATACGTGGGTGAAACAATTTCATCAAAATAATATTTATTTGATAAATCTATTATATTTGATAAACTGTCATAACAAGTATCCTACTTACAAATTTATTCATCTACAAGAATACTTATTGCATCATAGGTGATTTCGTTTGGTTTTCTAAAATCAGGGTTATATCTTTTCAAAACCATAGAAACACACTCCTTAAAGAAAAATCTTTTCTAGAAGTATTTAATCCATAGAAAAACACTCTTTATCAAAAGAAAAGAAATTCTTTATAAAACTGCATCAATTTATATATCTGCTTATCTGAAGCATTCCACATAAAGTCTTGAACTTTTATTACTTGATCATAAAATACATATCTGCTTATCTGAAGCATTTCATATAAAAGTTTCGAACTTTTATTAACTATAAAAGTTATTTGAACTTTTATAAGTCTGTACTAAACTTTATCTGCTTACTTTAAAAAGCAATTTCAAACCATCTTTTTGTAAAAGGAAAAGGGTAGAGTCAGTTTATTTTATATCTGTGAGGAAGACAAGAATTCTTTGACCAAGACCAAAGTTTTAGAGAAGTCAGCTGGGAGTTGGGTCTCTAGTGAACTTGTGAGGTGAGGGAGAGATTGTTGTTTCAAGACCAAGTGATAGAATAGTTCTGAGCTCTAAAAGAATGTTCAACTAAGCTTGAGGAAAGAGCTGGGAGTTCGTTGTCCAAGATAGTTAGTTGTAAACAGTTGTAAATTGATCTATAAAACTTTGTAAAGGTTTCTCCACCTAGTGAATGAGCATTTATTATTAGGAGTAATAGGATCTCAAGCCCTGGAGAGGAGCTAAAGACTGGACGTAGCAATATACATGTGCTGTATATTGTGAACCAGATAAAACTATGTGCATTGTGTGATTGAATTTTTCTAACTCTGCTTATTAATTTCTAACAATATAAATTAATTTGTTAAAAATTCAAAAAGGCCTAAGATAATTTTTTAACCAATAATAATCCATTCAACCCCCCTTTTAGATTATTATTGGACTTTCACAAATCTTTTCACATATTTCAATGTACCAATTTGAAATGTTATATATATATATATATATATATATATATATATTATCATCTATATTATCCAAAAATAAATACAGATAATTTGGTTCGTTTTCCTCTTTTTTTTTAATTCGACCTTTGACTTTTTTCTACGTGAAATCAATTTTTATTACCTATCAATCCAAATCAGAAACTATTCGATTCGTCCTCCTTTTTTTTGTTCGACCTTTGACTTTTTTCTAAGTGAAGTCAACTTTTAATACTTATCAATCCAAATCATAAACTAAAATTTTTAGTATAATTTCATCAGGGAATAATCAAAATAAAATATGTTAACTAATATTAATTGGTTACTTTTATTCAAATATAAGTATAAGTATAATTATAATTTCAAGTATAAGTATGATTTAATTATTATTTAGACAATATAATTTTAGAAAATCACCATACAAAATATTAAACTATACTATTAATGTATATATACATATAGGTATAAATATAATACATTAACCAATAATATGATTCCATTATTAGATTAAAAATAAAAAAAATTATTTATATTCAATACAATAAAAATTATTAAATTAGAATTGTAAGACCCTGACTTTTAATTAATAAAACATAATTTTCCTTTATACATGTTTTTAAGTTAAAGTTAAGGATGATATGTGCAAATTACAAGAAACAAAAAGAATGTTGGCGGAGACAATAGAGAATATTTGGTATCGTATGATGATGTCGTAACAACCAATTATTGGTGGATCCCACGACAGAATAATTGTCGTATGCATAAAATGACAAAATAATTGTTAATAAAAGTTGTTGGCAGAACTGTTACGTTTAATTGTTAAAATACTCGATAATAAAGAAACAGTAACACACAGTGTCACTACAGTATTCCACAGTATTGAACAATTTTCACATTACCAAGTGTAATAATGGAAAGTTATGTATTTAAAAGTTGCATGTACTGAAAAGTTAGACATACTCATTAATACATTAGGTAAATAACAATGTATACATAAATATTTGTGATATTAATACAAAAGAGATGAATAAATATAATAATAATTATGAATAGTAAAGAAAATGTAATCTTGATATGTGAAAGTTGTGCCAAAATTAATTATAGTGGTAGATTAAAGGTAATCTTGAAATGTGAAAGTTGTGCCAAAATTTATGTATGGTAGATTAAAGGTAATCATGAAATGTGAAAATTATGGTAAAATAATATGTGGTAGATTAAAGATAATATTATAATGTGAAAAGTGTACTAAAGTTGATGCGTTGTAGATGTTGGTTAAGATTTTGCTATAAAAGGGGGTTTGGCATAAGGGGTTGGCATAACCTTCTTACTTATTCTCCCCCACTTTTTAAATATTTTTTAGTGCGAGTGTTTTTTAAGTGTGCTAAGAATACTTGAGTGTTGGCAACATTATTATGAGTGCAAGAATTGCTTAGGTGAGTCCTTCATCTAAAGTAATAGTTGTACAAATATCCATGCACATTACTTACAACTCTTTGTTAGAGTTTGCATGATAAATTTGATGATGTTGTGTTTAATGTATGTTTGTAAGTCGATTTTGTAAAATCCTTAATGAGATTATGATGTAGGACTTGGAATAGAAAGATCAAATGTGTTAAGTTGATCTTATGGGCTGAATTGATGTATAGACAATAGGATCAAAATAATCGTATAATATTGTTAAACGGTCGTAAAGTTAGTCTGCTAGATCGTAGTGTAAATGTATATCGTAGAGTAAGTTTTAGTTCGTAGAGCAGTAAATGGAAAATCGCAGAGTTGGCCAAGTGTTTGCAGTGTTAAGTCAAATTCTCATGAGTCTGCAGATCAGATCGTTGAGCTTTTCCTTAGTCTTATAGTGAAGATGAGATTGTAGAGTGGATATAAGATCGTATAGTAAAGAGAATTCACAGAGTCTACTTAAGTATTGTAGAGATCAAGTTCGTAGAGCAGATCGTAGAGAGCACAATCGTAGAGTGCCTCACTACTCGCAGAGTGATTGGTCGTAGAGCAGATCGTAGAGCTCTGAAGTAAAGTATAGACTCTACGTTCCTCATCAAACTCTACAATTGACTCATTTAGTAGAGCAAGTCTGAACTAACAATAGGAAGCATTGCGGATTCACCAAACATCCCTGGTTGAAATTGAAGTTCAGAGCATGTTTTGTGTCTAACATCTAGTTTGTTGAAAGCGACAACACCCATGTGGTTGGTGAGGTTGCACTCTGATGTCACATGTCAAAGACACAAAGCAAGATGACACAACAACCTAAGAAGTCAACATCAAGGATTATGGAGTATATGAGTATTAAATGCACAACAGGAACCTTGAAACGGGAAAAATCTCAAGGAAGTTTATAAAAGACAAGAGGTTTAAATTAATCAATACGAATCATGAAGTACAAACTTGAAACTATTCTAAAGCAAAAAGAGCTCCAAACAACAACAGTCTATCAACTGTGATTCATTCTCTTAGTGACTATCTTCCAAGTCTAAGTGACTTGAAGAGATCTTAGTGATTTGGACTAAGTGTCCCTATTCCGAGACTTAGTGACTCGAAGGAACCTAAGTGGTTCATTTGTAACCAAATCTAAGTGATCTATATCCGTAGTAGATTTCCTATTCGTAGAGTAGAAGAGTGGTATAAGAGATACTCAGTCTCCGAACCATTTAAAATCCATTGTGTTGTTTAGTTTCTGCATTTACTTTATGTCCATTATTTATCTTATTTGTTTGTGACTTACAACCATAAGAACTAAATTCAGGGATGTGATTTCTTTAAATCTTTAAGGGGGTTTTCAAACTAATATTCCGTTGTGCTTAATTAACATTGATTAATTAATTATTTAGTAATCCATCTTTAATCAAGTAAAAAGTTTTTTAAAGGATCTATTCAACCCCAATTCTAGATCTTTTTTGTGCCTCCATAATATGAGTGAAGAAGAAATGGCGGTGAAGGCTACAAGTCTTGAACTAAAGAAGATGAAGAAGAAGCTAAGAAAGACGTAAGAGCAGAAGAAGAAGAAAAAGAACATGAAGAAGAAAACCCCAAAGATAGCTTAGCCAGCTAAGGCTACCTCTGAGGGGGAGGCATGAGGTAGTCAGCAGCTCAGCTCGTCTGGTGATTCGTTGGTGCTTACCAAGGTTGTCACATATATTTTTCACGACATCGACAAAGCAACCAACCCCTTGGTGGTTAACCTCGAAGATCCTAACTCTGAGGGGGAGAAAAAAGAACCTTCTCAGATAACCTTCTCCCTAATGAGTTCATAGGAACAAGGGAAGGAAAATGAGAGTTATGAAATCAAAGGAATCACTCTACGCTCTCTACTATAATTTAGAGATAAACAAAAGGACCATCGTCTATGACCCTGATGGTGAACAACTGTTCTACTTCACGTCGTTAATGCCTCTAGTAAGAGTAGTAACATATAGAGATAATAGCTTCATCAAATGGAATTTCTCTAGATATCCAAATTTGAAGCTGGTGACCCAAAACTTTCCACAAGTTCTCGTGTATGCCACCAGAACTATCTGCAATGAGCCATCCTTTTCTTCGTATTCATAAAATAAGGTAACCTATATTCCTCATACCTTATTTGATATTCATCCTCTTCATTCATTCTTTGATTGAAGTGACAACATCGTAGAGTCACCCTCTACGATCTCTGAGCAACCTTCCACTCCTGATTCTTTCATTTATTCTCCATTCGTAGAGTCCCAATACTCTGCGGATGATGTAAATAAAACTAACTCTCCTTTCATAAAGTCTCAACATTATACTGACGATGTCAATAATACTAACTCTCCTTTCGTATAATCTTAACACTCTACGGACTATGACAATATACCACACTCCCTGATCGTAGAGTGCCACACCCTACGATCGTTATTGATAACACTAATTCTCTAATATCTTCTCTAATACATAATACAGATATTGACACAACTTCTTCACCCATACAAATTATACATCCAACAATTCCTTCCATTACCCATATAGATATAGGCTCATCCTCAAACAATGAATCCTTTGACCTTACCCTTACCATATCTAATTTGTCTTAGAGTGATAAGGTTGGTTCAAAAGCTATTTTTACACAAATCAAGGAGTGTGTCTCAATGATTCCTGCTAAAAATCAATTGGTTGATCTGATAGTTGATATTGTTAGCGACATTGATCATAATCTCGAAGAAAATTCCATCGAGCTTTATTAGAAAATGAACAAAATCACTGAGGTTGCAAGTCAACTCCCTAGAGAAATGGGTAAGGAGTTTCAAAAGAAGATGAATGAGATGTTTCAAAACATGTCAGATATCCTACATAAAAGGGATCAAGTATTCGTACAACGTATTGGCGATCACAAAAAGGCTATTCTGGCTCTCCAAAAACATAATGAAAATTCTATCCAACTCATTTCAGACAATGTATTCGAGTTTATCTCCTCCCTCTCGAACTTCAAAAGTATGATGATCGAGCGCACTGACAACGACATGGCTCTCGTTCATCATCAGCATAATCAAGCCGATGTCAGGCAGCACGAGATCTGAGATGACATTGCCATGTCAGCCTCCCAACTGCAAGAACTTGTGAGCAGTTTTCAAAAGATTTTAATGCTGATAAAAAGGAGGAGAAAAGAACAAAATAAAGGATGACACCAAGTCAGGGGAGAGAAAAAGGAAACAAGCATCCATTCAATCTCCACCCCAAAGAGTTCATCTAGCTACTCCATATATTGATTGTTGTCATTCTTCCTCTTCACGACATGGTTCATCAAGTGCAGTGATTCCCACTGGTACTAAAGTTCCATCAGGTGATCCCATGTATCTTAGTTAAAATCTTTAGGGGACTCTCATTGTGGGAGAAAAAAAGAATAAATATGTCTGACCTTGGCCCAAGAGACTCAATAGAGGAGATTCAAATAAAGGAAGCTGAAGATAGAGAAAAATATGAGAGAATAGTTGAATCTGAGAAGAAGTGACTCACAAAAGAAAAGAAAGGAAGGAGATAAAGTAAGTATACAGGTATAATTGTATAGACTTTTATTTGTAAAATTACATGTTGTAAATTTCTCATACCTTGTACAAAATTATCACTCATCAATAAATTCATAATTTTGATCTATAATACAGTTGCTCACTATATTTTAAGTCACATTTAATTTCAAGAAATTGCATAGTAGAATTGATGAATGTTGAAACTATTAGTTTTTTCCTCATCAAATAGTGGGAGATTGTTAGAGACTACATGATAAATTTGATGATGATGTGTTTAATATATATTTGTACCAGTAGATTTTGTAAATTCCTTATTGAGATTGTGATGTACAAGGACTTAGAATAGAAAGATCAAATGTGTTCGGTTGATCTTATGAGCTGGATTGATGTATGCACAATAGGATCAAAACGATTGTATAGTATTGTTAAATGATCGTAAAGCTACTCTTCCAGATCATAGTGTAAATGTAAATAAAAGTGTAAGCTTTAGTTCATAGAGCAGTAAATGGAAGATCGCAAAGTCAGCTAAGCGTTCGCAGTGTTAAGTGAAATTCACAGAGTCTGCAGATCAGATCGTAGAGCTTTTCTTTGATCGTATAGTGAAGATCAGATCGCAGTGGATATAAGATCGTATAGTAAAGAGAAGTTCGCAGAGTCTACTGAAGCATCATAGAGATCAAGTTCGTAGAGCAGATCGTGGAGAGCACAATCGTAGAGTGCCTCTCTACTCGTAGAGTGATTGTTCGTAAAGTAGAACGTAAAGCTCTGAATTAAAGCAAAGACTCTACGTTCCTCATCAAAATATACGATCGACACATTTCGTAAAGCAAGTCTGAACTGACAAAAGACTTACAATAGCAAGCATTGCAGATTGAAGAGCCCAATGCATTCAACAAATTAACATCCTTGGTTAAAATAGAAGTTCAGAGCATGTTTTGTGTCAAACAACTAGTTTGTTGAAAGCGATAACATCCATGTGTTTGGTGAGGTTGCAGTCTGATGTGGCAGGTCAAAAACGCAAAACAAGCTGACATAACAACCTAAGAATACAACATTAAGGATCATGGAGTATGTTGGGAATTGCATATTCAAATTTGATGTTAAAAGTAAATATAAATGCCTAAGTGTAAAGTCCTTCAAAGAACATATGTACAACGACTTAGATGATAGATCAAAATTGTTAGGTTGATCTGTGCTTTAATGTTTATCATTCTGTAAATGAATGTATAGAAGAGAGATCAAAACTGTTAGGTTGATCTATTTTGAGATGTAATTGATAGGCCTTGACAGAATCGTAGTCTGTCAAAGACAGTCTGCAAAAGCCAAGGCTGAATCGTGGAGCTTCAATGAAAGTGTCCAAAGATCGTAGTCTGTCCTAAAAGCCACGCTCAGAATAGTGGAGATGATCCGAGCGCTTGCCGAGCTAAGTCAAGAATCGCAGTCTGCTCTCGGAAGCGTGGAGTCTGCAAGAAAAGCAAGTGGAATTCGTAGTCTATCAAAGAGCTTAAGAGAAATTGTAGTGTTCTCTACGATCAAGACTGAGTCCAGCCTGTGCAAGCCATCACACAACGATCATGGTACAAAGACCACGATCGTGGTGACCCTCCTGTCAGCATCAAAGTTCGTCTATCTGATGAAGGAGGAAGATCAACAAATGAAGAATGACTTATAGACGTTGACAAATTGATAGTCCCAATGATCCTACAATAATCCTTAGTATATATCGAAGAAATGTATTGAAGAAGCTAAGGAAAGGACTAACATGCCTGCAGAAAACATCTTTTCAGGTGTTAGGTGAGAAAGAAGTATGTTGTGTCAGTGGGCCAGTCGGCTGAGCAGCAGAAAAGCAGGAAGTCAACATTAGTGCATAGAACTGTCTGAAGCATTTAATGCTGCAATGGATGCCATCAACGGTTAGATTTCAAAGGCTCCTTGATAAGCAAATCAAACAAGGATTCAGATCAAGCAAGTAAGAAAGCAAAGATCAAAAACGCTCAAGAACACTCAACGATAAACTCTACGATCCTGAAGAGGAAAACTTGCTTCGCTACTCAGTTCTTCAGAACTGATGCTTAATTACAACTGAGTAGCACACCCCAGAATACAACTCTCAATCCAAAGTGTACCAAGTCTACTGGACTTGAAGAGTTCTAAGTGAACTAGAGAAGTTCCAAGATTGTTGATCTTGAAGAGTTCTTAGTGAACTGAAGTTCCAAGGCTGCTGGCCTTGAAGGAATCTAAGTGATTCAAAGTTGTAAAGACATCCATAGTGGATTTCCTACTCGTGGAGTAGAAGAGTGGACTAGGAGCCTTGAGTGCTCTGAACAACTTAAAATCTCTGTGTCTCGTTAACTGCTATAACTGCTATATTTGTTATAACTGTCATAATTGCTTATCAAACCATTACTGCATTATCTTAAAGGGAACAAACAAATATTCCACTGCAGTCAGTATATTCAATACTGACAAGTATTTTGAAAAATAAAAAGTTTTAAAATATCTATTCAACCCCCCTTCTAGATAATTATTCTGCCTTTGGGAACTAACAATTGGTATTAAAGAAGATTCTCTCAACTAGCATACAAAGCTTGGGTAGATCCAATGGCACATCTGATAAGCGAGACCAAGACCGGGGGAGGCAGCAAGCCACCTATGTGCAATCGAGACAAGTTTGCTAACTGGAAAGTTTGAATGCAAGCCCACATGGATTCAATAGATGATGATCTATTTGAAACCGTTCTGAATGGGCTCTATATTCCAACAAGGCTTGCACCAACTCCAGAAGATCCAAATAGAGTTGTGGTCAAGGTCAAAGCTGAATGGACTGACAACGAGAAGAAATATGTCCAGCTAGACAAAAAGGCTAAGAACATTTTGTTCCAGTCTTTAGAAGACAATCTGTTTGAGAACGTGGTCAACTGTAAAACTGCCAAGGAGGTCTGGGAAGCATTGCTTATCATGCATGAAGGAACTAAAGAAGTCAGAGAAAATAATCAATCTCTACTGACTCAACAGTATGAGATGTTTACCCATGTTCCAGGAGAAAACGTCACTTCCACTTATGAAAGATTCAATTTACTGCTCAACTCTCTTCGAGCCTTTGGAAAGATCTATCCCAACAAAGATCATATCATTAAGTTCATGAGGTCCTTACCAAGCAAGTGGGTTGCTAAAACCACTACAATCAGAGAATCAAAGAACCTGCATAAAATGACTGTGCAACAACTATATGGCAACCTTCTTACCTACGAACTAGAGATGACTCAACGAGCAGAAACTCTATCTGAAGGAAGAAAGAAGGATAAGAGAGTCACTCTCAAAGCAACAGAAGAGATCTCCAAAGATCATGATGAAAATGAATCTGCCTCTGAGGAAGATGATGATGAAGAAGTTGCAATGCTGGTCAGAAGACTCAAAAGGTTCATGCCCAAAGGAAGAAGCGGCAGACCTAAGAGATTCAACAACAACAGCAGTTAGGAGCAGATCAATGACTTATGCTACAATTGCAAGAAGCCTAGCCACTTCATTGCAAACTTCAACAAACCTATCAGAGAAGAGCTGAAAAGAAAGACAAATCCAAAGAAGGATTTCAAAGGCTACAAGAAGCATCAGAAGAAAGACAAAGGTCTTGTAGCTGGAAGTTCATGGAGTGACTCAGACAACGACACCAATGCTGAGACTGAAGATGATGAAGAACCTCAACCAGCCAACCTATGTCTGATGGCCAAGGATGCAAACAACAAGAGAAGCACCGACCATCCTGAGGTAAGCATAGATGAGGTATTTGACTTCAACAGTCCTGATGTAGACATTGATGATTTAAGAACTGCCCTTCATGACATAACATCTAATCTATATCAATATATGAGGTGTTTCAGAGTTCTGTCTAAAGATTATTCTGGTCTTCAAAGAGAGAAAGAGAAAGTTCAGAAAGAACTGGAAACAGCTCTACTCAGTTCTGCCTCTCTCTTTGAGTTTGAAGCTGAGAATAAAATCTTAAGACAGACCAATGAACTGAGCACACAAGGAGAGTCAAAACTAACCTCTAAGATTGAGGAGCTAGAAAAGACTATCTCTATGTGGAATAGGTCTTCCTCATCCATGGACTCCTTGATCTCCAATCAGAGAAATGCATCTGACAGAACAGGTTTGGGTTTTGGGGAATCTACCTTAGAACCAAGTGTGGAAAATATAAAGGATCCTAACAATAGCAGTGTTTTTAATCTAAATAGAAGCATTGTATTTGTGAAATCCACACAGAAGGAAGAACCGGTGTAACCCTGCTCTTCTGATCCAAGTCATGTCCTTAGACACAACGGATCCCATGCTGGCCTGGGGTTCAGAAAGGAGAAGAGTAACTCAGTCACCACTGCCCAACCTCAAAGGATGGTAGAGTCAAGCAAAACTGACTCCATGAACTAACCTAGAAGGAATCGTGGTGTTGAGGTTCACTCAGCACAAATCGTGAATCCCAAGGCTGCATAGAAAAAGAAGAATCAATATGAGGGTAAGTTCACAAAGTACCCACAAAAGTTCAAATGGAGAAAGAATCCACACACACACACAAGCATGCATTATAATAGATGCTTTGTATGTGGTAGAAATGGTCATAAAGCTGCAACATGTTATTATAACACTCTGCATAGAAGGCCCAAAGTCAAGCAGATTTGGGTTCCCAAGGGTACTAACATTATAGGACCCATGCACGTCTGGGTACCAACATGAAAGCTTAACCTGTCTGCAGGAACCGAGCACCATGATCACAACATGGTATCTGGATAGTGGTTGCTCAAGGCACATGACCGGGAATAAAGTTATCTTTGGAGATAATGGCTTTGGCAAGACAAAAGGATATGGCTCAGCTGGGAATGGTGTTGTGTCCTTCAGCAAAGTGGAATATGTAGATGGACTAAAGCACAACCTTCTTAGCATCAACCAACTCTGCGACAAAGGCCATCAAGTCACTTTTCTCAACAATCAGTGTCAAGTCAGAGATCTGGAAACATCCCCTATTAAGATGACCGGAACAAGAGAAGGAAATGTCTACACTGTTAATCTTGCTCAACTAAGTTCTGATGAGACAGTTTACTTTCTTGCTAAAGCCTCTGAAGAAATAAGCTGGCTTTGGCATAGAAAGTTATCCCATCTCAACTTCAAGAGCATGTCGAAACTGGCCTCCACAGATCTTGTAGCAGGGTTACCTAAGTTCAGCTTCGTCAAAGAAAGGCCATGCAACTCCTGCCAGCTTGGAAAGCAAACAAGGAGCTCATTTAAAGGCAAAGCAGTCAACTCAATTGACAGGCCCTTCAGTTACTTCATATAGATCTTTTCGGGCCAATTCCAATTGTGAGCCTCGGAGGAAAGAGATACTCACTGGTCGTAGTGGATGACTACACCAGATTCACATGAGTGTTATTTCTTAACTCTAAAGATGAAACGAGCTCCCAACTAATCAAGAGGTTCAAGCTGGTGATGAATGAAAAAGGAGAGACCATCAAGGCCATAAGGAGTGATCATGGTAGAGAATTCGACGTCTCAGAAATGGATCAGTTTTGTGCAGACAATGGCATCAGCCATAAATTCTCAGCTCCACGAACTCCACAGCAAAATGGAGTAGCTGAAAAGAAGAACAGAACGCTAATCGAAGCTGGAAGAACTGTACTAGCAGCAGCTCTTCTGCCTGAATACTTCTGGGCAGAAGCCATCAACACTGCGTGCTACACACAGAACAGATCTCTTGTTCACTCTACGTTGAAGAAGACTCCCTACAAGCTGTGGAGAGGAAGAAAGCCAAATATCATTTATTTCCATGTGTTCGGCTGTGCATGCTACATTCTCAACAATGAAAAACAATATCTGACTAAGTTTCAACCCAAGTCAGACGAAGGAATCTTTCTTGGATATTCTATGACAGCAAAGCATATAGAGTGTTCAACAAGAAGACGCTAAGTGTTGAAGTCTCGATCCACATTATCTTTGATGAAACAGACTCAGACAAGTTTGCACCACAAGGCACTGCGATCGACGATCCAGACACCACGAATGAGGTGGTCGAGCCCAACACCACGACCGTAGTTCCAGAAGGTGGAATCGTAGAGGCTGAAGAAGAAACGTGGAGAGAGCTGCACCAGACGACGATTCTGTTCAACAAGAACCAGAAGTTAATCTTGAATAATTCAGATAAGAAGGCACCAGAACCAATGTTCCAACAGGGAAAAGATGGGCAAGAGATCACACTCAAGACCTGATCATTGGAGACCCTACTGCCAGGATCAGGACAAGATCTGCAACTCAGATGAGTGTTTCTATTTGAGCTTTCTGTCTCAAATGAAACCCAAGAGGATAGAAGGTGCAATGGAAGATGCAAGCTGGATAGAAGTCATACATGGGAAGCTGAATGAGTTTGAAAGAAGCAAGGTCTGGAGATTAGTTCCTAGACCAAAGAATCACCCAGTCATTGGCACCAAATGAGTCTTCAGAAACAAGATGGACGAAGATGGGGTGATCACAAGGAACAAGGCAAGACTAGTGGCTAAAGGTTATTCTCAAGAAGAAGGAATTGACTATGATGAGACCTTCGTACCTGTTGCCAGACTTGAAGCAATCAGAATATTCCTTGCATTTGCTGCCCACATGAGGTTCAAAGTCTTCCAGATGGATGTCAAGAGTGCATTCCTGAATGGTGAACTTCAAGAAGAAGTAAACGTGGAATAACCTCCAGGTTTCATCAATCCAACCCTCTCTAATTATGTCTATAGATTAGACAAAGCCTTATATGGACTTAAACAAGCACCTAGAGCATGGTATGAAACACTAACTAACTTTTTTATTGAAAAAGGATTCACTAGAGGTAGAGTAGACACTACATTATTTCTTAGGAAGCACAAAGATAAAGTTTTACTAGTTCAAATATATGTAGATGATATTATCTTTGGCTCTACTGATGGAAATTTATGCAAGAGATTTGCCAAGCTTATGCAGAGCAAGTTTGAAATGAGCATGATGGGTGAGCTGAATTTCTTCCTTGGACTGCAAGTAAAGAAGACTAATGAAGGTATCTTCATCAACCAAGCCAAGTACATCAAAAACTTACTTAAGAAGTATGGCATGGAATCAGCCTCTCCCATGAAAACACAAATTGTTCCAGCAACCAAGCTTGACAAAGATGAGAAAAGTAAATGTATTGACATTACTCAATACAGAGGTATGATAGGCTCCCTTCTCTACTTAACTGCCAGTAGGCCAGATATAATGTTTGCAACATGTATGTGTGCTAGATTTCAAGCTAATCCTAAGGAATCACACTTAACTACTGTAAAAAGGATTTTCAGGTATCTTAAAGATACACCCTACTTGGGACTTTGGTATCCCAAGGAGTCCTCCTTTGAACTGACAGGATATTCAGATGCCGACTTTGCAGGATGTAAAATAGATAGAAAGAGTACCAGTGGCACTTGTCAACTGCTAGAAAATAGACTAGTGTCCTAGTTCAGCATGAAGCAAAACTCAGTATCAACTTCAGCAGCAGAAGCTGAATATATTGCTGCAGGCAGCTGTTGTGCTCAAATCTTATGGATGAAAAACCAGCTAGCAGACTATGGGTTTGATTTCAAATCTATACATATTCACTGTGATAACACAAGTGCCATAGCAATAACACATAATCCTGTCATGCATTCTAGGACTAAGCATATAGAGATAAGATATCATTTTATTAGGGATCATGTTCAAAATAGAACTATATCTTTGCAATACATCCCTACTGAAAATTAACTTGTTGATGTGTTTACAAAACCCTTAGATGAATCCAGATTTAATAAATTGATAAGTGAATTAGGTATGTTAAATTTACAACCATAAATTCTATGCTCTAGTTGGTGCTAACCATGCAGATAAAAAGGCTAAGTCAAAATCATAGAGATGACTAAGAAAAACCACGATCGTGGAGTGATCCAGACATGGCAGAAAAAGCTCACTGTGGTGACAGCATTATCAAGCTAAGCAATCCTTCTAATAAGCGCCTCATGGAAAAACCTGATCCTTAGTGTCAAACTAAGAGGTTGGCCCTTCCTGAGCAACCTTAACCCAGAAGGGATGCCATTTCAGAATGTATCACAGAAAATCGTAGAGTCAACGGTCAAGAAGCAAGCTAAGGATGGAACTCAACAATCGTGGAGTAATTCTCAAAAATCGTAGTCCTCTCATAAGGACTCACTAGCTCAGGGGGAGCTAAGGGCAAAACCGAACTTTCCACATAACTTAAAATCGTTGAGTCCTGCAGAACTCGACACGTGTCCCACTATGCAAATCATATGGAGAAAAGTTATAAATTCATTTTGAACTGTCATTTGTCAATTTACCTTTGAATTTCAAAAGTTTATCTCTCTCTCTTTCTCTCTCAAACGAAACCCTAAGTTTCAGAAAGCTAAACCAAATTTGTTCGTCACAGGATACTCAACAAGATCAAATGGCTGCTTCCAATGTTGTCTCTGGTTACCAGCTATGCTTTGACGAGTTCAAGAAGGCTGGCCCTGAGTTTCACAAGATTTTGTCACTTCTGAAGAGAGTTGGCCTAGAAGAAGCTCTAAGCACCAGCACCCTGATTTACCCGAAGTTGGTGAAGGAGTTTTACAGCAATGGGATCGTTGAAGGCGAAGTCATCATCACCAAGGTCGAAGGCGTGCAGATTGGACTCAACGCTGAAGGCATAAACCTAGCCCTAGGTTTTAAATCTAAAGGTCTTCCATCTATGGATGTTCTCGATTTCCATGAAGGTCTGCAGAAGATGCACTACACAAAGATTGAAGGAAAAAGTGGCTACAAGAAGAAAGAATTCTCTAAGAATATGAGTTCCTTGCTGACATTGTTGGAAAATGCATATGTTGCAAGGGCTCTGGTCAAGATTATGTCAACGAGAAGCAACTGAAGCTCATGACAGCCATCCGCTTCAAAGTTTAACTCAACTATAGGGCTTTGTTGATGGATTGGTTTGGGAAGTAGATGCTCAGCCCAAAGAAGACCAAGAGCTCTGTCAAAATGCTCTATGGAAGGTTTATCAGCATAATTCTACAGTCTGCCCTGGGTGACAAGATTGGGGATAAAGAAGGTGTTTCCATCAATCCCAACAGGAAGATGACCCAACATCTGTTTCAAAATTAGAAAAGGAATCCAGTAGAAAATGTGAAGATGATATCTACAAATTCATCTGCTGCAAAGGAAGCTGAGGAGGATGAAGAAGTCAACCAAGATGAACCCTTGGCTCTGACCAGAAAGAGCAAAGGGAAGAGGAAGGTGAATGAAGGTGTTCAAATAGCTGAGGGGCCCCAAGGCTCAACCACTGATGCACCCCAAGGGGGTCCTGGTACTGATATTGAGTTTCGAAGCCTTACCACTAACAGAGTTATTACTCTTGAGGCAACTCAATCACCAGAAGAGGTTCTGAAAGAGAATAAGAGGGAGTCAAGTGAGGACAGAGTTGAAGGAAGTTATGAGCCTCAGAAGAAGAAGAAACGCAGCCATAGATCAAAGAAGTCTTCACTCACTACGATTGTGGAGTCCTCACCAATCGTGGAGTCCAGACTTGCCACTTCTCAGAGAAGGAAGCTGCAACAGCCTCTCAGCCTAAAAAAACTGTCAGGGCTGAAGCTGAAGAAAGTGCAAAGGTTGTGTCCAAGCCAAAGAAGAGGGTGAAGAAGCTTGTCAAGAAGTATGTTCTGGCAAATGAGGAAGTGTTGAAAGAAGATGATAAAAGGATTGCTGCTGAGAAGGCTGAACAAAGCAATCAACCTCAAGCATCTGGTCCAACCTTGGAAGAGACCAGAATCATTGAAGATGTGATAGCCTACATCATTTATGCAGACAACACTACTGCACCTGATCAGGTCATGATCAATGCTGAAGAGGAGATGCCCGAACCAAGTTTTGTTACTGAGGAAGTACAGTCTGAAGCTGTTGTTCAATCTGAGGAAGTTCTGGTAGAAGATGTAGCTCAGTCTGAAGAAGTAGTGCCAGAAGCAACTGAAATGAGCCCTGATGATGGTGAAGAAGAAACTCTGAAAGTTTTTGTTCCAGAAAGTGCTACAGCTGAGGGGGAGCTGTTAGAAGCGCAAGATCCAAAGTATGCAGAAGCTGAGGGGGAGCTACCAATAGATGATCATGAAGTCCCCTCAGCCCCTGAAGAGTTCGTAGAGTCTACTGATGCAGTGATGGTGGACATTGAAGACGATGTAATGGCAGATGTGGTGGAAGTTCTTGATGCAAGTGATGAAGATAGTGATGAAGAAGAGGGTGATGAGATGGAGATTCTTGTAATAGGCAGAGATGGTGAAAGAACAGCTAACTACAATCAGCTATTTGACTACTTGCCTATGATGCCCTATCATAGAGCTCTAATTCTCAACACATGGGATCACATGTTCTGGATGTACAAGGCTTATCCAGCAATCTCAGTGCTTGCCTATGGATTTCCAAGAAACCGCAAATTTGCTCAGAAGCTGATCACGAATGATTCAACTTCAGAAGCTGAGCCTGAGGTATACTTTACTGCTTTCTCTTTTATTATCAACCACTCTCCTCCATCACATTTTAATCAGTTCTATGAACTGCCAAAATGGTTGGAAGTGGTTCTTCACCCACTGAACCAGTTTCCAGTTACAGAGTCCCAAAACTCTGTAACTGATGAACCAAATAACCAACTTGCCCTTATAGAGCCAACTGTCAATGATCCAATGGTTATCGAGCAAACCACCAGAATCGTCGAGCAGATGCTTGAAACCTCAACCATTTTGACACCAAATCTGGACGACGAACTACGATTCATGCTTGTCGACCAACCGGACACTGCAATCGTAGAGTCTCCAGAACAAATCAACGAACTAGATATACAAAACCCTGAACCAAACACTTCACCCATACACCAAATTGCCACACCTCTAACCCAGTCAGACATTCCCTCGTCCTCCAACAACGAATACTTTGATATGACACTTACTCTAACAAACATGTCAAGGACAGGTGCATACACTACGACCCCTCCTCCTGATACTTAGCAAATTCTTGATCGATTGTCTCTACTGCCGACAAAGAAGGAGCTAGCTGATTTAACAAGCCATATGGCTCTAGAGACGGGAGATTCTTGAAGCAAACTCTCTGGCTCTTCACAAAAGATTCGATCATATAATCGATTCAGTCAAGACTCTACCAGAGAACTTGGCAACTGAGTTGTCAAAGAAGCTGAGGGAGATTGTCAAGGAAATGGGTGACAGCCTCAGCCAACGGGATGCTATTCACTTTGCAGCAATGAAAAAGCATAAGAAATCTATGGAGATCATGCAGAAAACTCAACAAACTCAGAATGAGCTAATGACTAAACAGATTCACGAGCTGCGCCTCACACTACACGAATTCCAAACCTATGGCATGAATCAAGTTCAGCAAACAACAGAAGCCATGGAGCGACTTTAGTAACAGAGACGAAATACTGAGGCTTTAGTCGAGGAAAATCGTAGTGACATTGCCCACAATCGCTCACAAATGCATGAGCTGGTGCAAGGTGTCCGCCGCCTCTCAAAAGATATTTGAACCCTTGATGCTGACATAAAGTGTAAGACCCCAACTTTTATGAATAAAGATTTAGTTTTCTTTATATATTATTTCGAAATAGTAAGGTGTTGATTTGATAAATATGAAAGTTATGGGTAAAATGAGCAAGTGGTTATAAAATATTCTTGTTGTCGGGGAATATTCGTTTGGTCGTGGAATATTCTTGTTGTCGGGGAATATTCGTACGACGGCGCAGCTATTTGTGGGCACCCACAACGGAATAACTGTCGGATATAAAAAGCGACAGAAATAACTTTTTTACAAGATAACGGCGTAGTTGTTACCGTTAGTACTGTTGAAATACCCGGTGGTTAAAATACAGTACGCGGTGTTGCGCAGTAGCACACGGTATTGCACAGTATTTCGAATTATTGAGTCTTACGTGAGAAGGAACCTACTCAATTATTGTTACAGTATTTACTGTTCAATATTTTATATTATTGACTCAATAATTGCTACGTTGATATTTTATATTATTGACTCAATAATTGCTGCATTGATATTTTATTGACTCAATAATTGCTACGTTGCTATTTTTTTATGATTGATTCAATAATGGCTACAGTTGATATTTTGTAGTATTGATTCAATAATTATCGTTGCACAGTATTTCACGTTATCAACTCAATAATTCATATTATTTGAATAATATTATTAGATAGCATTATTGACAATGTCTAAGGAAGTTCTGTCTAGGAGGGGTTATTTAATTGCGCGTCAGTAAGGAGAAGTCCTTATCGGAAGGCCCCCTCTGTCCTGGGAACGACCTGATTGTTAATATTGTAGTTCTATAATATTATTTGTGAATAATTAATTATTGATTTATATGATAAGGAAATATTTATTTTGTGGATATTAAAGAAGGAATTGGCGCTGATGAGTTTTTATCAATATTTTGGTGTGAGAAATCATCTGTTTATGGATTTCGGATAATTTATGTTTGGAATTTGAAAAAACTTCCTTCTGCAAAGTTGTAGAGAATTAAATTTCCTATGAAAGGACATAGAATTTGTATTTTTCTGACGAATGGGCTATTTGTTATGAATTATTGAAGTTTCGGAAAATATATATATTATAAAGGGTGGGACCCACTTTTGGTTGGAAAAAATGGCTGATGGCTTTTTGGTAGCAGCCGGCGGCTGGAGGTTTTAAAAAAATAATAATATTATTTTATTATTTTAGTCTCCTTTGGCATCCTAAGCTTTTCCTATAAATAGGGTGCTTAGGTTAGAATTGAAAATCACACCAGAATCAGAAGTTTTCTCTCTCTATAATATCGAGCGTATTTTTGTGAGTATTTCAATACTTTGAGTATTACTATTCAGTACAAGCTTTTGTCGGTATTATATCCGATATTCCAGTCAGAGATACTGTTCTTTTGAGGTAAGGGATGTTATTTCTTTCGTAAATGATGTTATTCTTCTCAATATCATTATACAAAAATATTGTCATGGATTTTATGTTGAAATTCTTACTTTTTCCGTCGGGGTTACTATTCACGTATACGGCACTATTCACGTATACGGCACTATTCACGGGAAAATTTATTTTTTTTTTCTATTTGTCCAAATTGTCTGTTAAGGTTACTATCTTTGATTGTATCCAAGTTTTGGGCTTTATTCTTGAATTTTGCTCCACAAAGTATTATTATGGATTATTCTTGAATTTGGATAAACTAAATGACGAATCCCTAATCTTTGTCTTTTATCTCACTGGATTCGTTCTTTAAAATATTTTTCATCATCCTCAGTCCTAAAAGGTGATGTAACTGAATATCTTTGGCCTGTAGAGCAAAGATGAATGATTACCTGATGAATATCTTTGGCCTGTAGTGCAAAGATGACAGGTGTTGAGATGAATATGACCACTGATGATACAAATAAATATCTTTGGCCTGTAGTGCAAAGATGAATATTGATTCGAGATGTATATTGATTGATGTTACAGGGATAAAATATTGATGATGGACTTTTAAATCATAGAAGATAGTAGACTTGATTCTCTGTTTAACTCTTCTAATGATTTGTTATTTCCGCTGCGAATATTGATCTAAGATTGGTTGTCCATTATATTTTATCTGATTTATTGAAGGCTAACGATAATTTATTTTCCATTATCTTAGTCATAATATTCTTTACTGAGCTAGTTGAGCTCACCCTTTTCATCTGTTGTCCTCTTCAGGAAATGAGAATGTTGCGGGGACTAGTCGGGGGACAGAGTGATGGTCCGAGTTAGAGTAGTAGTAGTCCTCACTATTTCTGATAAATAGTGTGATAATAATTGTAATGAGGACTTAGTTTGAATCTTAATATTTTCTACATATTTGTATTGAGACTCACAGTTGTGTGGTCGTATTTTGCACGACCGTATGATATAAAGTTTGTATTTGAATTTTGTACCATGTATTTGGCGACTCAGAATGGGTTGGGTTGAATGGACCTATTCTGGGGGCGTCACAGTTGGTATCAGAGCTTAGGGATATGATCTCTGACGGAGATCGGGGAATAGAACTAGGAGGGGAGAGACGAATAAATCCTTCGCTAGTGTGTCCTACCTAAGCTTATGTGGTATTTAATTGGTCAGTCGGAGCATAGGGTTAATATGTGATATGTTGACTTGTTTAATTAACCCTTGTTTTATGGCAGTATTTGAGAATGGCAGCTGAGAATGTTAACAACGAAGTGAATGAGACCGTGGAGACACCTTTAATCGTTAACCAGGAGAACGTGCAACAAGAAGGCAATGTTCATCCTAAAAATAACGCTGGTCAGACGATAAACGATGAGATGTTTAGAAGTTTTTTGCAGTTCATGCAAAATCAGACGAGGGAGACTCGTGTGCAACATACAGGTGGAGATAATAACAACACGCGAGCTGTCACTGCCAAGCAGTTCAAAGAATTGGGACCACCAGAGTTTCTGGGAAAGCCAGATCCGATCAAGGCGGAGACGTGGATTAAACAAATTACCAAGATATTTGATGTCTTGGGATGTACAGAGGAACAGAAGGTTCCATTCGCCACGTTTATGTTCCGTGGAGAGGCAGATTACTGGTGAGAATCCGTGAAGCGTACCCAGCCTGCCGCACTCCAGATGTCTTGGGAAGCGTTCCAGAAACTGTTTAATGACAAGTACTTTCCTGAAAGTATTCGTCATATGAAGGAAGTAGAGTTTATCAGACTCGAGCAAAACAACATGACGGTATCCCAGTACGAGGCTAAGTTCGCAGAGCTGTCCAGGTTTGCACCTCATTTGGTGGAGAATGAGGAACGTATGACGCGGATGTTTCTAAGAGGTTTGAAACCCGAAATACGTCAATACCTCATTTCTCATAAGTTTTCTTTATATTCGGATGTAGTAAACAGGGCCCAGTTATTAGAACGAGATAATGATTATGTTCAACCGAGGGACCACAACCAAGGTCGTACCGGTGGCAGCAGTCATCGGAGCAATGACAACCAGTGAGGAGGAAAGTATGACAGAAGCGGTAACCACTCCGGTGGTTATCGTGGCCATGATAGTAGAAGAAGCGAATCGGGAGGAGATTTCAAAAAGAGAAGGTATAACAATGAGAACGCGAAGATGTCAACATCAGCACCAGCATCAACTGTTTCGAGGGGAGAAGAACGACCACCGGTCGTATGCTTTAAATGCGGGAAAGAGGGACATATTAGCCCAAAACGCGAGGAATCCACACGAGGTGATTACGGGTAAGCTGATCATAAACTCTTGCGAAGTTTATACCTTGTTAGATTCCGGTGCTACCCATTCCTTTATTTCACCTGCTTGTGCTCAACGTTTGAACTTGACTTCTGATAAATTAGACTTTGACTTATCTGTTGAAACTCCGTTAGGAGAAACCTTTGTTACATCTACAGTTTACAAATCTTGCTTGATTCAGATTGGTACCCTTACCTTACCTGTTGATCTTATATCTTTGAAAATACTTGCATTTGACGTGATTTTAGGAATTGACTGGTTAACCACTTACCATGCCAAAATTAATTATTTTCGTAAGGTTGTTAGTTTTCATATTCCTAATCAACCTGTTGTGCGAATCCAAATCACCAAACCACTAAAATCAGTCAATATCATTTCAAGTCATAAAGCTATTCGTTTATTGAAAAACGGATGTCAAGCTTTCTTAGCTCATGTCACTGATCTAAATCAGAATACATCAGATTTGAATGATATTTCCGTTGTTAATGAGTTTCCTGATGTATTTCCCGAAGAACTTCCCGGTCTACCCCCAGAACGTGAAGTTGAATTCTTTATTGACCTTGAGCCCGGTACAAAGCCCATTTCTAAAACCCCATATCGAATGGCTCCTATTGAACTTCAGGAGTTAAAGGTCTAATTACAAGAGTTGTTAGATATCGGTTTTATTCGTCCTAGTACGTCTCCTTGGGGTGCTCCTGTTTTATTCGTAAAGAAGAAAGACGGGAGTATGCGACTTTGCATTGACTATCGGGAGTTGAACCATGTCACCATCAAGAATAGGTATCCGTTACCTCGTATTGATGACTTGTTCGACCAGTTGCAAGGAGCGCAATTCTTTTCAAAGATCGATCTTCGTTCTGGATATCATTAGTTGAAGATTAAAACTGAGGATATTCCAAAGACTGCTTTCAGAACACGGTACGGGCATTATGAGTTCTTAGTCATGTCTTTTGGATTGACTAATGCTCCTGCTGCTTTCATGGATATGATGAACCGTGTATTTAAGGAGTATTTAGATCAATTCGTTGTTGTCTTTATTGATGACATTCTCATCTATTCTAAAAGTCGTGAAGATCATGAACACCATTTGAAGTTGGTACTTCAAAAGCTTCGTGAGAACAAGCTATATGCTAAGCTGAAGAAATGCGAGTTTTGGCTTGAAGAAGTAGCATTCCTTGGGCACGTGGTATCGAAACGTGGAGTATCTGTGGACCCGGCGAAGATTGAAGCAATACAAAGCTGGGAGCAACCTAAATCGGTGACCGAAGTACGAAGCTTTCTGGGCTTAGCTGGTTATTATCGGAGGTTCGTAGAGGGATTTTCTCGAATCGCTACTCCATTAACTCAGTTGACTCGAAAAGATATAAAATTCGTTTGGAGCGAGGAATGCGAGAAGAGCTTCCAAGAGCTCAAGAGGAGACTTATTTCGGCACCTGTTCTGACAATACCATCTGGTTCGGATGGATTTATTATTTACAGCGATGCTTCAGGCAAAGGGTTAGGATGTGTTCTCATGCAACATGGGAAAGTCATAGCCTATGCCTCGCGACAACTCAAAGAATATGAGAGGAATTATCCTACTCATGATCTAGAGTTGGCAGCAGTCGTTTTCGCGTTGAAGATCTGGAGACATTACTTGTACGGAGAGAAAGTGGAGATTTATACGGATCATAAGAGCCTTAAATATTTCTTCACTCAGAAGGAACTCAACATGCGGCAACGACGTTGGCTTGAGTTGTTGAAAGATTACGATCATACCATCCAATACTATCCTGGAAAAGCGAACGTGGTAGCTGACGCGTTGAGTAGAAGATCATATGTGGGAACGAGTGCGATGATGTCAAGTATACGCGTAGAACCAGCTTTGATTGATAAAGTTAAAGCTGCTCAAGCTACGGATGCGGAACTGATGAAGATGAAGAAGAAGGTGCAAGAAGGTGCAATTCCAGAAGCAAGAATCGATGAAGAGGGAATACTTCGAGTCAACTCCAGACTTTGTGTTCCTAACGATTTTGACTTGAAGTATAGAATCATGATGGAGGCACACAACACACCGTTTGCAATCCATCCTGGGAGTACTAAAATGTATCGTGATCTTCGACATACATTTTGGTGGGGCAATATGAAGAGAGAGATCGCGGAGTTCATCTCGAGATATTTAACTTGTCAACGTGTAAAGGCGGAGCATCAAGTGCCGAAGGGTCCATTGCAACCACTGGAGATTCCGAAATGGAAGTGGGAACACATTACGATGGATTTCGTTACGGGTCTTCCCAAGGTTTCTCAAGGCTTAGATGCGATTTGGGTTATTGTTGATAGATTAACCAAGTCTGCTCATTTCTTGCCGATACGAGAGACTTATTCCCTTGAACGTCTTGCTCATATGTACGTGAATGAGATTGTGAGATTGCATGGCATGCCAGTATCCATAGTTTCGGATCGTGATCCCAGATTTACTTCACGATTTTGGATCAGTTTGCAGAAAGCTATGGGTACGGATTTACGATTCAGTTCGGCTTATCATCCTCAAACAGACGGACAATCAGAGAAGACTATTCAAACTCTTGAAGATCTATTGAGACTTTGTGTTCTAGACTTCAAAGGGAGTTGGGATAAGTACTTACCATTGGTGGAATTCTCCTACAACAACAGTTATCAGGCAAGTATAGGCGTAGCTCCATTCGAAGCGTTGTATGGGAGAAAGTGTCGTTCTCCAGTATGTTGGGATGAGGTGGGTGAAGCAACATTGTTGGGACCAGAGTTAGTACGTATGACTACAGAAAAGATCCAAATAATCCGACAACGTATACAGACGGCACAGGATCGACAAAAGAGTTATGCAGATCTTCATCGAAAGGACGTGGAATTTAATGTTGGAGACCATGTGTTATTACGTGTTGCTCCATGGAAAGGAGTTACAAGGTTTGGGAAGAGAGGAAAGCTCAACCCACGATTCATTGGTCCATTTGAGATTCTTGACCGAGTAGGAAATGTGGCCTATAGACTTGCTTTACCTCCAAGCATGTCTCGTGTTCATAACGTGTTTCATATATCCGTGTTACGTAAATATGTGAAGGATCCAAACCGCATTATTGAGTTAGAACCAGACGAGATAGCTGAAGATTTAACGTACGAGGAGGTACCTGTCAAGATCTTGGATAGGAAGGAGCATGTCCTACGCTCGAAAATTATACCTCAAGTTAAAGTTTTGTGGAGAAACCAGGCTATTGAGGAAATGACCTGGGAGTTGGAATCGGAAATGAAAGCGAGGTATCCTCACCTTTTCGACATACCAGGTACGTACGTCAATTTCGAGGACGAAATTTCATAAGGAGAGGAGGTTGTAAGACCCCAACTTTTATGAATAAAGATTTAGTTTTCTTTATATATTATTTCGAAATAGTAAGGTGTTGATTTGATAAATATGAAAGTTATGGGTAAAATGAGCAAGTGGTTATAAAATATTCTTGTTGTCGGGGAATATTCGTTTGGTCGTGGAATATTCTTGTTGTCGGGGAATATTCGTACGACGGCGCAGCTATTTGTGGGCCCCCACAACGGAATAACTGTCGGATATAAAAAGCGACAGAAATAACTTTTTTACAAGATAACGGCGTAGTTGTTACCGTTAGTACTGTTGAAATACCCGGTGGTTAAAATACAGTACGCGGTGTTGCGCAGTAGCACACGGTATTGCACAGTATTTCGAATTATTGAGTCTTACGTGAGAAGGAACCTACTCAATTATTGTTACAGTATTTACTGTTCAATATTTTATATTATTGACTCAATAATTGCTACGTTGATATTTTATATTATTGACTCAATAATTGCTGCATTGATATTTTATTGACTCAATAATTGCTACGTTGCTATTTTTTTATGATTGATTCAATAATGGCTACAGTTGATATTTTGTAGTATTGATTCAATAATTGTTGTTGCACAGTATTTCACGTTATCAACTCAATAATTCATATTATTTGAATAATATTATTAGATAGCATTATTGACAATGTCTAAGGAAGTTCTGTCTAGGAGGGGTTATTTAATTGCGCGTCAGTAAGGAGAAGTCCTTATCGGAAGGCCCCCTCTGTCCTGGGAACGACCTGATTGTTAATATTGTAGTTCTATAATATTATTTGTGAATAATTAATTATTGATTTATATGATAAGGAAATATTTATTTTGTGGATATTAAAGAAGGAATTGGCGCTGATGAGTTTTTATCAATATTTTGGTGTGAGAAATCATCTGTTTATGGATTTCGGATAATTTATGTTTGGAATTTGAAAAAACTTCCTTCTGCAAAGTTGTAGAGAATTAAATTTCCTATGAAAGGACATAGAATTTGTATTTTTCTGACGAAGGGGCTATTTGTTATGAATTATTGAAGTTTCAGAAAATATATATATTATAAAGGGTGGGACCCACTTTTGGTTGGAAAAAATGGCTGATGGCTTTTTGGTAGCAGCCGGCGGCTGGAGGTTTTAAAAAAATAATAATAATATTTTATTATTTTAGTCTCCTTTGGCATCCTAAGCTTTTCCTATAAATAGGGTGCTTAGGTTATAATTGAAAATCACACCAGAATCAGAAGTTTTCTCTCTCTATAATATCGAGCGTATTTTTGTGAGTATTTCAATACTTTGAGTATTACTATTCAGTACAAGCTTTCGTCGGTATTATATCCGATATTCCAGTCAGAGATACTGTTCTTTTGAGGTAAGGGATGTTATTTCTTTCGTAAATGATGTTATTCTTCTCAATATCATTATACAAAAATATTGTCATGGATTTTATGTTGAAATTCTTACTTTTTCCGTCGGGGTTACTATTCACGTATACGGCACTATTCACGTATACGGCACTATTCACGGGAAAATTTATTTTTTTTCTATTTGTCCAAATTGTCTGTTAAGGTTACTATCTTTGATTGTATCCAAGTTTTGGGCTTTATTCTTGAATTTTGCTCCACAAAGTATTATTATGGATTATTCTTGAATTTGGATAAACTAAATGACGAATCCCTAATCTTTGTCTTTTATCTCACTGGATTCGTTCTTTAAAATATTTTTCATCATCCTCAGTCCTAAAAGGTGATGTAACTGAATATCTTTGGCCTGTAAAGCAAAGATGAATGATTACCTGATGAATATCTTTGGCCTGTAGTGCAAAGATGACAGGTGTTGAGATGAATATGACCACTGATGATACAAATGAATATCTTTGGCCTGTAGTGCAAAGATGAATATTGATTCGAGATGTATATTGATTGATGTTACAGGGATAAAATATTGATGATGGACTTTTAAATCATAGAAGATAGTAGACTTGATTCTCTGCTTAACTCTTCTAATGATTTGTTATTTCCGCTGCGAATATTGATCTAAGATTGGTTGTCCATTATATTTTATCTGATTTATTGAAGGCTAACGATAATTTATTTTTCATTATCTTAGTCATAATATTCTTTACTGAGCTAGTTGAGCTCACCCTTTTCATCTGTTGTCCTCTTCAGGAAATGAGAATGTTGCGGGGACTAGTCGGGGGACAGAGTGATGGTCCGAGTTAGAGTAGTAGTAGTCCTCACTATTTCTGATAAATAGTGTGATAATAATTGTAATGAAGACTTAGTTTGAATCTTAATATTTTCTACATATTTGTATTGAGACTCACAGTTGTGTGGTCGTATTTTGCACGACCGTATGATATAAAGTTTGTATTTGAATTCTGTACCATGTATTTGGCGACTCAGAATGGGTTGGGTTGAATAGACCTATTTTGGGGGCGTCACATAAAGGGGGAGAATAATGAGGAAGGAGACAGAAGCAGAGACAGAGGCAGAAGAAGAAGAGGCAAAGGAAAGCAAACTCACATTGGTCAATCGTCGAGGAGCAACCCTATAAGTCCTAGCTTTCAGACTCCACGAATTGATCAACAGCAACAGAACTGTCCACCTCTCATGACTGAACATAGGAATATTTTATATGGGAATTTGACAAACTGTAACTTTGACAACAATGGCTTGTTAAAAGAATAGTTGCTCATAAGTTATGCACCTCTAGGTCTAGCTCCAATGCCAACTCTTTGCCTTAAAAACCCCCAAAATTCCAATTTCATCTCCACCTCAAATTTCTAAAGTCCCCAAAAAACTAAATTTAACATAATATAAATTCAACAAATCCACATAAACTTACGCATATATATATATATACACCTCCTAAATTACATAGTATCATTGGGCAGTTGAATTCGCATATGCAAGTAAATAAAATAAAATAAAAGATTTAATTACTTCGATTCGCTACAAATTACATCAAAAAAATTCAATAAAACAAAGGAAATTATCATCAATTACCTGATTTGTTCTCGAAATTGAATAAATTGGAACGATCGAGTGATTTTGAGCCCACAAAACCCAAATCGAGCGTGGTTCGGGAAAGAGAGGGACGAAGCGATATCAGACGCAACAAAAGAGTAAAATTTAACAAAATATAAACCCAATAAATCCACTTAAACTTACGCAAATATATATATATATACCTCCAGAACTCTTCAACTGAAGAGACAGATTAGATGCGGACGACGCCGACAGTCTCAACATCTGACAGAGGGGAGTGTTTCGCCATTCTTGGAAATCAAGGGTTTGGAGGGGTAAAAATAAGCTTTTTATAAGATGAGAGGAAGTGAAAAGGCAGGGTGAGAAGAGAGAGTTACAGATTCAATGTACAGGACACATAAGAAGAAGATAAGAGACATGAGGTAGGAGAAGAGATCTGAGAGAACTGAAGGGATGAGAAGTTATCTTGGCTCTAACCGACGACTCATCCAATAATTCGAGTTAACTCATCGTTTTTCAAATTGAGAGGATCAATTTTTCCAAATTGGATCGATATGCTTATGACATCTTACGCCATCATTTACGTGTATTTATATATTTAAGTATTGATGTCCTGGTTGAACAAACCCTCAAGTTCTCATATAATCATATGCATGTTCCGGGATGATGTACTATGAGGAAAATCAAGTTAATTAGATATCACAAGGGTAATAGTTCCTTGGCAATAAAACAAAACTGCACTTGGATTTCAAATTGACTTCCATTTAAACCTCATTCTCTCATGGATTTGTTGTTGGCATACAGACTAACTAGTGGCATTTTCTTGCTGCACAATATTACTCTAATAATCACAAATTTGGAACTACCAGCATTCTCTTGGTGCACAATATTAGCTCTCATTTTCACAAAAATTTATACAACCGACCAAAAACTTCCAAAGATTGCAGTGACAACCACCACATCAAGAAGTGTAGGATTATTTCATTTGCATTGTTTTCAGAGGGGCCTTTAGGGGTGGGATTATTTCATTTCCATCAGAGCCAGAAGTATAGGTTTATTTTGAATGACATTCCTTAAGGATCTGACACTGGCCGTTAGAGCAAGTTCACAGAATTTCTTAGAAGGAGGGGCTCAGAGAATCGGGTGTCTAGGTTCTGCCCTGTATATAAATAGAAGCAGGGTATAGTTGAAGACCCGGGTATTCTGATCTGTGCATATAATTAGAAGCAGGGTATCGTATGCTTACCAGCCGAATTCTGAAATTGGGGTAGACATTGTACCAAATTAGGCACTTGTAATAAATTGTAAGCCTAAATTTTTATAATGATCATAGCAGAAGAAATGATGGAAGTAACTCTAATACGCAGATTCAATTGAGAAAATCATAATGAAGTTAACAGAATCTAGAACAAGAAACACATGTAGTTATCACAATAATCTTTTTAACCAATTGAAACTCAGATTTATACAACTAGCCAGATAAAAACTTATTTTAATTTCATGCCTTCAGTAGTAGGTTGCTCTACTCTTTCTCCTACACAATTTGGTCTGAAAATTACCCTCAATTCAACAAGTAATTTACATGACTACCATTCTTATCAATACCTAACCCCAGCCGCAGCCAAGGAACCATAAGCAGACTACTATCTTCACTTCTTCCTCGACGAGGTCCTCTTCACCGGTGTTTTCACAGACTTAGCCTTCTTAGCCGGGGCCTTCTTAGCCGGAGCTTTCTTCGCTGGCACTGGCGCAGGTTTGACCGGCGTTGTTCTTGTCGATGTCCGAGCTGCCTTAGCCGGCCTGGCCGCCGGTTTGGTCTTAGGCTTAGTTTTAGCCTCAGGTTTAGGCTTAGCAGCTGCCTTCGGCTTTGGCTTAGCCGCCGGCAGGGACACAGGTTTTGCCTTGGGTTTAGCAGCGGGCTTAGCCTTTGCAACAGGCTTAGCCTTGGGTTTAGCAGCCGGCTTAGCCTTCACAACCGGTTTTGCCTTTGCAGCAGGCTTTTCCTTAGTAGCTGGCTTTGTTTTCTTCGCAGGGGCTGCTTTAGCCGGCTTGGAGGCAGCTACTGGCTTGGCCTTAGCCGGAGCAGGCTTCTTCTTCGCCGGGGCGGTGGATCGGGTCGAAGGGAGCTTGTACGAGTTCTTAATCTTCACGAGCTTGCCCGCTGCTGTAAGTTTCTTCAGATGGAACAAGAGCAATTTTCTGAAGGTTCCTGAAAGCTGCTTTTGCTTCTCTTCAATGAACTTCTGTATTGCAAATTGACTAGACCCATTCCTCTCCTTCAGAGTCGTGATTGCGTCAGTTATCATCTAGGGATTCACAATAACAAAAACAAAAAATGCATCAGATCTAAATTCGAAATCACATCAAACAAATTAGAAATGAAAAATTAAATGTAAATACATATACAGATAGAAATGAATACCTCAAGGTAAGAAGGATGAGTAGGAGCGGATTTGGGCTTCTTCGGAGCAGCAGATTTCTTTGGTTTAGGCTCTTTGGTAGCTTTGCCTCTCTTTGGCTTCGAGGCATCTTCCGCCGCCGGCTTTTCTTCCGGCAACTCACTCGCCGGAGGAGGGATGGAATCTTCTGCTACTTCCGAAGTTAGAATTAATTCCTCAACAGCGGCCATGGATTCCGAACCAAAACAAGAAGAGAATTTAGAATTTAGGAGATAAATAGAAAGAAAAGAGTTTTTCTATGATCTGGTGACAGTTGGTGGCCGGTTTAAATAGGTATCTACCACTTAGAGGAGCTTAGAGCTCAAGGTGAGCGCTGATTGGTTGAAATGGGTCAGACACGGATTCGCGTTGTTTTGAAATTTTTGAAGGTGGGCCTTTAGATTTAAGCCTGATCTACGGCTTATGATGCTCCTTTGAAGGGAAAGGGCTGGAGGTCTTACCAAGCTGGTTAGAAGATGAAGTTCTTGAGGTGTGTTTTTCACCTCAATTGAAATTGCTATAACTTGAAGAATATATATCAGATTTTGATGAGGTTTGGATGGTATTGTAGCTTAGGACTTTAGCTTTCCAACGGATATTTAATTGCCTCGTAAATTTGGTCGAGTGTGGAGAATTTTAACTTTTTGGTCACGATGGTCTGAATTAGAGTTTTCGATGAGTTCTTTAAGGTTAAGATGAAATTTGAAAGAGTTCATTCAACCATTATCTGTAATTTTGGTAATGTTTGATTATAGGGTTCTCAAAGAATCTATTGGGTCAAGAATCATGAATTTTGGTTGACAAATGAACATCCAAATCTCAATCGAAAGATCACTAAAGTTGAACATGTATATCCAAGAAGAAGAAAACTTAACATTTTGAACATTGAAAATAGGTACACTTTGTGCCTATCAGTTATCCTTTTAATTCACCTCTGATGGAACATAATCTAAATTAATTGAACATGATTTTGTTGTTAAATAATGTCTCAAAACGGTTTATTATGTATACACTTGTATAATATTGTTTCTCAAGTAAAAAATACATATTTTTGGGCTTATGCATCGCATACGATTGTTATTTCAACAAATTCTTTTTATATGGTGAAACTCAACTTTTAAAGTACATTTTTTTCCTTTTAGATTTACTTTGACATGGTGTCATATACTAATCTATTTTACCTTGTATCAATTTACATTACTACTCAACAAGTTTATTTATTGACTAAATATACATTCTCATGAACCTTGCATAAATGTAAGATTGATCATATCATCAAGTTGTGGAACTACAAAGTTAAATCATAATATGGAATGTTATGTATAATCATACATATATATATATATATATATATATGTATTACATTTCTCCTCAAATTCTTGAATACTCAAATACTCGGTACTTTATCATATTATATAAGACTCAGCGTCCACAATATTAAAATGCGGACAATGATTAAAAGCAAAGTGGCGTCATTTAAATATAAACTCAGCGTTTGCAATTTAATACTTCGTACGGGAAGATAAAAATGACGTCGTTTAAAGGCCGAAGCATTCCTAGCGTCCGCAGTTTAATTATGCGGACGGAGAGGGTTATTTTAGACATCTTTCCCGTCCGCATAATTAAACTGCAGAATCTCTCATATTAAACTGCGAACAGGAGATTAATTTCACCGTTAGATCTGCGATTGGACGATCACAATTTGTTGTATATTGGTGTATCTAAAAGAAAAATCGTACCTTGTTTGACATAGTGCGGTCCATAATGATTTTACCGACATTCCAGTATCCTTCTTGGGTAATGCCCTGGAAACGGCTGCATATCTACAAAATAAGGTAACTTCAAAATCCGTCCCCAAGACTTCATAAGAGTTATGGACAGGGAGGATTCATAATCTTAAGTATGTTAAAATAAAGGGTTGTCCAGCTTATGTGAAAAGGTTTCAAAAGGATAAGCTTGGGACAAGATTTGACAAGTACAGATTTGTGGGACATCCTATAGTAAGTTTAGGGTATATGTTCTATAATCCTACTTAGCAAAAAGTGTTTATTACGAAACACGTTGCATTCTAAGATAAAAGTTTTTATCATTGAAGGGCTAGTGGAAGGATAATAAATCTTGAAGGAGTTCAAGAACCACAAATCACTATTAGTCAAAAGGAGAAACCTGAAGATAGACCTATTGTACCACAACCGAATCGTGAATCTGGAATAGTACTGAAGATACCTGGAAGGTATGGATTCATCATAGATGATGATGATGAGGTAGGCATCATAGAGGATGATGATCCAGTAATACACGATAAGGCTAAGAGTGGTAGGCACTTAAAGAAATGGCAGATGGCCATAAAATTCGAAATGGATCTTTAAAGCAAATGGCAAGGTGGAGACCTATAAGGCCAGACCGTTTTGAAAAAGTTTTTCTAATAAAGTCAAGGAGTTGACTATGAAAAAATCTTATTACCGGTAGTAATGCTCATGTCCATTTGGATTTTACTTGCGATTGCAGCTTATTATTACTAAATTTGGCAAATGGCGTGGAGACGCCCTTCCTCAAATATAACTAATTATAAAGGAGAATGTATGTATGATACATTCAGATGGATTTATTTCAATGGTTGAAGCAAATCATGTATATGAGCTATAACAATCCATTTATGGATTGAAGCAAGCTTCTCAAAGATGGAATATTCGTTTTGATGAGACAATCAATAGAGTTTGATTTTATATGATGATATATTACGGATAAGTAATGACATACCAATGTTATAATCAGTAAAGATAAAATTGTCTAAACATTTCTCTATGAATGATTTGGGTAGAACATCCTATAAATTGGGGATATAAATCTATATTGATAGATTTAAAAGGATGCTCGACTTGACCCAAGGAACATATATTCATTCGATGCTAAAGGCGTTTAGCATGGCAAACTCTAAGAAATGTCTCATGTAGATGAGCCATTAAGTGTATCTCTCTAAATTGTCCTCAATAAAAGAGAGATCGCATGAGTTACTATCATGTACGAAATGAAATGTACGAGACTTGATATTGATTAGTCATATTCTAGAGAAGATCACTGTGAGACAACAAAAAACATCTTAAAGTACCTAACCGGCACTAAGGATGTGATCATGATTCATGGTGGATCTAAAGTAAAACTAGAGGGCTTAACAGACTCTAGTTTTTTTTCAGATTGACCAAGACGACAGCAAATCCACTTTAGGTTAAATCGTTACCCTGAACGGTGGTGTAGTGAATTGGAAAGGTTCCAAACAGCAAAGAGTTTCTGATTTAGTGATAAAAACAAAGTATATAGCTATAAATGAAGCTGCAAGTTGATGTTTCGGATGAAAAGTTCATTTTAGAACTAGAAATAGTTCCTAAGTCTCATCTTGGATCCAAACATGTGTTGCGGCACTTTCACTTGATTAATTCACTAAAAGAAGAGAAATCACTATATAGATAGTGGACTCTCAAGAATAACATTACATATCCATTTACTGAAGTTTATCCAATAGCAGGATGATCGTCACTTAGAGAAGAAGGGTATGAGATATCATGGCGATTGACTTTAGTGCAAGTGGGAGATTGAAAGTAATATGCACACAAGTCAATCATGTTTGATGATGAAGCATATACTTTGTAACAATATTATTCATTCACTAGTAATAAAAGATAATTTAATTAAAGGCATTTAATTATCTACATGGTGCTGTTTTTATAATATGTGATAAATCCATACTTTTAAGCAATATTTTTAGAATCATGATGATGATCATGTTAATGAGATTTAAATTCTTAAATAGCTTAAAAGCTAAAATTATTCCCAATCGTTGGATTACTAAAAAGAGATTAGTGAATCCGGATAGATTGGTATATACGTTGCTTCCTCATTGGATGAGGATGACTGATCTCGTGATCATTTGTGTGGAGACACTAAAGCAAGTATGTATGTGCTTATTGGAGAATAAGTTCATTGAACGTGGCTCGCTAAGGAATACCTAATGGAGTTTTACTTGCCTGTCAATAGGAATTCATGTAGTGATAGTAGTACAAGTGATCCTTAGACTTGAGATCATCATAGTATTTTGTGTATGATGAGTTATACTTTGACATGTCCCTTAAGACCCTTAGGGTATATTAAAGGGTATGCTTGGGTGTAATAAGTTATATATGGAGATAATGAATGAGCAATAAAGAATCTACCACTTCTAGTAAAAGAAGAGATATGTTCTATGTGATTCAATAAATGACAACCCAGGAATCTTTGGCCAATGTGGAATGAAATTAGAAGAATAAAATTAGAAAGGAGTTTCTAATTTGAATTATTTGGAGTTGTTCATTTAAGGATCAAAATACATATAATTAGATAAAATAAAACTTGATAGTAATTCCATGTCTTATATTTAATTAGGACATTATATGTTGGAAGGATTGAATTATACGGTAACTATTTACTCAAAGGTTCTTTTATGATTAATGTTGAAATCTATATTATCTGAAAAGTCGTTGAGTGCTAAGGGGGCTTACCCTTATTGTAGAATAAATATTATTTATTTAAATGAATTAACTAGTTTAATTTATTTATTTAAATAATATTAGAATTGTTATAATTGATTTATTCACAACCGGTTTAATATGGAGAACCTAAAAGGTCACACCATAAAAGGAATAATATTTATTTAAGAAGCAAATGACATAATCGTAATGATAGGTTAAGTGTATTTAATTTAATCTTTGGTGATAGAATAAAATAATAGCTTAATATTTATTATTTAATATTTTTGAAATATTAAATATAAATTAATAAGAGGAGTCTTATTATTATTACTATTATTATTATTAGTTTAATTCCTAAAGGAGTTTGGGAATTAATTAATAATAGTACTCTCCCATATTCCTAATAAGATTAGGAGGTAAATTAATTAAAAGAGTTTAATTAAATGAAACCCTAATCCTAAAATATTTAGGAGGGTTACCTACATCTATAAATAAGAAGAGTCTTATTTTGATTTAGGACTAATGCAATTTTTCCAATAGTTGGGAGAGCAATCCTTTTCTAGAGAGCAAGAAATTAGGGTCTAGCTAAACACCATTCTTCTTGAGTAAAGAATATTCCTTGATGAATCACTTCTATAGGCCAAACACTTGGGTGGCTAACGTTGATCAAAGGAATGAATCTAACCCGGTAAATTCAAGGATAGCAGGAAAGGATTTAGAGTTGAACTCGTACTTGAGGAAGCTCGAATCTTCAAGGGTATGAATCTCTTTCTTTATCTCTTTCGTTTAATTAATAATTGTGCATAAAGGATGATCCATGTATATGGTTTATAAAATTTTTAAAACTCTTATTTACCATGCTTCCGCTTATTTTAGGCAATTTGATTATGTTCATGAATCTTACAAACCTAACAATATGTCCTTCGGACTTTGTAATGCCCCAGGTACTTTCAGAGATGCTTGGTAAGCATTTTTTTGATGATTTTAGAAAAATGCATTGAGGTCTTTATGGATGATTTCACAATACATGGTGATTCTTTGGATGCATGCTTAGATAATTTGAGTCGTGTTTTAGATAGATTCATGGAAACTTATATTGTTTTGAATTGGAAAAAGTGTCATTTTATGGTAGAACAAGGAATAGTTTTTGGTCATGTTGTGTTATCTAAAGGTCTTGAAGTTGATAAAGCTAAGATAGATGTTATCTCTGCTTTGCCTTACCCCATCAGTGTGCGGGAGATTCGTTCTTTTCTTGGACATGCAGGTTTCTATCGAAGGTTTATCAAGGATTTCTTAAAGATTTCATTGCCCTTGTGTAAGTTACTACAAAAGGATATGGAGTTTCAGTTTGATGATGAGTGCAAGGAGGCTTTTGATACTTTAAAGAAATTGTTGACCTCTTCCCCTGTGATTCAATAAATAAATTGAAAGTTTCCATTTGAGATCATGTGTGACGTAAGCAACAATGCAGTAGGGCTATTTTAGGCCAAAGAATTAACAAAGTTGTTCATGCCATTTACTATGCTTCTAGAACTTTGAATGAGGCTCAGATAAACTATGCCACAACTGAAAAAGAACTTTTATTTGTGGTTTTTTCTTTAGATAAATTTCGATCATATTTGCTCGTTACTAAAGTTATAGTTTATTCTGACCATGCTGCTCTTAGGTATTTGCTAACCAAGAAGGACTCTAAACCTAGGCTTATCAGATGGATTTTGCTTTTGCAAGAATTTGACTTGGAGATAAAGGATAAGAAAGGTGCAGACAACCTGGTGGCGGATCACTGAGTAGACTATTAATATATGAGGAAGAGCTACCATTGCATGATTTTTCGCCGGATGAGCATCTACTTTCCATTCATGCTGAGATTCTCTGGTATGCAAATCTTGTGAATTATTTGGTAAGTGAATATTTCCCTAGTGATTTTTCCAAATCCCAGAAAGAAAAGCTAAAGAGTGATGCTAAACACTATGTTTGGGATGATCTATACCTATAGAAATTTTGTGTTGACCAGATAGTTAGACGATGTGTGCCAAACAATGAATTTCATTATATTCTAGCTTTTTGCCATTCTCATCCTTGTGGAGGACATTTTGGTTCAAAAAGAACTGCTAACAAAGTTTTGAAAAGTGGTTTTTATTGGCCTTCTCTTTTTAAAGACTCATATCTGTTTTGCAAAACATGTGTTAATTATCAAAGGACAGGGAATATCTCACATAGAAACCAAATGTCACAAACTCCCATTTTGGTTGTTAAAATTTTTGATGTTTGGGGTATAGATTTTATTGGACCTTTACCTTCATCCTTTGGTAATGCTTATATTCTTTTGGTTGATTATATTTCAAAATAGGTGGAAGCTAAAGCCACTAAGATTGACGATTCTAAAGTTATTGCAGATTTTATCAGGACTAGCAGATTTGTCAGGTTTGGAGCACCACGGGCTATCATTAGTGATCGCGGAATCCACTTTTGCAATAGGGTGCTTATAGACACTCGAAATTTCACTTTCTTTGTACTAACCTTGCAGAAGGGCAAAAGCGTAATTTTACTTTGGAGATAACCCCGAGGTAGGGCAAAAGCATCTGGTCACCTCGGAGACAACCCTGTAGATGATTCAAAGGGCCAATGACGTTCGAACATAACGCGAACCGAACGAGGATTGCAAAGCTGAGAAAGTGTCCGTAAGAAGTCACCTCAGCAAACATCGAACCGCGTGCTATCAAAGATAAGCCAGTTAACTACAGTCGGGAACTGGGAGATACCTTTCAGCTCCCGGACCCCAATTCAGTCAGACTCGACCTTATTTCGCAGCCTTCCGCCAAGACTTTCCAGAATTTTTGGGTACGAAGCTCAACTTTCTCCGGACCGAGATCGAAGGAACAAACTTTGTGGTGGCTAGGCCCACGGGGCCTAGCTACAGGTGTTTCTGCGGTCGGTCTCATTACTTTAACTCAGCAGCATCAACTCATTTGAAGAAAAAAGAAGTTTTAGAGAGAGAAACCCTCGGGTTTGATCATTATATACACATTTTGAGTTGTTTAATCTTGGTATATACATACTTTGAGTCTCAAGAGTGTTCTTAGTTGATCCCGAGTGATAAAAAGCTTGTTCACGCGTCCCCCAAGGTGAAAAACGCCCTTTTCGGGCCACTTTCTTTGTAAATGTTGCTTTAAATACTAGATTTATGTGATATATTGTGTAGACATCGTTAAACTTGTTGTTTGATACATATATTGTTGTGTAGGTGGTAGATCCATAGATCCCATCGGTTATATATTGCATATTTAGTTGTAAATCAAGTCCGGAGACTAGATCTACCTAGATCTAAGCCGAATCTAGCCATTCAGTGGGTTATAGAGCATGAAGCTCTAACCTACGTGCTAGATCGGTTTAGATCCATAGTAGATCTAGATGTTTTACCGCTTTTGGTCCATCCCGGTCACTCTATGGAGCCCTAGACCTATATCTAGGTGAGGAGGGTCCTAATATCTCGTGATGGGGGTTTCAACTGATGAAACTACCGTATCTTGAGTTTAGGATATGTTGTACATATGTTTATTTTAATAAATGTGAGCCTAGGAATCCCGGAGTCGAGATCTAATGATTAGATCTTGGCTAGATTCCCACGATGGACATTTTATTTACTATGTAATGTTTAAATAAATTGAATCGTTGTACTTATAATTTTGGATCTTAAAACGAGTTCGAGGGGTCAGTTCCGAGAAGTCGGATTTAAGATCCCGTGATAGTAAAACTTGTGGTTATGGATACTCGGTTCATCGAGATGGCTTTCATGCCCGATGATGATCCGAATCCTTTTTGACGCTTTCTTGCATGCATAATCATCTAAGTGATTTTCCAAGCAAAACCACAAAGAGCTTTCATAAAGAATAAAGCGTTTCGGGGTAGATCACATTATGAACGTAAAGATAATGAAAAGTAAGTACCGGAGTCCTCAATTCCTAGTCGGGCGAAGGATTTGAAAACTTTGTTTTCCAAAACATCATTTCAATTCATATATCTTGTTTAAAATAAACTTTTTACTAAATCAAATCCTTCGTACCTAGGCGCAAAAGAGGTACAACATTACTTTCAAATAACCCAAAATAAAGACTTAGAATAAAATAAGTAAACTTAAAATAAAGAACACACACACACACACACACACACTTTATGCATAGAAAATCAATAAGATGCGGTAACCGTGTTTTCACGGAAGTTGGGGGGTGCCTAACACCTTCCCTTCGCTTAAGAAAACCCTTCACTCTATGAATCTCGGGTATCCATACCAATCTTACGGAGTCACATATTGGACCATATTGCAAAAAATTTCAAAATTAGGATGAGTTGGTACATCCATTTAAACCAAACTAACTGGCGGCTCTGTCTCATTCGGTCCAATCATCAAAATTAAATAATAAAATCAAACTTTGTGAAATAAGTCGACTAATGTCGGTCTTTTCCTAAATCTCACCTTTCAGATGAATTAACCAACATAGCAAAATAAAAAGGGTAAGAAACAAATAAGAAAATCAAAAAATAAAAGAAGACATCTAATCTTCAAACAAAAAAATAGAACTCGCGGAACATGTATATATACGTATATTTTTTCCACGGCGTCGACAGGTGGCGACTCTATTGGGGAACTATAGAGGGCTTAAGTCGCGTTCAATCTTTTTGATTTCCATTCTGCATATGCATCTTGTGTGAATGATCTTTGTGTGTGATTAATGTTTCAATCTTTAGGCATTCTTGTATTAGTGCCTCGCGCAATATATTAGTGCTTCGTACAATGTCATCATTTTGCATGCGGTGAGGACGTGAATGCATGTGAATGTATGTTGTGTGGTCCTTCCAATAGAAGGCAATCCCTTCGGTTGTTTATTACTGGACTCCTATGGATGTTTCCATTGTGAGGTTCAAGAAAGGCACCACTCAGATCTGTTCCAATTGAAAGATGGATGTCTTCATCAAGTAAATTGCGAAGATCTGGGAACCAATTTCAAAAAGCGCGTGAGAGTAACCCTAAGATAGGTCAGCCTCTGATCAACCAAACGCGCGGGATGTCTCTTCATGCCCTATTTACTTTTCCGTGTATGTAAATGTCATTCATCTTGAACTGTCATTTACACATCCATTTATCCTGTCATCAAGGCGACTAACCCCTTGTTTTGCAGGAAAAGATTAAAAACTATTAAACTGATGCATATCATCTCATACATCCCTATCTACCAATATCTAAACTAAACTAGGTATCTATTTTTTTTTTGCAAGATTGGTCCTAGAACTCGGTTTCGAGCCAAAAAGGCACGATCACCACCCAGCAAAATGGCTGAGGGCAGTTCGTCAGAACCCATCCCTGTATCTCGAGAGGAATTCGAGGAGTTTAAGAAACAGATTGTCTAGATGACCACCCTGTTAAGAGAACAGTGTAAAGTTTCTCAAGAACCCAAACTGAAGAATCAGACTGAATCCTCCGCTTAGGGAGAAGTCCGAACACTAGGAAAAGATAGTGATACTCGGGCATCTACCCTAGTGTCCCCACTCAACGTTGAAATAGCCAAGGAGGCCCCGATCCAAAAGATGATAATGGAAATAGTAGACCTTCGAGAGGACAGAAAAACAGGAGACATCAGGAAGAATATGCGACAGATGGAGGAGATATCCGATCTATGAAAGAGACAGGATCCCACGGAAGTGTTACTTATTCTGATTAATGTATCTTCCCCAAAGCCAGATACCCTGAGAAGTTCCAGATCCTAGAGTTCGAGAAATATAATGGATTGGGTGATCGCTACACACTTAAAGATCTATATAGGTGAACTTGGAAATTACGCTGAGGATGAAAACCTCCGAATGCAGCTATTCTAGAAAAGCCTTACCGGTGAAGCCCGAACTTGGTACGCCCGAATAGACAACTCCAAAGTTTGGGGTTGGGAAGATTTGGATCGCGCCTCCCTCAACTAGTATAGTTTCCAATCCCAGATGACACCTGATTGCTATCAAGTTACCAAAGTCAAGAAACTGAGCAATGAATCGTTCAGGGAGTATGCGCAGCGGTGGAGGTGAATGGCAGCCCAAGTTAACCCACCAATAGATGAAAGTGAGATGGTGACAACTTTCATTGACATACAAGAAGCCCCTTTCGACGAGAGAGTCCTTACAGGGTTAGGTAAATCCTTCTTTGAAATGATCAAACATAGAGAAATGGCGAAAACGGGTTTACAGGTCGGCAAAATCAAAGATCTTACTGCTTTGGAAGCAGTAGTAGAGGACATACAGTCGAGAAATTATGCGAGCGCTCCCAAGAGAGTATCTAAAAGGAAGGAAAAAGATGTCTCTTTGATACTGCAAGGATAAGCTGCCAATAAGAGCCACAATCCGCCTATCCAGAAACAGAACACTCATCTTGTGAATTCCTGAAATCCTATAGCACTGAAGGTTGGGAAGAACATGCGAAGAAGGATATTCACTCCCTTGGGGGACTCTTTGGAGAATATATTGGCACTATTGATAGCCCAGAAAAAGATCATTGAGCTTGCTTCACCTTCTGTTCCAAACGGAAGGCAATTTGATCCCAACAAGAAATGTGTTTATCATTCTAACTCATCGGGGCATGACACTCAGGAATGTTGGACTTTGAAACACAAGATTCAGAACTTGATTGACAGTGGGGAGATTGTAGTCAAAATGCCAGAGCAGCCAAATGTCAATAATAACCATTTACTTTTGTATAATGCGGAAGGAGTCAACATGATTAATGCAGGAGGTAGGGAAAATCGCAAATACCTAAGAAAGCTGGGAGAAGCACCCTCTATGAATGACTCTACAATATGGGGATACCCAAAAGAGAAGTATATGGTGGAGCAAGACTTGGCAGATCTGGTCGTATACCAACATCAGTTGACCCGAAAGCTAATGGACCAAGTCCTACAAAGGCAAACTAACATCATACCCGTCCAAGACATCCCAATTCCAAGAAGGGGTCGGATTCACCTTCAAGAGCAGAACAAATGGAAAGAAAAGATGGATAGGGAAACTATAATTCATCACCGACGAGAATTTACAGCCAAACAAAAATTCACCCCTTTGGGACAGTCTAGGGAAGAAATTATGTGCATGATGATCGATGAAGGAAAGATCACAGAATTCCTGTTACCCACCAGATCTGCGATCAAAGTGTTTCGATCCTTGTAGGTCATGCCTCTATCATTCGAATGCCCCTGGACATGCCACTGAGGAATGTTGGGCCCTGCGACACTTAATTCAAAATCTAATTGAATCAGGAGAGCTAGAGCTGATGAGAAAAACTGAGATCTTCCCTGAATAAGAGATAATATACCCTCGAGGGGCAAGAAGTTCAGAGGAAATGGCAGCTGTTATCCTTTGCATAAAAGGAGCGTCTGGGGGACCCATAACCATTAAAGGATTATCTGGATAGGGAGACATGACTACTCTAGAAATACATGCTCCAAAGCCATTGACATTAGCTTCTTGGCCTCAAATCCCAATCCTTAATCTGAAGAAGGTACTGTGGAATTATGGAGAATGCATAAAATTAGCACCCGATTGTACAGCTATCGTACCTAAGAAGAATCCACTTTACCTCCCGGGGCATTTATTGAAACCAACATCCAAGATATTGGGGAAGGTATCAACGGGAAAGGTCGCAGAATTTCTCCATAAGATAGGGCACAATGACGCAAGAACAGTGAAGCAGCTGAAAGATGCACCACCTCAAATCTCCATTTTAGACTTGGTATTGGCTTCTGACGACCATCATCAAATTCTAATTCAAGTGTTGAAGGAAGCATACTTGCCCAAAACTATTGATACTAAATTTTTTTGGCATTTGATCAGCCCTGTACTGGACAGTAATGTGATATCATTCACCGATGACGATATACCGGCCGAGGGAATTAGGCAACACAAACCATTGCATATCGTTGTCGTATCATCTGGATACGTGGTAGGAGATGTACTTATCGATGGCGGATCATCCTTGAACATCTGTCCACATGATACTATGGATAGGATGAAGATCAACCCGAATCGGATTCGGGATAGCCATGTAGTGGTTCGTGCATTCGACGGATCAAGAAGGGATACAATTGGGGAAATTGAACTTCCTGTGGAGATTGGCCCATTCACATTTACCTTTTCAAATCCTGAAAATCACTACCGAATATAACTTGCTGCTGGGGCGACCTTGGATCCATATGGCTAGTGCCATTCCTTCAACTCTTCATCAACAATTGAAATACATCGTCAACGACAATCTATTCACCGTCAGTGCTGAACTTGATTACCCTGTCCATACTATGGGAGATATGCCCCTAATCAGCTTGAATAAGGGTATTAAGCCCGCCAATTTACAAGCCTTCAAAGTAAGCAATCCAAAATACCACTCTGTGGGTGCGCTACTATTAACTCCTTGGATATCTCCAGAAGTAATGACAGTTGGCCAAGAGATGCTTTCCAGAGGACATCAACTAGGTCAAGGGTTGGGTAGAAGTGGCCAGGGAATCAAGAACCCAATCCACATACCCACGCAGTTAGAAAGGGCTAGATTAGGATACTCTGGTGGATCCAAACATCATAATCCTCACAAACACATGCCAATTAACCATTTGATTCCTCTCAAGCCAAACTTCAATGAAGCCGAATTTAAGGAGCCGTTGAAGAAGGTCACTGCTATTATCTCAAACCCCCTGATCCCTAAAGTCAATCATAATAGATATAAGGAGATTGGTGATGAAGAGCCTCTCAAGGACGCTACCCGGAAGGCCAAAGATAAGAAGTTTCTGGAGGAGATTCAGTTGTAATTTGTGAGCAGCTTTTGCCTTTCTGAAGATCTCATGAAGAAATCCAATGGGGCAGACTTGTCGAATGATCAACCCATCCTCCCAAATCCTTAACTGGGGAAGTGTGAACATCCCAAAGGAAGATCCGAGGCCCAGTTCCAAACCAGTTATGGTCATCCTTGAAGATACCGATGACTCCAGCGATGCATTTATCTCAGCTATCCCCCAGGATCGGACTACTAGTAATTGGATGATCACCCTTCAGATCGTCCGGACAGGGTAAAAACCGAAAAATGATCCGTTGACAGGGAGCTTTACCTTCATATATTTATGTTTGTTTTATTTTTCTCTGCAACTTGTTATTGCTTTTTGTCATATCAACTGCTGAATCATGTTGTAATTGACAACCGTTATATATATTTAGCAATCAAGTTTTTTGTCTCAGGTTTCCAAATTTGAGTATTTCTAGCCCTGTCCATGACTTGCCAAAATTTGAGTAATGACTACGATTTCGATATAGAATTGGACTTTGACTTGATGGGGATCGAACAAGAGGAAGTGGACGATGATGAGGTGCCCGGGGAAATCAAAGCATGGGTCAAAGATAAACCTAAGCCCACCCTTGATCAAACCACCACCATAAATATCGAAACCCCTAACAATTCCAAAGAGTTACAGATCGGAACCAACCTCCCTTCTAGCCAAGAAAAAGAACTAATCAAACTCCTAACCCAGTTCAAGGATGTTTTTGCCTGGTCTCATGAAGACATGACAGGTCTATCCACCGATATAGTTGTCCATCGACTACCAGTTAAGGAAGGGTTCAAACCAATCAAGCAGAAGTTAAGACGGTTAAAACCAGAATGGAGCCTGAAGGTCAAAGAAGAAATTATCAAACAGTTCAAAGCGGGAATCATTATGGTATCAACATACCCTAAGTGGTTGTCCAACGTAGTCCCAGTGTCGAAATCTGGGGGAAAGGGGCGAGTGTGTGTAGATTATTGGGATCTCAATAAGGCCAGCCATAAACATGACTTCCCAGTTGTAAGACCCCAACTTTTATGAATAAAGATTTAATTTTCTTTATATATTATTTCGAAATAGTAAGGTGTTGATTTGATAAATGTGAAAAGTTATGGGTGGAATGTTCAAATATTTCAAAATGAGCAAGTGGTTATAAAATATTCATTGTTGTCGGAGAATATTCGTTTGGTCGTGGAAAATTCTTGTTGTCGGGAAACATTTGTACGACGGCACAACCATTTGTGGGCCCCACAACGGAATAACTGTCGGATATAGAAAGCGACACAAATAACCTTTTTATAAGTAACGGTAAAACTGTTACCGTTAAACTATTGAAATACCCGGTGATAAAAATACAGTAATACGCGTTGTTGCACAGTAGAACACGGTATTGCACAGTATTTCAAATTATTGATTCTTACGTAAAAAGGCACTTACTCAATTATTGTTACAGTAATTACTGTTCAATATTTTATATTATTGATTCAATAATTGCTACGTTGATATTTTATATGATTGATTCAATAATTGCTACCATTGATATTTTGTATTATTGATTCAATAATTGTCACTGCACAGTATTTTACATTATCAAATTAATAATTCATATTATTTAAATAATATTATTAGATAGCATTATTGACAATGTCTAAGAAAGTTCTGTCTAGGAGGGGTTATTTAATTACGCGCCAGTAAGGAGAAATCCTTATCGGAAGGCCCCCTCTTTCCTAGGAACGACCTGGTTGTCAATATTGTAGTTCTATAATATTATTTGTGAATAATTAATTATTGATTAATATAATAAGAAAATATTTATTTCAATTATGATATAAAGGGAAGAATTTTTTAGTAAGAGACATTTGTTGAAAGTTGACATTTTATCTTCTCCGATAAAATTAATTCATTCAAATATATTATTATAATATTACATTATAAAATTATAATGTGATAATATAATAGTATAATTTTATAATTTGAGGTGGTGATATTGTTATAATAAATTTATGGCATAAAAAGAAAATGAAGTGAAAGAGAAAAGAATTGAATTGGAATTCTTTTAATAATTATAAATGTTTTATATTATATATATATATATATATATATATATATATATTATAAAGCATATGACATATTTTTTTTCCTTCTGTGCTGCCAAACTTGCCAACTTTTTCAAAGTTTGTATGCTGAGAAAATTTCATCCGTCTGCAGTTTTGTCAACATTGGCATCCTAGCTTTTTCCTATAAATAGGGTGCTTAGTTAGAAATGAAAATCACACCAGAATCAGAAAAAATTTCTCTATAATATCGAGCGTATTTTTGTTTGTATTTAGATACTTTGAATGTTGCTATTCAATGCAAGTTTTTTTCAGTATTATATCCGATATTCCAGCCAGAAGTACTATTCTTTTGAGGTAAGGGATGCTATTTTCTTTCGTAAATGATGTTATTCTTTTCAATATCATTATACCAAAATATTGTCATGGATTTTATTATGAAATTCTTACTTTTTCGTCGGGGTTACTATTCACGTATACGGCATTATTCACGTACCATTCACGAAAAAATTAAATTTTTTCTATTTGTCCAAGTTGCTTGTTAAGGTTCCTATCTTTGATTGGATCCAAGTTTTGATCTTCATTCTTGAGTTTTGCTCCACAATTGATTATTACGGAGTATTATTGAACTTGGATAAACTAAATTACGAATCTCTAATCTTTGTCCTTTATCTCACTAGATTCGTTATTTATATTATTTTTCATCATCCTCAGTCTTAATGGTGATATAACTGAATATCTTTGGCCTTTAAAGCAAAGATGAATGATTACCTGATGAATATCTTTGGCCCGTAGTGCAAAGATGAACAGGTGTTGAGATGAACATGACCAACTGATTAAACAAATGAATATCTTTGGCCAGTAGTGTAAAGATGAATATTTGATTCGAATGTATATTGATTGATGTTATAGGGATAAAATATTGATGATGGACTTTTAAATCATAGAAGATAATAGACTTCATTCTCTATTTAACTCTTATAATGAATTGTTATTTTCGCTGCGAATATTAATCTAAAACTTGTTGTCAATAATATTTTATCTGAATTGTTGAAGACTAACGATAAATTGTTCTTTATTATCTTAGTTATAATACTCTTTACTGGACTAGTTGAGCTCACCCTTTTCATCTATTGTCCTCTTCAGGAAATGAGAATGTCTCAGGAACTAGTCGGGGGACAGAGTGATGGTCCGAGTTAGAGCAGTAGTAGTCCTCATTATTTCTAATAAATAGTGTGATAATAATTGTAATGAGGACTTAGTTTGAATGTTAATATTTTCTACATATTTGTATTGACACTCATAGTTGTGTGGTCGTATTTTGCACGATCGTGTGATATAAAAGTTTGTATTTGGATTCTGTACCATGTATTTGGCGACTCAAAATGGGTTGGGTTGACTGGACTTATTCTGGGGGTGTCACAGTTGGTATCAGAGCTTAGGGATATGATCTCTGGCGGAGATCGGGGAATAGAACTAAGAGGGGAGAGACGAGTAAATCCTTCACTAGTATGTCCTACCTAAGCTTATGTGGTATTTAATTGGTCAGTCGGAGCATAGGGTTATTATGTGATATGTTAATTTGTTTAATTAACCCTTATTTTATGACAGTATTTGAGAATGGCAGCTGAGAATGTTAACAATGGAGTGAATGAGACCGTGGAGACACCTTTAATCACCAACCAGGAGAATGTGCAACAGGAAGGCAATGTTCATCCTAAAAACAACACTGATCAGACGATAAACGATGAGATGTTTAGAAGATTTTTGCAGTTCATGCAAACCAGGCGAGGGAGACTCGTGTGCAAAATACAGGTGGAGATAATAACAACACGCGAATTGTCACTGCCAAGCAGTTCAAAGAATTGGGACCACCAGAGTTTTTGGGAAAGTCGGATCCGGTCAAAGCGGAGACGTGGGTTAAGCAAATTACCAAGATATTTGATGTCTTGGGATGCACGGAGGAACAGAAGGTTCCATTTACCACCTTTATGTTCCATGGAGAGGCAGATTACTGGTGGGAATCCGTGAAGCGTACCAAGCCTGCCGCACTCAAGATGTCTTAGGAGGAGTTCCAGAAACTGTTCAATGACAAGTACTTTCCTGAAAGTATTTGTCATATGAAGGAGGTAGAGTTTATCAGACTGGAACAAAACAACATGACGGTGTCCCAGTACGAGGCTAAGTTCGCGGAGTTGTCTAGGTTTGCACCTTATTTGGTGGAGAATGAGGAACGTATGACGCGGATGTTTCTGAGAGGTTTGAAACCCGAAATTCGTCAATACCTCATTTTTCACAAATTTTCTTTATTTCTCAGATGTGGTGAACATGGCTCAATTATTAGAGCGGGATAATGAGTCTGTTCAACCGAGGGACCATAATTAGGGTCGTACCAGTGGCAGCAGTCATTGGAGCAATGACAACTAGCGGGGAGGAAAGTATGACAGAAGCGGTAACCACTCCGATGGTAATCGTGGCCATAATAGTAGAAAAGTGAATCGGGGGGAGATTTCAAGAAGAGAAGGTACAACAATGAGAACGTGAAGACGTCAACATCAGCACCAACATCAACTATTTCTAGGGGAGGAGAACGACCACCGGTCGTATGCTATAAATGCGGGAAAGAGGGACACATCAGCCCAAACTGCCCACAACAGTTCAAAGCATACTATAACTGTGGAAAAGAAGGACATATAGCTCGAGATTGTCCTGTAGTGAAACCAAGTCCAGCGGGGGTGGTGATTCCAAAGGCGGTTTCGGACAAGTCAAAGTCGGTTGTTCCTAGAAGAGCGTTTGTAGTGACAGCCCAAAATGCGAGTAACCCACACGAGGTGATTACGGGTAAGCTAATCATAAACTCTTGCAAAGTTTACACCTTGTTAGATACCGGTGCTACCCATTCTTTTATTTCACCTGCTTGTGCTCAACGTTTGAACTTGACTTTTGATAAATTAGACTTTGACTTATCTGTTGAAACTCTGTTGGGAGAAACCTTTGTTACATCCATAGTTTACAAATCTTGCTTGATTCAAATTGGTACCCTCACCCTACCTATTGATCTTATATCTTTGAAAATACTTGCATTTGATGTGATTTTAGGAATTGACTGGTTAACCGCTTACCATGCCAAAATTGATTGTTTTCGTAAGGTTGTTAGTTTTCATATTCCTAACCAATCTGTTGTGCGAATTCAAACCACCAAACCACTAAAATCAGTCAATGTCATTTCAAGTCACAAAGCTATTCATTTATTGAAAAACGGATGTCAAGCTTTCTTAGCTCATGTCACTGATCTAAACCAGAATACGTCAGATTTGAATAATATTTCTATTGTTAATGAGTTTCCTGATGTATTTCTCAAAGAACTTCCCGGTCTACCCCCAGAACGTGAAGTTGAATTCTTTATTGACCTTGAACCCGGTACAAAACCCATTCCTAAAACCCCATATCGAAAGGCTCCTATTGAACTTCAAGAGTTAAAGGTCCAACTACAGGAGTTGCTAGACATCGATTTTATACGTCCTAGTACGTCTCCTTGGGGTGCTCCTGTTTTATTCGTAAAGAAGAAAGACGGGAGTATGCGACTTTGTATTGACTATCGGGAGTTGAACCATGTCACCATCAAGAATAGGTATCCGCTATCTCGTATTGATGACCTGTTCGACCAGTTGCAAGGAGCGCAATTCTTTTCAAAGAACGATCTTCATTTTGGATATCATCAGCTGAAGATTAAAACTGAGGATATTCCGAAGACTGCCTTCAGAACTCGGTACGGGCATTATGAGTTCTTAGTCATGTCTTTTGGATTGACTAATGCTCCTGCTGCTTTCATGGATATGATGAACTGTGTATTTAAGGAATATTTGGATTAGTTCGTTGTTGTCTTTATTGATGACATCCTCATCTATTCTAAAAGCAGTGAAGATCATGAGCACCACTTGAAGCTGGTACTTCAAAAGCTTCGTGAGAACAAGCTATATGCCAAGCTGAAGAAATGCGAGTTCTGGCTTGAGAAAGTAGCATTCCTTGGGCACGTAGTATCGAAACGTGGAGTATTTGTTGACCCGGCGAAAATTGAAGCAATATAAAGTTGGGAGCAACCTAAGTCGGTGACCGAAGTACGAAGCTTTCTGGGCTTAGCTGGTTATTATCGGAGGTTCGTAGAGGGATTTTCTCAAATCGCTACTCCATTAACTCAGCTGACTCAGAAAGATACAAAATTCGTATGGAATGAGGAATGCGAGAAGAGCTTCCAAGAGCTCAAGAGGAGGCTCATTTCGGCACCTGTTCTGACGATACCATCTGGTTCGGATGGATTTGTCATTTACAGTGATGCTTCGGGCAAAGGGTTAGGATGTGTTCTCTTGCAACATGGGAAAGTCATAGCCTATGCCTCGCGATAACTCAAAGAATATGAGAGGAATTATCCTATTCATGATCTAGGGTTGGCAGCAGTCGTTTTCGCGTTGAAAATCTGGAAACACTACCTGTATGGAGAGAAATTAGAGATCTATACGGATCATAAGAGCCTCAAATATTTTTTCACTCAAAAGGAACTTAACATGCGGCAACGACGTTGGCTTGAGCTATTGAAAGATTAAAATTATACCATCCAATACCATCCTGGAAAAGCGAACGTGGTAGCTGACGCGTTGAGTAGAAGATCATATGCGAGAACGAATGTGATGCTATCAAGGCCTATTTTGTGTGATTTACAAAAGATGGAGATAGAGTTCAAGACTCCGGGGACCCACATGATGATGTCAAGTATACGCGTAGAACCAACTTTGATTGATAAAGTTAAAGCTGCTCAAGCTACAAACCCGGAGCTGATGAAGATGAAGAAGAATGGTGCAAGAAGGTGCTATTCCAGAAGCAAGGATTGATGAAGAAGGAATACTTCAAGTCAACTCCAGACTTTGTGTTCCTAACGATTCTGACTTGAAGCATAGAATCATGATGGAGGCACACAACACACCTGTTTGCAATCCATCTTGGGAGTACCAAAATGTATCGTGATCTTTGACATACATTTTGGTGGAGCAATATAAAGAGAGAGATCGCGGAGTTTATTTCGAGATGTTTAACTTATCAACGTGTAAAGGCGGAGCATCAAGTGCCGAAGGGTCCATTGCAACCACTGGAGATTCCGAAATGGAAGTGGGAACACATTACGATGGATTTTGTTACAGGTCTTCCCAAGGTTTGTCAAGGCATAGATGCGATTTTTGTTATTGTTGATAGATTAACCAAGTCTGCTCATTTCTTGCCTATATGAGAGACTTATTCCCTTGAACGTCTTGCTCATATGTACGTGAATAAGATTGTGAGATTGCATGGCATGCCAGTATGCATAGTTTCGGATCGTGACCAAAGATTCACTTCACGATTTTGGGTCAGTTTGCAGAAAGCTATGGGCACAGATTTACGATTCAGTTCAGCATATCATCCTCACGGACAATCAGAAAGGACTATTCAAACTCTTGAAGATCTATTAAGACTCTGTGTTCTAGACTTCAAAGGAGTTGGGATAAGTACTCCTTTGGTGGAATTCTCCTACAACAATAGTTATCAGGCAAGTATAGGCGTGGCTCCATTCGAAGCGTTGTATGGACGAAAGTGTCTCTCTCTAGTATGCTGGGACGAGGTGGGTGAAGCAACATTGTTGGGACCGGAGTTAGTACGTATGACTACGGAAAAGATTCAAATGATCCGGCAACGGATACAAACTGCACAAGATCGACAAAAGAGTTTTGTGGATCTTCATCGAAAGGACGTAGAATTTAATGTTGGGGACCATGTGTTATTACGTGTTGCTCCGTGGAAGGGAGTTACGAGGTTTGGCAAGAGAGAAAAACTCAATCCACGATTCATTGGTCCATTTGAGATCCTTGACCGAGTAGAAAATATGGCCTATAGACTCGCTTTACCTCCAAGCATGTCTCGTGTTCATAATATTTTTCACATATCCATGTTGCGTAAATATGTGAAAGATCCAAACCACATTATTGAGTTAGAACCAGACGAGATAACCGAAGATTTAACGTACGAGGAGGTACCTGTCAAGATCTTGGATAGGAAGGAGCATGTCCTACGCTCAAAAATTATACCTCAAGTTAAAATTTTGTGGAGAAACCATGCTATTGAGGAAACGACCTGGGAGTTAGAATCGAAAATGAAAGCGAGGTATCCTCACCTCTTCGATATACCAGGTACGTACGTCAGTTTCGAGGACGAAATTTCATAAGAAGGGGAGGTTGTAAGACTCCAACTTTTATGAGTAAAGATTTAATTTTCTTTATATATTATTTCGAAATAGTAAGGTGTTGATTAGATAAATGTGAAAAGTTATGGGTGGAATGTTCAAATATTTCAAAATGAGCAAGTGGTTATAAAATATTCATTGTTGTCGGGGAATATTCGTTTGGTCGTGGAATATTCTTGTTGTCGGGGAATATACGTACGACGGCGCAGCCATTTGTGGGCCCCACAACGGAATAACTGTCAAATATAGAAAGAGACAGAAATAACATTTTTATAAATAATGGTAAAACTGTTACCGTTAAACTGTTGAAATACCCGGTGATAAAAATACAGTAATACGCGTTGTTGCACAGTAGAACACGGTATTGCACATTATTTCGAATTATTGATTCTTACGTAAGAAGGCACTTACTTAATTATTGTTACAGTAATTACTGTTTAATATTTTATATTATTGATTCAATAATTGCTGCGTTGATATTTTATATGATTGATTCAATAATTGCTACCATTGATATTTTGTATTATTGATTCAATAATTGTCATTGCACAGTATTTCACATTATCAAATTAATAATTCATATTATTTGAATAATATTATTAGATAGCATTATTGACAATGTCTAAGAAAGTTCTGTCTAGGAGGGGTTATTTAATTGCGCACCAGTAAGGAGAAATCCTTATCGGAAGGCCCCCTCTTTCCTGGGAATGACTTGGTTGTCAATATTGTAGTTCTGTAATATTATTTATGAATAATTAATTATTGATTAATATGATAAGGAAATATTTATTTCAATTATGATATAAAGGGAAGAATTTTTAGTAAGAGACATTTGTTGAAAGTTGACATTTTATCTTCTCCGATAAAATTAATTCATTCAAATATATTATTAAAATATTACATTATAAAATTATAATGTGATAATATAATAGTATAATTTTATAATTTGAGGTGGTGATATTGTTATAATAAATTTATGGCATAAAAATAAAATGAAGTGGAAGAGAAAAGAATTAAATTGGAATTCTTTTAATAATTATAAATGTTTTATTATATATATATATATATATATATATCATAAAGCATGTGACATTTTTTTTCCTTCTGTGCTGCCAAACTTGCCAACTTTTTCAAAGTTTGTATGCTGAGAAAATTTCATCCGTCTGCAGTTTTGTCAACATTGGCATCCTAGCTTTTTTCTATAAATAGAGTGCTTAGTTAGAAATGAAAATCACACCAGAATCAGAAAAATTTCTCTCTATAATATCGAGCGTATTTTTGTGAGTATTTAGATACTTTGAGTGTTGCTATTTAGTGCAAGTTTTCTTCAGTATTATATCCGATATTCCAGCCAGAAATACTATTCTTTTGAGGTAAGGGATGTTATTTTCTTTTGTAAATGATGTTATTCTTTTCAATATCATTATACCAAAATATTGTCATGGATTTTATTATGAAATTCTTACTTTTTTCGTCGGGGTTACTGTTCACGTATACGGCACTATTCACGTATACGACACTATTCACGAAAAAATTAATTTTTTTTCTATTTGTCCAAGTTGCTTGTTAAGGTTCCTATCTTTGATTGGATCCAAGTTTTAATCTTCATTCTTGAGTTTTGTTCCACAATTAATTATTACGGAGTATTATTGAACTTGGATAAACTAAATTATGAATATCTAATTTTTGTTCTTTATCTCACTAGATTCGTTATTTATATTATTTTTCATCATCCTCAGTCCTAAATGATGATATAACAGAATATCTTTGGCCTGTAGAGAAAAGATGAATGATTACCTAATGAATATCGTTGGCTCGTAGTGCAAAGATGAACAGGTGTTGAGATGAACATGACCAACTGATGATACAAATGAATATCTTTGACCCGTAGTGCAAAGATGAATATTTGATTCGTGATGTATATTGATTGATGTTACAGAGATAAAATATTGATGATGTACTTTTAAATCATAGAAGATAGTAGACTTCATTCTCTACTTAACTCTTCTAATGAATTGTTATTTTCGCTGCGAATATTGATCTAAAACTTGTTGTCAATAATATTTTATCTGAATTGTTGAAGACTAACGATAAATTGTTCTTTATTATCTTAGTTATAATATTCTTACTGGGCTAGTTGAGCTCACCCTTTTCATCTATTGTCCTCTTCAGGAAATGAGAATGTCGTAGGAACTAGTCGGGGGACAGAGTGATGGTCCGAGTTAGAGCAGTAGTAGTCCTCACTATTTCTAATAAATAGTGTGATAATAATTGTAATGAGGAGTTAGTTTAAATGTTAATATTTTCTACATATTTGTATTGACACTCACAGTTGTGTGGTCGTATTTTGCACGACCGTGTGATATAAAAGTTTGTATTTGGATTTTGTACCATGTATTTGGCGACTCAGAATGGGTTGGGTTGACTGGACTTATTCTGTGGGCGCCACAGTTGGTATCAGAGCTTAGGGATATGATCTCTAGCGGAGATCGGGGAATAGAATTAGGAGGGGAGAGACGAGTAAATCCTTCACTAGTATGTCCTACCTAAGCTTATGTGGTATTTAATTGGTCAGTCGGAGCATAGGATTATTATGTGATATGTTAATTTGTTTAATTAACCCTTGTTTTATGGCAGTATTTGAGAATGGAAGCTGAGAATGTTAACAATAGAGTGAATAAGACCATGAAGACACCTTTAATCACCAACCAGGAGAACGTGCAACAGGAAGGCAATGTTCATCCTGAAAATAACACTGATCAGACGATAAACGATGAGATGTTTAGAAGCTTTTTGCAGTTCATGCAAAACCAGACGAGGGAGACTCGTGTGCAAAATACAGGTGGAGATAATAACAACACGTGAATTGTCACTGCCAAGCAGTTCAAAGAATTGGGACTACCAGAGTTTTCGGGAAAGCCGGATCCGATCAAGGCAGAGACGTGGGTTAAGCAAATTACTAAGATATTTGATGTCTTGGGATGCACGGAGGAACATAAGGTTGCATTTGCCACCTTTATGTTCCGTGGAGAGGCAGATTATTGGTGGGAATCCGTGAAGCGTACCAAGCCTGCCGCACTCAAGATGTCTTAGGAGGAGTTCCAGAAACTGTTCAATGACAAGTACTTTCCTGAAAGTATTCGTCATATGAAAGAGGTAGAGTTTATCAGACTGGAACAAAATAACATGATGGTGTCCCAGTACGAGGCTAAGTTCGCGGAGTTGTCCATGTTTGCACCTCATTTGGTGGAGAATGAGGAATGTATGACGCGGATGTTTCTAAGAGGTTTAAAACCCGAAATTCGTCAATACCTCATTTCTCACAAATTTTCCTTTTATTCAGATGTTGCGAACAGAGCTCAATTATTAGAGCGGGATAATGAATCTGTTCAACCGAGGGACCACAATCTGGGACGTACCTGTGGCAGCAGTCATCGGAGCAATGACAACCAGCGGGGAGGAAAGTATGACAGAAGCGGTAACCACTTCGGTGGTAATCGTGGCCATGATAGTAGAAAAAGCGAATCGGGGGGAGATTTCAAGAAGAGAAGGTACAATAATGAGAACGTGAAGACGTCGACATCAGCACCAGCATCAACTGTTTCTAGGGGAGGAGAACGACCACCGGTCGTATGCTATAAATGCGGGAAAGAGGGACACATCAGCCCAAACTACCCACAACAATTCAAAGCATGCTATAACTATGGAAAAGAAGGACAAATAGCTCGAGATTGTCCTATAGAGAAACCAAGTCTAGCGGGGGTGGTGATTCCAAAGGCGATTTCGGACAAGTCAAAATCGGTGGTTCCTGGAAGAGCGTTTGTCGTGATAGCCCAAAACGCGAGGAACCCACACGAGGTGATTATGGGTAAGCTAATCATAAACTCTTGCGAAGTTTATACTTTGTTAGATACCGGTGCTACCCATTCTTTTATTTCACCTGCTTGTGCTCAACGTTTGAACTTGACTTTTGATAAATTAGACTTTGACTTATCTGTTGAACTTCGTTGGGAGAAACCTTTGTTACATCCATAGTTTACAAATCTTGCTTGATTCAAATTGGTACTGTAAGACCCCAACTTTTCTGAATAAAGATTTAATTTTTTTTATATTATTTCAAAATCGTAAGGTGTTGATTTGATAAATATGAAAAGTTATGGGTGAAATGTGCAAATATTTTAAAATGAGCAAGTGGTTATAAAATATTCTTGTTGTCGGGGAATATTCGTTTGGTCATGGAATATTCTTGTTATCGGGAAATATTCGTACGACGGCGCAGCTATTTATGGGCCCCACAACGGAATAACTGTCGGATATAGAAAGTGACAGAAATAACCTTTTTATAAATAACGGCGTAGTTGTTACCGTTAGTACTGTTAAAATATCCGGTGGTTAAAATATAGTAATACGCGGTGTTGCACAGTAGCACACGGTATTACACAGTAATTCTAATTATTGATTCTTACGTAAGAAGTCACTTACTCAATAATTGTTACAGTAATTACTGTTCAATATTTTATATTATTGATTCAATAATTGCATGATATTTTATTGGTTCAATAACTGCTACGTTGATATTTTATATTATTGATTCAATAATTGCTACATTGCTATTTTATATGATTGATTCAATAATTGTCACTGCACAGTATTTCACATTATCAACTCAATAATTCATATTATTTGAATAATATTATTAGATAGCATTATTGACAATGTCTAAGGAAGTTCTGTCTAGGAGGGGTTATTTAATTGCGGGCCAATAAGGAGAAATCCTTATCGGAAGGTCCCCTTTTTCCTCGGAACGACCTGGTTTGCAATATTGTAGTTCTGTAATATTATTTGTGAATAATTAACTATTAATAAGAAAATATTTATTTTATGAATATAAAAGAAGGAATTATTGTTGATGTGTTTTTATCAGTAGTTTGGTGTGGAAAATCATCCGTTTGTGGATTTCGGCCATTTTCGGTTGGGAATTTGGAGGGATTAAAAAGCGTTGATTAATTGTGTGATGAATAACATAACCATTAGAGGAAGTTGCCGACACTCGAAGGAAGTTATGGTGATATGTGGCATTTTGTAAGTTGGGACCCATAGGTCATCATCTAAGAGTCACTTTCGTAAATAGTAACTCAAATAGTAACTTGTCTCTTTGTTTTTCCAAGAGTTACTTGCCTCTTCGTTTTTTCAAGAGTTATTTGTCTCTTCGCAAATAGTAGTTGCCTCTTCAATATTACCAGGAGTCATTTTGGACATTCGTTAAAGCCAAGGGTCACTTTTAGTTCTTCTATAAATAGAAGTTCAATTCTTCATTATTTCTCACCACCAATTCACAAAGCTGTACAGAGAGAAGCTTTAGAGAGAGAATAAGAGAGGAAGAAGAAGAGTATTCTGCTGCTATACTATTGCAGTATCCAAACTTCTACTAAGGTAAGGGGTATTATTTCTTTCGTATTTGTAAGGGATGTTATTTTCTTTCGTAAACGATATTATTCTTTTCAATGTCATTATAACAAAATTTTGTCGTGAATTTTATTATGACATTCTTATTTTTTCATCGGGGGTTACTATTCACGTGTACGGCACTATTCACGTATACAACACTATTCATGAAAAAATTAAATTTTCTTTTATTTGTCCAAGTTGCGTGTTAAAGTTCCTATCTTTAATTGAATCCAAGTTTTGAGCTCTATTCTTGAATTTTGCTCCACAAAGTATTATTATGGAGTATTTTTGAACTTGGATAAATTAAAATGCGAATCCTTGATCTTTGTCCTTTATCTCACTAGATTCGTTAATTATATTATTTTTCATCATCCTCAGTCCTAAATGGTGATATAACTGAATATCTTTGGTCTGTAGAGCAAAGATGAATGATTACCTGATGAATATCTTTGGCCCGTAGTGCAAAGATGAACAGGTGTTGAGAAGAACATGACCAACTAATGATACAAATGAATATCTTTGGCCCGTAGTGCAAAGATGAATATTTGATTCGAGATGTATATTGATTGATGTTACAGGGATAAAATATTGATGATGGACTTTTAAATCATAGAAGATAGTAGACTTCATTCTCTACTTAACTCTTCGAATGAATTATTATTTGCGCTGCGAATATTGATCTAAAACTTGTTGCCAATAATATTTTATCTAAATTGTTGAAGACTAACGATAATTTATTTTTCATTATCTTAGTCATAATATTCTTTACTGGGCTAGTTGAGCTCACCCTTTTCATCTATTGTCCTCTTCAGGAAATGAAAATGTCACAGGAACTAGTCGGGGGACAGAGCGATGGTCCGAGTTAGAGCAATAGTAGTCCTCACTATTTTTAATAAATAGTGTGATAGTAATTGTAATGAGGACTTAGTTTGAATGTTAATATTTTCTACATATTTGTATTGACACTCACAGTTCTGTGGTCGTAGTTTGCACGACCGTGTGATATAAAGTTTGTATTTGAATTCTGCACCATATATTTGGCTACTCAGAATGGGTTGGGTTGACTGGACCTATTCTGGGGGCGTTACAGTTGGTATCAGAGCTTAGGGATATGATCTCTGGCGGAGATCGGGGAATAGAACTAGGAGGGGAGAGACGAGTAAATCCTTCACTAGTATGTCCTACCTAAGCTTATGTGGTATTTAATTGGTCAGTCGGAGCATAGGGTTAATATGTGATATGTTAATTTGTTTAATTAACCCTTGTTTTATGGCAGTATTTGAGAATGGCAGCTGAGAATGTTAACAACGAAGTGAATGAGACCGTGGAGACACCTTTAATCACCAACCAGGAGAACGTGCAACAGGAAGGCAATGTTCATCCTGAAAACAACGCTGGTCAGACGATAAACGATGAGATGTTTAGAAGTTTTTTGCAGTTCATGCAAAACCAGACGAGGGAGACTCGTGTGCAAAATACAGGTGGAGATAATAACAACTCGCGGCTTGTCACTGCCAAGCAGTTCAAAGAATTGGGACCACCAGAATTTCAGGAAAAGCCGGATCCGATCAAGGCGGAGACGTGGGTTAAGCAAATTACCAAGATATTTGATGTCTTGGGATGCACGGAAGAACAGAAGGTTCCATTCGCCACGTTTATGTTCCGTGGAGAAGCAGATTATTGATGGGAGTCTGTGAAGCGTACCCAGCCTGCCGCACTCAAGATGTCTTGGGAAGCGTTCCAGAAACTGTTCAATGATAAGTACTTTCCTGAAAGTATTTGTCATATGAAGGAGGTAGAGTTTATCAGACTGAAACAAAACAACATGACTGTGGCCCAGTACGAGGCTAAATTAGCGGAGTTGTCCAGGTTTGCACCTCATTTGGTAGAGAATGAGGAACGTATGACGAGGATATTTCTGAGAGGTTTGAAACCCGAAATACGTCAATACCTCATTTTTCACAAATTTTCTCTATATTCGGATGTAGTAAACAGGGCCCAATTGTTAGAACGAGATAGTGATTATGTTCAATCGAGGGACAACAACCAAGGTCGTACCGGTGGCAGCAGTCATCGGAGGAATGACAACCAGCGAGGAGGAAAGTATAACAGAAGCGGTAACCACTCCGGTGGTAATCGTGGCCATAATGGTAGAAAAAGCGAATCGGGAGGAGATTTCAAGATGAGAAGGTACAACAATAAGAACGTGAAGACGTCAACATCAGCACCAGCATCAACTGTTTCTAGGGGTGGAGAACGACCACCGGTCGTATGCTATAAATGAGGGAAAGAGGGACACATCAGCCCAAACTGCCCACAACAATTCAAAGCATGCTATAACTGTGGAAAAGAAGGACATATAGCTCGAGATTGTCCTGTAGCGAAACCAAGTCTAGCGGGGGTGGTGATTCCCAAGGCGGTTTCGGACAAGTCAAAGTCGGTGATTCCTAGAAGAACGTTTGTCGTGACAGCCCAAAACGCGAGGAACCCACACGAGGTGATTACGGGTAAGCTAATCATAAACTCTTGCGAAGTTTACACCTTGTTAGATACCGGTGCTACCCATTCTTTTATTTTACCTACTTGTGCTCAATGTTTGAACTTGACTTTTGATAAATTAGACTTTGACTTATCTGTTGAAACTCTATTGGGAGAAACTTTTGTTACATCCATAGTTTACAAATCTTGCTTGATTCAGATTGGTACCCTTACCCTATCTGTTGATCTTATATCTTTGAAAATACTTGCATTTGACGTGATTTTAGGAATTGACTGGTTAATCACTTACCATGCCAAAATTGATTATTTTCTTAAGGTTGTTAGTTTTCATATTCCTAATCAACCTGTTGTGCTAATCCAAACCACCAAACCACTAAAATTAGTCAATATCATTTCAAGTCACAAAGCTATTCGTTTATTGAAAAATGGATGTCAAGCTTTCTTAGCTCATGTCACTGATCTAAACCAGAATACTTCAGATTTGAATAATATTTCCATTGTTAATGAGTTTCCTGATGTATTTCCCGAAGAACTTCCCGGTCTACCCCCAGAACGTGAAGTTGAATTCTTTATTGACCTTGAACCCGGTACAAACCCCATTTCTAAAACCCCATATCGAATGGTTTCTATCGAACTTCAGGAGTTAAAGGTCCAATTACAGGAATTGTTAGACATCGGTTTTATTCGTCCTAGTACGTCTCCTTGGGGTGCTCCTGTTTTATTCGTAAAGAAAAAAGACGGGAGTATGCGACTTTGTATTGATTATCGGGAGTTGAACTATGTCACCATCAAGAATAAGTATCCGCTACCTCGTATTGATGACCTGTTCGACCAGTTGCAAGGAGCACAATTCTTTTCAAAGATCGATCTTCGTTCTGGATATCATCAGCTGAAGATTAAAACTGAGGATATTCCGAAGACTGCCTTCAGAACTCGGTACCGGCATTATGAGTTCTTAGTCATGTCTTTTGGATTGACTAATGCTCCTGCTGCTTTCATGGATATGATGAACCGTGTATTCAAGGAGTATTTGGATCAATTTGTTGTTATCTTTATTGATGACATCCTCATCTATTCTAAAAGCTGTGAAGATCATGAGCACCACTTGAAGTTGGTACTTCAAAAGCTTCGTGAGAACAAGCTATATGCCAAGCTGAAGAAGTGCGAGTTCTGGCTTGAGGAAGTAGCATTCCTTGGGCACGTGGTATCAAAACGTGGAGTATCTGTTGATCCAGCGAAGATTGAAGCAATACAAAGCTGGGAGCAACCTAAGTCGGTGACCGAAGTACGAAGCTTTCTGGGCTTAGCTGGTTATTATCGAAGGTTCGTAGAGGGATTTTCTCGAATTGCTACTCCATTAACTCAGTTGACTCAACAAAGATACAAAATTCGTTTGGCACGAGGAATGTGAGAAGAGCTTCCAAGAGCTCAAGAGAAGACTTATCTCGGCACCTGTCCTGACAATACCATCTGGTTCAGATGGATTTGTTATCTACAGCGATGCTTCGGGCAAAGGGTTAGGATGTGTTCTCATACAATATGGGAAAGTCATAGCCTATGCCTCGCGACAACTCAAAGAATATGAGAGGAATTATCCTACTCATGATCTAGAGTTGGCAGCTGTCGTTTTCGCGTTTAAGATCTGGAGACATTACCTGTACGGGGAGAAAGTGGATATTTATACGGATCATAAGAGCCTTAAATATTTCTTCACTCAAAAGAAACTCAACATGCGGCAACGACGTTGGCTTGAGTTGTTGAAAGATTACGATTATACTATCCAATACCATCCTGGAAAAGCGAATGTGATAGCTGACGCGTTGAGTAGAAGATCATATGCTGGAACGAGTGTGATGATGTCAAGTATACGCGTGGAACCAGCTTTGATTGATAAAGTTAAAGCTACTCAAGCTACAGACCCGGAGCTGATGAAGATGAAGAAGAAAGTGCAAGAAGGTGCCATTCCAGAAGCAAGAATCGATGAAGAGGGAATACTTCGAGTCAACTCCAGACTTTGTGTTCCTAACGATTCTGACTTGAAGCATAGAATCATGATGGAGGCACACAACACACCGTTTGCAATCCATCCTGGGAGTACTAAAATGTATCGTGATCTTCAACATACATTTTGGTGGAGTAATATGAAAAGAGAGATCGCGGAGTTTATTTCGAGATGTTTAACTTGTCAACGTGTAAAGACAGAGCATCAAGTGCCGAAGGATCCATTGCAACCACTGGAAATTCTGAAATGAAAGTGGGAACACATTACGATGGATTTCATTACGGGTCTTCCTATGGTTTCTCAAGGCATAGATGCGATTTGGGTTATTGTTGATAGATTAACCAAGTCTGCTCAGTTCTTGCCGATACGAGAGACTTATTCCCTTGAACGTCTTGCTCGTATGTACGTGAATGAGATTATAAGGTTGCATGGCATGCCAGTATCCATAGTTTCGGATCGTGACCCCAGATTTACTTCACGATTTTGGATCAGTTTGCAGAAAGCTATGGGCACGGATTTACGATTCAGTTCGGCTTATCATCCTTAAATGGACGGACAATCGGAAAGGACTATTCAAACTCTTGAAGATCTATTGAGACTCTGTGTCCTAGACTTCAAAGGGAGTTGGGATAAGTACTTATCATTGGTGGAATTCTCCTACAATAACAGTTATCAAGCAAGTATAGGTGTAGCTCCATTTGAAGCGTTGTATGTGAGAAAGTGTCGTTCTCCAGTGTGTTGGGATGAGGTGGGTGAGGCAATATTGTTGGGACCGGAGTTAGTACGTATGACTACTGAAAAGATCCAAATGATCCGGCAACGGATACAAACAGCACAAGATCGACAAAAGAGTTATGCGGATCTTCATCGAAAGGACGTGAAATTTAATGTTGGGGATCATGTATTGTTACGTGTTGCTCCATGGAAAGGAGTTACGAGATTCGGAAAGAGAGGAAAGCTTAACCCACGATTCATTGGTCCATTTGAGATCCTTGACCGAGTAGGAAATGTGGCCTATAGACTCGCTTTACCTCCAAGCATGTCTCGTGTTCATAACGTTTTTCACATATCCGTACTTCGTAAATATGTGAAAGATCTAAACCACATTATTGAGTTAGAACCAGACGAGATATCCAAAGATTTAACGTACAAGGAGGTACCTGTCAAGATCTTGGATAGGAAGGAGCATGTCCTACGCTCGAAAATTATACCTCAAGTTAAAGTTTTCTGGAGAAATCATGCTATTGAGGAAATGACCTGGGAGTTGGAATCAGAAATGAGAGCGAGATATCCTCACCTTTTTGACATACCAGGTACGTACGTCAATTTCGAGGATGAAATTTCATAAGGAGGGGAGGTTGTAAGACCCCAACTTTTATGAATAAAGATTTAATTTTCTTTATATATTATTTCGAAATAGTAAGGTGTTAATTTGATAAATGTGAAAAGTTATGGGTGAAATGTGCAAATATTTTAAAATGAGCAAGTGGTTATAAAATATTCATTGTTGTCGGGGAATATTCGTTTGGTCGTGGAATATTCTTGTTGTCGGGGAATATTCGTAAGACGGCGCAGCTATTTATGGGCCCCACAACGAAATAATTGTCGGATATAGAAAGCGACATAAATAACCTTTTTATAAATAACAGCGTAGTTGTTACCGTTAGTACTGTTGAAATACCCGGCGGTTAAAATACAGTAATACGCGGTGTTGCACAGTAGCACACGGTATTGCACAATAATTCTAATTATTGATTCTTACGTAAGAAGGCACTTACTCAATAATTGTTACAGTAATTACTGTTTAATATTTTATATTATTGATTCAATAATTGCATAATATATTATTGGTTCAATAAATGCTTCATTGATATTTTATATTATTGATTCAATAATTGCTACGTTGCTATTTTATATGATTGATTCAATAATTGTCACTGCACAGTATTTCACATTATCAACTCAATAATTCATATTATTTGAATAATATTATTAGATAGCATTATTGACAATGTCTAAGGAAGTTCTGTTTAGGAGGAGTTATTTAATTGCGCGCCAGTAAGGAGAAATCCTTATCGGAAGGCCCCCTCTTTCCTAGGAACGACCTGGTTGGCAATCTTGTAGTTCTGTAATATTATTTGTGAATAATTAACTATTAATAAGAAAATATTTATTTTATGGATATAAAAGAAGAAATTATTGTTGATGTGTTTTTATCAGTATTTTGGTGTGAAAAATCATCCGTTTGTAGATTTCGGCCATTTTCGATTGCGAATTTGGAGGGATTAAAAAGCGTTGATTAATTGTGTGATGAACAACATAACCATTAGAGGAAGTTGCCGACACTCGAAGGAAGTTATGGTGATATGTGGCATTTTGTAAGTTGGGACCCATAGGTTATCATCTAAGAGTCACTTTCGTAAATAGTAACTCAAATAGTAACTTGCCTCTTTGTTTTTCCAAGAGTTACTTGCCTCTTTGTTTTTCCAAGAGTTACTTGCCTTTTCATTTTTTCAAGAGTTATTTGCCTCTTCGCAAATAGTAGTTGCCTCTTCAATATTACCAGAAGTCATTTTGGACATTCGTTAAAGCCAAGGGCCACTTTCAGTTCTTCCAATTCTTCATTATTTCTCACCACCAATTCACAAAGCTATACAGAGAGAAGCTTTAGAGAGAGAATAAGAGAGAAAAAAGAAGAGTATTCTGCTGCTATACTATTGTAGTATCCAAACTTCTACTAAGGTAAGGAGTATTATTTCTTTCGTATTTGTGAGGGATGTTATTTTCTTTCGTAAACGATGTTATTCTTTTCAATATCATTATAACAAAATATTGTCATGGATTTTATTATGACATTCTTACTTTTTTCCGTCGGGGGTTACTATTCACGTGTACGGCACTATTCACGTATACGGCACTATTCACGAAAAAAATTAAATTTTCTTTTATTTGTCCAAGTTGCTTGTTAAAATTCCTATCTTTAATTGGATCCAAGTTTTGAGCTCTATTCTTGAATTTTGCTCCACAAAGTATTAATATGGAGTATTTTTTAACTTGGATAAATTAAAATATGAATCCTTGATCTTTGTCCTTTATCTCACTAGATTCGTTAATTATATTATTTTTCATCATCCTCAGTCCTAAATGGTGATATAACTGAATATCTTTGGCCTGTAGAGCAAAGATGAATGATTACCTGATGAATATCTTTGGCCCGTAGTGCAAAGATGAACAGGTGTTGAGATGAACATGACCAACTAATGATACAAATGAATGTCTTTGGCCCGTAGTGCAAAGATGAATATTTGATTCGAGATGTATATTGATTGATGTTACAGGGATAAAATATTAATGATGGACTTTTAAATCATAGAAGATAGTAGACTTCATTCTCTACTTAACTCTTCTAATGAATTATTATTTGCGCTGCGAATATTGATCTAAAACTTGTTGTCAATAATATTTTATCTGAATTGTTGAAGACTAACGATAAATTGTTCTTTATTATCTTAGTTATAATATTCTTACTGGGCTAGTTGAGCTCACCCTTTTCATCTATTGTCCTCTTCAGGAAATGAGAATGTCGCAGGAACTAGTCGGGGGACAGAGTGATGGTCCGAGTTAGAGCAGTAGTAGTCCTCACTATTTCTAATAAATAGTGTGATAATAATTGTAATGAGGACTTAGTTTAAATGTTAATATTTTCTACATATTTATATTGACACTCACAGTTGTGTGGTCGTATTTTGCACGACCGTGTGATATAAAAGTTTGTATTTGGATTCTGTACCATGTATTTGGCGACTCAGAATGGGTTGGGTTGACTGGACTTATTCTGTGGGCGCCACAGTTGGTATCAGAGTTTAGGGATATGATCTCTGGCGGAGATCGGGGAATAGAATTAGGAGGGGAGAGACGAGTAAATCCTTCACTAGTATGTCCTACCTAAGCTTATGTGGTATTTAATTGGTCAGTCGGAGCATAGGGTTAATATGTGATATGTTAATTTATTTAATTAACCCTTGTTTTATGGCAGTATTTGAGAATGGCAGCTGAGAATGTTAACAACGAAGTGAATGAGACCGTGGAGACACCTTTAATCACCAACCAGGAGAACGTGCAACAGGAAGGCAATGTTCATCCTAAAAACAACGCTGGTCAAACGATAAACGATGAGATGTTTAGAAGTTTTTGCAGTTCATGCAAAACCAGACGAGGGAGACTCGTGTGCAAAATTGGTACCCTTACCCTACCTATTGATCTTATATATTTGAAAATACTTGCATTTGACGTGATTTTAGGAATTGAAAGTAAACCACTTACCATGCCACAATTGATTATTTTCGTAAGGTTATTAGTTTTCATATTCCTAACCAACCTGTTGTGCGAATTCAAACTACCAAACCACTAAAATCAGTCAATGTCATTTCAAGTCACAAAGCTATTCATTTATTGAAAAACGGATGTCAAGCTTTCTTAGCTCATGTCACTGATCTAAACCAGAATACGTCAGATTTGAATAATATTTTCGTTGTTAATGAGTTTCCTGATGTATTTCCTGAAGAACTTCCTGGTCTACCCCCAGAACGTGAAGTTGAATTCTTTATTGACCTTGAACCCAGGATAAAACCCATTTCTAAAACCCCATATCGAATGGCTCCTATTGAACTTCAGGAGTTAAAGGTCCAACTACAGGAGTTGCTAGACATCGGTTTAAATATGTCCTAGTATGTCTCCTTGGGGTGCTTTTGTTTTATTCTTATAGAAGAAAGACGGGAGTATACAACTTTGTATTGACTATCGGGAGTTGAACCATGTCACCATCAAGAATAGGTATCCACTACCTCGTATTGATGACCTGTTCGACTAGTTGCAAGGAGCACAATTCTTTTCAAAGATTGATCTTCGTTCTGGATATCATCAGCTGAAGATTAAAACTGAGGATATTTCGAAGACTGCTTTCAGAACTCGGTACGGGTATTATGAGTTCTTAGTCATATCTTTTGGATTGACTAATGCTCCTGCTGCTTTCATGGATATGATGAACCGTGTATTTAAGAAATATTTGGATCAGTTCGTTGTTGTCTTTATTAATGACATCCTCATCTATTCTAAATGCCGTGAAGATCATGAGCACCACTTGAAGCTGGTACTTCAAAAACTTCGTGAGAACAAGCTATATGCCAAGCTGAAGAAATACAAGTTCTGGCTTGAGGAAGTAGCATTCCTTGGGCACGTGGTATCGAAACGTGGAGTATCTGTTGACCCGACAAAGATTGAAGCAATATAAAGTTGGGAGCAACCTAAGTCGGTGACCAATGTACGAAGCTTTCTGGGCTTAGCTGGTTACTATCGGAGGTTCGTAGAGGGATTTTCTCGAATTGCTACTCCATTAACTCAGCTGACTCGAAAAGATACAAAATTTATATGGAACAAGGAATGCGAGAAGAGCTTCCAAGAGCTCAAGAGGAGGCTCATTTTGGCACCTGTTCTAACGATACCATCTGCTTCGGATGGATTTGTCATTTACAGCGATGCTTCGGGCAAAGGGTTAGGATGTGTTCTCATGCAACATGGGAAAGTCATAGCCTATGCCTTGCGATAACTCAAAGAATATGAGAGGAATTATCCTACTCATGATCTAGAGTTGGCAGCAGTCGTTTTCGGGTTAAAAATCTGGAGACACTACCTGTATGGAGAGAAAGTGGAGATCTATAGGGATCATAAGAGCCTCAAATATTTCTTCACTCAAAAGGAACATAACATGCGAAAACGACGTTGGCTTGAGCTGTTGAAAGATTACGATTATACCATCCAATACCATCCTGGAAAAGCGAACGTGGTAGCTGACGCGTTGAGTAGAAGATCATATACGAGAACGAATGTGATGCTATCAAGGCCTATTTTGTGTGATTTACAAAAGATGGAGATAGAGTTCAAGATTCCGGGGACCCACATGATGATGTCAAGTATATGAGTAGAACCAACTTTGATTGATAAAGTTAAAGATGCTCAAGCTACAAACCCGGAGCTGATGAAGATGAAGAAGAAGGTGCAAGAAGGTGCTATTCCAGAAGCAAGGATTGATGAAGAAGGAATACTTCGAGTCAACTCCAGACTTTGTGTTCCTAATGATTCTGACTTGAAGCATAGAATCATGATGGAGGCACACAACACACCGTTTGCAATCCATCCTGGGAGTACCAAAATGTATTGTGATCTTCGACATACATTTTGGTGGAGCAATATGAAGAGAGAGATCGCGAAGTTTATTTTGAGATGTTTAACTTGTCAACGTGTAAAGGCGGAGCATCAAGTGTCGAAGGGTCCATTGCAACCACTGGAGATTCTGAAATAGAAGTGGGAACACATTACGATGGATTTTGTTATGGGTCTTCCCAAGGTTTCTCAAGGCATATATGCGATTTGGGTTATTGTTGATAGATTAACCAAGTCTGCTCATTTCTTGCCTATACGAGAGACTTATTCCCTTGAACGTCTTGCTCATATGTACGTAAATGAGATTATGAGATTGCATAGCATGCCAGTATGCATAGTTTCGGATCGTGACCCAAGATTCACTTCACAATTTTGGGTCAGTTTGCAGAAAGCTAATGGCACGGATTTACGATTTAGTTCGGCATATCATCCTCAAACGTATGGACAATCAGAAAGGACTATTCAAACTCTTGAAGATCTATTGAGACTCTGTGTTCTAGACTTCAAAGGGAGTTAGGATAAGTACTTTCCATTGGTGGAATTCTCCTACAACAATAGTTATCAAGCAAGTATAGGCGTGGCTCCATTCGAAGCGTTGTATGGACAAAAGTGTCGCTCTCCAGTATGCTGGGACGAGGTGGGTGAAGGCAACATTGTTGGGACTGGAGTTAGTACGTATGACTACAGGAAAAGATTCAAATGATCCGGCAACGGATACAAACCGCACAAGATCGACAAAAGAGTTATGTGGATCTTCATCGAAAGGACGTAGAATTTAATGTTGGGGACCATGTGTTATTACGTGTTGCTCCATGGAAGGGAGTTATGAGGTTTGGCAAGAGAGAAAAACTCAATCCACGATTCATTGGTCCATTTGAGATCCTTGACCGAGTAGGAAATGTGGCCTATAGACTTGCTTTACCTCCAAGCATGTCTCGTGTTCATAATATTTTTCACATATCCATGTTGCGTAAATATGTGAAAGATCCAAACCACATTATTAAGTTAGAACTAGATGAGATAGCCGAAGATTTAACGTACGACGAAGTACCTTTCAAGATCTTGGATAGGAAGGAGCATGTCCTACGCTCGAAAATTATACCTCAAGTTAAAGTTTTGTGGAGAAACCATGCTGTTGAGGAAATGACCTAGGAGTTAGAATCGGAAATGAAAGCGAGGTATCCTCACCTCTTCGTTATACCAGGTATCCTCACCTCTTCGTTATACCAGGTACGTACGTCAATTTCGAGGACGAAATTTCATAAAGAGGGGAGGTTGTAAGACCTTAACTTTTATGAATAAAGATTTAATTTTCTTTATATATTATTTCGAAATAGTAAGGTGTTGATTTGATAAATGTGAAAAGTTATGGGTGGAATGTTCAAATATTTCAAAATGAGCAAGTGGTTATAAAATATTCATTGCTGTCAGGGAATATTCGTTTGGTCGTGGAATATTCTTCTTGTCGAGGAATATTCGTATGACGGAGCAGCCATTTGTGGGCCCCACAACGGAATAACTGTCGGATATAGAAATCGACAGAAATAACCTTTTTATAAATAACGGTAAAACTGTTACCGTTAAACTGTTGTAATACCCGGTGATAAAAATACAGTAATACGCGTTGTTGCACAGTAGCACACGGTATTGCACAGTATTTTGAATTATTGATTCTTACGTAAGAAGGCACTTACTCAATTATTGTTACAGTAATTACTGTTCAATATTTTATATTATTGATTCAATAATTGCTACGTTGATATTTTATATGATTGATTCAATAATTGCTACCATTGATATTTTGTATTATTGATTCAATAATTGTCACTGCACAGTATTTCACATTATCAAATTAATAATTCATATTATTTGAATAATATTATTAGATAGCATTATTGACAATGTCTAAGAAAGTTCTGTCTAAGAGGGGTTATTTAATTGCGCGTCAGTAAGGAGAAATCCTTATCGGAAGGCCTCCTCTTTCCTAGGAACGACCTGGTTGTCAATATTGTAGTTCTGTAATATTATTTATGAATAATTAATTATTGATTAATATGATAAGAAAATATTTATTTCATTTATGATATAAAAGGAAGAATTTTTAGTAAGAGACATTTGTTGAAAGTTGACATTTTATCTTCTCCGATAAAATTAATTTATTCAAATATATTATTATAATATTACATTATAAAATTATAATGTGATAATATAATAGTATAATTTTATAATTTGAGGTGGTGATATTGTTATAATAAATTTATGGCATAAAAATAAAATGAAGCGGAAGAGAAAAGAATTGAATTGGAATTCTTTTAATAATTATAAATGTTTTATTATATATATATATATATATATATATATATATATATATTATAAAGCATGTGACATATTTTTTTTCCTTCTGTGCTGCCAAACTTGCCAACTTTTTCAAAGTTTGTATGCTGAGAAAATTTCATCCGTCTGCAGTTTTGTCAACATTGGCATCCTAGCTTTTTCCTATAAATAGGGTGCTTAGTTAGAAATAAAAATCATACCAGAATTAAAAAAAATTCTCTCTATAATATCGAGCGTATTTTTGTGAGTATTTAGATACTTTGAGTGTTGCTATTCAGTGCAAGTTTTCTTTAATATTATATCCGATATTTCAGCCAGAAGTACTATTCTTTTGAGGTAAGGGATGTTATTTTCTTTCGTAAATGATGTTATTCTTTTCAATATCATTATACCAAAATATTGTCATAGATTTTATTATGAAATTCTACTTTTTTCGTCGGAGTTACTATTCACGTATACGGCACTATTCACGAAAAAATTAAATTTTTTTTCTATTTGTCCAAGTTGCTTGTTAAGGTTCCTATCTTTGATTGGATCCAAGTTTTAATCTTCATTCTTGAGTTTTGCTCCACAATTGATTATTACGGAGTATTATTGAACTTGGATAAACTAAATTACGAATATCTAATCTTTGTCCTTTATCTCACTAGATTCGTTATTTATATTATTTTTCATCATCCTCAGTCCTAAATGGTGATATAACTGAATATCTTTGGCCTGTAGAGCAAAGATGAATGATTACCTAATGAATATCTTTGGCCCGTAGTGCAAAGATGAACATGTATTGAGATGAACATGACCAACTGATGATACAAATGAATATCTTTGGCCCGTAGTGCAAAGATGAATATTTGATTCGAGATGTATATTGAATAATGTTACAGGGATAAAATATTGATGCTGTACTTTTAAATCATAGAAGATAGTAGACTTCATTCTCTACTTAACTCTTCTAATGAATTGTTATTTTCGCTGCTAATATTGATCTAAAACTTGTTGTCAATAATATTTTATCTGAATTGTTGAAGACTAACGATAAATTATTCTTCATTATCTTAGTTATAATATTCTTTACTGGGCTAGTTGAGCTCACCCTTTTCATCTATTGTCCTCTTCAGGAAATGAGAATGTCGCAGGAACTAGTCGGGGGACAGAGTGATGGTCCGAGTTAGAGCAGTAGTAGTCCTCACTATTTCTAATAAATAGTGTGATAATAATTATAATGAGGACTTAGTTTAAATGTTAATATTTTTTACATATTTGTATTGGCACTCACAGTTGTGTGGTCGTATTTTGCACGATCGTGTGATATAAAAGTTTGTATTTGGATTCTGTACCATGTATTTGGCTACTCAGAATGGGTTGGGTTGACTGAACTTATTCTGGGGGCGTCACACCAGTACCGTTCATCAACGTGTTAATTGATAATACGGCACAGTTCGAGATGTATTCGTTTGCTGATTTCTTTGTCGGATATCATCAGATTATGGTTGCTGAAGAAGATAGGGAAAAGACCGCCTTCATTACCCCTTGGGGAACCATCTATTATCGAAGGCTAAATTTTGGCCTTACCAATGCTGGTGCTACTTATTAGAGAGCTATGATGACCTTATTCCACGATATGATGCATAAAGAGATTGAAGTGTATATGGATGATATCATCGTAAAGTCCAAAAAGGCAGATGACCATTGTACCCATCTTCGAAAGTTATTTGAACGACTCCGCAAATTCAATTTGAAGTTGAACCCAGCGAAGTGTGCCTTTGGTGTAAAGCCCGGTAAACTTCTGGGATTTCTTGTGAGTAATCGGGGCATTAAAATGGATCCTGCCAAGATAAAAGTCATCACTGAGATGCCCGAATTGAAGACCGAGAAGGAAATCCGAGGTTTCCTAGGAAGAATAAACTTCATCAGCCAATTCATATCTCAACTGACAGCCACTTGTGAACCCATTTTCAAGTTGCTAAGAAAGAACTCCTCGAGAAAATGGAATGAAGACTGTCGAAAAGCTTTTTGTACCATCTAGAAGAGGTTGATTGAAGCACCTGTCATGGTACCCCCAAGAGCTGGAATCACGTTATTCATATATATCTTAGTTAATTCCAACGCCATGGGTTTTTACTAGGGCAAAAAGATGATATGGGGAAAGAAATGGTGATTTATTACCACATTAAACATTTCAGCTGTGGAGAGCAGAAGTATACACTGATAGAAAAAAAACCTACTGTGCATTAGCTTGGGCCGCCACGAAGTTACAACATTACCTGCACAACCATACAACTTATCTCATCTCTAGGATGGATCCCTTGAAATACATTTTTAGTAAGCCGATGTTGAACTGCCGATTATCCAAGTGGCAGTTGATCCTTCAACAGTTCGACATCATCTATGTGACCCAAAAGTCTATCAAAGGGCAGGGAATTGCAGATCATCTGTCGGCAGCACCGACGTGAGGTTATGAACCTCTTGAAACCTACTTGCCTAAGGAGGAAGTGATGACTATTCAGTTGGCCAGTAGAGAAGATATGGGTCAATTTTGGAAAATATATTTTGATGACGCATCTAACACTGAAGGCGCAGGAGCAAGGGAAGTTCTAGTGTCCATCACGGGAGATCAAGACCCCGTGGCAACTAAGTTGCGTTTTAACAACTCCAACAACACAGAAGAATACAAAGGATGCATTGTGGGGTAAAAACTGGCTCAGTCCATGGGAGTTAAACGGTTAGCTATATTCGGAGATTTGGAGCTAGTCATTAGACAGTCCACCAGGGCATACGCCACCAAGGAATTACATCTACTGCCTTACCATCTCCTTGTTATCAAATTGGCATGAGAGTTTGAAGACATTGCCTTTATGCATATCCCTCGGAACTGAAATAATTTCGCTGATGCATTGGCTACATTAGCTTCATTGGTGAATCTATCAGCAAGAAAGGGAATGCATGTCATCACTTTCACTGTACAGAGTGCACCATCATATGGAAACAGCGTGGGGGAAATATCATATGAGATAGCACCTACTGGACCACCTTGGTACCACCACATTAAAGAATATTTACGAGACAGATCAACCCCTGAAGGAATAAGTCTAGCCGCAAAGAAGCGAGTACAGAAGATGGCCATGAATTTCTACCTAAGTGGAGATGCTCTATACAAGAGGGACCCAGGCGTAAGCCTTCTGAGTTGCCTAGACAGAGATCAGGCCTAGAGACTTATGAATGAAGGGCATGGTGGGGTGTGCGGAGCGCATATGAGCGGACCCCTTCTTGCCAATAAATATCTAAGGACGAGACATTATTGGATATCCCTCAAAAAGCTGATTGCGACGATCACGTCAAGCGCTGTTATCAATGCCAGATCCATGCCAATATTATTCATGCACCTCCGAATCAGCTGCATTTTATGACATGTTTCCATGTGGGGAATGTACGTGATCGGATCTGTTGAGCCTAAAGCCAGTAACGGTCACAAATTCATCTTCACCATAATCGACTACTTTACCAAGTGGGTTGAAGCATCTTACTTCCCCAAGGTCACCAAGAGGTCATCGTTGGTTTCATCAGAAACAACGTCATCTGTCGGTATGGACAACCCGAGGTTATCATAGCGAACAACACGAAGAATTTGAATAATGAGATGATGAGGTAACTGTGCGGCAAGTTCAATATCAAACACCTCAATTCGGTTATTTATCGTCCGAAGATGAACGACGCGGTGGAAGCCGCCAATAAGAATATCAAAAAGATAATGATGAAGATGTCAGCAAATCACTGGGGATGGCCTGATTTGTTGCCTTTAACCCTACTTGTACACCGAACATCGACTCGAACCTCAACTGGGGCAACACCCTATTCATTAGTCTATGGCATGGAAGCTGTACTTCCTATCGAAGTGGAGATGGAATCCCTAAGAGTGATGCTAGATTCTCAGATAGAGGAGAGCCAATTGATACAAGATCGATACAATCAGTTATCCCTAATAGATGAAAAGAGGGCGGCTGCTATCTTTCATGGCCAACTATACCAGCAGTGAATGTCCCGATCTTATAATAAGAAGGTGCGACCTCGAGAATTTAAAGAGCATGACTTGGTTCTAAAGAAGATCATTACGAAACAGGATGCAGCTAAAGGGAAATTTTGCCCCAAATTGGGAAGGACCTTTCGTTGTCAAAGCAATTCTGTCAAGCGGAGCCCTAAAACTGGAGGAGATGGACGGTGAAGAATTTCCACAATTGATCAAATTCGATTGTATGAAACGGTATTATGTCCGAGACCCTTTTCATTCGAACTGGAATACTTTGTCTTGATAATATATATATATCAAATCCAATTTTTAGGTTAGACCCTGAACTACGAAAGATTTGATCTATCATCTGCTGGAGTACATAGGCAGCCATCTATGATGCGGTCAAACCAAACAAAAAATCAAAACCCCCTCAAACCAAGATTAAACCCAAATAAACACTTTTCAACTGTTCAGGCCAAGACTGAACTACGAAAGACCTGATCTCCCCAAACCACGTGAGTACGTAGGCAGCCATTTATGGTGCGGTCTAACCCTCGAAAAGAATCCAAACACTTTCACCTTATATCCCTAAACACTAACCTTCAAAATCCTAACCTATACATAAACTGAAATATACCACAAACCCGCCAAGTTGACGGCTCATGTGGAGAGGACCTAACGACACCTCAGCATCGCTCTGCCGAATCTGGCACAAGTATAACGAGACCAGTTCTATGTCGATATAATAAATCATAAAGCAAGAATGGTAACATTATACAAGGCTAGACATGCTCAGATAAGAGAAGTGAATTAAACTTGTTTCCTTTTATATATACAATTGTTTAGAATACAAAAGTTGATTCTAACATGTGACAAAAGATATTGACATAGTCTGTACAGGAAATAAAACAGGGCTACAAGTCGGCGGTAAGACGAATCAACATATCCAAATATCCAGTCGTCTTTGTAGTCTGAGGAGCAGCCCTAAGCTCCTGTTCCATCGTATCTACGCGTCTCATCAGCTCTACTACCATACGATAAACACCCTCTTGACTCTGCACTACACTTTAAACATGACCAGTGGGTCCATCTGCAAAAGTCTGGGAATCATCTCTATCAGCAATGGCTTGATCTCTAGCAACAAAAGCTGCATCTCTCTTAGTAATAGCAACATCCCGATCAGCTAAGGTGGTCAACATCAGGGACCGAGCCTGATTCCTCTCAAAGGTCACCAGACGAATCTGTCTATCCATCACCTCCATGGAAATTGATGACGAACTCAGAACAGTACTAACTAAAGAAGCTTTCAACTCCACGAACAAAGCATCCCCGGTCAAAAATATAGGATCCTCCATAGGCTCCTCATCATCAGCAGACCAACCCTCATCATCAGATAAAGACCCTGCATCAACCTGATTCGCTGCATCTGGTGTTAAATCTAACTCTAGCCAAGCTGAGTACTCTGCAGATCGGCCCGGATGGCAGTCTCTGAACTCTGCTATTTGCCGATGAGACCAAAACCCATAGACACGAGGTAAATCAGCCTCATTAGCTGAGTAGATAGGGAAACGATAGTCCTCAGTCCCCTCAAATGAATGGACATCCTGATACTGATCAAATTGGCCCATCACCACCAGAGGATGATAGGTCGTCACACCCATCAAACTAGCCAAGGGAAAGAAATTTAGATCAGCCACATGGGTGGTGAAACTCAGAAAGGACCAATAGCCAGAGTACATGACTATCTCAAAAGGCTCCTCCATGGCACCCAGGAATGCAGTCCAAGACACCTCATCGATGCAGGAAGTCGACGATAGGAATAGATCTGCGGCATGCTATGTCCAAAGCAAAACCTATGATGACAAAGCCGGCCAATCGGTCTAAGGTGGGTTATGAACCAGATGTATAGGAGAACGGAGCTACCTCTAAACTCCTAATCCCCAACAGTCTGAGAGAAGGATGTTATATTAATGTCTCCGCCAAGATGAGAGGGAGAATGGTGAAGTCATCTTTGAGAGCCCTGACAGCCATTGATATCCCGACATCCAGGTGGTCAGCATAAAATGGTATATATAAATATGATATGAGGCACATGACCTGTGCATCCACTCGCGTAGTATGCCATCTCTGCTCTGCAATGGCAAAATCTCCATGATGAACGGCGAAGCTGTCAGCAGATGCAAAATGGTCTATCATGAAGTTCATAGAAATGATGTGGCTACCACCCACCTCGGCCAGAATAACTGCCCTTCTCAATCCAGTGACTGTCATAAACTGGCAGCTCAGATGGCCCACCGCCATTTGAGCATATGGTCCCTCCATCGATAACCCAGAGATGCGACCATACTCCTCCATAGAAAAGAGTTAACTCATCAAAACCAAACCTGAAAACATGCCTCTTAGGAATCCAATGAACAAGTATGCTATCTACAAAACCCTCCGGCACCTGGAAGGATAATAGAGACATAAAATGGCCTAATATGCGACCTACAATGATCCGGTCAGAATATGGCAGGATGTCATACCAAACTCTAAGACTGGTGGGTATCCGACCAGGCAGAAAATGCTCAAGACGAGCCACTGCAGAAGAGGCCATCTATAAAAAACTATATAGAAAAGACCATACAGGGGTCAATCTCTATCAAATCATTTAAATATGTATGAAGCATGCATCATAATGAGTGATAATATAGCATGTACGATAAATAAATAGAAAAAATCATCATACATAAATATCTGCCAAATACCTCGATTTTATATAAACATCACTGTCATACCTATGATACATGTGAAAACTAAGAAATGAAAAGTACAGGCTACTGGGGCACACATGCCCAATGACTAGTAAGACGTCTGTAAGTCAATGCTGAAATCCTTCAGAAAAGTGCTAAAATAATCAAACTGATCAACCTGGGGCAAATCACCTTGAGTGGGCATATCCTGCATGTCTGAGCGATAAGGCGTACCCGGCACATCTGGGCTATAGGCAAAGGGACCACCTCCATCATCAAAGCTACCCGTACCTGATGGTCCAGCCTCATTAGAGCCACCAGTACCTGAAGGTTTAGCCCCATGATCTTGAGAAGTAAAAGTACTAGCTAATAAAGGGTCCCCGCCTAAATGACGACAATACATCGACATTTGCTCCAACTGATGTCTCAAATAAGCAATCTGAGTCTGATGAGAAGGCTCCCGAAAGCATGCTATCTAGTCCATCATCACAAGAGACCCCGGAACCACATCTCCCAGAAACTGGGTAGCCCGGGTATGAGCTCCTATAGTACGAGGGCCCCACCAAGTGGAGAAGTTATCAGAAGTGATAGGACCATCTGACAGATGAAACCCCTCATATCCAGCTGTGGGAATCACTACAATCGACTGAGATAAAGGCCAGAATCGCTGAGCTGGAGGAAGGTAAGGTAGGCGAATCTCTCCAGTGATACATCTGAAAGCAAGCTCCCCGAGGTAGAGCTCTCAACCTCGATCAAACAGGAATGGAATTCGGCGAGTAGACAGATAATACTATGGCCCTATCGATAGACCATCCTCAAAACCCTAGAACAAATGCTCTGTAGAATAGGGGACCCACACTATGTTAGGAGCCGCCAATGTCTTCAGCTGAAGACGGGTATAAGTGAAGCCCTCCGCGATCGGGACCTCTGATAAAGTAAACTGGTGCCATCTACGCCCCCGAGGGTAGGTATCCAAGCCCAAAATAGAGATGGGGTGAAGACAAGGAAGCCTCTCATAAGTCCAAAACTGTTAATCCAAAAAACCCGATATTAGTCATGGGAAAAGATAAACCAATCGAGATTCAGATAAATAAAATTCAATCAAGATGACTCACCAGAAGAAATGGGTAGAATCTAAGTCATGCATCGGTAACTCCCTCAGATCGCAGTCACATCCCGTGAAGAAAGATCGCTAATGTGAAAGAACCCCAGTCGTAGTCCCCTATGCGGTCTATGTCCCGAATAGCTCCCACCAAGCAAAAAGAGACAGTGGAGGAGTTGTTCGCAATGAAACAACCCCTCAAGATGGTCAGGAATAGACCCCGCAAGATGCGATCTCTCTCCCTCAAATCCGTAGGTAATGGCTGCTGCAAAGTGCCTCGAGCAGCATCGACGCTCAAACATCCAGACCGAATACTATGGTCCTTAAAGGCCCGCTCCTGAGAAGAAATCCCCATAAGGGTGCGAACAGCTGTCGAAGTAATACCAATCTCCAAAGGCACTCTGTCTCCAGTGAACTCTAGATCAGTGATATACCTCCAATCCATAGGTGTCATCGTGACTCTGGTAGAACCATCTCTCAGATAAAGCTCGTAAATAGCTCCAGGGGCAGTGACGGGGAGCAATGGTGAAGAAGGCCTGGAACCCCCAAAAATCCACTCAAGCTCGATACTCAAAGTGAAGTGACTGATACAAAGAATATACACTAAACCAATTACCCTGGGCTGGGTAAACTCTGGGACCTACACGACATTAAGGTTCAAAAAACCGATTATTGGTAGAAAAGAGAAATTAAGACAAATTAATGTAAAGATCATATACGTCGTTCACCTACAAATGAATAGAGGGATGAAGGCTCAGTTCCGTACCCAGCAAATCAGGAACAACTACCTGAATAGCAGGAAGAAATCTGGGCGCTGCAGTGGACTGAGGCAGAACTTCAGGCTCAGGGATATCCTCCTCATCTAAATAGAATATGTCCTCATCAAGAGGGCGATGCACCAACTCTGTCAAATAATGAACCTACCTATTAATCCGCAGAATGGGAATATTAGAGGCAGGCCTCCAACGGCGAACTCTAGATGAAACCCGACGGGATGAAGAACTACTAGATCCATCAAAATTCATACTTGAACAATGAGTTCATAGGATTCAAAGCAAGGTCAAGTATATTCCTATCCTTTTAAAATTCAAATTTTCTATTGCCTAGAGATAATATAATCCTAGGAATATAATTTAGGTCATAGCATCATGCATGTCCTACAGGTGCCATTATGTGTACATCATTTTAACTTATATCCTAGCATATATAAACATACATCTAGGGCCCTGTCATCTAACTCACGAATTTTTTTCCAGAGTTTCCCCTATAAAATGGACTATCCACATGCCCGAAGCATGCATTAAACCACCCTATGAGGGTATACCGTCACAGCCAAGCAATTTAATAACAGTTTAACCATTTTTTCTAATACATAATCAACATACATGTCTAGACTAACTGATAGATTGTAATATGTTGCATCCATACGGTCCATAAGATGATACGTAAGCATGCATTGCATTATAACATGCCCATTAAGCTATCTATGCATATATGTTCAATATAATGCATTTAATGAAGAAAGTACAGTTTTTCACAGGTAAAAATGCTAAAAAGTGGAGTCTATACGTTACCTGTAGTGCGTAAAAGGAATGTACGGTGATGGATCGCTCCAAATCAAGCCCAAACTAAGTAGATCTGAGATGGAAGGTCAAATTTTTTAGAGGAAACTCGAGAAAACTCAAATCAAATGCATGAAAATGAGCCTGCCCGAGGGTATTAACCCAGCTGAGGACAACCTCAGCCATACCTGCGCCGGCCACAGGTATAGCTGTGGCTGCCAAAGGTGGGGCCCGCGACTCCCTTTTGATAAAATGCAGTCCGAAACGCGTTCTTTTGGGTCCAAAAAGGGGTCTTTACTTAGAAAGGTACCTTTTCGGGTCATTTTTAGACCCCAAAAACCCTGAAAACCCTTCAAAAAGGCAAGAAATCAATGAAGATCTAAAATCCTGACGTTGAACGACGGAAGACCAGAAATTATAATCTGGGTCACTTTTACCGACCCCGATGATGTAATCCGTTGGCTACAAACAAGTGAAGACATCGGCTCAATCCCAGATGATGTAATCCATTGGCAATAAACCAGTGAAGGCATCGGCTCGATCCCGGTGATGTAATCTGTTGGCAACAAACTAGTAAAGGCATCAGCTCGATCCCCGATGATGGAAGCCGTTAGCAACAAACCAGTGAAGGCATCGACTCGACCCCCGATGATGTAATTTGTTGGCAACAAACCAGTGAAAGCATCAGCTCGACCCCCGATGATGCAATCCTTTGGCAACAAACCAGTGAAGGCATTGGCTCGACCCCCGATGATGTAATCCGTTGGCAACAAACCAGTGAAGGTATTGGCTCGACCCCGGATGATGTAATCCGTTGGCAACAACCTAGTGAAGGCATTAGCTCGACCCCCGATGATGTAATCCATTGGCAACCACCTAACGCAGGTTGACTGAACCCCGATAATGTAATATGTTGGCTACAACCCAACGTGGGCGTCGGCTTAACCCCGACGACGTATTCCTTATCTTCCCCACTAGAGGGGAGTGACCCTTTTATAATCTTACATATCATTACATACTTTATACATGACATTGCATCATCAGATATACCGTGTCATGCCTTCTCCGTGTCTAGTAATCTTTGTCGTGTTTATTCCATTAAATTGCATAAACATGACAAAGAGGGGCATCTGTAGACACTCAAAATTTTAATTTCTTTGTACTAACCTTGCAGAAAGGCAAAAGCATAATTTTACTTCAAAGACAACCTCGAGGTAGGGAAAAAGCATCTGGTCACCCCAGAGACAACCATGTGGATGATTCAAAGGGCCAATGACGTCCGAACATGAAGCGAATCAAACGAGGATTGCAAAGCTGAGAAAGTGTCCGTAAGAAGTCACCTCAACAAACATCGAACTGCGTGCTATCAAAGATGAGCTAGTTAACTACAGTCGAGAACCAGGAGATACCTTTTCGCTACCAGCATCATCTTCTTAGACCCAATTCAGTTAGACTCGACCTTATTCCCAGCCTTCCGCCAAGACTTTTAGGGATTTTTGGGTACGAAGCTTAACTTTCTTTGGAATCGAGATCGAAGGAACAAACTTTGAGGTGGTGGGGCCCATGGGGCCCAGCCATAGGTGCACATGCGGCTGGTCCCGGGACTTTAACTCAACAGCATCAGCTCATTTGAAGAAAAAGAAGAAATTTTAGAGAGAGAAACTAATTTTAGAGAGAGAAACCCTTGGGTTTGGTCAATATATACATATTTTGAGTTGTTTAATCTTGGTATATACATACTTTGAGTCTCAAGAGTGTTCTTAGTTGATCCCGAGCGATAAAAATCTTTTTCACGCATCTGCTAAGGTGAAAAACACCCTTTTCGGGCCACATTCTTCGTAAATGTTGCTTTAAATACTAGATTTATGTGATATATTATGTAGACATCGTTAAACTTGTTGTTTGATACATATATTATTGTGTAGGTGTTAGATCTATAGATCCCATCGGTTATTTATTATAAATTTAGTTGTAAATCAAATTCAGAGAGTAGATCTACCTAGATCTAAGCCGGATCTAACCATTCAAGGGGTTATAGAGCATGAAGCTCTAACCTATATGCTAGATCGGTTTAGATCCATGGTAGATCTAGATGTTTTATAGTTTTCGGTCCATCCCGATCACTCCATGGAGCCCTAGACCTATATCTAGAGGTGAAGAGGGTCCTAATATCTCGTGATGGGGGTTTCAACCGATTAAACCACCAGATCTTGAGTTTAGGATATGTTGTATATATGATTATTTCAATAAATGTGAGCCTAGGAATCCCGGGGTCGAGATCTAACGATTAGATCTTGGTTAGATTCCCACGATGGACATTTTATTTACTATGTAATGTTTAAATAACATCGAATCGTTGTACTTGTAATTTTGGACCTTAAAACTGAGTTCGAGGGGTTAGTCCCGAGAAGTCAGATTTAAGATCATGTGATAGTAAAGTTTTGGTTCAAAAAGAACTGCTAACAAAGTTTTGGAAAGTGATTTTTATTGGCCTTCTCTTTTTAAAGACTCATATCTGTTTTGCAAAACATATGTTAATTGTCAAAGGACAGGGAATATCTCACATAGAAACCAAATGTCACAAACTCCCATTTTGGTTGTTAAAATTTTTGATGTTTGGGGTATAGATTTTATTGGACCTTTACCTTCATCCTTTGGTAATGCTTATATTCTTTTGGTTGATTATATTTCAAAATAGGTGGAAGCTAAAGCCACTAAGATTGACGATTCTAAAGTTATTGCAGATTTTATTAGGACTAATAGATTTGTCAGGTTTGGAGCACCACGGGCAATCATTAGTGATCGCGGAATCCACTTTTGCAATAGGGTGCTTATAGACACTCGAAATTTCACTTTCTTTGTACTAACCTTGCAGAAGGGCAAAAGCATAATTTTACTTTGGAGATAACCCTGAGGTAGGGCAAAAGCATCTGGTCACCTCGGAGACAACCCTGTAGATGATTCAAAGGGCCAATGACGTCCGAACATAACGCGAACCGAACGAGGATTGCAAAGCTGAGAAAGTGTCCGTAAGAAGTCACCTCAGCAAACATCGAACTACGTGCTATCAAAGATGAGCCAGTTAACTACAGTCAGGAACCGAGAAATACCTTTCAGCTACCATCATCATCTTCCCGGACTCGACCTTATTTCGCAGCCTTCTGCCAAGACTTTTCGGGATTTTTTGGGTACGAAGCTCAACTTTCTGCGGACTGAGACCGAAGGAACAAACTTCGAGGTGGCTAGGTCCACGGGGCCCAGCTGCAGGTGTTCCTGCGGTCGGTCTCATTACTTTAACTCAGCAGCATCAACTCATTTGAAGAAAAAAGAAGAAGTTTTAGAGAAAGAAGCTAATTTTAGAGAGAGAAACCCTCGGGTTTGATCATTATATACACATTTTGAGTTGTTTAATCTTGGTATATACATACTTTGAGTCTCAAGAGTGTTCTTAGTTGATCTCGAGTGATAAAAAGCTTGTTCACGCGTCCCCCAAGGTGAAAAACGCCCTTTTCGGGCCACTTTCTTTGTAAATGTTGCTTTAAATACTATATTTATGTGATATATTGTGTAGACATCGTTAAACTTGTTGTTTGATACATATATTGTTGTGTAGGTGGTAGATCCATAGATCCCATCGATTATATATTGCATATTTAGTTGTAAATCAAGTCCAGAGACTAGATCTACCTAGATCTAAGCCGAATCTAGCCATTCAGTGGGTTATAGAGCATGAAGCTCTAACCTACGTGCTAGATCGGTTTAGATCCATAGTAAATCTAGATGTTTTACCGCTTTTGGTCCATCCCGGTCACTCCATGGAGCCCTAGACCTATATTTAGGTGAGGAGGGTCCTAATATCTCGTGATGGGGGTTTCAACTGATGAAACTACCGTATCTTGAGTTTAGGATATGTTGTACATATGTTTATTTTAATAAATGTGAGCCTAGGAATCCCGGAGTCGAGATCTAATGATTAGATCTTGGCTAGATTCCCACGATGGACATTTTATTTACTATATAATGTTTAAATAAATTGAATCGTTGTACTTATAATTTTGGATCTTAAAACGAGTTCGAGGGGTCAGTTCCGAGAAGTTGGATTTAAGATCCCGTGATAGTAAAACTTGTGGTTATGGATACTCGGTTCATCCAGATGGCTTTCATGCCCGATGATGATCCGAATCCTTTTTGACGCTTTCTTGCATGCATAATCATCTAAGTGATTTTCCAAGCAAAACCACAAAGAGCTTTCATAAAGAATAAAGCGTTTCGGGGTAGATCACATTATGAACGTAAAGATAATGAAAAGGAAGTACCGAAGTTCTCAATTCCTAGTCGGGCGAAGGATTTGAAAACCTTGTTTTCCAAAACATCATTTTAATTCATATATCTTATTTTAAATGAACTTTTTGCTAAATAAAATCCTTCGTACCTAGGCGCAAAAGAGGTACAACACTACTTTCAAATAACCCAAAATAAAGACTTAGAATAAAATAAGTAAACTTAAAATAAAGAACACACACACACACTCACTCACACACACACACACACACTTTATGTATAGAAAGTCAATAAGATGCGGTAACTATGTTTTCTCGGAAGTCGGGGGGTGCCTAACACTTTCTCCTTGCTTAAGCAAGCCCCTAAACTCTATGAATCTCGGGTATCCAAGCCAATCTTATGGAGTCACATATTGGACCTTATTGCAAAAAACTTTAAAATTCGGATGAGTTGGTACATCCATTTTAACCATACCTACTTGCGGCTCTGTCTCATTTGGTCCAATCATCAAAATTAAACAATAAAATCAAACTTTGTAAAATAAGTCGACTAATGTCGATCTTTTCCTAAATCTCACCCTTCAGATGAATTAACCAACATAGCAAAACAAAAGGGGTAAGAAACAAATAGGAAAAGCTGAAAATAAAAGAAGACATCTAATTTTCAAACAAAAAAATATAACTCGCGAAACGCGTATATATACGTATATTTTTTTCCATGGCGTTGACAGTGGTAGTGAATTTGTTCAAGAAGTACAATGTTTTGAACAAGGTTTCTACATCCTATCATCCGCAGAGTAATGGCCAAGCTAAGGTATCCAACCGGGAGATCAAATCCATTTTAGAAAAGGTAGTCAACCCGAGCAAAAAGGATTAGAGTCTGAGGCTGGATGATGCACTTTGGGCCTATAGAACTGCATACAAAACTCCTATTTGGATGTCACCATACAAGATTGGGTTTGGAAAACCATCCCACTTACCTAGACATGGCAAAAAGAGGCCCGGGCTCACAGCCCAGCTCGGCCCGCCCGCAAAAATATGGGCCATGGGCTTTATTATTATAGCCCACATAAAGTTGGGCCACTTTGGCCCGACCCATTTTTGGCCTGGCCCACGGGTGGGCCGACCTTCCTGTGAGTTATTTTTAAAAAAAAAATAACAACAATGTTGCTTGTGAGTGTTGAACACTAGACCTCCAAGTTATTAAATAAGAGTTCAAACCAACTGAGCTACAACAGTTATTTGTTTCAAATCCAATTTTTAAAATATTTTTTCTTCCTTTTCGAAATGATTTGTCCTTCTGCAAAAAGAGGTACTTGTAGCAAGACTCAAATTGATTGACGAATTACTCATTTATCTATGTTGTTGTAAATATTTAGGAACACAAGACTCCAAAGGAAAGATAAGCTTTATGTATTTGCGAGTAATTTAGGAATTCCCTAAGAAAAGGTATATTAACTTGAAGCCTACAGCCTGGGAAACCTGTCAAACATGATGATATTTTCCAAACTCGACAACTTTATAAAGAAGATTAAATTAAGTCAAAAACTGCATATCATGCTAAGCTAAGATGATTTATTAGTTTAGAAAAGGAAAAAAAATAACAAGAAACCTATTTTCGTTATTAGAGCAGTTGAACCTATATTCAAGATGATTTATTAGTTCAGAAAAGGAAAAAGAATTAAAAATTACTTATTTCATTTCAAATATAGGATAACTTATTTTTGTAAATGTAACAACTAACAAGGCAACTAATCTTATGTTTTGGGATATTTTACAAAATAAATGACTTTATATTTTGAAACAAAAATAACACAATTTATTAAAGTTAAATGTTCAGTTTGTATTATTGAGATTAATTGTGCATTTATGTATTTGTATATGTATAAAAATATATATTCCTTTTGAGTTAAATTGATAAATTATGTAGCATGATTTTGCAAAAAGAAAAAGAAAAAGAAAAAGCCCGCGGGTCGGCCCGGGCCACGGGCCTCACAATTCTAGCCCAAGAAAAGCTGGGCCATTTTGGCCCGACCCAAATTTGGCTCGGCCCGCTTCTAGCCCGGACCCGTTTGCCATGTCTACACTTACCTGTCGAGTTAGAGCATAGGACTTTTTGGGCAATTAAGCAGTGTAATATGAGTTTAGAGGCAGCTGGAGGCCAAAGGATGTTATAGTTGCAAGAGTTAGAGGAATTGAGGAATGAAGCCTATGAAAGTTTGAAGATTTACAAGGAAAAGACGGAGGCCTTTCATGACAAGAAAATCGTGCGAAAAACCTTTGTTGTGGGACATAAAGTTTTGCTATATCATTCCCAGCTTAAGTTATCACTAATTGTTTTACTTATGGTGCAGTTGAAATTCAAAGTTCAAGCACATGAAAGATCTTTAAGGTGAATGGACATAGGTTGAAACCTTTCTTTGAGGGACATCAGGTGGAGATGTTGAGACGGTAGAGTTAGAAAGTCCAATCTATGCAGGAACTATTTTAGTTTTAAGCTATCTAAGAATTTAGATCTCATTAGCATGATCATCATCATGATTCTAAAAGCATTGCTTAAAACTGTGAGTTTATCACATCTAAATATAACAACATTATGTAGATAAATTAAACGCCTTTAATAAATAATTCTTTTATTAATAAATGAATAAGAATGTTACAAAGTATATGCTTCATCATATCAAATATGATTGGCTTGTTTGCATACTACTTTCAATCTCCCACTTGCACTAAAGCCAATCGTCATGGTATCTCATACCCATCTTCTCTAAGTAACGATCAAACAGCTGTTGTGTTAAAGCTTTAGTAAATGGATCTACAATATTATTGTCTTGAGAGCCCACACGCTCCAGGGTGACGTCTCTGCTTTCAATGATCTCTTAAATCAAATAAAAATACCGCAACACATGTTTGGATTTTTGATGAGACCTAGGTTCCTTAGCCTGTACAACAGATCCGGTGTTGTCACAGAATAAAGATAGTGCTCCTCTAATGCTAGGAACCACTCCAAGTTTGGTTATGAACTTCTTTATCTAAAAAGCATCCTTTGCAGCTTCACTTGCAGCTATATAATCTGCCTCTGTCACTAAATCAGCAACTGTTTGTTACTTGGAACTCTTCCTAACTCACTGCGCCACCGTTTAAGGTAAACACATACCCCAAAACGGATTTATTATCATCTTGTTCCATTTGAAAGCTTGAGTCTGTATAGCCCTCTAGTTTTAACTCAGACCCACCGTAGACAAGAAATACATCCTTAGTTCTTCTTAAGTACTTTAGGATATTTTTCACTGCTTTCTAGTGCTCTTCTTCTGGATTCGACTGATATCTGCTTATTACACTAAGTGCACGAGCGACATCCAGTCTAGTACATATCATACCATACATGATAGAGCCTATTGCTAAAGTATAAGGAATCTTACTCATACGATCTCTCTCCTCAAGTATGTCTTTGGGGCCTGTTTCTTGGAGAGATGTATTCCATGGCTCATCGGCATGAGACCTCTCTTGGAATCTTCCATGCTAAACTTCTTTCGCATCGAGTCAATGTACGTTCCTTGGGACAAGCCAAGCATCCTTTTAGATCTATCTCTATAGATCTTTATCCCCAAAATATAGGATGTTTCTCCCAAGTCCTTCATGGAGAAGTGTTTAGATAACTAGATTTTGATATACTGTAGTATAAGAATATCATTCCTTATCAGTAATATATTGTAAACATATAATACTAGGAATGAAATAGCGCTCCCACTAACCTTCTTATACACACATGTTTCATCCACATTTTTGATAAAATCAAACTCTTTGATTGTCTCATCAAAACGGATGTTCCACCTACGAGAAGCTTGTTTTAACCCATAGATGGATCGTTGCAGCTTACAGACTTCATTTGTTCCAACCGTTGAAACAAAATCCTCTGGCTGTGTTATATACACATCCTCCTCAAGTTTCCCATTGAAGAGGTCGTTTTCACATCCATCTGTCAGATTTCGTATTCATAGTAAGCTGCAATCGCAAGCAAAATCCGAATGGACTTGAGAATTGCTACTAGTGAGAAGGTTTCATCATAGTCAACTCCTTATCTTTGTTTGAAATCTTTTGCAACCAGTCGGGCCTTATAGGTCTCTACCTTGTCGTCTACTCCAATCTTTCTTTTAAAGACCCATTTACACCCAATAGGCTTAATACCTTCAGGTGATGAAACCAAATTTCATACTTGGTTCTCATACATAGAGTCCATTTTGGATTTCATGACTTCTAGCCATTTCTCTGAGTCTTTACTACTCATAGCATATTTGTAATTCAATGGATCTTCATCATCTATGATGAGTACCTCATCATCATCCTCTATGACGAATTCATACCTGTCAGGTATCTTCGGTACTCTTTCAAATTTACGAATAGGGTGTGGTATAGTCAATTCTTCCACTTGGTCAAGTACTTGACTTTGATTCGTAGTGTTTTGTTGTTTTTGAATTTCTTCAAGATATATCTTACTCCCACTGACCCCTTCAAGGATAAACTCCTTTTCCAAGAAGGTAGCATGTTTCGCAACAAACACCCTTTGATCAGTTGGATGATATAAATAATACCTTACAGTTTCTTTAGGGTATCCCACAAATCTACACTTGTCGGATCTAGTCTGTAGCATATCATTCTCAAACTTTTTGACATAAGCTGGACAACCCCAAGTCTTAACAAACTTAAGATTTGGTTTCCTCCCAGTCCATATCTCATATGGGGTCTTTGGGACGAATTTGGTAAGTACTTTGTTAAGCAGATATGCAGCAGTTTCTAGGGCATAACCCCAGAATGATACTGGAAGATCGGTAAAACTCATCATGGATTAGACCATATCCAATAATATTCAATTTCTCCTTTCATATACACCATTCAACTGTGGTGTTCCTGGTGGAGTCCATTGTGAGATTATTCCATTTTATTTGAGACAATTGAGAAACTCACCGCTTAAGTATTCCCCTCCTCGATTAGATCGAAGAATATTAATACTTTTGTCAGTTTGTTTCTCTACTTCACTTCTGAATTCTTTAAACTTTTCAAACGATTCAGATATGTATTTCATTAAATACACATATCCAAATCTTGAATGATCATCAGTGAAAGAAATAAAATAAGAATACCCTTCTCGTGCAGTCGTTGTCATAGGTCCGCATACGTCTATTTGTACCAACTTTTACAACTCTGTAACTCTTTCTCTTTTTCCACTAAAAGGAGATTTAGTCATCTTACCCATGAGACAAGATTTACAAGTTGGATATGATTCATAATCAGATAGCTCTAGGAGCCCATCACGATGCAACTTGGATAATCTTGTTTCATTAATATGACCGAGTCTATAGTGCCACATAAAGGTATAATTAACATCATCTCTTTTTCGTTTCTTAGTTTGTTCAATTTAAAGTATATTTTCATGCAAGTCAAGTATGTAAAGTCCATTCAATAATTTAACAACACCATATAAAACATTTTTATTATAAATGGAATAACTATTGTTCTTTATTATAATATCAAAGCCATCCATATCCAATACAGAAATAGAAATAATGTTTCTTATGAGTGTTGGAACAAAATAACAATTATTAAAACTAATGAACTTTCCTTTAGGCAGTGCTAAACGATAAGTTCCTACAGCTAATGCAGCAACTTTTGCTCCATTTCCCACTCGTAGGATGACTTCATCCTTGTTCAGCTTTCTACTTTTGACCAGTCCCTATATAGTATTACATATGTGAGAACCACAACTGGTATCCAATACCCAAGTAGAATTTTAACTTTTAAAAAAATTAATTTCAATCATGAACAAACCTTGATTGGAATTCGAAGCTTCTCAAAGGTTCTTCTGCTTTTGTTCCGCAAGGAACCTATCACATTTCCTCTTCCAGTGTCCTGGCTTGTTGCAATAAAAGTATATTCCTTTGCTATCTGGATCAGGTTTCCTATTACCCTTCATTTTTGCCTTGCCCTTAGCCTTCTTATTTTTCTTTTTTTATGAAGATACCTTGGGCCTCTTCCTTTTCTTGAAAGAATCATCTATTAATAAGAATTGGTTCACTTTGGATGGAAAGTAACGTTCAACAGTTTTCAACATGTTAAGTAATTCAAGCAAGCTGACATCCAACTTATTCATGTGAAAATTCACAACAAATTGTGAGAAGGTGTCAGGGAGTGACTGCAAGATCAAATCTTGACTTAACCCCCCATCCATAACGAACCCTAGATGTCCAAGTTGTTTAATCAAATTGATCACTTTTAGGACATGAGTCTCAACAGTAGTGCCCTCAGTCATACGAGATCGGAAGAGCTCCTTAGATATCTGATATCTAGAAGTCCTACTTTGCTCACCATACAACTCTTTGAGGTGCAGCAATATAGTAAGCGCATCCATAGTTTCATGATGACGCTGAAGCTCGTTACTCTTGGATGCGAGCATGATGCATTGAGCCACAGTTGCATCATCTTGCTAATTTCTAAAAGTAGCAATCTCTTCCTCAAAGGTTATTTTTGCAACAGTTGCAGGGACATGCAAATTTAGGACATAAGAAATCTTTTTAGATATGAGAACAATTCTCAGATTTCTTAACCAGTACATGTAATTCGGTCCGGTCAGTTTGTTAGCATCAAGTATGCTACGCAGCGATAGTGAGTGTGATATTTTTCAAATTTTGCATGTGAAAAAGACAATATTTTAACATACATTCATTTAATTAATTAGCAAAATAAATTAGGTCTTGTTTTTAAATCGGTATCTCCCACTGATTTCTTCAAACTATATTACCCTCAAAATATAGTTCGCTAAATTTAATTAAAAATTTGCTAGTGAGAATAAGGATCTCATTTTAAATGTATATAGACTTGTGTGACACAACAAACTATGTATAAATAAATAGATAGACAACTCTTGTCAATTACATCAACATATAACTCCTTTTATTTTGCCTTTTAGATTATTTTATCAAGTGTGACACATCTGAATCAAAATTATCCATGTTAAGTCCAACCTAGCACTCTCATATATTCAAAAGAAAAACATTGTCCTTGTGTGACACAGCAAAAAAGCATCGTTCAATCTATTTATAAGCATTAAATGTGATAAAATAACATCTCAAAAAAATAAGATAAGCCTTGTGTGAAATAACAAACTTATAATGATTAACTGATACTTTATTATTTTATCATGCTAGAAGGTGACGTTCGATATTCCAAATATCTTTGAACATTTAGGACTTAAGATAAATTCTTTGAGGGGTTTATTATTATTTGTCTAATCTTGTTTAGTGCGCATGCACACACACACACACACACACACACACACATATATATATATATATATATAATACGCGTCATATTAATTGATATGCGAAGTATGTTGCATAACATAATATATATATATATATATATATATATATATATATATATTATAAGCATGCAATTATAGAATATTATATTCTACCCGGATTAATTATGAATTTTATTCTAGTTTGGTTTACTAGAGCCACCAAGTGAACCAAAAGGTCAAACCTTAGAGTGCAAGAACTGAATTTAAATATAACTATTACATTTAAACCTGGGCTCCATTACAAATGAGTCTACAAGCGCTCATCACTCCTTTATCTCCAATTCTTCAAAAAATTAATTATAACTATACCTATTACAAAATAATTTATAATAAATAGAAACCTTGATCAGCAGTCAAGAGAAAATATATAGGAGAGATGTAGAATTTACATTATAAAAAATTAGAGAAGACGAGGTACGCAGACCTCATTTAATAAAACACATACATTCATGCATTCAACTAAAATAAAATCCAATTACATTGGTCAATAGTCCATAATCAATTTCATTTATTATCATATATATCACAATATGCATCAATAAATCAACATTCATCTAATGAATAATAAAACCATTCCATATATGCATTGATATCATTTAATGGGCAAAAGTTTGCTAAGTTTTAGTTTTGAAACAAAATAAACTCTTTTACTTTAATCAAAAACTAAATCCAAATTAAACAATTTAATTTTTAGCAATCTGAAATCATATTCTAGATAAAATAAACATCTTTATTTTAAACTTTTATCAATTAAATAAACTATTTATTTCAATTGAAGAAAAAACAAATTTTTCAAAAACTGCAGAGAGGCACGGTCGCACCTAAAATGACTTGGGATGCAGCGCGGCCGCGCTGCTATACTATTTCAGTTTCTGTAGTTAGGCACAGCCGCGCCCAGAATGAACTGGGACGCGGTGCGGTCGCGCTGCGTAGCAGAAACAGAAAGTTTATTTTCTGCCCAGAAAATTCGTTCCAATCGTATATCAATTCGTACATGGAATCATAAAATCAATAATTAGCACAAAGTTAGGCTCTGATACCATTGTTAGGTTTGTATGTAGCGCGATTACGTAATCAAATCACATAAACATAGTAGAAAAGTGATAAAAGGGAGTTTTTAAAATTTTATACAAACCATCACTGTGATCATACTTTATGCTAAATTATCAATCTAAACAAAGAAGAAGGAGAATCAGATTCATACCCTTGTAGAATTAAGCTTTCTCAGGTACGAGTTCAACTCCTAGTCCTTCGTGCTCTCCTCGAATTCATCGGGTTAGATTCCTTCCTTTAATCAACGTTAGCCACCCAAGCGTTTAGCCTCTAGAGGTGATCCACCAAGGAAGAATAGTTATTCAAGAAGGAGGGTGTATGACTAAGCCCTAGTTTCTATCTCTATAGAAATAATGTGTACTTTTCCAACTCTTGGAAATTGCATTAACCCTAAATCAAAAAAAGACTCCTCATATTTATAGATATAGGCAACCCTCCTAAACCTTTTAGAATTAGGGTTTCATTTTAATTAATTAATTTTTGTTTAAGTAATTAGGCTTCCTAATCTAATTAGGAATAATTAATTAAACTCTTTTAATTAATTTGCCTCTTAATCTTATTAAGAACATGAAAAAGTACTTTTATCAATTAATTCTCAAACTCCTTTATATTTAATATTTTCAAAATATTAAACAATAAATGTTAAGTTATTTAATTTATTCTATCACCATAGATTAAATTAAATACACTTAACTTATTATTTCGTTTATGCCATTTACTTCTTAAATAAATATTATTCCTTTTATGGTGTGACCCTTTAGGTTCTCCATATTAAATCGGTTGTGAATAAATCAATTAGAACAATTCTAATCTTATTTAAATAAATAAATTAACTATTAATTTATTTAAATAAATAATATTTATTCTACAATAAGGGTAAACCCCCTTAGCACTCAACGACTTTTCAGATAATATAGATTTCAACATTAATCATAAAATAACCTTTCAGTAAATAGTTACTGTACAATTCATTCCTTCCTTCCACCATACAATGTCCCAATTAAATATAAGACATGTAATTGCTATCAAACCTGATTTTATTTAATTATATGTATTTCGATCCTAAATGCACAAACTCTGATAATGCAAATTAGAAACTACTTTCTAATTTCATTATACCTTGGCCAAGGACTACTGAGTTATCATTTAACGAATCACATAGGACATTTTCTTCTTTTACTAGAAGTGGTAGATTCTTTATTGATCATTCATTATCTCCATATATAATTAATTATACACAAGCATACCGTTTGATATACCCTTAGGGTCTTAAGGGACATGTCAAAGTATAACTCATCATACACATGATACTATGATGATCTCAAGTCTAAGGATTATTTGTACTAATATCACTAAAGGAATTTCTATTGATAGGCGAGTAAAACTCCATTAGGTATTCCTTAGCGAGCCACGTTCAGTATACTTATTCTCCAATAAGCACCTACATACTTGCTTTAGTGTCTTAACACAAATAATTATGAGATCAATCATTCTCTTCCAAAGACCAATTAACATAATGTACCAATCTATCCGAATTCACTAATCTCCATTTTAGTAATCTAACGATTGGGAACTATTTTAGTTTTAAGCTATCTAAGAATTTAAATCTCATTAGCATGATCATCATCATGATTCTAAAAGCATTGCTTAAAACTATGGGTTTATCATATTTAAATAGTACAACATTATGTAGATAAATTAAACGTCTTTAATAAATAATTCTTTTAATAATAAATGAATAAAATTGTTACAAAGTATATGCTTCTTCATATCAAATATGATTGGCTTGTGTGCATACTACTTTCAGATTTTAGGAAAAGACCGACGTGAGTGCCGAAGAATTTAAAAAGATTGGTTTTAATGATTGGGCCGAATTAGACAAAGCTTCCAGTTAGTATAGTTTCCAATGGATGTACCAACTCATCCAGATTTTGAAGGTTTTTGCAATATGGCCCAATATGTGACTCCGTAAAATTGGTCTGAAGCACGAGATTCATGGAATTCGGGGTTTTGTTTAAGCGAGGGAAGGTGATAGGCACCCTTGACTTCCGTGAAAACACGGTTACCGCATCTTATTGATTTCCCAAGCATGAAGTGTGTGTTTGTGTGATTTTGAAAAAGCTTTTGATATCATTCGACTTGTGTTAAGTACCATGATTTTAAGGGTTATTCTAAGCCTTATTTTACCCTATAAGTGGCGTTATTTTGAAAGTAGTGTTGTACCTTTTTGGACCTATGCATGAAAGATTTGATTTAAGGAAAAGTTCAATTTTAAACAAAACATAATGAACTGACGTTTTGGAAAACAAGGTTTTCAAATCCTTCGCCAAATAGGAATCAAGGTCCTTTAATACTTCCAATTTATTAAGATCAAATTTGTCTATCCCCGCTACGCTTTATTATTTTATGAAAGCTCATTGCGATTTTTGGTTTGAAAATCATTTTGATTGATAATACATGAATGAAAGCATCAAAAAGGGTAGGGCCATCCTTGGGCATGAAAGCCATCTTGATAGGCCCGGGCACCCACAATCACATTTTTCATTATCACAGGATCTTAAATCCGATCTCTCGGGACGAGGCCCTCAAAGTCATTTTAAGATACAATATTACATGTACAATGCTTTTGCGCAAATTAATATTACATTGAAAAAAAATGTCCATCGTGGGAATCTAGTCGAGATTTGATCAGTGGATCTCAACCCCGGGATTCCTAGGCTCACATTAGCATGTTTAAACCTATATATATAATGTATCCTAAACCCGATATTAGGTGATTCATCGATTGAAATCCCTATCATGAGATATTAGGACCCCTCACCTCTAGATATATATCTAGGGCTCTACGAAGTGACTAAGACCGATCGAAAGCATTTAAATAACTAGATCTATCCTAGATCTAAGCCGATCTAGTATTGGGGTTCAAGATTTGAAGCTTGTGAACCTATTAAGGGCTAGATTCGGCTAGATCTAGGATAGATCTAGTAAAAAGACTTAGTTTCTAACTATATATGTACAAAATAAACTTGTAAAATAGATAGATCTATCAACCAATATAAAATATATGTACACACAACAAGTCTAAACTATAGATAAACACTATATTTAAATAGATCTATAGTTATAAAAGTATTTACAATTGAAATGACTAAAAATTGGTTTTTCACCTTGGGGAATGTCAAAGCAAGCCTCCCCGAATACAAATCTATGCACTACCACTATTTCCAGATGCGATCTATGATATATGTGATGATAACAACTTAAATCTAGTGTTATAATGTTAGACCCGAGGGTTTTTCTTTCTAGAATTACTTTCTCTCTCTAACTTCTTCTCCTCTTTTTTAAAATGGGTTGTTGGCTGCCTGTTAAAGGGATCCGAGACTAGCCAGAGGTGCACCTGCGGCTGGGCCCTATGGGTCTCATCATCTCGAAGTTCGTTCCTTCGGTCGTTAATTTGGAGAAAGTTGAGCTCCTTACCCAAAAATCCCAGAAAGCTTCTACTAATGGCTGCAAAATGAGGTCTAGTCTGACTAATTCGGAGTCCGGGAAAATGATGCAATTAGCTGAAAGGTATCTTCAGGTTCCCGAGGATAGTCAACTAGCTCGTCTTACATATTTCACAGTTTGGGGTTTGCTGTGGTGGCTTCTTGTGACTACTTCCTCAGCTTTGTGATCCTCGTTCAGACCACGTTGTGTCTGGGCGTCGTTGCACTTTAATTTCTCCATGGGGTTGTCTCCGGGGTGAAATCATGCCTTTGCCTTCCTACGGGGTTGTTTCCAAGGTGAAAATATGCTTTTACTCTTCTGTAAGGTTAGTTCAAAGAAAATGAAATTTCCAGTGTCTACAGATGTCCTCTTTGTCATGTTTATGTAATGTAATGAAATGAACACAACAAAGATTACTAGACACTTGATACATGAGAAGGTATATCCAATAATGCAATGCCATGTATAAATTATGCAGTGAAATATAAGTGTTAATATTTTAAAGGATTATTCCCGTTTGTTGGGGAGGAAGATTGTTATAATGCTGTCATCGGGTATTGTTGTCGATGCCTTCGCTGGGTACTGATTCCAGCGAATTTCACCATCGGGTATTGCTACTGATGCCTTCGATGGGTATTGACTCCACCTGGATTACACTATCAGGTATTGCTGCTGATGCCTTTGTTGGGTATTATCTCCAACGAATTGCATCACCGGGTATTGTCTATGATGCCTTCGATGAGTATTATCTCCAATAGATTGCATCACGAGGTATTGTCTTCAATGCCTTCGATGGGTATTATTTCTAACGAATTGCACCATCTGGTATTGTCTCCAATGCCTTCGATGGATATTGTCTCCAACGGATTGCACCACCAGGTATTATCTCTGATGCCTTCCATGAGTAGTATCTCCAATGGATTGGACCACCGAGTATTGTCTCTGATGCCTTCGATAGGTATTATCTCTAACAGATTACATAAACGAGTATTGTCTTTGATGCCTTCGATGGGTATTGTCTCTAACGAATTGCACCACCGGTTATTGTCTCTGATGCCTTCAATAGGTATTTTCTCCAACAAATTGCACCACCGGGTATTGTCTTTGATGCCTTCGATGGGTATTATCTCCAATGAATTGCATCACCGGGTTTTGTCTTTGATGCCTTCAATGGGTATTGTCTCCAACGAATTGCATCACTAGGTATTATCTTCGATGCCTTTGATGAGTATTATCTCCAAAGGATTACATCACCGGGAATTGTCTCTGATGCCTTCGATGGGTATTGTCTCCAACAGATTGCACCATCGAATATTGTCTGTGATACCTTCGATGGGTATTGTCTCTAACGGATTGCACCATCGGTATTGTCTCTGATGCCTTCGATGGGTATTGTCTCCAACGAATTGTACCACCAGGTATTGTCTCTAACGCCTTCAATGGGTATTGTCTCTAACGGATTGCACCACAGGGTATTGTCTCTGATGCCTTCGCTGGTTGTTGTCTCCAACGGATTTCATCATTGATTATAAAATGGGCGAGCTTTTTAATTGTGACCCCGCTGGATTATATATTGGCTTGACTGATGACCCGGGTCCCGCTGACTTCCCTGGAGGATGTGGCCCATCCTTTTACTGCCCATATTTGAACTTTGGTGCAAAGGCCTCAACTTAGGAAGACTTGGCACATGTTGACATGTTTTATAATGTAGATTTCATTTTCTAGTCCTTTTGTTAGTCGTCGAACGCCTATGCCCCTTTTCCTATATTTTTTCTTATCTTGTTTTCACATATATATAGATGATGTTGATATGAAAATTGATATACTATTCGCTCATATATATGATGATGCTTAGGCATTTATCGCATACGTTCTACTATTGTCCATCATGATGCATACCTTGTATATCATCATTTTAAATTTAGAAATTATCGGTTAGAACTGACCCATGTGTGGTCTTATGATACTGTTTTTACCGACGAGGCACTTGTTTTTAAGTTAAGGATTCTCTTGGGAATTTCTCCTTTCTTTTGTCGTAGCAAGTTTATGTCATAATTTCTTTCAGGAGTCCTCTCATTTCTTTTGATGAGAAGCTTGGCCCCGCCTTAGACTCCTTTTATTTTATCGAATCACAAAAATTCCTCAGCCCTTTTGCATGTTGTTACCGGGGATTTATATAAGAAACTCGCTTTGTTGATCACGTCAAGTTACCAATGGTGAGCAATATCCTGTACATCAGACGAATAACAAAATGCGCCAAAAGCTTGACAGCTCGGGTCGTCGGGGATAGCTTCGATATAAGGATTAATATGAGTTAAATTTCATAAAATTGGATGCTCATTGGGTTTTCCACTTAACTCGTATTCGCTGAGTTTTTATCTTATCGCTAAAGATCTTGAAATTGAGTATGAACAATGAATTTTTTCTAAGCAAGTTGTGAATCGCTAACTTCAAGGTTATTTTTTATTATATTTTTTTTCTTTTAGAAATTTTTCATTTAACAAGTTATGAAATCGCAAGAAAACTTTTAAGCATTCATGGTCATTGTTTATGAGTAAGATTAAATTCAAAAGACTTATCCCTCTTTATCAAAGATACTTCATCTTCGCTCTAGATATCGTTCTTCACAAAATTGACGTCATAGGGAATGTGCACTGTGAGTGACGCAACCCTTAGCAGGGGTTTCTCTTTCATGACTTTAGATGATCTTATTCTGATCTTGCAAAATTTCTCATCGCTTTGACTCCATATTTTCTTTTCTCTTTTTCACTCATTTAACTTGTCTCGTTTTCTTAGGCTATTCAGGGTTACCCATTTAATAAACTTTGGACCAATGAATCCCAAACCAAATGGTTTTAGGGCACTAGGTGTAAAGAAACCCCTTCAGGTTTACTTGCTAGAGTAACAATAGCCACACTTCGAGACAAGTTAAATAAGTCTATTCTATTTGCTCCTCGTCTGACCTTGTGCGGGGTTTGCTTTCTTAGGCTCTAAGTTACCCATGTAGCGAGTGTTGGGCGGGTGACTCCTAAACCAGACAGCTTTAGGGCACTAGGTGTAAAGACACCCCTCAGGCTTAATTACTCGAGCCACGATTCGGATCTGATCAGGTCTTGCCTTCTTCCCCCTCACAATGCTCATTTTCTTAGGCACTAAGTTGCCCATGTAGCGAGTGTTGGGCCGGTGACTCCCAAACCAGACGACTTTAGGGCACCAGATGTAAAGACACCCCTCAGGCTTAATTACTCGAGTAACCCAGGCCATGGTTTAAGACAATAGATTGGCCACCTTTTACCCTTTAACTTTTCATTAATTGTCATTGTTGTCGCCATAGTTTATACCCCACAACTAAGAGTCAGGGCAATCGCAAAGTGCAGATATGCATATGAGGTCGAATATGCTCCAGAAAGTGCTTTGAACTAGGATGTCGTGCCTAATCAAAAGGTTGAATAGTCTTTATTCTCTAATCGTTCTCGTGATTCTTGATCCACGGACGCTTATCATAATTAACCTAATTCATAACAAGTTAAACAAAATTTTCTCTTTTAAAACATTTTTCTAAAATTCTAATGCAAGATTTATCTATACGTAAAATGTATATCATCACTAATGTATGTAAATGGAGACGAAAATAAATAAAGAGATGAAAGAGTCGTACCTCATATTTGTATCGTTGTATTTTAAGAAAATTATGATTAGATAATACCAAATGATAGCACCAAATCTCCAGTGAAATGATACGAGGGAAGCTCTAATAATGACGGACCATGCTAATGGTGTCGACTGGTGCATTTTCCTTTTTAGGATGGTCGATAAATGCCCCAGTGTTGAGTTGTCGTTGTTTTCGAAAATGCCCCAATTTTATTTGTCGTAAGGGTAGTCACTTCATTGTGTGTTTTATGGATGGGCTGATAAGATGCCGAGATCACAAAAGTCTTATACCTTATAACCCACTTGGAAATCAGGTAGACCGAGTATTGACGTTCAGGGTGCTCCAATCCTTATTTTGAACTTGTAAGTGCATTTAGCTTTGACGACCCATTTCTTCTGATTCGACGAACATTTGGGATTGTGGGTGTCAACTCTTTGAAGGTTCTTATAGGGGCCATCAGATAGTTGCTTGCATTGTTGAGTCAATATTTGTTATAATCTTCTCTGTATTTACATTTCACATCCTCTTGGGTTATATTTGTCCTCGTTGAAGATCATGCTTGATATATTATTGTGTTTCTCTTTTCATGTTATCGCTTTGGCTTTGATGATTGATGTCGAGAGGCCTTTGGACTCCACTGAATTGGACCTAAGAACTCAACTTGGTTTATGATGGTTTTAACCAGGTTTGGTTTGATATGTAAGGCTTGATTTATGACTTTTATCTCGGGGAATAGGTCGTCAGGTATGAGATAGACTTCGTCACGATGATCGCCTATGCACTTATGTAGGTCAAAAGGAGATTAAGTTTTCTCGCATTTCAGGGGTTGATGAGTTGTTGAAGAGTCATATCTTATGATTTTTGAATTGTTGAAGGGGTTTTGGTACTTTTGTAGGGGTTAGACCACGTCGTCACTGGCTACCTACGTACTCCTATGAAAGGAGATCAAGTTTTATGTAGTTCACGCAAAGGATATCAAGAGATTGATGATTTTCTTTTTTTTTTCTCGGAGGTCTATGACTTCCTTCTTCAGATCTTTACCCATGGCATCTTTGGTAGATCCACTGCCGATTTGAGATATTGGAGTGGATATTTGGGCATCATTGACTTTTCTTGGATTTTGGATACCTCCCTGTGCGGAAGACTCAGACTGAGCTTGCAGTTTGGGCCCTTAAGCTATTTTGCATTGCTCTCTTAACATACTGGTCATTTCAGCAATCTACTTCTTGAATTCATCAAACTCTTCTCGAGACACAAGGAGGGGCTCTGATGCACTACTTTTGGCATTTTGGCTGGTGGTGATTGTGCTTTTTGGCTCGAGATCGAGTTATAGGACCAATCTACACATAAAAGGTATATAGTTTAGTCTTGATATTAGTAGATGGTATAGATGTATGATATGTTATGCATTAGTTTTGAAGTTTTTTTTAATCTTTTCCTGCAAAATTAAGGTCAGTTCGTTTTGATGACAAGACATGAAAAGAATATATATATAAATGACAGTTTAAGATGGATGACATTTATACATAATAAAGAGTAACAAGGCATGAAGAGACATCATATACGCTGGGTTTTTCAGTGGCTGACCTATTTTAGGATTACTGTGACATCCCGGATTTTTAAGAATTAATAAATGAGAATTTAATAAATAAAATTCTTATTTTAAGATGTTTAAGTACGAGTATGTGTGTATGTGTTATATATTGTAAAATATGTGATTTGGTGTGAAGAGAATTTATATATTTATTGAATTAAATAAATATATTAATTGAATTATTTATTGAGTTAAATAAATAATTATGTGATTATTATGGAGTAATTTAATTAAGTGTTATATGTTAATTAAATGAATATTTGGTATTTAATTTAATTGACATAATAATTTTATGTTATAGTTCTAATTTAATTGGGATAATTAAATTAGATGAGTTATGTGGTGAGAGTAACATGAAATTATAATTAGTGAGTAATTATAATTATGTGATAATTTTATGTGATTAATTGATGTTAAACTTTTAATTAATTAAATTAATGTTGAGTTTTAATTAGTTAAAGGATAACATTAAAAAGTATGTGTTAAAATGATTTATTAAAAGAGTTTTCAAAACTATTTTCCCAAACAAGGCCCTAGCACCGTTTTTAAATTCGTTTTGCCAAACGGAGCTTTTACTATTAAAACCTGTTTTTAAAATGATGAGTTTTACCAAACAAGGCCTTTGTACTTGTTTAATCTTTTTTCTTCCAAACAATGCCTTAAACTCAAGAAGTTAGTTTTTAAAAATAATGTGGTTTTGCCAAACATGGCCTTGGGCTTTTCAAATTTTGTAACCTATGTAATAAGTGGTAGTTAGTATAGCAATTAGTATATTATTTATTAGCTATATTAATAATATAAGTTACATATATTGTATATGTATATTGTATATTGTATAATATATGCTAAGTTAAAAGATACGTTAGTTTTCTAAAAGCCTAAGTCTAAACAAAACAAAGAAAGAAGAAGAAGAGGGTTAGAGAGAATTGTCAGAGAAGAAGAAGAGAGAAGAGGAAGAAAAGCTTGAGAAGGCAAGAGAGGATCATCATCTTCATCATCTCTCTCTTAAGTCAAAACTAGTAAGGTTATAATTTTAACCCTAGAATTAATTCATATGTGTTGTGTTTTCTTCTTTATCAAATTAGGTTTTTACAATCATAAAATTATATGTATATATGGTGTTCATATGTTTTCATATGTAATTGTATGCCATGAAAGGGTTTTCAAAATCAATTGTTGTAAAAACATGTTTTCAAAGCATATTCTTCTATGTTTTCATGGTTTTAGAATTCTATGTGGAAGTCTCTTTGTGAAACTTCATAATTTTGTTATGAGAACTGGGATATGTATGTATATATATATATATATATATATATATATATATATATATATATTTACATGAGAGTTTCATAGTTGTTTAAGAATTTCAATTCACAAGTATATGATGAACACCATGAAATTCATGTTCATAGTGTTAGATTATGGAATTATGTTGAAAATTCTTTAAATCCTTGATGTGAGCATGAATTATGTGTAATATGTGATATAACATGATTATATATGAGTTATATGGTTGTTCTAGCAATTCAATCCATGAATTTTTGATAAACAATAGGAAGTGTGTTCATAGTGATTTTATGTGAAGTAATTTCTGAAAAATAACTTTTGAAACTATCAAAATTGATGTTGATTATGAGTTATTGTTAAAATTGATTAAGTATTATGTTAGTATGTTAAGAATAGAAGTGATTACAGTTGGAATCACTTGAATTGATTGAAAAACGAGTTCGTAGTAGCAATTTCTGTCAAGAACGCTTAAAATTGTGTTTTTCTTCGAATTCCATGAAATCTTGGTTGTGATTATGTGTTTATATGAAATTTTTATGTTATGAGCATGTTAATAAGCTTAAAATATTGTTTGTCACATGTTTCATGTTTGTCATGTTGGGAAAATTCGAATTCGGTGTGACGGAATAAGCCAAATTGGCTTATTTCTCCACCATTTCGCGACCCAGCACCTCCACCAGCCCCTGGACCCGCCCCAGCGGGTGTTTATGCCTTGGGGGACCCGCCCCAGCGGGTATACTTGCTGCCCGGGGTAGTTTAGTTGTCGTAATGCAAAACTGTTTTGACCTCTGTTCCTAAAATGGCCATAACGTTTTCATACGAACTCCGATTGAGGTGATTCAAGATGATTCGGAACGAGCACGAGTAGACCTACAACTTTTGTGTTTTTGACTTTTTGATTTGAGGTCGTTATCTAGGGTCAAAATGGTCATTTTTGGGACTGATGCGTATTCTGAGGCAATCGGAGGGCGTCGGTCATGCGCATACACAAATATAGTGCTGTCGATGATATTAGATGTTGTTATAAGTTATAAAACATGAATGTTAGTAAAAATATAATTATGTTTAACTTGAAATGTAATTTGATTGACGTAAGATGTAATTATAATTGGTTAATTATGTGAAATGTAATATGATTATGTGAGGTGATTAAATTACGTGGTGATTAATTATTAACTTATTAGTTAATGAAGAATGAGTTAATCTTAATTGGTTAACTAGCAATGAAGATTAGATATGTAATAATTATACATATGATTTGATAGCGAGTGTCAAACGAGTGAATGGAAGAGAGTTACGAAGTGTAAATTAGAAAGTGTAAATTAGAATTTACTTAGATGTTTGATAAGCGTTGCTAAGTGACTAATAATTGATGCATATGGTGATACGTTATATAGGATCATGAAGCAGATTATATTAAGCAGATTTTCGGTAATTGATAATCCACGAACAAGGCAAGTCTTTCGGTTCCTACTTGTCTACGTGAATTTGATGAACTGTTTTAAATTGCATGATATGTTATATATGTTGTAAGCGAGCATGATATGTTATACATGTTGTAATCATGAAATGTTAAAGTCAATTTATGACTACATTGTTTTAATTAAATAATGTTGATTGAGTAAGGAACTCAATCTTTATATTTGTTATGTGAATTAAAGCATATATGCCATGTTACTTTAATTATTATGAGATTTATGTTGAGCATGTTTATTATGTGATACGTGATGCATGAAAACTATTAGAACTTGCTGAGCTGTCTAGCTCACTCTTGCAAATAACCATTTTTGCAGGTTAAGGACGCAAGGTAAAGATACGTGTTAAGTGATTTATAGAGATCAATGTTCAAGAATATTAGTTATGTTCAATTTCAAATTGTAGTTAATGTTTTGAATGAAATATGTCGCTGAGTTATAAGTAGAGTTATCCAATATAGATGGATATTGTTGTAATGATTCATGATATAGATTTGAATCAAAGAGATGTAATGTAAAGGTTGCGATTCAGGGCAATATAGAAAGAAAGTTTATAAAAGTTTTAAATATTCCATATTTTTAGTGATTTTTAATATCGAATAATGATGTAATGAGAGATTAAAGTTGTATTATTAACGATCGAGAAGGAGAATATTATTGTATGAATTTTGGGGTCGTTACAATTACTCTCACGGGCTTTTTGGAATGAAGTTTCCCAGATCTTCACAATTTACTTGATGAAAACATTCGATCTTTAATTGGAGCAGATCTGATTGGTGCCTTTCCTGAGCCTCACAAGGGAACGCTCTTTAGAGTCAAGTAATAAACAATCGGCGGGTTTGCCTCCTGGTAGAGGAATCACACAACATACATTCACATATATTCATCGCGTCTTATCGTATACAAATGATGACATTGTGTGAGGCACTAATATAAAGCATTTGAAAAATTAAAGCATTCATCACACATACATTCGCATCATTCACACAACACACACATAAGAAAGGAAACAACAAGATTAAACGTGGCTTAAGCCCTTTATATCCCCAGCAGAGTCGCCACCTGTCGACGCCGGGAATTCGTTTCCTAAATATTATTTGTTTCTACCCTTTGTATTTCTCTTTGTTGATTAATTTATTTAAAGGGTGAGATTTTAGGAAAAGACCAACATGAGTGCTGACGAATTTGAAAAGATTGATTTTAAAGATTGGGACGAATTAGACAGAGCCACCAGTTGGTATAGTTTCCAATGGATGTACAAACTCATCCAAATTTTGAAGGTTTTCTTAATATGGCCCAATATGTGACTCTGTAAAATTGGTCTTGAACCCAAGATTTATGGAATTCGGGGGCTTGCTTAAGCGAGGGGAATATGTTAGGCACCCCCCCGACTTCTGTGAACACATAGTTATCGCATCTTATTGATTTCGTAAGCATGAAGTGTGTATATGTGTGTGTGTGTGATTTTGAGATAGTTTTTGATATTTATTCAACTTGCGTTAAGTGCCTTGATTTTAAGAGTTGTTCTAAGCCTTGTTTTAACCTATAAGTGGTGTTATTTTGAAAGTAATGATGTACCGCTTTGGAGCTATGCATGAAGGATTTGATTTAAGGAAAAGTTCAACTTTAGACAAAACATAATGAAATGATGCTTTGGAAAACAAGGTTTTTAAATCCTTTGCCAAATAGGAATCAAGGTCCTTTGAAACTTTCGATTTATTAACCCTAGATTTGTCTATCCCCGCTACGCTTTATCATTTTATGAAAGCTCTTTGCAGTTTTTGGTTTGAAAATCGTTTTTGAGTGATAATGCATGAATAAAAGCATCAAAAAGGTAGGGCCATCCTCAGGCATGAAAGCCATCTTGATAGGCCCGGCCACCCACAATCACATTTTTCATTATCACGGGATTTTAAATCCGATCTCTCGGGACGAGGCCCACAAAGTCATTTTAAGATCCAATATTACATGTAAAATTCTTTTGCATAATTTAATATTACATTGTAAACAAAAAGTCCATCGTGGGAATCTAGCCGAGATCCGATCAATGGATCTTAACCCCGGGATTCCTAGGCTCACATTAGCATGTTTAAACAAATATATATAATGTATCCTAAACTCGATATTAGGTGATTCATCGATTGGAATCCCTATCACGAGTTATTAGGACCCCTCACCTCTAGATATATATCTAGGGCTCTAAGAAGTGACTAAGATCGATCAAAAGCATTTAAATGACTAGATCTATCCTAGATCTAAGCCAATCTAGCATGGGGGTTTAAGATTTAAAGCTCGTGAACCTATTAAGGGCTAGATTTGGCTAGATCTAGGTAGATCTAGTAACAAGACTTGGTTTCTAACTATATATGTACAAAATAAATGGTAAAATAGATAGAGCTATCATCCAATATAAAATATATATACACACAACAAGTCTAAACTATAGATAAACACTATATTTAAATAGATCTATAGTTATAACAATATTTACAATTGAAATGACCAAAAATTCACTTTTTCACCTTGGGGAATGTCAAAACAAGCCTTCTGGGACACAAATCTATGCTCTACCACTCTTTGCAGATGAGATCTATGATATATGTGATGAAAACAACTTAAATCTAGTGTTATAATGTTAGACCTGAGGGTTTTTTTTTTCTAGAATTGCTTTCCCTCTCTAACTTCTTCTCCTCTTTTTTTAAATGGGTTGTTGGCTACCTATTAAAAGGATCTGGAACCAGTCGGATGTGCACTTGTGGTTGGGCCCTATGGGTCCCGCCGTCTCAAAGTTCGTTCATTCGGTCGTTAATTCAGTGAAAGTTGAGCTTCGTACCCAAAAATCCTAGAAAGCTTCTACAGGCGGCTGCAAAATGAGGTCGAATCTAACTGATTCAGAGTCCAAAAAAATGATGCAATTAGCTGAAAGGTATCTTCAGGTTCCCGAGGATAGTCAACTAGCTCATCTTACATAGTTCGTAGCTTGGGGTTTGCTATGGTGGCTTCTTGTGACCACTTCCTCAGCTTTGTGATCCTCGTTCGGACCACGTTGTGTCTGGGTGTCTTTGCACTTTGATTTCTCCATGGGGCTGTCTCTGGGGTGAAATCATGCATTTTCCCTCCTGCGGGGGTTGTCTCCAAGGTGAAATTACGCTTTTACTCTTCTATAAGGTTAGTCCAAATAAAACAAAATTTCGAGTGTCTACAGATGCCCTCTTTGTCATGTTTATGTAATACAATGAAATGAACACGACAAAGATTACTAGACACTTGATACATGATAAGGTATATCCAATGATACAATGCCATATATAAAGTATACAGTGAAATGTAAGTGTTAATATTTTAAAGGATTACTCCCGTCTGCTGGGGAGGAAGATTGTTATAATGTTGTCATGGGTATTGTTGTCGATGCCTTCGCTGGGTACTGATTCCAGTGGATTTCACCATCGGGTATTGCTGTTGATGCATTCGATGGGTATTGACTCCACCGAATTACACCATCAGGTATTGCTGCTGATGCCTTTGTTGGGTATTATCTCCAACGAATTGCATCACCGGGTATTGTCTATGATGCCTTCGATGAGTATTATCTCCAACGAATTTCATTACGGGGTATTGTCTCCGATTCCTTCGATGGGTATTGTCTCTAACGAATTACGTACACCACCTGATATTATCTGCAATGCCTTCGATGGGTATTGTCTCCAATGGATTGCACCACCGGGTATTATCTCTAATGTCTTCCATGGGTATTGTCTCCAACGGATTAGACCACCGGGTATTGTCTTTGATGCCTTCGATGGGTATTATCTCTAAAGGATTGCATCACCGAGTATTGTCCTTGATGCCTTTGATTGGTATTTTCTCCAACGAATTACACCACCGGTTATTATCTCTGATGCCTTTAATAGGTATTGTCTCCACCAGATTGCACCATCGGGTATTGTCTCTGATGCCTTCGATGGGTATTATCTCCAACGGATTGCATCACCGGGTATTGTCTTCGATGCCTTCGATGGGTATTGTCTCCAACGGATTGCATCACCGGGTATTGTCTCGGATGCCTTTGATGAGTATTATCTCCAACGAATTGCATCACCGGGTATCGTCTCCGATGCCTTCGATGGGTATTGTCTCCAACAGATTGCACCATCGGATATTGTCTCTGATGCCTTCGATGAGTATTGTCTCCAACGAATTGCACCATTGATATTGTCTCTGATGCCTTCGATGGGTATTGTCTCCAACGAATTGTACCACCAGGTATTGTCTCTGATGCCTTCAATGGGTATTGCCTCCAACGGATTCGACTTGTGTTAAGTACCATGATTTTAAGGGTTGTTCTAAGCCTTGTTTTACCCTATAAGTGGCGTTATTTTGAAAGTAGTGTTGTACCTCTTTGGACCTATGCATGAAGGATTTAATTTAAGGAAAAGTTCAATTTTAAACAAAACATAATGAACTGATGTTTTGAAAAATAAGGTTTTCAAATCCTTCGCCAAATAGGAATCAAGGTCCTTTAATAATTCCAATTTATTAAGATCAGATTTGTCTATCCCCGCTATGCTTTATTATTTTATGAAAGCTCGTTGCGGTTTTTGGTTTGAAAATCATTTTGAGTGATAATGCATGAATGAAAGCATCAAAAAGGGTAGGGCCATCCTTGGGCATGAAAGCCATCTTGATAGGCCCTGTAAGAACCCAGATTTTTGAAAAATATTAAAATAAGAATTAAATAAATAAAATTCTTATTAAATGATATGTTGTGTGATATCGTATTGAATAAATGAATATGTGTTATACAATATATGATTTTGTGTATAATAAATATATTAGTAGTATATATTTATTATATGTAAATAAATTGTGGGAGTTACTTATTAAGGAAAATGAGATGGGAAAACTTAAAATAATTTATAATATTAACTTATTTTAATGTGATAATTGGTGGCATTAAAAATACTTAATGTATAACCACAATTTTATTAAAGAAATCATATATTACATTATTGAGTGTAATGTATGCATGTTTTAATGTAGTAAATATATTATTAAACTTATTACAATTAAATTGTTAAAAATAATTTATAGAAGGGAAAAGAAAATAATTAATTTAAGTATACAAATATTATGGTATACTTTAAATAAAGGATATTAAAATAAATTCTATCATTAATTTATTTTAATAAAGAGAGAATATTATTTTAATTATATATGTAAATAAATTGATATAAATAATTTATAATGTGAGAGAATAAATTATTATTTATTGTGGGTACATGTGTGTTACATGAATTATTTGCAAGGTAATAGATATATATTAGATATATATATATATATATATATATATATATATATATTTATTTATTTATTACGCGAGGGAATAAAATTGTTGAGAACAATTTGTGTCATGAATTAAAGAAGGTGTTTTAAGTATATAATATTTATATATACTTTACCCAAGAATATTAGAATAAACTTTATGTGAAATTATTTTACTAAAGGATGGATATTATAATTATTATAATATCTTAAGAAAGTAAATAAATTCTTAATTGAATTTGTGTTAATAAGACTAGGATATTATATTAGGTATGTAAATAATTATATTTGCATGGGAAGTTATGTGATGCATATTTATTTTGCAATTATAAATAAATATGTAGTTAAGATATGTTATGTTTCATTATGGGTTTATATAATTTATATATATCTAGAGTATGGTATATATTTTATATGCTTCCAAGAGGGAAAATATTTAAGTGGGTAAGTTAGTAACTTGTGACAATAAAACCTAGTTACTAACTATTGAATAATTTATATATTCAATAAGGAAATTAAGAGAGTAAGTGGGTAAATATTTAATTTGGATAATTAGATTAAATCCTTAATTATTCTAATTACTATTACAAGCTTAATGGGCAAACATATTCTTTTCCTTCTTGCCGTGAGTTTGAGGAGAAGAAGAATTGTGAAGTCTACTCTACATCCAAGCTTGGGCACCAATGATTTTGACTTAAGGAAAATTGATAAAATTCTTCCTCTTTTCTCTCCCTAACCATAGCCTCCCTCTCCCAAATTTCTTGAAATTTTTATAATTTCCAAATATGAAAAGTGAAGGAATTGTATTGTTTGAGGGAGCTTGGCCAAATTGGAATCAAAGATTAAGATTAGTTAGAAGATTTCAAGCTTGGAATAATTGAAGTTATGGAGCTTAAGGAATTGTGGAGAAACTCTAAGTTAAATTTTAGCAGTAATCTCCAATCAAGACAAGTTTTTCAGTACTGTTATGTTTGTGGATTGTATGTGATTATATGGTTAGTTATATACCCTGTTTATTGAATTGTTAAAGTCAAAATATGACTAAGTCAATTGGGTTATGGAATTCAATTTCTATATGTGATATGTGATAGCATGTGTTGTATGAGAATGTGAAATGTAAAAGGCATGTATAAATGTATTGCATGAAATTATATTGCATAAATGATATGCCTAGTAGAAGAATTATTGATGCATGAATATATGCACTGCAAAGAATTATTGATGCATGTAGAATATTATGCATAGTAAAGAAAGTATGTTGCATATGATGAATATAGAATTTTGTGTTATGTGAAACATGATAGACTGTTAAATTTGCTGGGCCATCGAGCTCAATCTTGCAAACATAAGCTTTTTGCAGGTTAATGATGTTATGCAATATTACTTGCTGTACGAATGATGAAGGTTGAACAATGTACGAAAATGAATACATTTTCTTGGGATAGAATTGTATAGAGTTGTGATTGATGGTTTTGATATATGTAATCAACAACTATGTATAGTTTAAAATATTCAATAAAGAATATTTTTTTTAGATGTATTGCAATGAATACTTTATAAAAATAAAGTGATATAGTAACATTACTATATAAGAAAGAATTTGTATTGAGTTGTATATATTCATATAACTCTGGTGAAATGAATCATAGAATAAACATAATTCTGGAAAAATAAAAGAGAATCGTAAAGGTTGAGATTCAGGGAATGAATGGCAGAAAAGAAAAACAAATTATTCTGCATTTTTAGCTATTTTAACATTAAATAATATTTTAAAAACTAGAAAAAGACAGTATTAACGCACAAGATCGGGGAGAGAAATAGTCCTGATTTTGGGGTCGTTACAGGCCCGGGCACCCACAATCATATTTTTCATTATCACGGGATCTTAAATCCGATCTCTCGGGACGAGGTCCTCAAAGTCTTTTTAAGATCCAATATTACATGTACAATGCTTTTGCGCAATTTAATATTACATTGTAAATAAAAAGTCCATCGTGGGAATCTAGTCCAGATCCGATCAGTAGATCTCAATCCCGGGATTTCTAGGCTCACATTAGCATGTTTAAACCTATATATATAATGTATCCTAAACCCGATATTAGGTGATTCATCGATTGAAATCCCTATCACGAGTTATTATGACCCCCTCACCTCTAGATATAGATCTAGGGCTCTACGGAGTGATCGAGACCAATCGAAAACATTTAAATGACTAGATCTATCCTAGATCTAAGCCGATCTAGCATGGGGGTTTAAGCTTTGAAGCTCATGAACCTATTAAGGGCTAGATCCAGCTAGATCTAGGTAGATCTAGTAAAAAGAGTTGGTTTCTAACTATATGTGTAAAAAATAAATGGTAAAATAGATAGATCTATCAACTAATATGTAATATATATACACACAACAAGTCTAAACTATAAATTAACACTATATTTAAATAGATCTATAGTAGTAACAATATTTACAATTGAAATGGCCAAATATTCGCTTTTTCACCTTGGGGAATGTTAAAACAAGCCTCCCGGGACACAAATATATGCTATACCACTCTATGCGGATGAGATCTATGATATATGTGACGAAAAAAACTCAAATATAGTGTTATAATGTTTGACCCGGTGGTTTCTCTTTCTAGAATCGCTTTCTCTCTCTCTAACTTCTTCTCCTCTTTTTTCAAATGAGTTATTGGCTTCCTGTTAAAGGGATCCGGGACCAGCCACAAATATACCTGCGTCTAGCCGTAGGTGCACCTGCGGCTAGGCCTTATGGGTCCTGACTGTCTCGAAGTTCGTTCTTTCGGTCGTTAATTCATTGAAAGTTGAGCTTCGTACCCAAAAATCCAAGAAAGCTTATACCGATGGGTGCGAAATGAAGTCGATTCTAACAGATTCGAAGTCCGGGAAGATGATACAATTAGCTTAAAGCTATCTTCCAGTTCCCGAGGATAGTCAACTGGCTCGTTTTACATACTTCGCAATTCGGGGTTTGTTGTGGTGGCTTCTTGTGACCTCCTCCTCAGCTTTGCGATCCTCGTTCAGACCACGTTGTGTCCGGGCATCGTTGCACTTTGATTTCTTTACAGGGTTATCTCCGGGGTGAAATCATGCCTTTGCCCTCCCGCGGGGTTGTCTCTGAGGTGAAATTATGCTTTTATTCTGTAAGGTTAGTTTAAGGAAAGCAAAATTTTGAGTATCTACACACTCTTCTAGTCTATGAGTAGGAATCTACTAAGGATATAGATCACAAATATCTTTTACACCTGAACCACTAAGGTTTCTTCGAGTCACTTAGTCTCGGGATAGGGACACACAGTCCAGATCACTAAGATCTCTTCAAGTCACCTAAACTTGGGATATTGTCACAAAGACAATGAATCACTATTGGTTGATTGTGTTATTTGAGGTGCTGCTAAGTTTGCAATAAGCTTGACTTCTTCAGGACTTAGCAGCTTGAACAAGTAGTTTAGTATCGTAGAGTAAGGCTTTTTTACTTTGGCAGAATTTCAGCTTATTTGTTTATGATTCGTACTTGATGATTTGAAACTTCTTGCCTTTTATAGACTTCGTTGAGTTCTTCCTGTTGCAAATTTCTCGTTGAGCATTTAATGCTCTGATACTCAAGGATCCTTGATGTTGACTTCTAGGATGGTTGTGTCAGTTTGCTTTCTACTTTTTTGACCTGTTACATCATTCTGCAGTTTTACCAACCACATAGGTAAGTTGTCATTTCGCCGAACTAGCTGTTTAGAAACAAACATCTTCTAATCTTCGATTTAACTAAGGATATTTAAACTTACATTGGGTTCTTTAATCTGCAAAGCTCCTTATTATCAGTCCTCTGTCAGTTATGACTTACTCTATGAACAAAGTAAATCGTAGAGTCTAATAAGGAACGTAGAGTCAGTGCTTGACTTTGCTCTACTACTTGAGCTCTATGTTTTGCTCTACGAATTGATCTCTACAGGTAAAGAGGCACTCTATAATTGTGCTCTCTATGATCTGATCTATGACTTTGATCTCTACAATGCTTAAGCAGACACTACGAACTTTACGTTACTATACGATCTTATCTTCACTTTGCTAGCTTATGTTCATTCTACAATCCGATCTTCACTATGCGATCAGAAGTGAACTCTAAGATGAGGATGACTGCTCTGCGATCAAACACTTGATGATCTATGAATAGATAACTTACTATGCGATTACACATTCACTCTAAGTTGAGTTGATCAAACCAAAATTTTATGTTCTTCAACAGAACAACAATGTAAAATATACATCTACACTCTTGCAGAATTCAAATTTTAAAAATATATATTTAGATTTGATAATATATAAGTAAAATTATAGATTAATTTAACATTACTGAAGTTAGTAAATCATTAAAGAACTATACATCAACAAACAAAAATCAGCTACAAATGGAACATGAAGTTGAGATTTGATTAAAAATGGGGGAAAACATGAAGGAAAAAAATGAAAAAAAAAATCCATTACCATTACTCAGAATTAGGAATTTCTGCGACTTCTCAATTAGATTTTGATATTTGTATATAGAACTGGCAATATAGTTGGTTAACTGTTGGGTCAATCCATATAAACTGGAACCAAATGGGTTGGTTAACTATTTTTATTTATTTAAGTTGGGTAAAGTTTGGAACCATATTTTTAAAAAGAAATATAAGTCCAACCCGGTTAACCATTTTTCGACCCATATTTTATTCCAAATCAAAATCAAAAGTATAACCACCCCAAAATTATTAAGTTGACTTTAAAAAAATTATTAATGAATTCTGTAACGGATAGAGTATGTATTATTTTATTACGGACAAGAGAGTATATAGCATTGGACGTAGTGATTAGTAGTCCGTGAAAATAATGAGGAACATACACCACATAGAAAGAGGTAATTTCCTAGCATGCACAAAGCGAGTACTGGCCACAACAATGCCTCAACTTATCATGCGAGTACCCCACCCACCTCGCCCACCCCCACCCCACCCCCACCCTCCACCCTCCACCGTCCACCCAAAAAAATAATATTCAGTGATTATGTATACACCCCCCACCCCCCAAAAAAATAAAATGCTTAGTGATTATATATACATGATATATCTAATAATAATTTATTTAATTGAATTATAATAATGGTAAGTTTGAAATTTAAAATATGGGCCGATCTATATTTGAACCATAACCATATGGTTCCAACCCACACAATCCATATTAAAAATAGTTAATATTGTTTTAGTTCTTAAATGAAACCATAACTAAATTTTATAAACCAAAACCAACCCATAACCATATTTTTCCAGGTCTACTTGTATACTTCATAAAAATTGGTAGAACGTGCTAGAAGAAACTTATTGTAATGTTTTCCATCAACAAAAACAAATGAAATCAAGTAGCTCAATATAGCTTAGTTCTATCACCTCACCATTGGCTCCCTTCAAAGTAATTTTATGTTTTTCCTTTTCTCTTTTGTTCGGATTAACTCATAATTTTGTAGGCCCGACAAAAGATCACTACGACAGGTTAGTCGAGGGTAACATGCTTGTTACATCCTTAAGTAGCTAATTATTAGTTACTTAAGCTAGCAGGGTATTAAAGTCAATTGTCTTCAATAAACAGGGGTATTCCTGTACTTGGAATTTACTAAATTCTGTTAGGATTTGTTGATAGTATAAATGTTGGGTTGCTATGATTGTAAGCTAGGTTATTCTTAATCAATTAACGAATTTCTTTCTCTCTCTCTTTAAATTCCCTCTTCTTTTTTCTATCATACAAACTGGTTATGTTAATTCACAACAAATTGGTATCTGAGCACTTACAATCCTAGTGGTTAACTATATATGGTGGAAAGTACTCGTATATCACAAATGGAGAGGCGCAGAAGGTACTTGATGAGCGATCTCAAGACCTCGCTCGCAATAGCAACTTTCTTACGACAAAGCTTTTTACCATGGATGAACAGCTCGGAGATTGGAATGGAGGAAATTTGATTGGAAATGCAGAAGAATTTCCAAACGGCAATGGTTACTTTGAATAATGTGATGAAGGTCGGACTACCTCACACTGATGTAGGACAAACTGATATCGATGAAGGAGTTCCTAGAGTTGTTGCATGAGCTACTAGAAATATGGTGGTCGCACTAGGCTGTACTAAGAGAGTTACCTAAGAACATTAAAATTAAATTCCTCGTTTTGAGATGGAACTGATCCTAGATCGTGGGTAAGGAATTGTTAGAATTTAAGAACGAATAATATTGCAATCACACATATTATATAAAAGACGGAAAAGTAAGAACACACGATATACCCAGTTTCACTAATTTGGCTAGTCTTGTTTATCTGATGTATTGCTGACTTTTTTTTTATAGATATAGAGGTAAGGGCAGATATGTAAGTTAATAAATTCAAAGGGGCAGATTAATGGAAGAGTTAAACTTGGAAGAGGCAAAATATATATATATATATATATATACACACACACAAGTACCAAGTTTCCTAAAGGGCATAGTGATTTATAATTATATTTTGTTGTACATTTCTTTGTGTATCGGTTATAAATGTATATACATAGGTATCAAACTCTCATCTTTAATTGTTTTAATAATGTTTATCATTTAATTAGGGCAATTATATTTTCACACACAAGTAAAATTTTATATTTTCATAAGTTTCTTTTCACATAAGTGAGGCACAGAGACATATCTTGTGGAACTATAATTTTTACTTGTGGAATCGCTTTTAATTTTTTTGCCAATTTAATCTTTTGTCATATTCTTTTCATTTAAATATTTAAAATTAAGTTTTGGTGTGTTTTTTTCTTTGACATGCTAAAGTTTACAAGACCAACCTTGTGATAAAGAAAATTATGACAATGAAGAGAGTACCTAACATGCCAAAAGCTACAAAATTTTTATAGCTTATTTTTCTTACCTTTTTACTTGTATTAATGATTAATTATTTTAGGTATTAGGCCTTTGGGGACACCTACATTTGTTTTAATTACAAGCTTTGTAGGTTTTGTTACTTGATTATTACATATTTAGTTGTGGAATATTATACAATTGGTTATTTATATAATATAATATTTTATTTGATGTTGATTACAAAATAATAAATAATTTTAAAAATATTTTTAATTTGCAATGATTTGATTATTTAATAGAAGCATTGACGAAGAAATTTCTTCTCGATAAATTAAAAAATCACAATATGTAATTAGTGAAGGAAATTCAACATTTCTAAAGTAAATATGTTATTCACAAATTGTTATTTATGAAGGAAGACATTTTTACAATATATAATTTTCAAAATGTTAATTGTGAGGAAATCATTTCCTCGCCAAACAAAAATAATCTTTTACAATATATAATTTTTGAAGAACATATTTTTAATAATATATTCTTCTCAAAAAATATTTAGTCACTAAGTTAACGAATGATACTTTTAGTGTGGAGCTCTAATGCGAGCAATTGCGCAAAGAAAAAGTTTTTTTCACAATAAATCTAGTGAGTAATATACTATTTCTTGTGAAGAATTTGTCCTTCATTGTCGGCCCTTTTTTTTTATAGCGAAAATCCGCCCCTGCTGACAAATATTTCTAGATCCGACCATGTGTATTCATTAGATGCCTCACACTCTACAATGATTCCTAGCTGTTATAACATGAGTCCAAATACATGAGGCTCAATATATTAATAAAACCCAAGACCGGACTACAAATAAATCCCTAAGCTCAATTGCACTTTGCGTTTGGCTTTCAGGGGCGCTGCCCCTTGCAACCCCCGCCAGCTCACCGGTGAGCGAAACCCCGACTACCCTGTCGTAGTAGCTATTCGTCGGACCTGCAAAAGTATGAACAGGAATTGTAACAAGTTTTTTAACGTCAGTCCTATGGGCCATAGGATTGAAGATAGCAAGATTGGCTTGGCACAAATTTATCTTGAAGGTAAGGCTGATGAGCGGTTTCAAGGATTCCAGGACACTAATCAGGTACGACTCTGTGCATATGAATCCATTTGAGGTGTTTAAGAACCTCATACAGACTGGAATTGTGCCAGCGGTAATTTGAGAAGTTGAAATAATTTCTATTCACTAAGAACAAACATCTAACTGAAGACTATTTTGTTTCCAATTTTGTTAGTGCTTTAGTCCTACAAGTCAAACACATGGATAAATTGTTAAGGCCTGCTACTCTATCAGATGTTATATCATTAGCGAAATTGCAGGAGTTAACCTTCGATCAATTGAAACACCTCACTATTCTTCTCTAAAACTACCTCCATTATTGCCCACACCAGTTGGACCTTCAAAGCCTCACACTTTACGTTTCATCATCAACACCAGAAACTTCAATTACATCACCAAAGAAATCCTACGCAACTTCAGGTTCAAACCAAAAATCAATCTACTGTGTCTTCCAACTTCACTAACAAAACCACTAAATATCCTATCCAGAGGTTGAAATCTGCTGAGATGCAATCTAGAAGAGATGAGGGATTGTGCTACAACTATGATGAAAAATATATAAAAGGTCATGTGTGCAAAAGGCAACAAATATGCATGCTCAAAATGGATATGAATGGGGATAAGGAATTGGTAGAAATTTAAGATGAACCAGAAGAGATAGATTATTCCGAGGACTTCCCTAGTGATATGGAGATTTCTCTAAGGGCGTTGACAGGGGAAGTTAATCACACTACTCAATCAAGGGTTTTGTTAAGAAGAAACCACTTACAATTTTGATTGACAATGACAGTAGTTTTTAGATCCAAAGGCTGCTGAGTTGTTAGACTGAGTTGCAAAATACTGGAAATTTATTGGTAAGGGTTGCTAACGGTAGTAATACAACTAGCAATGCAAGACGTCCTAGTTTTAAATGGTGTATACAAGGGTATGAGCTCTCTCACGGCATGAGATCCTTCCTTTGGGAGGATATGATTAGGGGTTGCCGGTGTATACAAGGGTATGAGCTCTCTCACGGCATGAGATCCTTCCTTTGGGAGGATATGATTAGGGGTTGGCAACCGGTGAAAAACCGGCCTGAACCGAACCGGTACTGAAATTTACTAAATTCCGGTACCGATACCAGTACCGGTTGGACCGGTCCGGAATCGGTTCGGTACCGATTTTTACCGAATAAACCGAAAATTAAAATAATTATTATTTTAATATTTTATTATTTTTTTTTATTATTATTTTTAGTATTATTATTATTAATAATAAAAATTAAAAAAAAAATAGAAAACTGGTACATACCGGTTCGGTTCGGTAAAACCGAACCATAAAGACTCAGTACCGAAATCGGTACCGAAAAATCGGTATATACCGGTTTTTTGTACCGGTACCGAACCGATTTTTTTTTGTACCAAACCGACCAGTTCGGACCGATCCGGAAAACCGAAAAATCGAAAAAACCGATTTTTTTGCCCACCCCTAGATATGATGTTATTCTTGGGGTTGATTGGCACTTCTGTCCCTCCAAGTTGCCACCCACTTTCAAAGTCGTTCCTAAAGTTCAATTTTCGTCAGTTAAGTCCTTAAAGTGGTATTTTGTTGACTTTTTCGTTCCTTCAACCTAATTTGACATAAACCCAACCCATTTTGACTAATTTTAACCCAATCCGACCCAGTTTGACCCAACCCAAATTTTTAATTTTTTAAAATATAATATTATTTTTAAAATAAGTTTAAAATAATAATTATATTTAATATTTTAAAAAATATTAAATATTTTAAAATAAATTATTATTTATAAATAATAATTATTTTAATATTTTAAAATAAAATAATTATTTTAAAAATAGTTATTTTCAATATTTAAAAATAAAATATTAGATTTTAAAAAAAATAATATAATAATTATATTTAATATTCTAAAATAAATATTTTTTAAATAATAATTATTTTTAATATTTTAAAATTAAATATTATTTTTGTATATATTATTTTTAAAAATAATATTTACTTTTAAAATATTAAAAATAATATTTACTTTAGAATATTAAAAATAATAATTTTTTTAATTTTTTTTTAAAATATTTATTTTAGAATATTAAATATAATTATTATTTTAATTTTTTTTTTTTAAACTAATATTTTATTTTTAAAAATTAAAAAAAACAATTTTTAAAATAATTATTTTATTTTAAAATATTAAAATAATTATTATTTTAAAAATAATAATTTATTTTAAAATATTAAATATTAGTTTTTTTAAAAAAATAATTATATTTAATATTTTGTATTTTTTTAAAATAATTATTATTTTTTATATTCTAAAATAATTATTATTTTTAATATTCTAAAATAAATATTATTTTTAATATTTTAAAAGTAAATATTATTTTCAAAAATAATATTTACTTTTAAAATATTAAAAATAATATTTATTTTAAAAAATATTTATTTTAGAATATTAAATATAATTATTATTTATTTTTTAAAAAAACAAACTAATATTTTATTTTTAAATTTTAAAAATAATAATTTATTTTAAAATATTAAATATTATTTTTTAAAAATGTTAAATATAATTGTTATTTTAAAATATTAAAATTTTGGATTTGGTCAAACTGGGTCGGGTTTGGTTAAAATGGGTCGGGTTTATGTCAAATTGGGTTGAATGAACGGAAACGCCAATAAAATGCCACTTTAAGACTTAACTGACCAAAATTGAACTTTATGGACGACTTTGAAAGTGGATGGCAACTTAGAGGGACAGAAGTGCCAATCAGCCTTATTCTTGGGGTAGACTAGATGTCCAAGCACAACTCGGTCACATTTGATTTTGTAAAACTGAAGAAAATCATTATAAAAGGAACCAAAGAACATGGGGCTTATTAGTGAGGAAATTAGTCTATCGGGTTTATTAGGCTTGTCAGGTTACTACATGAAGTTTGCGAGAGGTTATGGGGTCATAACCAAGCCTTTAACTTGTTGTAGAAGGATAAGTTTGGTTGGAATGGTGAAGATGAGCAAGCTTTCAGTGGTCTCAAAAAAGTTTTAACTACTACACCGGTGTTGGCCCTCCTAGATTTCACAAAACCATTCATTTTAATGACCTGCAAGTAGTAAGGAAATTGGGGTTGTGTTGATGTAAGATGATTGACCTATTGCTTATCTCAGTAAGACATTCAATTCTAGGAGTTTGGGTCTTTCAACTTATGAGAAGGAGCTTTTGGTAATTGTAATGGCAGTTGATAAATGGAGACAATATTTGATTGTAGCTCAGTTCATCATTAGGATTGATCATCAGCCACTCAAGTACTTTATGGAGCAGAAAATTACAACAATGGTTCAACAAAAATGGCTCTATAAACTTCTGGGGTTGGATTATGTAATTGAATATATGAAGGCTCAAGACAGTATTGCAGCAGATGCTTTGTTAAGGGCTGGATTAGAAGAATCTCAGGTTTTGAGCATCAGTTTTGTAGTTCCCACTTAGATGCAGGACATTGCTCTAAGCTATGAGCATGACAATGAGGTGTAGGAATTGATAGATCAAGTTGTAGTAACTAGGAATAAGGATACTAACAATCAATATCAGCAAGGAGTTTTAAAATCTAATGGTGTAATCTATGTGGGTGACAATGGAGATCTCAGACAACAATTAATTGTTGAAATGCATTTAACTGGCCTAGGAGGTCATTCAGGAATCAATGTAACACTTCGAAGGTTAAAACAAGTGTTTTATTGGCCTCAGATACAAGAAGATGTTCAGAAGTGGGTTAAAGAATGCCAAATATGCCAGCAAGTGAAGAGTGAATCTGTTGCAACATGCATCTGGGCTGTTACAACCTTTGCAAGTCCCTAATCAAGTGTGGAGTGATATTGCTATGGATTTCATTGAAGGGTTGCCCAAGTCTGGGGGAAAAGATAGCATCATGGTAGTAATTGACAGATTATCTAAATCATCTCATTTTACAGCTCTTAAACATCCTTACACTGCACAAATTGTGGCACAACATTTTTCAAGCACATTTATAAGTTACATGGCTATCCATCCAAAATAAGGCTTTAAATCACTGGCCCAATAATATCTTCTTGGGTCATCTTAGCCTAAAGTCATGACTGAAGGTACTATTGATAGTAACTTAATTCCTTATATATAGACAAACTTTTTCCATATTTTTCGATGTGGGACTGGGGTGTTACAAACTCCCCCATTTAAATTTCTGACGTCCCAGTCAGAACCGAGGGAGCAATCTTATCATTAGTGCCTTCAAAAGGATCCGTATATCTCACACAAGTCTTCATTTAGGGAGACCTTTTTTTTTGCTGTTAAATCCCGAGTCCAGAATAAATCTCGGGTCAAATCTCAAGTCCGAATCAAATCAAATCCATCCAAAATAAGGTTTTAAACCACTGGCCCAATAATATCTTCTTGGGTCATCTTAGCCTACCACAGGCTCACCAAAAGTCATGACTGAAGGTACTATTTATAATAACTTAATTCTTTATACATAGACAAACTTTTCCCATATCTTTCGATGTGGGATTGGGGTGTTACAGCCATTGTATCTGGCATCTTGAGTTCATTTTGGAGGGAGATGTTTAAACTCTTGGGTACCACTTTGTGTTGTAGTACTGCATACCACCCAAAGTGATGGACAACATGAAAGGTTAAATAGATATGTGGAGCAGTATTTGAGGAGTATAGTTGGACAAAGGCCAAGTGAGTGGGGAAAATGGCTTCCTTTATGCTGAATATTGGTATAATTCATGTTATCATAGTGCTATTAAGATGACTCCATTTCAGGCCCTATAGTGGTGCAGCCAACTCTTCCACCAGCTGGGGACAATGGTCATATGAGATTGGAACCTGAGAAAGTTTTGGCTCGATGGATGGTTAAAAGACACAATAAGGGGGGTTCCCCAAATTCTAGTCTGGTGGGCTTCTACTAAGCCTGAGGATTCAACATGGGAAGATGTTGTTAAGATTTAAAACAAGTTTCCACAATTCCGGTTTCAAGTGTTGAAGTACTGCATCTGTAGATCCTTGAGGACAATGATCTTTCAAGAGGGAGGCAATGTTACAACCTTAAGTAGCCGATTATTAGTTAGTTAAGCAAGCAGGGTATTAGAGTCAATTGTATTAGGAGATGTTGACAGTATAAATGTTAGGTTAATGTGATTGTAAGCTAGGTTTTTATCAATCAACGAATTTCTTTCTCTCTAAATTCCCTCTTCTAAATTATATCTTCTTCTTCTATCATATAAACTGGTTCACAACACGGATGCTCAACTTGCCGCTGAGTTAGTGGGGATTGCAAGGAGGCAACGCCCGTAGAAGCCAAACGTAATGTGTATTTGGGTTTGGGGAAATATTAATAGCCCGATTTTGAATTTGACTAATATATTGGGTCTCATGAGATAATTTGTCTAAAATAAGATATGTTATATTTTTATCCCTTAATACTTAATCTTTTGTATTTATTTTATGTTTAAATACACTCATTATTCTTATATTTTTATTTTAAGGTGCAATTAAAGGATTCCGTGAATTTATAAGTGTTTTGGATGACAAATTGATCGTTATTTGGACCTAAAGTGAAAGGAGGGGTAAAGTCGTAATTACACAAGCAAAGCCGCATTGCAACACGAGAAAATTTGAAGTTTCTACAGGGTTAGTGCGGTCGCGCCGAATATGTGAAGGAAAGTGGCGCGCCGAATAATGAGGGGCTTTGAGGACTATTGATATTTAAAAAAATGATAAATCCACAATATAAAATGATATTTTAACAACAAAATTATCATTATAGATCTTATAGCGATGATTTTCACGGTCGTTATACATCTATAACGACACTTTTATTGTGAAAATATCAAAAACTGTTGTGAAAATATTAGTTTCCTTGATATTAATGTAATACCAAAATAAAAAGGGAGCCTTAAGGTCTATTGATATAAATTTGGATTCTCTTCATTACACTTTTCTTCCAATTTCATCTTCACTATATTTTTATAGTTGTAAATAGTATAATTGAAATTGATATTGGTCAACTAATTTATTATATTAAATAGTATAATTATTTCAAAAATGAAAGTAATCCGACACATTCTCACCATTTGATGAACATGTGGATTTTTCATCAAAATTTTAATGGATGATTTTTTTTTAGACTTTTAACATTGAAGAACATTTTTTATGCTTCTAATTTTTTGTAGGATTGATTTTAATATAATCAACTATCTATTAACATTAGGGTTGTAAACGAACCGGGTTGCCCGCTAGCCCCGCGCCCCCGCCTGGCCCGGCTCGACTAAGACTTTTAGCCCATTTAGTTAAACTAGTCGTGCTCGAAAAGTGTGGTTTTTGACTCGAGTCCGGCTCGTTTAGGACTGACTCGAGTTTGGCTCGTTTAAGTTTGACTCGTTTAATAATTATTTAATTAAAATTTTATTTTATTTATATAAAATATGTAATACAAAATATTTTTTTTATTTATATATTTATTTTTTACAAAACAATGAAAAATATAAAAAATAAACGAGTCAGACTTAGGCTCGAGCTCGACTCGGCTCGCTTAAGCCTGGCTCGAACTCGAGCCCGACTCGTTTATAAACGAGTCGAGTTCGTACAAAATATTTCAAGTTCGTTTAAAGTTCGGCTCGGCTCGTTTAACTTTTAAATGAGCTTGAGTTTGAAAAGCCAAAATCCGGCTCGGCTCGGCTCATTTACAAACCTAATTAACATATTTTAATTATTACTAACACAATTATTAAAATCAAATAATTAATGTATTAAATGGAATTAAAAAAATGTGTAATATTGAGTAGTCAAATCCGATACTTTTCATGTGACGAACATTAGTTGTCTAGTGGCCGGTTGCACCAGAAGTAATCCACACATGTCTTTAAGTTGGTTTATTATTTTTTTTATTGATTTACAGTTCATCATCTTTAATTAGGCTATTATACTAAAAAGTTTAATATTTGATCTAGAAAATTGCTTATAGTTGATGTGCATGAAGATTATACACGGACGTGATTTAGAGTTCAATTCTTTTATCTCAATTCCATTTGTTCATATATAATTACAATGTATCAATGTACAAAAAAATATTAATTATGTATACAAAAAACACTACATACTTTCTATTTCATTTATCTATATATATATATATATATATATATATATATATTTGCAAGTTATTTTTCTTTTAACTTGAATTCTTTTGATTTTAGATAACAAATGCTTGGAGCTTCATCAAAGGGAAATGATTAGAATCCTGCCGTGCACAGCTGAATTTATTATGGGTGATAAACTTTTTTAAGTTATTGACTATGGTTCTTATCATAAAGTACAAAAATTATTATTATCATAAAGTATATAAAAAATTCTCGTAAAAATAAAATTATTAAAAATAATTTAAATGTAGCCCGTGTTTTGCTTGTTTTAATAAGTTTTCATTGTTTTGATGTCTTTAAGTTTTTAACTGGTTGCGTGAATATATAATATTTGATCATTTACAATTTTTGAAAATTCTATATAGTTATAATAATTAATTTGTTCCGTTACATAATGGTTTAATTTTTCTAATTATATGGACTTGATAACATATTTCTTATATCTCATACAGAACTACGTTTTGAATAATTTTGATGGAGCTGGGATGAGGTGTTTCAATTTTTTTACCATTTTGGGATGGGTCTAGAAAATGCCAACATAGGCGTCTATAATGTTAATGCTGGTAAAACAAAGTTATCAAACTGAGAGGAAAACCCAAACATATTATTGCATAACAGAAACTAGAAATAAAAGGCACTGCATTGAAACTCCCTAAACAATAGAAATCGTGCTAAAAAAACAAGTCAACTAACAGAATTCAAAGACTAAGTCTACTTCTAGAATCACTGCAACAAACCCTCCCTTAAACTGATCATAGATCAATTTATTCCCGAATCCTTGCAAACACACATCAATGCCTGCATCCTCTCAAAAGCATTCTGCTTTAGCGGATAGGTCATAAGATCTACCAGTTGTTCTTGAGAGTATTCCAGCTTGACTACTTCATCTCGAGTGAGATCACGCAAAAAATGAAAACGAACATCAATATGCTTACTCCGACCGTGCATAACTGGATTGCGAGAAAGCTTAATTGTTGAGCTATTGTCACAATAAATCACAGTTGCGAAATGTTGTATATGACAAAGTTGCTCCATCATCTTATGTAACCAGACAGCCTGACATGCACAAGAGGCAGCAACAACAAACTCGGCTTCAGTAGTTGAAATAGTGACAATTGGTTGCTTGCGAGAGGACCAAGAAACTGCACCCAAGCTTAATAAAAATAGAAAGCCAAATGTGCTCTTCCTATCGTCAACATCCTCTGCATAATCACTATCGGCCCTGCAAGCTAATGATTCCCTCCCTGGAAATAGAACACTCTAAATTCAATAGTTCCTTTGATATACCGTAACACACGTTTAGCTGCTTG